>CM044436.1:78479739-78492559 GCA_024363595.1 Xenopus borealis
ATGCTGCCAAAATTCTTATTCACTCTCTCGTCATATCACGTCTAGACTATTGTAACTCTCATTTAATTGGCCTTCCCAGCCAGAGACTGTCAGCTCTTCAATCCATAATGAACACTGCCGTGAGGCTCGTATCCCTCAGCAACCGCTCCTCCTCTGCCATGTCATTCTGCCAATGCACTGGCTTCCACTGCCCTTCAGCATTAAATTCAAATTAATGACCCTGACGTTCAAAGCACTTCATAACTCTGCCCCTCCCTACTTATCTGAACTCATCTCTATATATATATATATATATATATATATATATATATATATATATATATATATATATATATATATACTCACCCAACCGCTTACTACGCTCCTCTACTGACCTGCTACTCAACGCTTCTCTAATTACCTCCTCACATGCTCGGATTCAAGACTTTACAAGGGCTGCACCCCTCCTCTGGAATTCTCTCCCACGGTCTGCCCAACTTTCTCCCAATCTTTCTGCTTTCAAGAAATCTCTTAAAACGCACTTCTTTCGAGAAGCCTACCCTCACTCTTAACTACCAAATGCAACACTACATACAGTACCACATTTCTCACCAACTTAATTCAATCTTTCCCATTCCCACACCTTATGTATAACTCCCTTACCTTTAGATTGTAAGCTCTTTCTGTATAGGTCATTCCTCACCTTTTTATTGGCATTGATTGTGATTGAATGTAACTCCATATGTATGAAATTCATGTTATTTAGTTGTATAAACACATTTACTTTAAAGCGCTACATAATATGTTGGCGCTATAGAAATACATGTTAATAATAATAAAATGTTTTGAGTTTGTTTCTGTGTGTCTTTTGTATTCTTTATGCCTGAATGTGTTTTGCATCATTTTTGTAATGCGGTTTCAGAAGAAAATGATGTTGGGCTAAATCAACATTGTTGATAACAAATATGGCATATGTGAATGACTGAATAAAAATGAACGTTTGTATTGTTTTGTACACAGGCACACATTTTAATTATTGCATATACTGTAATTAAACTGAAAATTAACATGGAAGGGGAAAGGGGGTTGAATAGCTTAGGGAACGAAGTGGAAAGGTTTAAAGGAACAGTAACACCAACAAATGAAAGTGAAAAATATCATGTAGTGTTGCCCTGCACTGTTAAAACTGATGTGTTTGCTTCAGAAACACTACTATAGTTCATATAAACAAGCTGCTGAGTAGCAATGGCAGAAATTGAAAACTGGCTATATGGCACAGGATAAGTAATGGATAACAAATAAAATTATGTTCTACAGAGCTTATCTGCCATCTGCTGTGTAACTTGAGCCTTTTCTCCTTTGACTAGTTGCCCCCATGGCTACACAGCAGCTTATTTATATAAACAATAGTAGTGCTTATGAAGCAAACACTGTAGTTTAAGGCTAAGGCCAGACTGGGAGATTCGGGGGCATTTTGTCGCCTGGCGACTTGTAGCCGCGACTTGTAGCCCCCGAACCTCCCCGAATAGCCACAGTAGGGTGTTGTTGTATTATATGGTTTGATTAGTTGGCTTTCCAATTCCACCCACAGAATAGTGCGGAATTAGACATTCTAAGTGTAGTATGTCACTTAGTTGTGCCAAAATGGCACGGAAGGGAGCTGGATCAGTAACATTGTTGTTTACTAATTCTATGTTCTTTTGTGTTTCCACAAAGAATCAAAACACTCTACTTTGCAAGTGGTTCAGTTCCTTTTTGGGAGGAGGGACAGACAGAGTTCTGAAGTAGTAAACAACTTTAGGAATAATTTCATTTTAAGTGAATATGTAATGTTCTTTTATTTTGATAACATTTGTGCAACCAGAAGCTGAAAGCAGTTGTGGTGGGGTTTTAAAGGGTCTATATAGTTCAAGTGCTTTTTTATGCCCACTCAGGACACACATTTGTGTAGATTCAATACAACTATTTAAATACCTTAAAATAAATGACACACTCCCTATTAATTTGGAAGAATATCCAAGATTTATACCCTCTAGTCTCATATTATAGGCCAGCACTATCCATATTGAATAATTTAGAGTTCCCCCCCAGGCTAGACAAGAGGGGGTTTCAATGGTGGCAACAGAATAACCTCTCTACTATATCTCAGCTAACTCAGGGAAATAAGTTTATGACTATTCACACCTTATCTGAAAAATATCAAATACCTGCTTCTGAAATTTTCAGACATGCTCAGATGAGACATTACTATTTATCTATGATAGGGAGTAACCCTCATAATTTACACCCACCCACAATATTTGATTTATGCCTCCACTCTATTCCATATAAAGGAGCCATCTCTAGAATTTATGACCAATTGGTACACCAACAGCCTATAAAGGAATTACTATTTGTAAAACAATGGGAACAGGAGCTACATGTGACTCTCGAGGAAGAGGATTGGTTAGATAGGTTTCTAGATATGTCAAAATGTTCCCCCAGCATACTAATTCAGGAAACGTCTCAAAAGATCATGACAAGATGGTATGTGGTCCCAGAGAAAAATTTCTAAATGGTACCCAGCCTCATCCCTTATATGTTTTCGAGGTTGCAGACAGACAGATTCCTATCTATCCTGTTTGGTGGCCTTGCCCCAAGGCAGCTAAATTTTGGACCAGAATCCACACAATGATTGCTACTGTTACTGGTGTAAATTTAAGCAAAAACCCTGCAGTAGCTCTACTACGTGGTAGGATGGCGGGATGCAATACTTATGGGAAAAAGCTAATTAGTGGAATTTTTTCTGCTGCAGGGGCGTAACTACTGGGGGAGCAGGGGGTGCAACTGGGCCAGGTTCCACACACCTGGAGGGCCCTCCAGCAGTCTTGCACCCACTGCAGCCAGCTGGAGTCAGCTGCAGCAGCACAGAAATTAGTCGCGGACGAGGGGCAGCTGCACAGCCCGCACGAGGGCCCGTCCCCACCTAGTTCCGCAGCCAAACAAACTATCGCCAAGACATGGAAAATAACCTCTGTTGAAGAGCAATCGGTTAAATCTAGACTAGACAACTATATGGTAATGGAGAAATTAACCATGGAAGCCAGTGGTGAAATGATAGGCTTTCATAAGATCTGGAACTCATGGATCCAATACAGAGGGATTGTAGTGTGTTGGTTACAATGTTAAGTAAAGCAGAGGTAAAATATATGCAAGCTCATCTCTTGATGAAAAGGCCCAAAATAATAGTAAGGTACCGAGCACTTCTAATCTATAATGTTCCCATCTATAATGTTATTACACCCTCGGATACAAATTTTTCAAAGGCTAGATGTAACTAATGTTGAGGCACTTTTTTGGTTTTATTCTGTTCATTTTGTCCCTTGGCTTTCTTTTTTTTTTTGTCATGACACGGAAAACCTCTACAACCACAGACATGTCAAAACTAATGATAATAAAATAACAAAGTGATGTGTATCTTAAGCAATGATGTATATGGAAGAACATTGCTACTTTATCAAATGTCAACACATTAACCGTGTCTTTTTTTGCTTCCTGTTCTATTTATAAAAAAAAAAGAAATAAAGATTATTTTACAAAAAAATCAATAAATAAATGACACAGATTTCTGATATCTGCAGTCTAAAATTATACAGCTGCTGCTTCTCGGAATGACTCTCAGAAGACAAGGAGGAAAGCAACACTTCCTGCATTAGCCACAAGGTCATTTTGGCAAAATGTTCAATATTAAGGGGCCAATTTACTAAATTCACGTGAATAGATTGAAGTTCGATTGAATTCGATCGAACAATGGTCGTAGGAAAAATTAGAATATGCAAATTTGGCTTATTTGATCATCGAATACCGAATGCTCGAATAGATTCGAATGATCGAATATTCCATCATTCGATCAGCAAAGGATTTAATTTTTTAAAGTTATTCGATTGCCTACTTTGCCAGATTGGACCTACCGAATTGTAATAGAAGCCTATGGGAGCCCTCCCGTAGGCTTCTGAAACTAAGTCCTGATCGCATAGGATTCGTACAATCGAAGTACATTATTCGCTCGTTATTCGATCATCGAATGATCGAAGATTGAATATCGAATAAAAGGGTAGCCTAAAACTATTTAATTAGCATTCGAAAATCGAATGCTAATCGAATATCGAGGATAATCGAATTTTTCTTGGGGAATAATAGTAAATTTGCCCCTTAATCTACTCATTTATCTTTAGCATTGCCTGTATTAGCCTAGCAACTAATAGTTTTTTTTTTTGTCCTTTGTATTTGAGTCCCTTTTATCTTAGTCCATGCAATAATGTTAATAATGTTTTCAAGTGAAAAGAAATGAAGAAATATCTTTTAGCTCTGGATGTAAATAAAGTGTGTCGCTGTTTTGTTCCTGATGGAGGCCGTGTCTTATTCATCAAATTCACTGGTGACCTTCTAATTACCAGAGATGGGAAAAAGATATGAGAGTCCCTTTTACTGGACCATCCAGTTAGCAAGTACTAAATATTTTTATTGCATAGTAGATCTCTGGTTTTTGTTTTTCTTAAAATTCCATTTTTTATAACTACCACTTAATTTCATTTCATTTGTGTACTTTTTTTATGCCTTGCTAAACTTTAAGCTTTCTAGGCTATCGAATCCTGTTATCCTGTTAATTCTTACGTTAGAAATTTCCAAAAATGTTTTCCCCACCCATTTGGAGCAGGGTTAGTCTGGCCTGTAGCTCCAAAGGTGCCACTATTTTATGATAAAGTATAAAGGGGTAATGTATGTTGAAGAAATATGCAAAAAAAGAAATCGACATTTGGATGTCCTGAAGATACAGGAAGTGAATGAGAAATCGGTGGTAACAAATAAATTTATCAGACTGTCGGATGAAAACGCTGCATGCAGGTAGTCCTTACTTCTCACTTCCTGTATATTTGTTTCTTCGCATGGCGACGTGTCGGCTCGAGGCACGCCATGTAGTTTTACCGTTAGGATTCAGATTCAACTCGGCCAGGCACTTTGATTCAGCTGAATCCAAATGCTGAAAAAGGGCAACTTCAGGATTCGGTGCATCGTGGCAACGGCAGCTCCCCACATGGATGTCGCCCCACCTACGCGCGGGCGTCGTTGGATTTTCATACATTAATGTATAAAATAACAAGTCCCTGTTAATTAATGTGCAATGTTCTTTTGCAGGATAATTGTACATTCTGCGTGTAACCATGCAAATATTACAGGCGATGGTGTGAAATCCTTTGTAGTACGTCTGTGTGGTGTTCTCCGGGGTCTTCAGGCAGCGGTTGATAAAAATGATCTGCCTTTATCTGGGGGATTAACAGGAAAACAAAGCAATCCAAACGTGTTCAAAAGATTAAGCAATCTGATCATGACCTTAAAAACTGAAATCTTGGAGAACATCATTGTAAATCAGCTCTCCCCACATTTTGAATCAGTGTTTTTAAAAGAACCAAACACTTTGTCCAGTGGGTCCATACAATCTCTATTGGACACCTATTTCTCTGGAAGAATCGGATATAATAATCAGGCTTTTATAAGCAGGTTAGTTGCAGATTAATTCCACAAGTGTCTACGATGTTGTACACACAGTCATCGCTTGTGTTTTGGAGTTGCACACTGAAGTTCCTGGGGAACCTATAGAGAATTCCAGAATCATTTCAGGGATAGTGCTGCACAGTGCACAGGCCGTTTGCTGTGTATTGCCCAGCAGTGGGCGAAATCCGAGCGGTGATCATAACAGAGCAGATCCACCAGTATCTCTCTGCATCGGATGTGGAGTTTGCTGTCTGCTCAGATGAGACAGAGGACAGAGAAGTTAATTAACTATTTCCAAAAAACGGAAGTCGGATTAATATTGTCCCCAGCAAATGTATTTTCTGGACAACCATTAGATACTTTTTTAATCACATGTTTCCAGCCAATCTTACTGTGTTCTAGGAAGTACGTGCAAATTTGAGCGTTTGTTAAATATGCCTAGAAATACTAGTTTTTATTAGTTTATTATAGTGCGCTGAAGACTAATGACTTCAGTGCAAATGCCTCCTACTCCGCATGCGCCACCAGACGCTGAAGACCACAGGAAGAAGAGTTCTCTGGAGAAGATGGCTGCCGTGAACTCTGCTGGAGAGGACCTGGAAGAAGGGGTAAGTAACAAGTTAGGGGCATTTGCCTGGTGGGGGGGGGGAGAAGGGAGGGGGACTTACACACAGGAGGGTTTTTGCACAAAGGGGTTGAATTCTCATTTAAGTGAAGCACATGCAGCTTGCTTTATCCTCATGACATAGCTCCCAGCACTGTCCATAGTATGAGCACATGAAGTCCTTCTCTGCTGAACTACTCTCCATAGTGCCAGCACACAAAAAGGCACCCAAGCCTCTAAACCGCATGGTCTCAAAATCACCCTCTCCTCAGTGAAGTATCATTCAACAATAATGCCATGTGAGCACACGGTGCTCCTATTTATAGAAAAGTGGTGCAGCAGCAACACGTAATGACACCCTCCAGTATCTGCCAGTCATGATGCACAGGGATGAGGCTCTTGCCCCTCCCAAAACTCTAGGAGACCCTGTAGCTACACAGGCAGGGGGTTTCCACCATGTGGTTCAGAATTTCAGAGGGGAATTAACTCTCTGTATCCCTACATATGAATAACATCTGTTATATGCCCAGTATGAATAGGATTACTAAACTATATGGCATGGAAATATCCCAAAAAGAAATGCAGTGCCAAATGTGGCAGCTGATATGTCACTACTTACAGTTTTCAAGGGAAAAAAAAACTAATTTTGTTTTTATGTTCTGAAGCTGCTAAAAAACATGCAATCTTTGGATTATTGAAAGAAACCCAGCGCAGATCAGGATATCAATGGGACATCTGCCATTGAATTTTACATGAACTGTCTGAGCTGGAGTACTTTTTTATTCAGACTTTTAACACCTTTTAACACCATTGGACACAATCCTGAAAAAAATATTTTTCTCTGAAAAAATTGTGTTTTCCCCTTTAACAGTTAGACCAGAAGAATTTGGGCTTAATAAATAACTCCCCAAGTGTTTTAGGGTTTGTACAGACGAGCATTCAAACATGCGCACCCCTGCATTGCATTTTAAAGTGCTCAGCTACAAGGAAGCACAGTAAGGAATTCATCTAATTAATTTCAAGAGACCTGTACTGACACAGGTGCATGTGAGCACCCAATGCAGGTGGAACAAAGCAAACCTAAAAGTGCCTGTGTCAGTATAGGACCATTTTAAAGAGCTGTGTGCCTTCCTTCCTGCGCTCCCCTGCGTCTGAGCACTTTAAAACACAACGTGTCTGTACAAGCCCTTAGGGTGGAGCAGAAATACATTTATGAGGCTTATTTATGAACTCTCTCTAACAGCTCTCCTAGTCTGAGTTAGTCAGAGACTTTAAGGGGGGCCACATGGGACTTAACTGTTCAGTGAGTTTGTAATTGATCCTCAGTATTCAGTTTCAAAAGAAAACTGTGGCACCCCGTCAAGTCACTGATTGGCTGCTGCCTGGTAACCAAGAGAGCTGAAAAACAGGAAGTAGTGTTCTGTTAGTAGTGTTCTGTAGTGTTATGTTAGACATCCAGTCACTCCAGCCTTTATACATTACATTTTTGGCTAACTTTATTAGAAACATGTTTTTATTTTGCACAGCCTATCTATTTACCCAATTTTTATACTGAATAATTCCTTTAAGGTGGCCACTGATGTTAAGATTTTTCTCTCGCTAACAATTGATTTTTATATCCGACAGATAATCATGAGGGTAGTGGACACTGAACAATCATACATCTAGCAATTTTTCTTCCAACATCAGTCAGGTTAGAAAATTTTCATTGTTCACAGAGAAATTTATGCATTGTCCATTTTTTTGCAGGGCCAAGCAAGTATCTACCCACAGTCTTCCTAACTTCAAATAGACAATGTTGCATGAAATTGTCTTTTTAGTTAATGGACATATCGTACATTTAAATGATACTTTTAGTATAAGCTTGGTCTTACAATAACGAAAAGATCTTTTAAAAATCTTAACGTCTGTGGCTACCTTAATTCTCTATGGACCACACTTGATGCATGAGGGCATTATAGTGCTAAAACAGGATATGGGACTTTTACAAATTGTTGCCAAAAAGTAAGAAGCGTGGAATTATTAAGAATGGCATCATTCATTGTAGCGTTCAGGATTGCATTGACTGGTCCCAGGAGCCCCTCCTCCAAACACTGAAAAACAGTTTCAGACCATTATCCCTCCTTCAGACTTCATAGTTGCAAGGTCATATTAAGTCAGGTATAATTATTCTGGTATCCACTGAACCCAGAGTCTTCCATCATAAAGCTAGCTGGTGTAGTGCAAATTTCCAGTGCAGAGAAGCATTTCTACTGATCCAAATTGGGGAAAAATATTTTCTATATATATATATATATATTTATATATATATATATATATATATAATATTTGATATATATAAGATATACATTTTTTAACTATATTGCATTTTGATATTTATATTTATACTTACATTTTATTTATATGTGTAGATGAATTTGGAATGAACTATTGTACTATTTATTTCCTATTATCACAAATTAATATAGATAATAGTGTTTATGAATGAATTACTGTCTGGTACACATATTTCTGTAAGTAGTGCACTATTAGAAATGGTATTATAGGTCTGTTTTCCTTGTGAATACCATTATTATCCATAATTTGAATAACTTTATCCTAAATCCAGAGAGTATAATAGGGTGAATATCATACTAGGAACCCAGGAAGCAGCAGAAAATAATGGTGTAGGTATATAAGGATTGTGACCTGTAACAGCCACGCCTCCTCTGTGAAGCACTCAATGGTGCGAAACGCGTCAGGAGGGTGTTGCTTCCATAAAGTATGGAGACACATATGAGACACTGCCATGTGGTATGTAATTAATGAATTGATTTAACACAAAATTGTAATGAATTTGGTGAATTTCCACAATTAAAGTGCAAATGAAGTGAGTTAATGTGCATTTTTCTGTTTTTTGAATAATTGCTCAGTGCTTATGGACCCAAGCAAGTTGCACGACACCTTGCCGTGAGAAGATGTACACATAGGGCAGGATCACACAACACAACTCCTTTAGGAAATGAAGCTCTTTATTGTAGCATGGCAATTTCAAATTAATGGTTTCGATGGTAGCCAGCCGGCATTCAGTGGTTCTGCTTGAGGATGATGCCAGGGTGGAGCACTGCTATTGTTGGGTCCTGGACCATATGGGTACAGCAAGTCCAGTTGTTTTAGAATTACTGATATTAGATATACCATGACCTGGATGAATGAAAATCTTCATAGTCATAGTGGGACATGGGTTTTACTATTGAGTGCTGTTCTTGGATCTACCAGGCAGCTGTTATCTTGTGTTAGGGAGCTGTTATCTGGTTACCTTCCCATTGTTCTGTTATTAGGCTGCTGGGTGGGGGAAAGGCAGGGGGTGATATCACTCCAACTCCAAAAGCTCCAGCGCCAATACACACGCGGCACTGCGATTTCAGGAATCGCCCGAAGTTTCCTCACAAAGCAACTTTGTGCGATTCCGGAAATCGCCGCGCCACGTGTGCATTTAATTTAAACAGGCAGCGGACAGGGAGAAGGCAGTTCGGGGAGATTGTCGCCTCGATTAATCGCCAGGCGACAGAATCTCCCCGAATCTCCCTGTCTGCACCCAGCCTAACGAGTGATTGAAGTTTATCAGAGCACACGTCACATGACTTTGGGCAGCTGGGAAATTGACAATATGTCTAGCCCCATGTCAGATTTCAAAATGAAATATAAAAAAATCTGTTTGCTCTTTTGAGAAATGGATTTCAGTGCAGAATTCTCTGGAACAGCACTATTGTGTATATAGTGATGCATTTTGAAAAAAAATGCTTTTCCCATAACAGAATCCCTTTAAGCCTCACTCACATGAGCTATTCCATCTGGGAGGTACAGGTCATACAGCTATAAGGACTCCACAGACAGCCGTGATTTTGACAGCAGCCTGATGTCCCCCCCACTCCACACTTTGTCTTTGGCACTGGATTTGGTCAAAGGGTGGCCTCAACTGCCCACTGCACTTTCCATTTTTAAAAAAAATGAATACTAAAGGAGAACTAGACCCTACAAAATGAATATGGCTAATAATGCCATATTTTATAAATAGAACTTGTTACACCTGCCTAAGTTTCAGCTTGTCAGTAGCAGCAATGATCCAGGACTTCAAACTTGTCACAGGGGGTCACCATCTTGGAAAGCGTCTGTGACACTCACATGCTCAGTGGGCTCTGAGCAGCTGTTGAGAAGCTAAGCTTAGGATTTACAAGCAGAAAATTAGGCTGACCTGTAATATAAGCTAATGTTATAGGGCTGATTATTACATTTTCATGCTATGTGTACAGTATATCATGTCTGTCCCTAAGCTCAGTAAGTGACAGCAGCACAGAGCATGTGCAGTGAATACGCAGAAAAGGAACTACTGGGACATCTTTGGAGACACAGATCTTCCTTGCTAAAGGGCTGTGGTTAACTTGGGATGGAAACCCAAAACTAATGTACAACATTTCTAGCCTACTGATTTAGTTAAGCTTTAAGTTCTCCTTTAAAGTTACCAAATGCGGCCACTCACTGCATATATATATCATACCTCCAAATATTTTTGAAATATAAAGAGGGACAAAAAGTTTGGTGCAAGAAGCATGGTGAAATGTGTTGACCACGCCCATTGTTGTGGCCACACCCCCTAATTACCATGTTAATTTTACTAAATTTGGCAGGTTATGAAGGTTTGAACACATTTCTGTGGTTTTTTTTTTTATGAGTTATAACAGTTTTGCAAATGAAAGTTAACTGCCCTTTGGAGGAGAACTAAACCCATTTAAAAACAAAAAAAAAAAAAAACCCTACCGCCCCCCAGCTGAACTGCCCCTAACTCTTTACTTACCCCTTGTCCCAGATTACAGCGTCTGCGTTCATGGCAGCCATCTTCTTCTTCAGTAATCTTTGTGACTGAGCAGCGTTTCGGTACATGCACAGTTAGAGCAATTTCCTGGTTCTGGACAACTGCACATGCACTGAACCTCACAGGAATTGCTGAAGAGACGGAAAAAGACACAAAGATTACTGAAGAAGAAGATGGCTGCTGTGAACTCCGACGCTTCCCCTAAATGGTCTTTTTCCTGGATCCATCTGCGTCTTCTGGCGCATGCGCAGTAGCAGGCATTTCCTGTACTTACTCATGGCAGTGGGCAATGTAAGGGTTAAACCCCCGTGACGTAGGAAGGCACAGGGATAGAATAGAATAAAAGTACTTCCGGGTCCTGCCCCGCCCATCTCAAATTCTCCTGTCGCAAGGAATACCCCCACACCAGAGGAGCTGCTCTCTCTCCTACTGAAGCCCCTGGGGCCGAGGTTACCTGTAAGTGCCCTAGGGGGGAAGCCGGCGGGCTTTAGGGCCTTTGTTGCCATCGGCGCAATTAGATAGGTAGCGCATGCGCGATAAGACGCCGAGCGCCCATCTCTAATATGTCGCCAACGGATCGCGGCGATTATGCGCCTGCGCAAGTTCATTATTTAAATAAGACGAGCGTCAAAACTCAGGTAAGCACAGTTTGGCGTGTTTTCGCCAGCGGATTTTCACAAGTGGTCAAACCTCTGCTGTGCCCCTGAACACTCTACCAGCCCAGGCGTAAGTACTGAGGGGGAAAACGCAGGAGCCTCAACAGTCTGTTATTACCACTACTGATGCCTAACTTGTTTATTTACAGACTGTCTATCATGAGCTGCAGAAGCTCAGGCTCAAGGGGGTAAGTGCACAAAAGAGAGCTTTTTCAAATCAAGATTCAGAAAGGGTGAGTAATTCCACAAATACTTGTTTTTTCCAGGAGTCCTCCCATAAGAGAGAAATCACAAAGGCAGAAGACACCTAGAACAGAGTGTTCAGCCTGTGGAGAACCAGCACTCCAAGGGAAAAGGCTGTGTGAAAGGTGCCTCCAGGAAGCAGCAGGCCCCTCCCCCGAACTACATAATCTGAAGGATTGGATGCAAACTACAACAAAACAATCCATGAATGACATGGTTAATCAAGTTACGGAGAAAGTACTGCTCAACGTTGACGGCAAATACAGATCACCACCTTCATTGGCGGATACCAGTAGATCCCACAGAGAAAGGGAGTCCTCACACTACTTTAGTGTTTCTGAAGGTGAACTCTCACAATCAAAAGGGGAAGAACATAATGTATGATCCTTCAATCTAGATTACCTAGACCCCCTCATAAAAGCCATGAGAACCTCCTTAGAATTGGAGACACCTGAAGAAACACCGAAACACGATAGACTCTTCAAGTCAGTAACTAAGAAGGGCAAGAAATTCACAGTACATAGGGTAATCAAGGATATGATCCTAGAGGAATGGAAAATGCCTGACAAAAAAATAGGGTTTTCCAGAAGAATCAAAAAAATGTATCCATTTGATATTAGTTACGGAGAAAGTGGATGCAGCTATTACCAGGGTAGCCAAGCGTACCACACTACCAGTTGATGAAGGCGTATCTCTCAAAGACGCCATGGAAAGAAGACAAGATATAACTTTGAAAAAAATCATACCTCATAAGCGGCATAACAAATCAAGCCTCCATAGCCGTCACCAACTTGGCTCGTGCCAATCATTTATGGATTGAAGAACTTGAACAATCCATCAAAAATGGTACGGACAGGAAGAAACTGATCGAAATAGTTCAAGATATCAAAACTGTAAACGACTTCACGACTGAAGCATCCATGGACTTAGTCAGATTCTCCGCTAAAAACATGG
>CM044436.1:78506986-78530325 GCA_024363595.1 Xenopus borealis
CCCTAAGGGACAGCTCATTTGCATTTCTAAAGTGATTGGCTCATTTACATATTAAATACATACCTAATTAGCATTTTTATGTGAGCAGCACATTTACTTGTTTAAGCAAGCGGCCCATCGGGCCACAGATTGCCAGTCCGGGCCTGGGAATGAACATGAACTACGGCAAACTGTTAGAAGCAAGAGGGCCCACTGACACCTGGGCCCACTGGGAGTTTTCCTGGTATCCCTGTGGGCCAGTCCAACACTGCTCTACAAGTCATAAACAGTTAAATGTTCAGACTACATACATTTTTAGATGTTTCTAAGCATTTGTATAAATGTTACCTTGTAAGTCGTTTATCTGATCTATTGTCATGAATAATGTCTGTGGCAAACAATATCAGGAACGAAGGAGTTAACATCCTGGCAGATCAAACAGCCGCGCACGCGTAATTTGCCCCGCCCTCGCTGAAGCGCGCGCTCCCACTACCCGGCCGGCGCGCGTTGTCTTGGTAACGTGTAGGGGGGGCTAGCAGGCGGGCATCTGTACGTGGTGACGCTTTCTGTTCTATATGAGCGCGAGCGGAGGGTTCTCACCTCCTTCTTGTTTTTTTGCCGCCATCCAAAAGGGGCGCTTCCTTCTTCCTCTCGGCTCCGGGCACTGTGCGGCTGCCCAGGTTATTCCGGCCTGTCCATCACCGGTAAGAGCGGACTGTTTGGCAGTGAAAGGCAGACTCGAATGCTAATTTAATATAATGGCTCGCTCGCAACTTAAACGTGCATCCTGGCGGCTCCGTTATCCGTGTGGCGCTCATCTATAAGAGTGGGGGAAAAGAAACACGTGCTCGCGCCCGAGCCATAGCTGAACCAATACAAGTGCGGCGGTTTCAGCCAGACTGTCACAAGTGTCTGTGGTCGCCATAGCGGTTGCTCGTGTGTGTGAGAGAGGTGCCTGGCACCAGAGATGCGCATGTACGACACGGCTCACACGGAACGTTTTGTTCTGACAGGTCAACAGAAAGCTCCTTTATCGCGCGAAACGGCAACAAGCCCGTGTGTTTAACGCAACATAATGCGCAGTAATAGCGTGCGTGTGACCTCCCGTGACGTGACACTGGCTGCTACATTTTTTTGCCTTTAAATCTGTATTGGTCACTGCGTCTTTTGCACGTGTGGCCTCCAGGGTGTGTCTTCACCCTCCAGAACTGCGACGCCGAATCGCATGGGGTTTCATTTATTTTATTTCTTCTCGCGCTGTGGCTTGCATCGACCTCTGCTGACGCCTCTAGCAGCGTATGGGTTAATAGTGCGAAATGGCTGAGTTGCTCTCGTGCTTCTGCTCTGCCCCGCTACACGTAATAAGGTTCCGGGAGAGATCGTCAGTTTCCGGTACCTGGTGTGATGCGAGACGGGAGGTTGCGGCACCACGTGGTTAGCGGCCTAAGCGAGTCTGGGGTTGGATGACACGACTGTGCGTCCCTTTAAAAACTGCGCTGCGATTAGAATCGCATTGCGGGCAATTTAATGGGCTTCTCGTCAGCCACGATCCAGTTGGGCTTTGAACGAATGATGGTTACTTAATTAGGGGAATATAATAAAAGTTGCAAAGAGCAAATCGATTTGCACAAATAAGATTAAACATTCAGTTTTCGCAATGTAATGCGATTGACACGACGACTCTTTGGGGCAACAATCTCCTCGTGAGATTGCCTGAGGCAATGGCATTTTTTCTGAAGTTTTCCTCATGCGGCAGCTTCAGGCGACTTCAGAAAATGAAGCGCCGCAGGCGATTTTCGTTAGAGCCAGTGGAGGGGTAGAAGTCAGTATGGGTTTATTGTTGCCCCCAAGAAGAGGTGATGTGTCGCTAAGGCTACGAATCTCCCCCTGATCTGGCCGTGTGGATGGACCTTGAGGGTTGGGGCAGTCTAGCAGATTTGGGGTGATTTGGCTGCCAGGTGGCTAATCACCTCTTCCACTCGGCGACAAGCTCCCCAAACTGCCTTTTTCCTGCCTTCAGTGTGATTCAGTGAGGAATCGCCTGCACTAATCCACTCATGTGATAAAATTTGGGTTTCTTTGGAAATCGAACCACTGTTGAGTGCATTAGCGCAGGCGATTCCTCATTGAAGCGCAGGGAAGACGGTTCGGGGAGATTGTCACCAGGCAGAAGAGGCGATTTAGTCGCCTGGCGACTAAATTTCCCCGAATCTTCTAATCTGCCCCTACCCTACATTTACTGCATTGCAAACTTTCATTGCGCAGTGCCCAGTTTTCAAAAGTGGATGAAGTTGTAATCTTTTGGAGCAAACATAACCAGCACTACGAAATATGTTGGCGAGCTATATTATATGTACATAATGATGATAATTATAACTTTTTCAGTAGTAATTACATTAACTGTGCGCTGGCGCAAACTAAAATTCACAAACCTTCTACCCCTGTTGGAAGAGGTCGCTAAAAATCAGTTGTATTAAATTTGCGAAAAGGCATATTTCATCGCACAAAGGCATAACTTTTGCATTGTGATTATTTTTCCCATTCCCCCAAAAGCAATCTCTTCTGCAGATTTACAGCATATGCTTGGGAATGATGTCAGTCACTTGAACTTTGGGACTGACCCAATGAACAGTATAACTTTAATGTTTCAGGATACTATGCAAATTAGAATAAATAATGTGTTATCTTGAACAGGATCAAGCCTGGTATTTTAGGTTTACTCCACCTTTGTGCTAGTACAGTAAGTTAAGTATTATATACATTATTTCTACTGTAGATATAATCAAGCCTCCTGGAAAGCCTTAATACCTATCATGGTGCCACCTGTAGCACCAGGTCTTACTGACAGCTATTCTGTACAGTGGGTATTCATTGTTGGCCTTCACTGGCATCCTCTACCAAACCCAGCTAGAATGGTTTGCTGTGTAACCGCATACTACATTTAATAGACATCCAATAGATCCCAAGGTCTCCTTGGGTGAAAGTTTCTCAACGCACCTCATGGCAGCAGTACTGCTGCAACAGCACTAAATCACATGCACAAGATGGGCTAGCTGGGGCACTTGCTCATTACATGCATGTGCACCAACATGACTGCCTGCACCAGGAGCTCCCTCCTTAAAGGGGAATTTAACCCTGCTGACGCTAGACCCCTCCCCCAGGGATATATTACCCCAAATCGCAGGTCCCTTCATGCAGGGTCACAGGCACCATCTTCTGCTGCAACGTCTTCTGCCTTCTTCTGGGAGCATATGCGCAGTAAGACGCATTTGCTGTTTGGTACTACTGAACATGCACCCAAAGTTCATGAAGTTCGCCGATTGAACTTCAGGTGCATGTACAGTAGTACCAACCGGCAAATGCGTCTTACTGCGCATGTGCCGCCATCTCCGATGGAAGACGACGTTGTGGATGAAAATGGAGCCCGTGAACCTGCACGAAGGGACCTGCGCTTTGGGGTAATATACAAGTTAGGGGCAATAGCCCGGGGGAAGGGGGTCTACTGCCGGCAGGGTTGAATTCCCCTTTAAGGAGGGGAGCTCCTGGTGCAGGCAGTCATGTTGGTGCACATGCATGTAATGAGTGAGTGCCCCAGCTAGCCCATCTTGTGAATGTGATGTAGTGCTGTTGCAGCAGAAAACCTCCAAGCACCAGCCTACAGAAAGCATTGTGCTCTGCACTGGTTATGCTGCCCATCCTACTCCAACACAAGAAAACTGACCCAGGGCTGTGGCATTGACTTGGCTGTTTCAGATCAGCACTCCTGCCAAATTAGTCCTATTTGGTTGGCAGGTTCCCATGCAAAAGAAGTAGGTATATTTTGCTCCTTTATAAAATATGCCTGTGAATATTTTGGACATTTTCACTAGACATTGTAAGCTTCACTAGGGAGGAACGGACTCTGTTGAACACCCTGAATTCTTGCATACTATAACAGTGAAGTTCACATGTTCCCGATGTAACCATATTGTCTTTAGGTTAAACACAAATGATAAAATGTAGGTTGGACACCACTGCATCTCAAACAGAGCATGTTTAGTCCTATGCCCAAGACTAACAATGTTTGGCATGCTTCAGTGCATGCACATTTGTTAAGTGATTGCCAGTCTAAAGCTGCCCATACACTTAAAGATTGGCTTGTTTGCAGGGCCACAAAATGGGCTGCCCCATGCCCATTTTGAAATGGGCAATATCAAACCAAGCCGAATTATCAGAATGACCGGAGTGCAGGCAACAGAGACAAGGAATTTTTGGCTAATTTTGGCCAGGTATCGAACAAGCAGACCCAAAGGAGGGCCCCATACCTGGGCAGATAAACTACAGACTTGTGTTAAGGTGGATAAATTGGCAGCTTAAATCTGACTGTGCATGGCAAAAATCTGTTCTAATGTGATATAAATTTAATTATTCACCTGTACAAGGAGAGTGTTCTGCACTTAACAACTCACTATAAAATAACCAATTTTACCACTAAAGGTTCCACTTTACATTGACTATTGGTATGGTGTTAAGAGTGCTAGTCTGAGACTGGGAAAGGTCAAAAAGCCAAAACTGTTTAAAAACATACTAAAATTAAGTTACTATTTAAACCTCATCTTCCAGTCTCAATAGCTAGGGCCAAAATTCCCCTGCTAAAATACAGGCTGATTTCCGCCCACTAGCAGAATCCTTTTGTATTACGTCTGGAAGCCTTCTTGCACTGTGAACCCATGTAGTGGATTTCAGTACAGACGCAATGTTGGCTCTGGAGCCGATAACAAGACTTCTGAATGCATACACAGAAGAGGATTCTGTTAGTGGTTGGGGCAGAAATCCGAATCAGTCTGCTGATTTTGGGCCCTGTCTGTCCCTAACCATAGATTTTTCACAAGCAGATCCTTTCTAGTAGACATAAGGCATTAGATTATGGTTTGACACTTAAAGGAGGACTAAAACTGAACTTAAATAGATTACAAATGTTGTACAGGTATGGTAACTGTTATCCAGATTGCATTGGACCTGGGGCTTTCCAGATAATGGATCTTTCCGTAATTTGTATCTTCATACCTTAAGTCTATAAAAACATGAGCACATTACATAAGCCAAATGGGTTGGTTCTGTTAATAAGATTGTTATCTCAGTTTAGTAATTAAGAGATTAGTACAGGTCTGCAAATACCAACACAACTAGCATCAGAAATCAATAATCCCCCTTGAAGCATCAGTTTATATTATAGGCCAACCTCATTTTCTGCTGGCTAATTTGTGACAACTAAGCTTAGCTTCTCAACAGTTGATCCAAGCCCACTGAGCA
The DNA here is from genome assembly GCA_024363595.1 of Xenopus borealis. Taxonomy (NCBI): domain Eukaryota; kingdom Metazoa; phylum Chordata; class Amphibia; order Anura; family Pipidae; genus Xenopus; species Xenopus borealis. The sequence continues at coordinate 78,512,258 of CM044436.1, forward strand.
TGCGAGTGTTGCACCTTTCTAAGATGGTGACAAATTTGATGTCCTGGATCATTGCTGCTATTGAGAAGCTGAAACTCTGGGCTGATGCAATAAGTACAGTATAAAAAAGTGTTTTTTTTTTTTTTTTTCATAGACCTATTCATTTTTAGGGTTTAGTTTTCCTTCGACTGTTGATCAATCCTTCCCTTAAAGGGATCCTGTCATGGGAAAACGTTTCTTTTTTTCAAAACGCATCCGTTAATAGTGCTGCTCCAGTAGACATCTGCACTGAAATCCATTTCTGAAAAGAGCAAACAGGTTTTTTTTATATTCAGTTTTGAAATCTGACATGGGGCTAGACAAGCTTGAAAAAAGGCCGATTTGAGGCCTGAAACGTTGCTGACCAGGTGCTGCCATGATTTGATGAATAAAGGCTTTATTTTAACATTTGGTGCTGTATACTACATCTTCTTGGCTGTTATTGGTGGATGATGGACCACTGAATATACGTGCACCACAGAACAGATTGGATTGGAAGCCTACAGCTGACTCCAAAATTCTCTACTATGGGGCTAGACATTGTCAATTAACCAGCTGCCCCAGTCATGTGATTTGTGTCAGCACTTTGAGGGAACTGCTTTAACAAAGAAAACATGTATAATATAGGAATAAAAATAAAATAAACGACCATTAAAATAACATCATTGCGGTGTCTTAATTCTGGGCCTGTCTGCAATTGCCAATGGCCCATCTCTACAGCCTTGGTTGGAAGTACTAATCTGATGCAAGCGGTGTCCTATAGGTGGGGTGGAGCTCTCAATCTTATCCCCCGCTTAGGGTGGCTTAATGGTCTAGAGAGGCATAGAGGTCTGTCCATGGTGCCCATATTTTTTCAAATTTCAGGGGACAGCCTCTCTTCATATGTGATTTTATAGTAGGGAATAGCTTTCTCAATCATATTCTCCCAGGTTGTAAGTTTTTGGCCCCTGGGTGATCTCCAGTGTACTACAATGGTTTTCTTGGCATACAAAGTAAGGCAATTAAGGTTCTATGGGCTCTCCTAGGGAAAAGGTCTTCGACCTGGTTAAGTATTGTTACCATAGGGTCCATTGATAGGACCAGCTTTGTTTTTTCCCTTATGCTTTCTGCTACCTTCCCCCAGAAGTGTAGTGCCTGTAGGCAGCTCCACACAGAATGAAAGAAGTCAGCCGGGGAATCTCTGCACCTGGGACATTCCTGACTTATTTCAGGATTCATTTTGTGCAACCTCTGGGCTGTGGGGTATGTACTGTGTAGGTATTTTAAGTTGGGTTAACTGATTTCTGTTGCTAATGACCCCGTCCAGAGTAGCCTCCAAAACATATTCCCATTCCTGCTGCCACTTCGCGAGTTTGGGGGGGTGTAGCTCTGCCTGCTAGCATCTAGTGTAAAACGTGGACAGCGGTTTCTTAAGGTCTTCTGTGTGTGCTAGGAGTTCTGTGTCTCGCGGTGTTGTCTACTAACTGACCACCAAATTGGGCCTCCACTGGCTGGTGGAACTGTAGGTACCTGAAAAGCATTCTGTTTTGTAGGGAGGATTGTTTCAGCTCCTGATATGTTAGGAGTGTGCCTTCTGGCATTACATCAGAAATATATTTGATGTTATAGCGTGCCCGTATATGGGGGGGTCCAGTATCATTTTTAACTGCTTAAGCTTTGGGTTGCCCCAAAGAGTGGTGTATTGAGCATTGGGGCAGTGACTTTGGGAAGTACTTTATTGCCATCTTCTACACCCTAGCTACTGTTTTCGTCATTGGAGTGGCCGACATAGTACATGTTGTGCCTCTATGCAACAAGTTTTTAAGCTTCTCTAGGGAGCCCAGTGTTTGTGCTTTGAGAGGGTGAGGTCCATCTCCAGGTCTCCAGTTGAGAAGCTAGGAAATACATGTATGGATGTGGTGCTGCCAGCCCTCCTATTTATTTAATGGATATTTATTTTTTGACCCTGCTGAGCAGAATCCCTGGGTTTAATTACATTAGTAATAGTTGCTAAAAATGCAGAGCTGCTGCAGAGAAATGTATCCACTAAATGTTGCAAAATTGTAACCATTTATAGTCTGAGTCTGGCAGCTCAGTAATTCAGGTGCAAACACTAGTATCAACATTCAACTTTAAACTTAGATTTTGGAAAAACAGTAAAGAATTAAGAGAGCCTATTTCTGGGGAACAATGTGAAAACTGAACGGAAAAGTGTTTGGAAGGTGAACAACATTTTTATGTGTTTCTGTATAAATAATCCCAATTTTGCCACCCTTTCTTCATACCAGAGATCTTCTGTATCACTTTCTTACCTTGGACTGTTCTCCCTGAATAGCATTTCTTTTGTATATAGGTATGGGACATGTTATCCAGAATGCTCAGGACCTGGGGTTTCCCAGATAACACATTTCTGTAATTTGGCTGTTCATACCTTGTCTCCTAGAACAGTGGTTCTCAACCTTCCTAATGCCGCAACCCTTTAATACAGTTCCTCATGTTGTGGTGTCCCCCAACCATAAAATTATTTTGGTTGCTACTTTATAACTGTAATTTTGCTACTGTTATGCGGTAAAATACACAAACAGCCGAGGTGAAGTACTTATTGCCTCACCAGTCAGGGGTGTCCTAACTTCAGCCTGCGATCCATTTTAATTGGCTCACAGCAAATTCCTAAAATATTCCAGAATATTGCCCCTACAGTGACAGGCTCCTATTAAAGACCTTCTGATTGCACCGCGCGCTCCTGGAATTGTCGCTACTGTGCATTCCCTTAACAGCCGCAACACTATCCTTTAACCTGCCCTGTCCAAACAATGGTTTTGTAGTTTGGGACACCCCTTAGGCGACCCCTGTGAAAGGGTCGTTCGACCCCCAAAGGGGTCCTGACCCCCAGGTTGAGAACCACTGTCCTAGAAAATCATGTTAATGATTTTGTTTTAATAAGATTGATTTTATCTCAGCTTGGGTGAGTATTATTTGGATAAAAATGGAGTCTATGGAAGATGGCCTTTCTGTAATTCATAGCTCTCTGGAAAACAGGTTTCCAGTTAACGAATCCCATACCAGTATTTTACACCACAATTGCACTGCCTATTCCAATGGGTGTCTTCACACTGCTTTACAGAAAATGATTACCCACTTCTCTTGAGTCTATGGCATTTAATAACTAGTGTGTTTCTGTCCCTAGCTGCTGCTGCCTGGCTTTATTTCCTATTTTTTTAGACCCATGGTAGCAACCAAGAATATTTTGGTTTTCAAGGTTATAAGTAGCCTGCATGTTTTTAAATCCTTATATTTCTCTCAGATCTAATGCAACCCTTGGTGTAAAGGTGGCCATACACGAGGTGGGCGATATCTGGCTGATCCGATCGTGGGCCCTAGGGCCCAACGTTCGGATCAGTATGGGCGGTCGGATCGCGGGACCGCATCAACGAACAGATGCGGCCGCGATCCGACGGGATTTTTAATCCTGCCCGATCGACATCTGGCCGACTTTCGGCCAGATATCGATCGGGAAAGCCCGTCGGAGGGCCCCCCACACGGGCAGATAAGCTGCCGACACAGTCTGTCGGCAGCTTTTATCTGCCCGTGTATGGCCACCTTAAGTGTGTGAAGATACCATTGCAAGAATTACTCCTATTGAATCACTTCAATTGGTCTTCAGACAGACAACCTTGCATTCAATAACTCGTTAAATAAAAATGGACCCCATTGCAGGACACTATAGCTCACTACTTGGTCAGTTGCCATTAGCAAGTACTTTGTAAACTTTCAGCCAGCTCTCCAACCATGTACAAATGAAACTGCTAAGGCACACTGGAAAGTAAATTGTGCCTGATCATGATCTGTCATAAAACCAAGCTGAAATTGTATACCATGCTATAAGACACAAATCTTGAATGTGATCTGTTAAACCTTCAAATAAACCCATTGCAGATGCAAGAGCTGCATGCACATCTAGCATTGGCTGGTTGAAGACTGTTTAAAGGGGAACTATAGCAAAAATTTAAATTTAATAAGTTTCAGCATACTGAAATAAATTGTCTAAATACAATTTATTAAAAATTCTGCATTGTTTCTGAAATAATACAAGCTTATCCTTATTCCTCTCTCGTCCTCTGTTTCTGCATTTTGTCTTCATGCAGCAATTGGTTGTCAGATATTCATTGAAAGATCCAATATATATTACATGGGGGCTCCTTTTGCCTAGAAGATGTATTGGAGCTCACTCTACCAGACATAATGTCTCCCTACATGCAGGATTTGTGCAAAGGGGCGTTTTGTTGGATTTTGTTCGTACTGGAATCGGTTGAGTAAAGCTGGCCATAGACCTGCCACTAACCTTCAGATCAAATAAAGTAGTAAAAAGCACAGATCAGCCGACGTTCTGCCCCTAACAGGGATCGTACAAAAGTTGTACGATTAAAAACCTAGTGACGGTCTTCCACTGAAAATCGTACGATCTGCAATAGACGCAAAGATATGATCGCCAGCCGACAGAAATTTTCTAACCTGGCCGATCGACCGATCGGCATGGCAGGACAAATGTCTGAACACTCCACACACGATCCGAAAATCGTACTAATCGAGGATTTGTACGATCGGATCATTGTGTCTATGGCCAGCTTAAGATCAAATACATCTGCTAAGAAATTGGGGGGGGGCCCCCCCCATAAGATATATTGGATCTAATGATCAATGATGATCTGTAACCCAACTGCTGCATGAAGGTGGAATGAAAAGAAACAGATGCTGAGTGAATACAAATTTATTTACTAAACACAGAATATTAACAATAACCGCAAAACCAACAAAGTATTTTAAGTAACGAAAATAATGTACTGTTAACTGTTTGAATCAGAACCATGGGAGCAGCCATTCAAGCACAGGGCACACAATAGATGGCACAGAAAAGATCTGAAGAATCTCATTGTAGACTACAGAGCCAATCTTTTATCTGTTGTGTAACCTGTGCATTTTCAATGGCTGCCCCCATGGCTACACTGCAGCTGGTTTATATAAACAATTGTATATTTTCTGAAGCAAACCTAGCAGGGCAGAGCAACAGTACATCATATTACTTTTTTGTTGTTGCTGTTCCTTTAATAAAATTTACAAAGTTTGCCACTGTGCTAGTCACATGTAGCGGTCAATCAGCAGGTAATGTTTACTAGTCCCGGCTTTAAAGAAAACGTTTACGGCACCTGGGAAAACTCCGTAGCTCAATCAGTGCCTTGAGGGTGGGGGGGGGGCCAACATGGGTCGTAACAGTTTGCTTTTGAATCGGAGCTGAATGCCAAGTATAAACTGCAAACTCAACGAAGTGAAGTCCTATGTGCCCCCCCCCCTTCAGGTAGCTGTTTAATAGACAGCTGCAAAGCAGGAGGTGTGGTTGTGGCTATTATATTAAGACATCCAGTCGCTCCAGCCTTTATACATTACATTTTTGCCTAACTATATTAGAAACCTTTTTTTATTTTTTTATTTTATGCAGCCTATATGCCCAGTTTTATTTTTACACTGAACTGTTCCTTTTGTATCTGAGGCTTAAATCTTAATTTCTCACTGAGCTGTAAAAACTAGTCATTGTAGCGGTTTCCAAAATGATGTTGTTGTTGTTGTTGTTGTTGTTCCACTGAATGTTGGTTATATTCAGTTATATATATTTTAAGCATTACTTGTTAATATTTTTCACAAATGATTTAACACTTGCATTGACTAGTTATCTAGACCCATCTCCTTCCCCACCCATTGCATAGTTGGTTAGAATGGGAGTCATGTTTTGTGTTGGCATAGTATAGCAAGGGTAGTGCCCACGTTGGGAATTTACTAAATTTGGATACTTAAATGTGGCACATACAATCCTAATATTGTAATTGTAACATATAAGGACTTGAAGATTGTCTCAGGCATCCCCTGACCTTATATAGGCCATATACATAATGGGAACGCTGAGGTATCCTCTCATATAGTCACAGTTGAATACTGGCTTTGAAATAAGTTGATTATTGCAGCTTTACTGACATTCAGAACATTTTTACAAAACACTAATTTAAAGGAAGACTCTAATACAATAACATGTTTTACATGTGGTGGCTGGCAGTTCATATCCTTTATTTATTTATTTATTTTTAATTAAACATGCATATATATTGGAGGTGTTTTCCTTTTTATATTTCCTTTCTTGAGTTGGAGTACTAGGATCCATTATCCAGAAACCTGTTATACAGTGACTATCTTCCATAGATTGCCGTATAATTAAATCCAAATTTTTTTAAAATGATTTCCTTTCTCTGTAATAACATTAGTGTGTACTGTATCCCAACTAAGATATAATGAATCCTTATTGGAAGCAAAACCAACCTATTGTGTTTATTTAATGTTTACATGATTTTCTTGTAGACTTAAGGTATGAAGATCCAAGTTATGGAAAGATTGGTTATCCGGAAAACCCCAGTTCCTGAGCATTCTGGATAACCGGTCCCATACCTGTACAGCCAATTTTCACATTACTATATATATGCACTCCTGTGCGTTGTCTATTGAAGTGGTGTCCTGAATATTAAAAAAAAAAGTTTTACTTTGAATTTAATTGCATCTGTTACTTTGGATATATAGAGGCTTGAAGCTCATGCACTTCTATTACATTTTAAGCGTTTATACTTCATATATAGATACTGCAAGAATTATGATTGGGGGGGGGGGTCAAGGCACTAAAATCTCTTGACTTTGGATCCAATTATATTATGGCTTTTGTTGCTCAGATGTGTAGTGTGGCAGTTTTGAGCCTTGACTGCCTGCGAAGAAAAAAAACTGCCAAGTTGAAGATGCAGGATAAATCCAAGCAGACGTTTGAAGCTGCAAAGTTCCTTTATTAGGAAAATTAACACAGTGTTAGTAACCCATTTTATTAAGAAAAAAACTGCTGGGCTTCATCTCCCTGTGAATAAAAAATACATTGGAGCCCTTAGTGGAGTGGTGATTTCATGTTTGCATCCAAGTGTTGAATGTGATGTTGTAGGATCGTGTGTATATGGGAATGAAGTGTACTAGTGGCAGACATGTGACTGCTCAGAATTCAAGGTTAGTGAGTGTATTTAATAGAGGGTGGGGTCAAATTGGCACCCACCAACAAACTGGCAGATTTGGGGAGATTTAGTCGACTGGTGAATAATTGCCTGTTCTTCTGGGCTTCCCTTCCTGTATGATGATGAGTTACCTGCGCTAAACACACACAGTGCTTTTTCCGAAGTTGCCTCACAAGGAAACTTGGGCGATTTCAGAAAACAAAGCGCCACGTGTGCTGAGCGGTTCGTCATTATACAGGAAGGGAAGACTTGTGAAGGCAGGGGAAATTGTTAACCAGAAGAACAGGCGATTCGTTGCCAGGGGACTTAATCAACCAGAATCTGCCAGTGTATCACTACCCTTACACTTGCACTCATGTTCAGCCTTTCAAATACAGGGTGATTCAAAGGAAGGCTGCCCACTAAGAAAATTCCTTCTTTAGCCCCATAGGCCCAACTGAGGTTTACACTCTACATCATATGAAAAGTTAATTTAATTGTGCCCCCCCCTAAATCTATAGTCGGGCATGAATAAAATGGCCCATAAGTAAAAGTTGCTGACTGAGCCATCCCACACTGTCTGCTAAATGAAGATGGACAAGAATTAATTTACAAAATTCATTATTCACATCAGTTCTAGAATTGTTTAAATAGTCTGAGATTATGCTGAGCTTTATTAGAAGCTAATTAACCTACCTGTTTTTTGGAATAATGAATTTTGACACCCCCAGCACTGAGCCATTGTGATGCCCAAAGGTTGTATAGTATGCTACAAATAGTTGCAATTGGTCAGTGTCCTCATTCTACAAAAGACCCTAATCTTGTTTTTCATTGTTAATTTAGGAGTCCACATTTTATATTTTTTTGTTACACATTTCAACTTGCCATGCCAATGGACCATGGTAAAAATATGCCAAAAAAAAGTATTACTGCATAGCAGAGATGTCCTAAAAACGAATTAGACAGGACTGTAAGTTTTGTTTTTTCAGATGTCTAAATCTTTTTAAACAGGCCTGTTTTCTTCTGTTCACTTGGATTAATACAAACTTAAGTGCTCCCCACAGAAAGATCTGGTATTGGTTCATGTTTTAAACAAAGCAGTTAAATTCATCCTATATATAATGTATTGTTTACATTTAATGGCAACACTTGCCATATATTTTTTTTTGTTCTAAAATGGTTTCTTTTTTTTTTTTTAAGGTGCTGAACAGAATGGCTAACATAGATAAGTAAGTGCTCATGTTGAATTATCTAATTTTGCAGATATTCAAATAAAAAGATAGAAAAATTGAATTGTAAGAAAAAATCTGTCACATTTGCTTTAATGTATTACTCTGCACTGGGGGACACACATTACACACTCTAAACCAAGTGAAGGTGAAAACCTGCATATTTCCTTTATTCAGCATGGTGCAATGAGTACAAGGAAAATTGTAAGTAATGGTTTCTGTTAACAAGTGTATTCTGAGCAGTAAAAAGCTGAAAAGCTTTACATTAGTAATACTCTTGGAAGCATATCCTAATTATTGGAACTATGGCCGCAATTATTTTTTAGAAAAGTTCCCTGGACATAAGTTGAAGTATTTTTCCTATCTCTAACTACAGTTTTAAACTTATTCATCAGTGGCTACTTTGATCTTGCATATGTGAAAGAGAAACCTAGAATGTAGTCACTCTCATAGATTTTTATATTTGGCAGGTTAACAGTATCTAGGAATGCACCGAATGCAGGGTTCGTGATTCGGCTGGGATTCAGCCGATCCAAACCCGACTTTGCATATGCAAATTAGGGGCAGGGAGGGAAGTTGCATGACTTTGTCACAAAACAAGGAAGTAAAAAATGTTTTCCCTTCCCACCCCTAATTTGTAAATGCAACTTGGGGTGCAGTATTCGGTCGACTTTCTCGAAGGATTCGGGGGTTTGGCCGAATCCAAAATAGTGGATTTGGTGCATCCTTATTAGAATCTGTAATTTTTTTCTTAGGATCAAAATGTTTTTTTCAAAGAAAAACTTCCACTATAAAAGCCTTAATGAAATGCATTTGCTATATTTATAGTAAAGAACAGACAGAACTTGACCAACAAGATATGGAAGATGTTGAAGAATTAGAAGAGGAAGAAACGGGGGAAGATGCAACCAGCAAAGGTAACCATTGAAATAGTTTAGGATGGCAGTGCATGCAAATTGGCATGTCATCTTCTATACGATTATGCATTAAATAAATTTTGTGAATCTCTAGCTAGGCAACTGACTGCCCAAATGATGCAGAATCCTCAGGTTTTAGCTGCTCTGCAAGAAAGGCTGGATGACCTAGTGGGGACACCTACAGGATACATTGAAAGGTACTTTTAGTAATGTAAATTCTACATTTTGGTGTTTTGATGTAGGAGATTTTGCTATGATTGTATGTGCTTATCTTATTATCAGCTTGCCCAAAGTAGTGAAAAGGAGAGTGAATGCACTTAAAAATCTTCAAGTAAAATGTGCACAGATAGAAGCAAAATTCTATGAAGAAGTCCATGAATTGGAGAGGAAGTATGCAGCCCTTTATCAACCCCTTTTTGACAAGGTAAACATTTTAAAAATAACTTAAAACTACAATTAACTTAAAATTACTATAGCTTTTACTTTTTCTGATGTGCAATTTTTTTTTATACACTCTAGAGAAGTGATATAATAAATGCTACATATGAACCTACGGAAGAAGAATGTGAATGGAAAGAAGAGGAGGATATTTCTGTAAGTGTTGCTAGAATAGTTATATTTAGTGTTTCTGAAATTGCTCTTGTCTGAAAATGTGGCACTGCTTTAAAGGACCAGTAACACCAAAAACTGAGTCTTTTTAAAATATTGAAAATATAATGTACAATTGTGCTGCACAGGTACAATTGGGTTGTCTGATTCAGAAAGACTACTATAGTTTATATAAACAAGCTGCTGTGTACCCATGGGTGCAGCCATTCAGTTAAAAAAGGAACAGGATGCACAGTAGATAATGGATATGTTCTGAAGAACCCTATTGTATACTACAGAGCTTTATCTACTGTGTAGCTTTGAATGGCTGCCCCCATGACTACACAGCAGTAAAGCTTTGATTTTACAAAACCAAAACAAAAAGGTCATTCGTTTTAACACTGCATGCAGATGGTGTCGGGTCAAATTTAAGTTTTAAGTAGCCAAATAATTCTATTACAAAATAAAGTAGTTGTCATTATACAAGTAATCCTAGGGAGCATTGTGTAGCAGGTGCCCCATCTACTAGGTTTCTCCAGAAAGCCAAAGAGGGCCGAGATCCTCCCATCCAATACATGATCACTTTCTTTTAGCAAAGAACATGAGTTCCCAATTCAATCCTGGCTGCAGCAGTGGCTAATTTCTTGTCTTATTCCTAGCAAGCAGACTGCTGGGTCCACTATTTGTGGTGTGCCCAGTTCACCTACCAGAATTCCTGCTCTAGAGGGCAGGACCAAGCCACATGGATAAAATCTTCCCCAGAGGATTTGCATTGTCAGTGGCAGTTGTTTTGCCTCCTCCCAAATTTCTTTAGCTTAAGAGGCATTGTATAAGTTTGGGGATGAATTTTTATTGTATGAGCCTGTCTTTTATTGATATTAGAAATTTGTATGCATTTTCTGTGGCTTCTTCTCACTTTTTTTTTTTTTTAACACCCAACAGTAACCAGTCTTGTAGCTCACAGAAATGGCTTAGGAGTGAGTTAGCCCAGCCCAGAGAGGGAGATGGGGTAAGCGAAGCAGCCAAGAGTGATACAGGGTTTTAACAGCCATAGACCATGCTTTGTATGGTGTTAGGAGAGTATCGAGTAGGATGGTCATATCCAGATGTCTGTAAGGGTAGGATCCCAAGCCTTTTAGGGAATGGTGGAGGATGGCTGCTTGAAGTATAGTGTTGAGCTTATAGGGGTTGGGAGAAAAGTGCCAGTGTAGATGGATAGTAAATTTGTGAGGCTAAGTAATAGAAATAGAAGTGTGGAAGGGCCAGACCCCCTTTTTCGATGGGTGCTGTTAGTCTTTCCCTGGAGATACGAGGAGTATTGTTGGCCCAAATAAATGGAATTATTGTTCAGTTTAGTTTAGATGTATCATCTTAATGGGATTGACGCTACCCCAAAAAGTAAGTTTTAGTTTGGCCCAACTCTTAAGGCATTGGGTCAGGATGTCCATTATGAGATTTAGGTTGAGCTGCAAGAAGTGATGGGGGTCTGAAGTTACCCATATTCCCAGGTATATAAATGATGTGACACACTTCACCACCAAGCCCCACCTCATTCACAGACACAGTTGAAGGTCAATACAGAACAGCTGCAAATTCTCCCAATTGATACGGAGTCCTGACTGTTACGGAGTGCTGGACTGTAGTTAAAAGAATGGAGAGGGAGTCTAATTGATCCTCAAGGTGTTGGTATGTTGTCTGCAAAAAGGGACACCTTTTCTGTGACGTTGGCATATTGTAGTCACAGCAGCTTGTTTATATGAACTATAGTTTTTGTTTCTGAAGCAAGCACACCAGTTTTACCAGTGCAGGCAACATAACATGTTCTCGTCCTTTTTTGATGTTACTCTTCCGTTAACCAAGCTACAAATCTTGCTTTTACATTTGCAGTGAAACCATGCCAACAGTAATATGTATATAAACTTGGATTTTTTTTTCACATCAAACAGTGGTGTAACTACATATCAATAGGTCAATCGCCAAATTATTTTTCAGGCCCCCAAAATGTCTAGAGCGCCAGGGTCTGTCTCCTCTGTAGTTATGCCCCTGACATGAAACCTGTGTCTAAAGAAACTGGCTTTCTGTTCAGTTTCAAACCCTCCCAACAATTAATCAACCTGCTCACTACTAAAGCATTACTTCAGCAGAATGTCACCCTCTTACAACCCAGTAATACTGTCCCCAAAAATGCTGCGCACATTGTTCTAATATTCCTGTCTGAACAGTGGTAAACTGTTATTTCACACCTTATTTCATATCTTTCAATGTATTTCTTAATTTACATTTCACCTCACTTACCAAAATGTTCTGGTGTTTGCGTCTGGCAGCTCAGTAATTCAGCTGCAGACTCTAAACTGATACAATTTTGCAACATTTAGTTGATACATTTCACAGCAACATCTCTGGAGTATTAGCAACTATTGTATTAATTCTAACAGCTGCCTGTAATGAAACCCTGCTCAGCAGGGACAAAGAGAAAAAATATATCCATTAAATGTATCCGTTTAGAATAGTTGGGGGGTCGGCGACCAGAGCTGCTTTAGAAGGTGAAAAATTACACTTCAATATTAGAAAAAGTTACAAATAGAAAATAGACAGTAATTGGAAAAAGTCGTTATTTACGGTGATCTATCTGAAAACTAGTTGTTTGAAGGTGGACAACCCCTTTAACTTGAAAACCATTCTAAAGTGAAGTGCTGGCTCTTTCTGAAAGTACAGGATCAGGCTCAATGACCTGATGACTCTCTATAAACCAATATTACAGCTAAAAAACAATGGTTAAAGAATAAATATATGGTAGAGATTTATTTGATGTAAATGGTGTAATATAAAAATTATGGAATCACATAAAAACAGCTCTAGGGTCTAATTTTAGAACAGTTGGGGGGGGGGGGGTTGGTGAGTTTTTTTATTTTGGTAATAACTACAATAATTCGGCCTTACAGAGCAAAGGATTAGTAAGTAACAATGATGAAAGTTAACCTTTAAGCCTTTGATTCTAGTTTATCTCATCCCCATGAATGTAAATGTGAAAAGAAATCTATTAAAAAAAATTTTTTTAACTCTAATATAGCAGTATTCTGACCAATATACAATGGAGTCCTAAATAAGTTTAATGTAGAAAGTATGTATTTAACTGTTCTTTCAAGGGGGACCTCAAGGAAAAAGCCAAACTTGAAGAGGAGAAAAAAGATGAAGAAAAAGAGGATCCTAAAGGAATACCTGAATTCTGGTTAACAGTATTTAAGAATGTTGATCTCCTTAGCGATATGGTTCAGGTGAGCTGGTTATTCATTCATTTCTGTAACCTTTTTTTAAAGTATTTATCTTACAAGTGGCAACCTTTATACATCTGTATTTAACGCCACCGCCCCCACTTTTTTTTGCACAGGTATCAACTTGTATACATCTTTTGTATTTAGTGTAGTCTTGATTCTGGTTGCAAGGAACGTTGGGTGTTGCAAGTTTAAGATCTACCCACAGACTAGGTGATTTAGTTGGGGGATGCCAAAGGCAATTTGAATTCATTCAGCTTTTATGTATATGTAGTAGCCATCCCTGCTTCGGATTCTTGTCCACTTCACGTTGACCTCCAGAATTTATTTATATTTGGTGTAATAGTGTACATGTAGAAGAGTAAGTATTTCCTCTTCCACTGGCTACCACACAACACCAAAGTGTAAAAATTTTAAATAATCTTGGGCTACTTTGACTATCAAATAGCCCAAAATTGGAATTGAAAAAATTGCCGATTTGCCATTGTATCCTTTGGTGGACCTCCTGGAAGCTTTCCTGAAAATTTTTGTAATGTCCTCAGAATCAAATTTGATCAAAAACCTCCCCAGAATTTTTTTTCTCTCAAAATTTCGACTTTTGGAAAAACTGCCCCCTAATGTCAGTCATATGGGGGTTTCCTTTGCTTTTCTGGCCAGATACAAGAAGTTGCCTCTTGGCCTTCCCCTGATTTGTGGGCATCAGTTAGTTCATTTTCTAATCCTTACTTGTGCTTAGGTGCACTGATTGCTGAGTGACAGCCAAAGTTTGGGGTGTTGCATTTAAGTTCTCAACAGGGGACAAGTCCTAATTGCTTTTGAGGATAAATTTAGGTCACTTGGTCTGTTACCTTGCTAAAGCTGAAAGTGTCCATATTTTGCTCATTGCATGTTTACTATTTTCTTTTAGATTGTAAAACTCAAGTCTAACTGCAAATTGACATTTGGAATATAATTTTTTGGTGTGGGCTGCATCACACTTTAATCTGTCAGTTTTTTTTTTTAATTATCACTATCTTCTCCCCCCAAAGGAACATGATGAACCAATTCTAAAGCATTTGAAAGACATAAAAGTAAAGTTTTCAGAAGCTGGGCAGCCAATGGTAAGTAAAAACTTCCTGATGTTAAATGGCTAATGCCTTAAAAGGGCCTAGCATAATCTAATGGGGTTTTACTCATAAAAAAACTATTAAATGGTTTTGTTTTGTTCTGGTTTCAACCATACATACCCAGTAGGTAAAGTAGTATGTCTGCTAAGGGTTCTGTTCCATCAGGGTATCCTGCTGTGCTGCTCGATATCAAAGCCAACTCCATACTGTGCTGTGTGTACGGATAGTCTGGGCAGTGAAAACGTTGCCTTCATTTCTGCTGTTTCAACAGTTTATCTCCACACATCAGGCCAGCTGGGCAGTATGGTTGGCCACCTTGTCCACTCCCCTGCATTTAAGTGTGTGTTGGGGAGGTAAGTGCCTGGGATTAAGGAAGTGCAGAAGAATCCAGTACATGCCCTGCTCCCCTACTGCGGTGGAGAATGTATGCTGTTTTTACTTATTTCCTGTGCTTATTAAGTTTGTACAGTGCACTAAATTCCTGCTAAAAGGGGTGGGTTGTCTGCAGGAAGTGATTATATGGGGCATCGAAGGCTTCAGTTGTGCACCACTTTTTTTTTTTTTTCTCTCAAAATTTAGTAATTTTTGCCATGGTTTGATAGTGCTCTTTTAAAGGATAAATCAAGCTTTTATTTTAAACCTAGAATTATGGTAAACCGTGTCCAGAATAACACAACTTTCTCTCTATTTGGTTTTATTTTTGTTTGATGCAAGGAGCTGAACTGCAGCTGTTTTAGAGATTTCCTGTCTAAAGTGAAGCTCCATTAGTTGTCCTGTCTCAAAATATGAATATCTCTGAGGTACCTATTGCACATGCCTGACTTTTATTGGCATGTGAGCATGGAGGGAGAAATGTATGTTATTCTGGGGGCTGTTGAGTAATATGTAATTTTTGCGGTCTGCTGGGATAATGTATATCGAGCTACTTAAAGGAGAAGGAAAGCTATGGAGGCACTTTATTGCTAACCGAAAAGCTGCAATACTGCAAGATAGAATGCTATATTCTGTAGAATGTTTTACCATACCAAGTAAAAAGCTCTAGAAGCTTTGTTTATGATATAGCAGCTGCAGTATTAGACAGGAAGTGATGTCGCACAAAGCTGAGTCTTCCTGCTCACTTGTAGCTCTGGGCTCCGATTACAGCAGAGATGGGGGGGGGAGGAGCAAACTGAGCATGCTCACTCCCATGGCAAGGAGGTTTAAGCTGAAAGCAGAAAGTCTGTTACAGAAGTCCATGTGTACACAATAGAATGAAAGAAATGAAGTGTTTCTTTTGGCAGAGGACTTTGAGCAGCATTACTTTTGAGAGTTTACGGTTATATTTATATGGACATTTCTGATCAGGCTTACTTGGTTTTAACCTTTCCTTCTCCTTTAAAATTGACAAAAAAAAGAGGCATCTGTTAATGCAGAGCTCCTATGCAGTTGAGCAAACTGCTGAACAAGTGGGTGGTTTCTGGGGCACCGCAAAGGGAGAGGCAAGGTGGCTATGGTCTTGTTAAAAAAAAAAAAAAGGAACAACATTTTATACAATAATTTTTTTTTTTTTTCATGTTGAATGTGTATCTTTTAGGTTTAAGCAGCTAACTTGTATAAAATGTTCCTTTGTTACCCCCCCCAACAGAGTTTTACATTAGAATTTTACTTTGAACCAAATGAATTCTTTACAAATGAAGTTTTGACAAAGACATACAAAATGAGGTCAGAGCCTGATGATTCAGACCCTTTTTCTTTCGATGGACCTGAAATTATGGGATGCACAGGGTAAGTGTACTGTATGTTAAGTGTTTGCAATAAAAGTGAGTGTGGGGTTTTTAAAGAAAAATTATCCACACCCCCCCGAACAACATAGGTCTCTACAAAAAGATTGCATAAATAGTAATGCACTTTTTTAGTAGCATGTGCCATTGGGTCATCCTAAATATAAAATTGCCATTTTAAAAAAGACAGCCTCCTGGGATCATATGATTCAACGGTGCACACAAACATACCAAACAAACTGTAAGGTTGGGTCACACAAGCAAATTAAGAGTGCTGTCTTTTGCTTCCACACTTCTTCCTATTAGAGTTGAAATATTTCTGGTCAGGTGATCTCTGAGGCAGCGCACAGACCATTATGTGGCAAGAGATGTAAAAGGGCAATAAAGAATCTTCCCAACCTGGTATATATATTTGTCACTTAATTTGATATAAACTATCTGTTACGCAAGTATTCATTTTCGGGTATAGTTTTCCTTTAAGGTAAATGTTCAAATGGTAAATGTCAAATTTATAGTCCAAATAACTGCTGTAGCCTCATGAATACTGTATTAATAATCCGAAAAGCTTGCTTAATACATGCTGTTCAGTAACGTGTACCAATGGTGCCTGGTTGCGTTTTATACAATAGCTTTTGGATCTATGTGTGAAAGAGAACTGAGCATTTTAGACTTTTTGTAGCTTTTAATAAATGAAATACACAAGATTATATAAAAGTCTGCTCTGGTTTTTTTGTATGCCTTTGCAGACTCATGGGCCTCTACAGCTGGCTAGCCATGTTGAAGATGGAGGCTATGGTTACTTTGAAGACACAGGCTTCATACCCAACTTATTGTTGGTCAGTCTGGTGACAACCGACTAGTGGTGATGGGCAAATCTGTCCCATTTGCTTTGCCAAATTCGTGAAATAGCGAAAAACTTGTGAACCATATTGAAGTAAATTGGCGTCAAAATACAATAAAGTTGAAAGCCGTTCCAATAATTTTAACACGCAAACATTTTGTGTGCAGCAATTTTGCCGGCGACGAAACGTTGAAATTAATTCTGAATCCATACCTGCCGAATTTATACTGATAAGTAGCTGTTAAGCTACTTTGACACTTGTTTAGTTCTTGGGCATGGCCCAGTGTGCAATATCAAGCTGATCTGGTCTATATGTGTTTGTATAATGTAAGTGACTTGCTGTTCTTTCCGTAAAACATAATGATTTCTTCTGGTTAAACTAATGTGTAACTTTTTTCAGTGCATGTTTGAATTCATTGTATAACATTTTGCTTTTAGGTGCTTGATTGACTGGAAGAAAGGAAAGAACGTCACTTTAAAAACCATAAAAAAGAAACAAAAGCATAAGGGTCGTGGAACCGTAAGGACTGTTACAAAAACTGTTCCCAATGACTCCTTTTTCAACTTCTTCAGTCCACCTGAAGGTAAAAAGCATTTAGTCCATAAGATGTCCGCTGTGAATAGATGGTATTCCAAGGTCAAGTAAAACGGACCATACACAATTATCTGCTTGTATATAAACATTGCCATTTGAGTCGAGTTGATTTGGCCACTTACATTCTACTCTTAATTGGGCTGTTGCGTTGTTTAGCCTCTGGGCCAACAATAGGGTCATAATCTTCTTTCTGGCAGGATTTTTGGCTAGATGTCTGTAGTGTGTGGGGTGACCTGCATAGACAAAAATAAGCTGTATGCAGTTCCCAGTAGTCTGAAATGTAATGTAAACTGTCAGGGCTGAGACACACTTGAAGGTTCTGGTAGATTTAGTCGCCGGCAGGATGGCACTCTGAGTGCTTTGCTTTCCGAAGTTGCCTCATGAGGAAACTTTGGGCGACTTCGGAAAACTAAACGATCAGAGTGCCATCCTGCTGGCGCATTTAGATTCTAGCCGATGGGAAGGATTTTTGGGGAGTTCTCCCCGAATCTTAGTGTGTCTGCATTTTTTTGTGTTCTGCCGTATGGGATGGCAGGATAATGCTGACGGTTATGAGATGCCCCCCACTGATGCATCCAATAAAATAATTAATGGGCTCCCTTAATGTCTGCATTAGTGGACAAGTGGTGTTGAATCAGAAACATGATGGTTGTCAAGCTAAAAGGTTGTGTTTAGCATTTGTAACATCTAGTGTGT
>CM044436.1:78583226-78599952 GCA_024363595.1 Xenopus borealis
AAAATTTAGTAAATGGACCCCTAAGTATATACTTTGCTCCTGACATTTCATGGCCTTTGGAAAATTCGATGGTCAAATTCACCTTATTTGCATATTCGAAATTCAATTTCTTTTTAAATTTGATCGAATTTCGAATCCTTCATGTGAATTTAGTAAATGGGCCCCTAAGTATATACTTGGCTCCTGACATTTCATGGCCTTTGTAGAAACTCTAGATTAGAACATTTTCACTTTCTGCCATGCAATCTGTCATTCAAAAAGAACACTTCTGCTCTCACTTAAAGAGAATAGTGTGAATCATTAGCGTTAAGTGCCATTAGTGCATTGAATGAGGGAAACTGAATGAGTAAAGTAATAAGTGATCATAACAAAGCTGCTCCATGACAATTAAAGGTGTATAGATGTGTACACTGAATTTGTTTTGGTCATATATATTCTTATATTCTATTTTATTGGAGTGGCAGCAGATGTACGCAATGTGACTGAACAACAATGCAACAAAAGGAGTTGTCCAATGTATTTAAAATATGAGTTTATATATTGTTCTGTAAAGCACATTCCATCACTCAGACTCCATACAGCCCCCTTCTTTGCTTTGTGCGAAAAGATCTTTACAGCTTGTGTGTGTGTGTGCCTGTGTATACAATGCCTTCACCGGAGCATAGCTTCAGACTTTGCTTCTTGTTAATCTGTATTTTTCTTACCCTTTTCATCTAAGGCAACATGAAATGAACAGCTTAAATAACAGCACAACAAACTCCCGCCTTCTACAGAATACTGCACTTTCATGTTTCACAACATTAGCTAAAAACCTGTAAATAATACAACACATACAGTAAATGGCTGCTTTCTCACTGCTGCAATTTCACAATCTTGGGACTAGCATGTTCAAGCCAAACCTAAAAGGTAATGTTAAATGTTCTTACAAAGACTTGGGATCTGTCTGGCATCTTCTTCTTTCTTGATTAAAATAGGACGGGGTGTATTAAAAATATAAAATAATCACTATTTTAGTAGGCTTGTCATTTTACTTCTGGGGTTCAATTAACTAAGTAATAACAATGATTTCTTTGTAAATGGAGTTGTACTCCTAAATCTCAGCCCAACTTGCATGCTTCACAGGCTAAGCATTCTGGTAGTAGATTAAAGGGATACTGTCATGGGAAAACATGTTTTTTTCAAAACACATCAGTTAATAGTGCTGCTCCAGCAGACTTCTGCACTGAACTCCAATTCTCAAAAGAGCAAACAGATTTTTTTTATATTCAATTTGAAATCTGACATGGATCTAGACACATTGTCAATTTCCCAGCTGGCCCCAGTCATGTGACTTTGCTTTTACTATTCAGTGTTGTTCTTAGATCTACTAGGCAGCTGTTATCTTTTGTTAAGGTGGCCATACACGTAGAGATCCGATCGTTTGACGATATCGGACTGATCCGATTGTGGGCCCTAGGGTCCAACGATCGGATCAGAATGGAGGCAATACGGGCAGTCAGATCACGGGACCGCACAGATGCGCCCATGATCCAACTAGGTTTTTTAACCTGCCCGATCGAGATGACCAGATATTGATCTGGGAAGCCCGCCGGATGGCCTCACACACGGGCCAATAAGCTGCCAACTCTGTCTATCGGCAGCTTTTATTGGCCTGTGTATGGGGGCCTTTAGGGAGCTGCTATCTGGTTACCTTCCCATTGTTCTGTTGTTAGGCTGCTGGGGGGAAGGGAAGAGCTGATATCACTCCAACTTGCAGTACAGCAGGAAAGCGTGACTATTGAAGTTTATCAGAGCACAAGTCACATGACTGGGGGGCAGCTGGGGACTGACAATATACCTAGCCCCATGTCAGATTTTCAAAACTGAATATAAAAAAATCTGGGGTGACAAGAGTCCAGACCCCCCCCCCCTCCGCTCCGATGTTGTTTCCTTGAGGCCTGAATAAAAGAAACAACACAAAGCCAGATTTAATGCATAACTGATGGTAGTGCAAAGAAGAAAGTATCAGAGGTTGTTTAGTGCATACTCAGTGCTATAATCCATTCTGTATAGTTTGGGAATAAACATAACTTAAGATTTCCTTTTAGTGTAAACAAATGTCTTTAGATCTTTCATCAGCCACCTGTGACCACATGCAAGTATCTTTCTCACAGCACTCCACATGCTAGACAATTTACTGTACTGGGCAGGGTCACAATGCACCTGAAAAACTGTGTATACATTCCTCTGTAAAAATAGGAATGCTATTTTAGAATGAGTGTATTATTAGCCGTGCAACTGTATAAATCTTTGCAAATACAGATTAAGTGATTCCATTGATTTCCATGCTGTTTCTGGTATGCAAGACCATTTGTTAGCTGTATTGAATGCAAAGATCTGCATCACTTAAAGTGATGATTTGGCTTATCATGGGAAGTTCATAGTGACAAATATCATACACTGGACGTCATGCAGCAAATTGTCAGCATTCTTCACTTTGGTATCTTAAGAGCTTGAGAAAGGTGCTGGTTTTGAAGACTTGTGCAGAGTGAATTCTTGATATGGAAGTGGCAATGTTGGTCCTTTCTTGGGGTATTTGGAACAGGGAATAAAGCAAAATAAATACAGATAATAACATTTCAATGCCTTCATAGCACAACAATTCCTCCTTTATAAATTAGTCGGCAATGTTTCTTTACTTATAGTGCCAAAAGTTTATATACAGAGTACTAAAGGGATATTAAACACAAGGGTAGTAACAAGAAAGATAACAATGAAGCTCTCTGCCTTGAATAGCCTATAATCTAACACAATGTATGGACTGTAAACATTCAATTAATGCTGCAATGTGCACATAAACAAAACAGGAGAAGAACTGCAAATTGTATTAGAGTATGACTATCTTCATATAGCAAAAACTAATTACAGGATAAAAAATCCCTGCAAACTCTGATAGCTCTTTATTATTAGAATGGTGTAAGAGTCAGGTTCGGACTGAGAATTAAAATAGGCCCTGGCATTTCAGGTACACAGAGGCCCAATCAGCCCATATAAAGGCCCAAAGAGCCCCAACCAGCCCGCTAAATACTGACTTTCTAACCCACAGATTGCCAGTCCAGCCCCGGGAAGAGTCATGTACTTAAACTTGCACACTTGCACCTACCAGTTGCACTGTTTGTGCCTTGTTGTTGCATCCAGTGCAAGGTGAAGCCAGGAGAGATCATTCATACACCTGTGGAATTAATGGCAAGCATGGAGTTTGCCATTCATTATATGGATTCCCCTGATTTTGTACCTAACGGTGGCAGGTAATGGGGGATCAAGGTGGAAAGTGAGTAAATATGCCTAACTAACAAAATATGTTGGCGCTATAGAAATACGTTAATAATAACACATAATAATACATGATTCATTTCTGTTTTTCTCACCATGTGATGTAGAAAATGAGTTTATATAGCAGGGGCAATATCTCTTTTAATAAAAACGACCTTATACATAATTGTTTCCATTTGCAGAATAATGTTGTCTTTGCTTCTTTTGTGATTTCTTGATGACTTCTGCAAGATAGAACAAATGTAGACTTGCCTGCGAAACAAACCCTCTGAGAAAGTGCATGGCAAGAGCAGGAGCTGTGTATGGAGTAGGAAGCAATACAGCCAGTCTGTCTGTGTGACACAGGTGTGGCCTTTATTTGTTATGTTTTGCCCATCTACTAATCAAAGAGGTGTTAACTGAGATTTTCCCACACAAGAGACTCACTACAGCATATAACACGAACCCTATCAGATTGTGAACTTCCCTTAATATTTTGCATGTATTATTTATCAGTGCATATATATATATGTGTGTGTGTGTGTTTGTTTGTTTGTTTGTGTGTGTGTTTGTAAAACAACATATACAGCATATGGTATTACTCTTAACAGTTTAATTAAACCACAGTTCAGTGGGCAGATTATTGAATTTCTCCCTCTGCATAAATGCCTTTGTAGATTTCAAACTGTGTTTCGGGTCATTATCGTGTTGTAATATCCAACCCCTGCATAACTTAAACTTTGTGACTGATGCTTGAACATTATCCTGAAGAATTTGTTGAAATTGGGTCGAATTCATCTGACCCTCGACTTTAACAAGGGCCCCAGTCCCTGAACTAGACACACAGCATGATGGAACCTCCACCAAATTTGACAGTAGGTAGCTGGTGTTTTTCTTGGAATGCAGGGTTCTTCTTTCGCCATGCAAAGTGCTTTTTGTTATGACCAAATAACTCACATTTTCTCATCAGTCCAAAGCACTTTATTCCAAAATGACTGTGGCTTGTCTAAGTGAGCTTTTGCATACAACAAGCTACTCTGTGGAGTGAGTGTAGAAAGGGCTTCTTTCTCATGACCCTGCCATACAGATGTCCTTTGTGCAAATTGCACTGAATTATAGAACAATGTACACATACACCATCTGCAGCAAGATGTTCTTGCAGGTCTTTGGAGGTGATCTTTGGGTTATCTGTAACTATTCACACAATCCTCTACATATGCCGCTCCTGTATTTTTCTTGGCCTGCCAGACCTGGGTTTTACAGCAACTGTGCCTGTGGCCTTCCATTTCCTGATTCCATTCCCAACAGTTGAACCTGACAATTTAAACCTCTGTGATAGCTTTTTGTAGCTTTCCCCTAAACCATAAAACTTAACAATCTTTGTTTTCCGATCTTTAGTGAGTGGCTTTGAGGATCCAATGCTGTCTTCAGAGGAGAGTCAAACAGAAGCACAACTTGCAATTGGCCACCTTAAAAACCTTTTCTCATGATTGGACACACCTGCCTATGAAGTTCAAGGCTTAACAAGCTAATCCAACCAATTTACTGTTGCCAGTAATCAGTAATGCACAGTTACATGCATTCAAATTAGCAAAATAACAAGGGTACCCACATTTTTGCACAGCCTGTTTTTCGCATTTGATTGAATATTATATAACTGAATACTGCTTCACTAAAAATCTTTGTTCAGAAAACACCCCAGTACTCAGATGTTCCAGGGAAATGAAAGACATACCACTGTTATCTTTTTTGTTGAAAGTGGAGTAAATTAGTATGCAGGCTGAGAGAGGTTCCCAAACTTTTTCATATGACAGCAGTTAAAAGTGTAATGCATGTTAATGGGAATAAATTGCATGACATTTAGCACATATGACAGTTGTGCAAGATACAGAACATAGCAGACAACTACAAGAGAGCCTTCTAAGTAATGCCTGTCCTAAGCAGCTACATTGTGAGCAAAATAACATTGCCTTTCGTGCTTTATTTTTACACTTTGCCATTCATCCCCAGTGTCTTCTAGCCTGGGGATTTTTTCTTTTCTCATCACATATAAGCCTGATCCCCCTGCTGTAATGGACATAAGCGTTTACAACATAAACCATGTCAGTTTCTGCTTAGTTGTGTGTAAATTGCACTGGCTACGCATAGTAGAAATCAATAAGGGCAATGTAAAAGGGCAGTCACAAAATAACAAATACAATGCTCAAATAAAATTAAAAATGTTCAGTGAAACAGTAAAACGAGAAAGTGCTACACTCAATTTGTTGCCTATTAAGTACCTTTGGAAGTATTCATGTACTGTAACTGCTACTCTAAAAGAACTCTTCATCACAAAGCTTATTTTAATGATCTTTTGGGGCCTTTGCATTATTACATTGGTATCTCTGGTACAGTAGGTTGTCAGCCTTGTCACAATACAGTATGTCAGTGTAGGTTTTAATGGAAACCACTCCAGTCAAAAAAAAGTATGAAAGTTATTTATCAAAACATCCAATACTCTTTATCCCACCTGACTTCTGGGTCTGGAGCACCTGGTCCCACAGATGCAAAGCACCACATTTATTACCCACAATGCAGTGTTTTCACTAAAATTCCAGCATTGTTTTGGGCACCAGCTAAAACACTGTGCAGCTTTTGTGTGACTTGCACACAGAAGACTAAATAGTGCAGGATCATTTGTTACGGTCAGGTGCTACCCAGCTAAAGGTCCATGGTCTAGAGGTGTGACTTCCAAATAATTTCATGTTCCCATACATATGAATGTAAAATCCTTAGAACACTGCCTCTAAGAAAAAAAAAAACTAAAACGGACAGGCCATTTGGACTTAATCAGAACACTTGCATGCCCCCCACCCATTGGTCAACTGGTTGCTTTAACTTAACAAAAAAATAGATGATGTTTGGGGTATTTTGTCTTCCACGTTATTCTAAAAACATTATATCAAAAATAGCTCTCCATGTGTATTGGTGCATTAAACACATTACCTTCTGTGGAGCAATTGCTTTAAATACTTCAGGAGGACAATACTTTAAAATTAGATACAGGCTTCTGCAGGAGAATACAGACTTCTGGCAAATATCTTTGTCACCTGACACTGCTAAGTTCACAGACTCAATTAGAAGGTGCTATGTAATCAGTCTACAGAGATATTTCCTCTGAACCTGAGTACTGAGTACTTTGTATAGTCACAAAAAAACAACAGGACCTTAAATAATGTACCACATGCTCTCTAAATCTCCACTGTATTTCTATGAGATCTCTATAAAACTCCATCAAGAAACTCTATCATAAAAGTCCATCATGAGACTACATACTACATGTTGCAGTTCTTTAAATACTACAGAGGAGTGTGATGTGCAATTACTAGACATATATCGGGCATGTCCTATCAACAGAATTAAACTAATAAACTAAAAAAAACAAAATTAATATAGATTATTAGCTGTTGGTGACAGTCAAAAGCTAGGAAACCTAGCACCAAACCTAGCCAGGAACTTCCTCTATTCTGAATTGCTGAATAGGCTTGATAAAGGGCCCAGTGGGGTCCGAAACGTTGCCAGTTATTGTCTACCTTGAGCCAATAAATCACTTTTTCACAAATTGAACATTGGATCGGTGTGCTGAATAGTGATGGGTGCTAGAAATTTGTGAAACAGCGAAAAATTAGCGAAACGCAGCTGCTTCTCGTCTTGGATGCGAGCTTCTGTTCTTGGCAAAATTTTACTGGCGTTGTTTTTTTTTACTGGTGAATTTATATAGTCTTTGCATTATATGGACGCACATGCAATGCCATGTTGACTGGATATCAAGTATCAGAACAGATTGGTTGATTCACCGGTTTTTATATTGCCTTCACCTCTACTCTACGATTCTTTCATATGGCTCCATTTTTCAACTATATTTCCGGGTACAGATATGGGACCTGAGGTTTTTCAAACCCAACAGGTTTTGCCTCAAATAAGGATTGATTGTATCTTAGTTTATATCAAGTACAAGCTACTGTTTTATTATTACAGAGTAAAAGGAAATAATTTTTAAAAATTTAGATTATTTGGTTAAAATGGAGACATCCTTTCCATAATTCGGAACTTTCCAGATAACTATAACTAAAGTCTGGTACAGGCAAGTGAAGTTCACCTACAAACAGGGGGCAAATGGAACTACTCTGATGTAGAACCTGAAATTGATTAAAAGCAAGAGACAGATGGCAGGGTTAAGGACAGGATTTTCACTGGGTTATTTCTCCATTTCCTTTCACTAAAATATCATTTTTCATTGTATGCACTCAAACACAGTTATTCCATTTATCTAAAAATCATTCCTGTCCAGGAACACAAGTTCATTAATGGAAACAGCCAACAGTAAAATGTTTCCTGTTGTGGTAGAAACATTCAGCAGCTTAGATTTCATATTTTCAACAGCAAGTTCCATATTTTCTGTTCTGAGGGGGATTCCCAAATCCTTTGCTTGCCAACACGTTACATTTTGTTTTCCCCAAAACTACCGTACATATATTGTAAGAGAATTCAGCCCACACTGCAGTATAAAATATATTGGAAAGCACAGTCATCTTTATAAATGTTTTCAGTCTGCAGCCTTCCTGTTTGTAAATGGAACTTTGTGATCAATATTAATCCGTGCTTAATGATGTCAATTCTGTCACATAACTCACTGAAGCTATTGCTGTACTAAGATACAGTGGAGTTCCACAACCTGTTTAAATGCACTCAACCTTTGGCCTTGTGCCTATATATGGTCATGGAAGTGTTCTCATATTTTGCAAGAGGGGTACATTTCTCTATATAATTTCCAAAAATGACAACGATCTAGTGCATAACGTTTAACATTATATATCTTATATATTACCTCTATATTTTACTAACAAATGAAATAGTTTTTAAACTTTTAGTATGATGTAGACTAGGGGTCCCCAACCTTTTTTGGATCGGTGTCAAGGCCAAAACAATGGACTGGGGGGGGGCTCCGGGGGGTCAAGGGGTTCAGGAGGGGGGTAGGTGTCCAATTCTGTGTGCCGACGTCCAATCCTGGTGCATGGCGTCCATTTTGGGGCACCTTGTAAAGGCTCCGCGGCCCACTCCAGGACTGCCCGCAGCCTGGTTCTGGGCTGCAGCCCGGTGTTTTGTGACCCCTGATGTAGACATTGATATTTTGAGACAATAAGCAATATTTTAAAAAAATTTTTTGGTGTTTTTTCAGTTATTTAGCTTTTTGCTCAGCATCTCCCCTGTTTGGAATTTCAGCAGCTATCTTGTTGTCGGGATTCTTGTTTACTTTAGCAATCAGACTTTAGTTTACATGAGAGACTGGGAAAAAGTATGTTAAGGAGAGGGGCTGAATGAAATGACAAGTAATAAAATGTACCCATAACAATTAAATTATAGCCTCATGGAGCAATCGTTTTTTGGCTGTGGGGGTCAGTGACTCCCCCATTTGAAAGCTTGAAAAATGTAGAAGAAAATACACAATAAAGACCTAATGCAATGCTGCTTGAAATAGGACATTTAAAAAAAAAAAATAATAGTTAATGTTAAGGTGACCCACCCCTTTAAAGGAGAACTGATTCGTTTTAACATCATAGCACTTCTGCAGAGGCCATATTTGTGAAGATGAACCTGCTGCCTCATACCTGATCAGAAAAGCCACATTTCTAAGATAGGGGGAGTGGTTAAATTATGCTTGGAATGTAACATCCATGTTAATTGCTTGTGGTAAAAATCAAGTTACACCTATGAGCTGCTGTCAGAGATGCAGGTAATTGGTTATTCTGAGTCTACAGTGGATATGAGATGAAATAAAACAAGCAGATCCTTGAATCTAGAGAATAATAAGCAATGCAGTCCTTGAGAGCTCTGGGAAAATAAATAGTATTTGTGGCTATTTGTCTGTTTAATGGGGTGGGAGTTTAAGGGCTGCATTTAGTTTTTGGTGTGCTTGTGAGTGGTAAACATTTGTGCCAGAAGCCAGGCCAGGCTTTATTATTATTATTATTATTATTATTATTATTAGGCCTTTAATGTCTCTTAGACATATGCATCACACTTGTGAATACATATGTATTGTATGTATACGGATCACTGTATGGATCACTGTAGTTTAGGTTTTAATAATTATTTAGAGAAAAATACCCCATCTTGTATAGTGTTCAATGCCTTACCTAAGCTGGGCGTAAACGGGTGGGCAAAATAGTATTACATTTTACATTATTATAGTATGCCTTTTACTGGGGTGTAAATTAATGGCAGCTAGGATTCCTTTTTGATGCTCATATTTCATTGCCAGCATTCTAGGTATAATCCATGGGACCAAATATTTGAGAAGTGTACAAATAACATGGACATATTGCACTTTACCCTTATTTCCATGTTGCACATATATTAAAGTATTAGCTCTCACCAAACTGATGATGGAGACCTTTTATGTATACAACACTAGCACTGATTGATAGAAAATTGCTTGACATTTACTCTTTTCTAAACATGTCATTCTTGACCTTTCCTATCTTATGGTACATCGATACAGCATCCCTCAAATCCTTTTAATAATGAGGATAATATGCCCTTGACCTCATGTCAGATGCTACCAACGAAGTAACCTTGTCCAAAGCTGATAACACTTTGCAATAAATTATCTTTAGTATCGGACAGGGTGCACAGAGCCGGAAGATGGTGACTGGGAGTTCTGCTGCTCTTCTCTGCATTTAAGGGTCAGAATTCTTTAAAGGGTTTTCTGCACATTGTGAAGAGGGAGAGGGGAGGGGGGGGCAATGCCTCCAAGCTTAGGGGGATTTTGGTAGGGGGGTTTAGTTCTTCAAGTGTGGTACAAAAATGTAATGTATGCAAACATACATATAGGCGATACTGTAATGTAAACAACACTACATATAGATGTAAAGGGTATATTAACTGTAATACCTGGAATACAATGTACTTGTATTATGTATATTCTATCGCTGGTAGGTCTCAGCAGGAAAAATTAAAATATATATGTTTTTAAGGAGCAATGTCATAGAATAGATAAAAGGAAAATATTTTAGTTTTTATGTAATATAGGAACCTTTGGTGCAGGTCACACATGGTTATTATTCAAGATTGTAGCTTTGGTAACTTTACTATGTATATTTTATCCCTGGTTGATAGCAACAGGAGAAATTATACATGTATACATGCATGCATACATGTTTACAAGAATGAGTTTCAAGTGGAATATATAAATGATAACTACTCATTTTTATCATATTTTAACACTAGAACCTATGGTGCAAGTCACACTTGGTTAATGTTTAAGATTATTTATAATGCATATGTGATATATACAGTAATATGGTTTAAGATGGGATGTATTGACATCATGAAATACTGGGTATATAAGGGCCCTTACACATGGGGGTTTTTACCTGCGCTCCTCTGTGTTCCGTTTTGCTGCGTTCAGCCGCAGGGGAGTGCAGGTATATACACACTCAATTATTTTCAATGGGGCTGTACTCACACGAACGCATGTAGGCGCCAAACGCAGGAAAAATGCAGCATGTTGCGTCTGAACCTGCGTTTGGCGTCTACGTGCGTCTATACCTGCGCTCCCCTGCAGCTGAACGCAGCAAAACGGAACGCAGAGGAGTGCAGGTAAAAACGCCCGTGTGTAAGGGCCCTAAGAGTTTGTTTGGGAGGGGGGTATTTCACCTCTGATGAAGTCATCAGGATTGGATGAAACATATTAGGTGTTAAGGGTATGCACTTTATCCAACTTAAATACTGTTCTGATTTCTGCTGTTTTTAAATTTGGAAAAATAAATGTGAAATGTTCTTAGAGAAATGGATTTGGACTGAATTAATTATTCTATCTTTCATTTTGCAATGCCTGCTGGTATTTATGCAGGGGAAATCCCTTGTGACTGTGCCTGACTATCTACCTGCCACTGGCTGATGTGAGTAAACCAACAGTGAAATGAGCCTGTTAACTTTTTCGAATCCCAGCCTCTGCTTTCCTTGCGCTAGTGAAACCAGTTAGGACACTGAAACACAATGTTCTTACCCAAAGGGGTTGTTTGGATCCTGAGCAGAGAGTTTATGTTTAGAGGCACTAGCCTGAGTCTTTTCCATTATGTGTGGGACCTGCTTTAGCTGAAGATTTATTTGTCCTCCTGGGACTGATATTATTTCTTTTAATAAACATTGTCTGTTTTACAAACCATTGGCTAGATGTTATTTAGATCTTAGAAAGGTGAATGAATTGGGCCGTTTCTCAGCAAGTAATCAGTTACAATACAATAAACATTAAACCTTGTGGTTGAAAGGTAAATCCACAAAACATCCCTTTGATTTGTGCTACTTACAATATCGCAGTCTGAAATTCCCATCAGAGGAATATACTTGCTCCACAGGTACAGCAAGTGTAAGGCCATATTTCATTACCTATTGGACATGAGAACAACACAAGCTGTGTGAATAGATTTAAGAGCATCTCACTGGTTGAGAGGTGTATTTTGTAGCAGAGTGCAGGTTTATTCAGTGCCAAGGTCCATAATACACAGAAATGTTATCCATGCATGCTAGCCTTATGGAAAAGATTTGTGACTTTGGAGGCATGATGCCTGGGTCTGACCCAGACATTCTGTCACCTAAACCACAATACATTGGCTTCTGTTTAAATTAGCTTGGTTTGTTATCCTTTTTATATGTCTTATTTCTATTAACACAGACAGTCAGTATATATGTGCAAATCTATATGTATAAATGTATACACTTATAGTTAGCGAGAACACGCCCTATGCTGCAAATTCGTATACTGTACCTCCATAATATGAAGCCTGAAATGCATGGCTCCTATAAAGAGGTTCAGTTTCAAATACATAGTGAGCACTCATCATTCTTGCATAAATGTGTTTTGATAGCACCAGGGTATAAACTGTTGTAAGGTGTGGACAGGCCTCGCGTATTTCATCTGTGTCTGTATATACAGTTATGGGATCTATTATCTGAAAGCTGTTATTTTGAAAATGCCAAACAACAATTAAAAAATGTTTTCCCTTTTCTCTGTAATAATAAAACAGTAGCTTGTACTTGATCAAAACTAAGATATAATTAATACTTATTGGAAGCAAAATCAGCCTATTGGGTTAATTTTATGTTGACATTATTTTCTAGTAGATTTAAGGTATGAGGATCCAAATTACTTAAAATGAACTATTATGGACTTTATAAATGGACTCTGGTAGATGGCTCTCCTGTAATCCTGAGTACCTGAGTTTTTTGGATAATGAAACACCATACCTGTATTTTATTTAAATACTTTAATTTTCCAGAGCTTTCTGATCTATCTTACCCTTTAACATGCAATAGTATTTATTATTACTTTAACGTTAATGATTTATATATATATTCAAAGTCCTTAGGTGCACACCGTTTCTGGGGAGAAAACCTGGGTGCCCGCTGATGCAGAACAAATGCAAAAGTAAAAAATAGCATTCACAGGTTTTTAACTATGCCCAAAATAAAATAATATTTATTTAAGCTCAGCGTTTCGATCCCCCACAGGGATCTTCGTCAGGATTATACAAACAAACAGCTTTATACAACAAACAGTGTTTGCTTGTATACTCCTGACGAAGATCCCTGAGGGGGTTTGAAACATTGAGCTTAAATAAATATTCTTTGATTTTAGGCTTACTTAAAACCCTGTGAGTGTTGCTATTCCTTACTTTTCTATAAATATATATATATATATATATATATTTATATACCACTAAATATAACTTCAAACTGGATCGGGAGGGAATTGATGCCAACTAAAAAAAGGTAAACATCTGTAAGCATCAAAAAAGACAACAGTATAATGTGAAGAATTAGCATTTTTCCAGTAGCAACTTGATTTTATTTTGCCATGCAGTCCATAAATGTGTGATTTTATTCATTCACCCAATTTGTGTTCATGGTGTTTTGTGATTATGGAATATTTCTAATCTCTTAGACAAACACAGATAAAGAAACCGCATGTTATTTAAAGGCATAATCTTATGCAGGCTGTGAATGAGGACCTCTAATTTCTTTTGATAACAGAATGAATCAGTACCCAGAATGATTTTACTTTTCCAGGATGGCATCTGGAAAGCTGAGAATGAATCACTTCCTTCATAGCGCTCTAATTAGGAAATGTTGGCATGTGAGTCATCCAAGGCTAACAGGATCCCCTATTATGCTGGTGTCCTATGGGCAAATCTCAGTAGAATAAAGAATTTATAGAAGAAACAGCCATTAAGGTACATCCTCTTGTTATGGGTGCCTTAGGCTATCATCAGTGATTAAACGCTGTGTTTGTGTACTTACGAGCACAGTGTATCTTCAATACCCGCATTTGACACATTAGTGAGCTATAAGTTTCAGTGTGATAAGAAACACTGACATTTCACATTTGGTTTGGGCTGATATATATGCTTTTTGCATTGAAAATATTACTGCACCTAGACATTCATACTGTGCTGAGACCATTAAAGACACTTAAAGACTGAAGTTATTCAATGGCTGTCTGTGCACCCTTCATCTTCTGGGCCTTGCAATGTACTTCCTGTCTAAAAGGGTTAATCATGTCATTATCCTACCGTTGTGTTTTTGAGCAACCATAATAGTTTTTAAACAACCATAAAATCATGTCATCTGAATATGCTGTGCATTAAATGAAATCATGTTAGTCAACAAAGAAAGGAAAGCCCCGGAGCTATAAATGCAGGGGCTGCAGTGAGTAGGAATGAGTTAAGGCAGGGAAAAGCCAAGCTGGGGTGGAGAAAGACAGGGATGTGATGTCAGGGGAAGATGCAGTTCACTTCCTTATCTTCTGAGCAAGTAGAAACATCCCACCTGCTAGGAGTTTCTCTTTATGTTCTCTATTAATGGATGTATTCCTGCATGTACTGTTATATTATGGTTTTGGTACAGTTATACAGTATAACCATGCAATAGTTTGCATGTTATTATTCAGGTTAAATGTTTCTGATTGCCATTTGGGTCAGGAGGCATAATTGGCAATGGCTTCAGGCTGGGT
Organism: Xenopus borealis; assembly: GCA_024363595.1. NCBI lineage: Eukaryota > Metazoa > Chordata > Amphibia > Anura > Pipidae > Xenopus > Xenopus borealis. The sequence goes on from CM044436.1 coordinate 78,597,571, forward strand.
TTTTTGCCTTCCTCTGGATCAAAACAGTGGATATATGATAATGTATTTTAAGTTTTATTTGTCACAGCAGCAGTAGGACCTTGCCAGACTACTGCACAGGTAAATTTAGAAGAGAGAGAGAAAGGAGGTTCTCTCCTGTGACTGCACAGTGGGTTGATTGATACAGACGTTACTACTGCTTGTGCTAGGTGACAACCTGCTTGGATTTCCTATCATCAACACACTGCAGAGGCCATCCTCTCTGTAGGTAGAGGCAGCATAATACTTTGTGGTGGATATAATGACATAGTGCTGATCTCAAGTGAGGAGCGACAGAGCGTAGTAGTGATCTCATGGAATTCGGGCTTTGAATATTGCCTTGGGGTGAGGCTGGCAAGGTCCTACTTATTTGAAAAAATGTGAATAAATGCTGTGGCCATTTTTACCATTTCTGGCTCCTGGTGTTTCATTACTATATGTAACAATGGGGTTCAATGGAATAGCTGAAGGTGAAGGGTCAATTAAGGAGTCCCCTTGTCATGTATTTACATGATGCTCTGGACTTGCTCTGACCTACTAGAGCTCATTTACCAACCCAATGAATACAAGTGCCCCCCACTTTCACAATCTTATAAGGTTTTTGCTCCTGATTTCAGCACATGGCACCCTTCTCCAATTTTGTAAATGACGCCCACAGGGGGGTAATATAACAACTGGCACAAATATTTATCCAGTTCTAGGAACCTATAGCAGCCAATATGATTTGAAAAAGCTGCTAAAGTTTGTAAAATTAGATCAGTATTGCTCCTGTTATACATTACCCCCTAAAAACAACCCCCCATTTTAAAGCATAAGGAGATCACGACTACATAGGGGCATGAGACTGTATGCCAAGTTTAGGTTGTGGAACTTCCAGTCAACTGGTAACAATATTAGCACTGGTACAGTATATAGTAAAATTAAGTCAAAGGCAAATTACTTTCTTAGTTTTCACCACTGATCCCAGGGGCTTAGTGGTAGGGAATTCCCCTTAAGGGTAGTAAATGGACACCCTTAAGAGTTTAAATACCGAGGAATTCCCTACCACTAAGCTGAACAGAAGAAGCAGCTCGGATGAGTGGGGAAACTTTTTCCAAAAAAAGTCTAGCTGCCTTTGACTTAATGGAGAAGGAAAGGCGCTCTTTACTTGGGGTGCTAAAAGTGAGGCTCCCGCAAGTGATTGTATCTACTTACCACACACCCCGGGCAGCAGAAAACTGCACTGGCCCGGGTCCTTCCAGTAAGTAACACAAAGAAACTGACTTTCGGTTTCTTCTCTCTTCATGCAGGTGCACATGGGCAGTAACGTGAAAAGCCAGAATTTAACAAAGAAGTTGGCTATTTCATTCTACTGCCCATATGTCTGCCCCGGGAAATTTGAAGAAAGAAGAAGAATGAAGCCGATCACTCCATGGTGCTTGCTGGACCTGATAAGAGCACCGGCCTGGGGTGTGCGATATCTATAATCACATGGGGGTGACTAATTTTTTTTGGCACCTCCCAATTAAATAGGCCTTTCCTTCACCTTTAAATACTACATACTGAATATTATGACCTGGATGAATGAGAATCTTCATAGACAATGAGTAATATGACAAAAGCGATGTCACTGGGCACCATTTATGACATCACTAAGTACCATTTATATTATATAGTCATGTTTTTTGTGCATAATATATCAGTCACATATAGAATATTATAGGCTCTATGTTTTGCTATCTTTATGTGTGTTGACCTTGCCTTGGGAAAGAATATTAATTAGAAACACTGAATGTCACAGTTCTTTATATGTGCGCATTGCCTGTGGTGCTGATTTAAATAAAGAATTATGACTGGTAGCTCTGCTCACAGAAGAACTGATTATCCATAGTGAACAGTGCCAAGATTCAGTATTTCCTGGACAGAACAGCAATGTTGGCAAGGGATTTTCTGGCTCCAGACACGGTGTCATATCCCAGTGAATGCACTTTATTAATGGCCTGCTAATCTTGTGCCATGGGACTATGATGTTCTCTGCATGGTGCCAGCAACCAAGGCTGCTAAATTATATGATTCTAAATGAAATGATTCAAAGATATCCACGTGTTTGCTTATAACATGCAAAATATATAATCTGGAACATGCACACATTAAAAATAACTTTTACTCTTTCTGCCCGGCATTGTAATTTATGTATTTGCATTCCCAATGTATTTGCTTTATCTATTTACTGTTCTACAAATCACAAAGGCCTAATTAAGGTCGTTGTAGATTTCTTGGTCACAATGGCCTCTAAGTATTGTGCTTGTGTAAGCTTTTTGTGCTAAGAAACCTTTATTAAGAAACTACACTTGGGGGTCTTTGTGTTGTTGTATGTATGTATAA
>CM044436.1:78600133-78615495 GCA_024363595.1 Xenopus borealis
CAGGTCCTGTGCATGGAGTTTGCAGGAGCCATCTTCTCCCCAGCCATCTACTTCCTGGATTCTTCTGCGCTTGGCAGCACACGCGCAGTTGGAGCATTTACCGGTTCAGCTCTACAGCACATGTGCCGAAAGTCACCAAGTTTCAATCGGAAAACTTTGTGACTTTCAGCGCATGCGCAGAAGAGCTGAACCGGCAAATGCCTCCTACTGCGCATGTGCCACCAAACACCGATGGATTCAGGAAGAAGACTGCACGAGAGAAGATGGTGCCTACAAACTCCATGGACAGGACCTGCACTGAGGGGGTAAGTAGCAACTTAGGGGCATTGGCCGGGGGGAGGGGGCCTACGGGGGATGGGTTTTGCAAAGGGAGGGTAGACTTTCTCCTTTAAGAAGGGGCTGGGTGGGTTGTTAGCAAGAAAATACAGTGAGAGTTATTAAAAAGAACCATTAGTACAAAGTTGATAAAGGGACAGGTCCAATTGCCATCTTTAACTATGGAAAGGAATCCCCCCCAAGACAAACTGGAGAGTTAGGCAAATACGGATCAACCAGCAGCTTTTATATAGACATAAAAGGTTGAACTTGATGGACCCATCATTTTTCAATTTAAGTTGATATGTTGCTATAACTGCTCCTTCTCTTGATTATTCCTTGTTTATAAAACAAAAGATTTCCAGATCAAAATACTATAGGGATATGTCATAAAATCAATACTCCTTCTCTGCTTCACCCTCTACCAACCAGAAAGGACATTGGAAAGCCTGACAACATAATAACATAACTGATATCGTACAGCTAGCCTTGCCATTGGTCATGGATGACAAAATTACCTACATTCAAGATTATGTTTGCAGCTGCTCTGTAGGTTTAAACAATATAGGCATGGAACCTGTTATCGCACAGCTCCTCTGATGAAGCGCCCAATAGGGCGAAACGGGTCAGGAGGGCGTGGCTGACCTGAGGTAGGCAGAACAGAGGGAGGGACTGTGCAGTGCTGTGTGATTCGTTCAAGCTTTGTTTGGATGCATTTATGTGAATTTTACCATGGATGAAATGCACAAATAAATGATCTAAGTAAGATACTTCAGGATCCCCTTGACAAAGGCCTTAGCGCCGAAACGTTGGGGCATTCTCATTTTTTGCTTGTGTATCCGCTACTAGTAGGTTGACATTTTTGCCTTGTTTCCTTTTTGGGGGTATGTATACTATAAATTATGCTGTGATCTATTTTTCATTATTTTTACTTGTCATGTCATGAATTTATCATGTGATTGTGAATATACTAAGTAAAGCATACATTTTTACATTCACCCCTTGCAGATCCTGAGTGTTTTGTTTGAGTGTGCACATCCATATAGTATATGTTTATGGTTGGGGTCCTATTGTAGGTGTACACCTGGTTTGTTGCACCTCGTTATTGCCTAAGTGCTAATATATTGAAAATATATTGAAAAGATTTTTGGCTTGGTCTCAGAAGGAGTGCCCTCCACTAACGCATATTGTTCTAAGTAAGATACTGTACATGTCTCTAATTTATTTGTAACCTGTTATCCCAAATGCTTGGGATCTGGGGTTTTCTAGAGATCCATAATTCTACCTAAAATACATTTGAATATTAAATAAACCCAAAAGTGTTATTTTGCTTCCAATAAGGATTAATTATATCTTAGTTTAAAGACAAGCTATTGTTTTATTATCACAGATTTTTAACTATTTGATTAAAAAGGAGCCTATGGGACATGGCCTTCCTTTAATTTGGAGCTTTCCGGATTAGGGTTTCTGAATAGCGGATCCCATACCTGTAGTTATTTTCTGCTGTGTGACCAAGGACACAGAGTTCTGTAGAATAAAGTGTACAACTAAAAGTCTAGGCTGGCCATTCATGCAACCAAGACTGATGGCTAAGTAGGGGATTTTGACCCAGCAGATTTCAAATGGTCCCATAGATCTTTCTATGTCTGCTTGGAGCAACTTTAAACCACACAAGTAAAGTCTTGTAAGATCCGCAAGAGTTAATTTGTAGTAATATAGTCCCTTCAAATATAAAAGGGCAGTGACTTAAGAATGTTGTATGAGGAATTTACTCTTTCAAAGTCAAAATCAGACTGACAACCACTATATGTCTTTGAACTACAATTCTCAGCATCCCATGGATATATGAAGGTTTTTAGGGGTGATGGGAGTTAGGAATTGTGATGTGAAGCAGTGCAGGTTGCACACCTTTAGTTTTCTATCTAGAAGAAGAGAGATTGGGATATAGGATGGCTTATAATAAGCAGTGTTTTGTGTCTGCAGCTCCATTGTAAGTTCAGCCAGGGAGCAGCTGGTGACAGAGCATTTTGGTGCCAAGTTGGTGAGGAACACACCCTATGCTATGTGACAATGAAATGTAATTAGAAACATCTCTAGCAGCACTGGGCCCTACTCCCCCCAAGTGTCAGATTTCTTTCCAAGGATTTTATAGCCTGTTCCCAAATATCCTCCCTGATCTTTGGTTTGTTAAGCTGTCAGCACTTGAAATATTATTGGTACTTACTAAAAGGGAAAAGGTACAATATATATATAATACAGATACATAAAACCCTCATAAACTGTTTTCAGGTGACTTGTTTGATTTATTTCTGTGTCTCTGGTTAGGTCCATATAATTTCTATCCAGCAACACAGACATTTCTGTATCATGGACTTTTATAAATCATTGCAGAGCCAGAAACCAAGTTGCTAGAATATGCAGAAGGTTCGTTATATTTTTAGTCTGTGTGCTACAGAGAAGAATCAATTTACCATGAAATTGTTTTGAGGGAAAAAACAAGTCTAAAGTCTAATAAATCTATGAGTTATTTTTACCGCTATCTCAGTCAAACGGAAATATGAAATCTAGAACAGGCCCTCCCATTGGGACCAGTGTGCAGCCACTATATTATGCTATATCTGCTGGCTAAGCTAGTATATTGTACCTCTGGGTGCATGCAAGTCGTGACTTAGAAAACAATACATTTACATAGAAAGTATTTGTTCATCTGCCCAGCACAATTCAAAACATCTTGTTCCTTTTTTCCAATTTGCGGCATTCACTCTTCAGGGGAAGAGCAGATAAGGTCACATTTGCTATAGTATTTGAGCAAAAAGACTGTTAAACTAGGGGCTACAAAGACATATTTAATCTATAATACTTATATATTTGTGATGCTAAGATGTATCTTCTAGTCATAATTCCTAATATTTTTTGACAAAAAGGAAAGGAATCAAACTATAAATTGTATGAAAGGCAATGGCAATCAGGGCTGGTCGTACCAAGTGCGGGGCCCAATTGGAACCATTCTGGCAGGGCCCCCTAAAAGGAACTTTGTCTGTCGCAGGGTCACAGAGCTGGATGGGCAAATAGAGGCTGCTTTCCCCTCTGTCCAAGTGACGGCTGCCAGTTGGGGATGGGGGCAGACTGGGCAACTGGGAGAAAACGTTCCCTCACTTTTCTATGTGCACTAAAAAAAGTGCAAATTTTGGTTACCACTGTAAACTGTGTTTGTGCAGCACCATGGATTATATATATACAACATTAATGCATTTCACTTGTTATTTTGGCCAATTGAGTTTGGGTCTGGGTTGGGCCAATCAGGTTCAGCGGTGGCCTGGGCCAATCAGGTCTTAGCGAGCTGGGCCAATCTGGATTAGGGGTAGTCTGGACTACTGGGAGATTAAGGGAATAGGAATCAGAGTGGGGCCCCCATAAGAGCGTGGCCCAATTGGGCCAAATTGGCACAGATGGCAATTTGCTGGGGCTATATTTTACTACCCTTGGGTTACAGCTGGCTAGAATACTATGCTTATATCATTTAAGGCAAATGTCACATAATGTGACTTGTATCAGACTAATACTTTGTTGTCTTAACAATATGATGTCAACCCAACGAAAGCTAGGAAGGAGCAGCTATACTTGCACAATGATCACAGATTAGAAGTGTTGTTTTTAAATAAGCTTCACTATATTAGGAACTTATGTGAATCTCTGCTAATCACTGTGTAAACATGTCTATGTAAAAAAAGCGTAATAACAATAAAAATAAAAATAATAATTTTATGTAATATGAGGTTTTAATAGCATGGCAAGATATTAAAGGTGCAAAGAGTTGTATGGCATCACACTATGAGTTTGCTTTTTATGCTTGATTTATACTACAGCATTTGAAATAATGATAGAAGCAGTTCTAGCTATCACAATTGTGTGAAATATTTATTGGAACTGGAAGACTGACAAACACTGAGTATTTAATGAATCATTACTGCATTCTGAACAGTAGTTAATAAGAAAACAAAACTTGACCCTAGAGTCATTATTCCATTCACACTGATAAGAGCAACTTCAGGATAGAATATTGAAGAGGTCCATGATGTACTCATTATTGAAGAAATAACGTAGCACTGATTTTCCTGTTAGCAGCATGTCATTTAAATTAGAACTAAACCCTAAAAAGGAATAGGGCTAAAAATGCCATATTTGATATACTGAAATTATTGCACCAGCCTATAGTTTCAGTTCTCAATAGCAGAAATGATCCAGGATCCCAGGGGGTCGCCATCTTGCCACCAACTGGTCAAAGAAGTTGGAGAATTGCCGTGGAGACACAGATCTTTACTGCTAAAGGGCTGTGGTTGCCTTGAACTGGTACAGAAGCACAAAACATAATGTACAACATTTGTAGCTACTTCTTTAGCTACAATTTACTTCTACTTTCATGACATTTTCAGGAAGAAGCTTCAGAGAGGAGAAACCATGAGTGTGTTTGTCTGCTAATAAGGTATTATACACAGGTCCCTTTTGGCAGAACTGTCAACCTAGAATAGCAAAATTATTTTGTTTGAGGAACCTTGCTAACCATGGAAATTAAAACCTAATACATTTAACATATAAAAAAATATGGTTGTGTGAGCATTAGCCTTATTACCTGTAAACCTGCAACTAGGTCTCTCTTACCAGTATTATATCTGTAGCATTTGCACCAGTGCCAGGGTTTTACCAGAGTTTCTCCCAATGATACACCCCACTTAGTGCCAAGATCCTGAATATTTTACATTTTTATTTTCATGTTGTGGGTATGCTTTACACATGAAATGGTCATGACACTACTGAGAAAATTGAAAACAGATTTTAATGCCATTTAACAAATTACTTTTAGCAAGCCAGTCTCCCCATGCAATCTGCAAATAAGAGTAAGGAAATCTAGCAAATCTGACAATTACACCCACATTTTTTTTCATTGTTCTAAGATGTCCTCTATGCCCTACACAATATTTACACTGGTTTTCAGCTCTTGCAAATAAATTGCTTTCCATAGCCTGAATACACAGGAGATCATTTTAAAGAAAAAGGTTTTTCAATCAGAATTAACCATGGGGATGACTGCTACATGCAACTCTTAAGTATGAAAAAGATTCCTACACTTCTCCTAAGAGCATGGGAGAGGTAATATATACATATACACACATTGATCTAAATATACATACATTGATCTATATTTTTCTGAGATACCTCCATTCAGCTATAAAGAAAACTAAAATGTGAGCAAATTATTATAGACTACATTGAGCAAGAGTAATGCAGATATTTAGAAATAAATTACCCTAGATGCACATCAATTACATAATAGGAGGGAAGAAAATTGTATTACCAATTGTATGCAAAATACTCCAGTAGCCTTTTATACACTTGCCAACTCATAAACTGCATTCACTAACAACGGCCTGCTTTAAAAAGCCCATATCAGCAAAATATGAAATTCTTTGCGGTAGCTGCAAATAAAACATTTATTGCCAGCAACAGCCACATTTCATTTATTGAAAGTTGAAAAGTCATATTGTGTTTTTGAGCAATAAATTTCCATGATTGCCAGCTTGTGCCTAAATGCTCTTGCACTTCTGTCTGGTGGACTGTTTTTAATTACTATAATGCATTTATATTGCTAGCTAGTGAAGGTGCCCAGGTTTAGCAGGATATCTCACTGAAATTATATTTTTAGTAATGAGTTTAATAATATACCCATTGCCTCTAAAATAAGGGACTTCTTTTAGGTTACAGTTAATAAATGTGTACCAAACCAGTGTTGGACTGGCCCACCGGGATACCAGGAAAACTCCCAGTGGATGGAAAAATATAGTAAGTAGATATAAAAGACTAGAAGAATAAAGAGGTTGAGTGAGGAGAGGAGGAATAATAGTTAGGAAAGTGGGCCCATGTATAAGGTTTTGTGGTGGCCCCTGGCATCCAAGTCTGACACTGAACCAAACTGAGCCGTTCAAGAATAATATTGATGTGAAATGCTTTTCCACCCATACATCTAATGTACTTCTCAGTGCTCAGTGAAGCAGTAAGAAAGGCAGCTGAGCTGGTGGATTTGTGAAGGATGAGAGACATCAGCTAGCTAGTATTTGCAGATACAACATAGTGTGATGCAGTATATCACGCCACTGCTTTATGCTGACACATGTTCCCTGAAGTTCACATTTGTACGAAAAAAAAGCTTCTATTTTACCTTATGCTTTAAATACATAAAAATGGGAAAATTTACAGTTTTTAAAGCGTATACGTGCACAAAATCGCCATCATTGCAGGGGAAAAGCCCTTGTCTGCCTACTTATCTTGTTCTCATGTTTGTGCTAACACCAGAAATAAAAAGAATTAATTTTACTTGACATAACCTTTATTTTTATTCTCATCCTGCTGCAGTACTCAATGACAATTTAAATAAGCTGATTCACACACTTTATCTGGATCCTCTAAGGAAAATGTAGAAGAAAACCCAGTACAGAAGAAAGCATGAAATTGTAATCTATTATAAAAACCCTTCAAATCTGTTTCCCCACCTATTAGGGCTAGTCCACACGGTAAGATTCAGGGAGATTTGTCACCTGGCGACCAATCGCCACTTCTTTGGGGCAACTAATCTCCCTGAATTGCTTACCCGTGTCTCGCGCCCGCTAAAATGTAGTCACCTGCGTTTTCCTAAGTCGCTCGAAATTGCCTCAGGCAATTTTCAGCTACGTAGTAAAACGCAGTGCCGCGTGTGAATAGGCGCGAGACATGGGTAAGCATGAGACATGGGTAAGCAATTCAGGGAGATTAGTCGCCCTAAAGAAGCAGCGACTGGTCACCAGGCGACAAATCTCCTTGAATCGTACCATGTGGACTAGCTCTAATAGGTGGGGAAACAGATGTAGTAAGTAAGAGAAGTAAGACAGCTTATCTAGTTAGTAGAGGTTGTCAGTAAAACAAACGCATCTTTCTACAAGACATACATACACCTGTGAAATGCCAATCTGTATATGATGGATAGGTATATATTTTTTATTGCATTGTATGCTGGCATACATTTTGGAGTGTTCTTATTTTTTCTGACAATCTCCCTGATATGTGGTGCAATTACAGAGTAACATTTATGTGTAGGAATTGGTACTTAATAAGCCATTTGCTTAATTTTTGTTCCTATGTGTCTGTATATATTTATTCCTGATCTCACCCCTGTATGTACAGTGTACAGTATGCATGTTTTTTGTTATTGTTGTCAATAGTCATTGCCACACTCCACCAGTTTTTCTTACATACCGTTGTAAATCATGTTTTATATGCTCTTTGTTCATTCCATGTGTATGAGACTAGTGACTGACATAATTAAGCATAACAGAAATAATGAGTATGCACAAAAAAGTTACTGTAGCCTTCTTTTCAAACTTTGCATAGATAAAAATTAACAATTTCACAACCAACAACCGACCTTGGGTTTCCTTGTTTCTAGGTCCATATTAGTCTAAGAAGAAAAAGGACCTATGGCCACCTGTGAGGACCACATCAATCCACTAAACACATTGTTATCCAACCAAACATTCAGATCATCCAGATATTGGTTGGATACTAGGCACATCAATCCACTAAACACATCCAACTAAACAAACTAAGCTGCTGACTATGTTTGAAGAGGCTGAATCAGCAGCTTTTATCAGGCTTGGTATGTCCAGCTTTAGGTTGTTTTTAGCAGACAAATTTTATTCTGATGTATGGGGTGTTAGAGAGCAAGACACATTGGCTACACCCCTCTGCATTAATACCCAACCATTACAAATATAGCAGGTAAATATTAACCTGAGTAGGCATATCTATATTTCACACATGGCTAGGAAGATGTTTCATGATGGGTTCAGTTTGCCAAACCTCCTTTCACAGAACCCACAAACATTATTTGTTGTGAATAAAACTATGTCATTATGGATGTAACTGTTCTCTTGCAGCATATGTCGAACATTTTGAGTTTTTTTCACTTGGGAATATAAACTGTGACACGTTTACAAAATTTCTGTTAAGCCATGAGTTGAATGATGGGATTGCAGAAAACATTTACTTTTCTGTACAAACAATAAGCTTCATTAATACAAACATCCATTGTGTTCCACATCTAGGTTCAGACTGAGGCTTTGTCTTTCATAGTCTTCATATATTTACTTTAGACTTATGGAGCCAATTCCTTTTGTCTGCTGGACTGCATCTTTATTGTTTTGCTTAACTGGACCATCTTCTTGCTCACTTTGGTTTCATGGAAACAATGAGAATGTTTGGATTTCAGAAAATGATTTGTTTGACCCCAGCTTGGCAACTGAATATTTTGAACATAGGCATTTAAAATTTTTAAACGTATTTTAGAAAAAAAAAATCTGCTGTCCTCATTGAGTAACCAATATATTGAATTAGGGTGACTTTTACAGGTTTTGAAGTTAAGCCCCTCAAAATTGTTAATGTTTTTAAGAAAGAAAACATCGGTTATCCTCCTGGAGTCACTTGGTTTTCATCAAAATGGTTAAATATTCTTAACAAAAACGAATTCTCTGAAAACTTTAGAGAACACATTAGGTATTAGAGAATAAAATGCATTGAGTCATACTTGCACAGAGGGTCGCAGAGTTATATGATGAATCAAAATCTCATGATTTAATCTTAATAATCACATACGTCTGCTTTAGGTGGAAATAGTATTTATAATTGCAAAGTACTGGTTGTGGGCTGAGGATGGAAGTTTTAAATCTGTTGTATTGAGCATGTTATATTTATTAGGCCTGTTCTATAGTGGAAAATATTTGGAATAGTACAGATAACCATAAAGATCTCCTGTAATGGTTATACAGTAATTGATCAAATATTTGCAGACACATGCTAATCCAAACTACTGTACATTGCTTCACTACCCCTTTTTGTATTAAAGAATTTATCAAAAGATTTTCTGATACAGAATCAGCATAACCAGGGATAGGTGATCTGGAAGGAAACTGAAGAGAAACCCAGAATTATTGCCCCAAAAAGCACATAGCTAATAATGTGATAAATCTAACAAGTGACATATTTTACACATGTAATTTGACTTTTTAAAATGAAATAATGTGCACTAACGTAATTGATTGTATACCATTCTCTTATAGGTTGTAGTTACTGGGTCTCCCTGTAAGCACATAGTGGGATTCTTTATTAAAGTAGAACTCTAATCTCTGGTCTGTCCTACAGATGGAAAGGCAGTGACAGTTGGCAATTTCTGACCATACAGACTATATAAAAAGTAAACACCAGAGCACCCATCATATACCCAAAACAAGCCATTGAAAGAAGGACTACTACAACTACAGGAGCTCTCACTGGCTTTACTTTGTAGGGGATCCAACTGACCTTCAGAGCATCAGCAGTTCTTTTGGTTGTTTTGATTCCAAGCTTTCAACCTTCTTCCTTTCTCCTAGCAACTGACAGCGGTCCAGATGCATAGCCGACAAGCTCTACCTTATTTTTACCATACAAGGTATTAGTAATTATGACATTTCCTCCTCCTCTGATATGTTATCATGCTTCACTAGTGCTTATGAGACCATGGGAATTGCCGCTGGTATGTGCCAGATTTTCTTAGAACCTACTGGACGACTAAAACCCCAAACTCTTTGTGTTCTTTTGCCTATACTGGTCAATGAGCTTGTGACTTATAATACAATCAACCCAGTTACTATATAACCCAAAATCTATTATCTTATAACTTTATATAGGAATAAAAGTGATACTTTCAGAGGGGAAATCAGCCAGTACAATCTTGGCAGAGGATGCTGTTATGTACTTGCCTGTTGTATACTGGAATCGGGCAGGAAAATTTATACTGGATGTCTTTCTCTTCTTGTTCCATCAGTGCTAGATGCAACCAAAGTAAGTTTCCATCAATAACTTGAAACACAATTTTCTTTGGTCTCTTTCCTAAATCAAGAAATTAAGCTATGAGCAGGAGGATACATTTCATCTTTAACCTTCAAAGAGGAACAAAAGATATGTCCAAATTCTAAAAGAAAGCAGCTGCTGGTTATACTGTATGAAAAATAGCTTCCTGTGGTTACATTGAAGCTGCAGCAGCCCAGACTTTGCACCTGACCACTATCAGGTGAATATATTTGGAATGGCAGACTCCCATATAATTTCATAGCCTTAATCATGGACCAACTTGGAAAGAGTTGATAGCACTAAGCATAGCTACATAAGCTCTCATTTTTATAATATAAACTATATGCTTCAAAAGGGATACTTTATTGTATAACTTTGGTTTCCTTTGATATTGATAATATTGCTTTTGAAGTAAAAGGGAAATAAGATTAAGTAGCAAAATGTTAATCATTTCAATTACATTTGAAGGGTTTAAATTAAAATATATATATATAATATGATATATAAACAAGAAGTGAAATAGTTGCAATTGTATTGAATTCATAAGAAGTGATGTATATAGCCTTTGATGAGTGTCTGGATTCTGGATGGCAGTATTTTTGACCATTCGTCCATACAAAATCTCTCCAGTTCAATTAAATTTGATGGCTGCCGAACATGGAAAGCCTGCTCAAATAATCCCATAGATTTTCAATGATATTCAAGTCAGGGGACTATGACGGCCATTCCAGAATATTGTACTTCTCCCTCTGCATAAATGTCTTTGTAGATTTCAAAGTGTATTTAGGGTCATTGTCTTGTTGGTATATCCAAACCCTGTGAAACTTCAACTTTGTGACTGATGCTTGAACAGTTTCCTGAAGAATTTGTTGATATTGGGTTGAATTCATTCCGACCCTCGACTTTAACAAGGACCCCAGTCCCTGAACTAGCCCCACAGCCCCACAGCATGATGGAACCTCCACCAAATTTGACAGCAGGTAGCAGGTGTTGTTTTTAGCATGCAGTGTTCTTCTTCTGCCATGCAAAGTGCTTTTTGTTATATAACTCAATTTTTGTTTCATCCGTCCAAAGCACTTTGTTCCAAAATGACTGTGGCTTGTCTAAATAAGCTTTTGCATACAACGATACTCTGTTTGTGGCGTGAGTACAGAAAGAGCTTCTTTCTCATCACCCTGCCATACAGATGTTCTTTGTGCAAATTGAGCTGAATTGTAGAACAATGTACAGAGACACCACCTGCAGCAAGATGTTCTTGCAGGTCTTTGGAGCTGATCTTTGGGTTGTCTGTAACCATTCTCACAATCCTCCGCAAATGCCACTCCTGTATTTTTCTTGGCATGCCAGACCTGGGTTTTACAGCAACTGTGCCTGTATCCTTACATTTGAAACTAACAGTTTAAACCTCTGCAATAGCTTTTGTAGACTTCCCCTAAACCATGATACTGAACAATCTTTGTTTTAAGATCTTTCAGAGTTGCTTTGAGGATCCTGTGCTGTCACTCTTCAAAAAAAGAGTCAAACAGAAGCACAGCTTGCAATTTGCCACCTTAAATACCTTTTCTCATGATTGGACACACCTTTCTATGAATTTTAAGGCTTAACGAGCTAATCCAACCAATTTGGTGTTGCCAGTAATCAGTATTGAGCAGTTACATGCATTCAAATTAGCAAAATTACAAGGGTACCCACATTTTTGCACAGACAGTTTTTCACATTTGATTTACTTTACAACTGAATACTGCTTCACTAAAAATCTTTGTTCAGAAAACACCACAGTACTTAAATGTTCCTGGGAAATGAAAGACATAACACTGTTATCTTTTTTTGTTGAAAGTGGAGTAATTTATTATGCAGGCTGAGAGGGGTTCCCAAACCTTTTCATATGACATATGACATAACATATTATCAGAAATTGCATGCCAACATTGTTACCTTACTTAAGTTTTTAAAAAAATATTATTTCTGTTTAGTAGAATATCCTGAGTACAGTTATTAATATGGTCTAATTGCACCATCTCTCTTTGCTTCAGCTCATAATTGGTTCCACTTGTTACAAGGCAATGCCAATGAATGTAATCATCAGTTTTTACTTTCAGTGACATCTGCTCAGAATTCTTTCTTCATAAAAACAGCCTCACATCACAATTAAAAAATGGCAAACAATCCATAATGAGACACTCCAGAAAGCCCATATTTAGCTGTAATCTCTGTACTATTGTTTTGGGCAGTGATTTGTAGAACACATTTGTACAGATCATCTGCATTAGATATTCAGGCTTGTTTATTTCCATTACAAGCAGAGTGTACAATATCAAAGTTTATGAAACCTAGAGTTTTTGTGGTCGGGGAGAAACTCAAATTTTTAGAGGAAATAAATCCGAAAATACTCCATCTCAAACCTGCCGAAATCATGAAAAAGTCAATGGCTTTTTGCTCGGGTTTTTGTTTGATAATCCAATAACTTTGAGTTTTTCGGGCGTCAACTTGAAAAAGTTGCACGATTCAATCGTTTCATTGAAAAAGTTGCACAATTTGAATTATCGCACCATTTTCTCGCACCAACTTTTTCTAGAACAATTATTAATAAATGAAGGCGATTTGGTTTTGGGAGTTTGGTTGAGAAAAAAAATTGGGTTTTGGTAAATAGGCTTCTTAGAATCTAATTGACCAAATAGTTGATATTTTTAAAATCAGAGCAGCAAGGAAAGACCTCAATAAAATTAGCATTATTAATAATAAAATTCCTACAGTAATCTGATCGGGAGCACCAGAGGGGTGAAGGCTGTATGGAAACAAGATATTTGTAGCTAAAAACAGGATAACTCATTTGAGTATGTCAGTGGATGCAGTGTTTGCTTTGTGTATTTCTCAATTTTGAGATTGCATTAAAATAAACAAAATATAACCAACATTTTTTCTCACCCATTTATGCTTAATTATACCATGTAAATGAACTCCATCTCAGACATACAGTGTGATTCTTGGCTGTCATCAGTATACCGCTAATAATTAAAAAGAAATAGTTATATTTTTATTCACATTAGGAAGCACAACCAAGCAGCTAGTCTGTAGATTATAAAAAGCTCTTTGTTCTGCATGGCATGTTTGAACAGTGATCCTGGATGCCTTGAGGTATATTCTTGGGTCATAGGATATCCACCCTTTTTCTGTGAAAAGACATACAGTGCAACCATCCTGTTAAAATACAATATTGCATGAAAAATCAGTTGTGCCCCAAGCAAACCTACTTCTTTCAGTCAGTGTGGCACAGCCCTCGAGAAGCCATTATGTAGAGACAATAATTGAAGGCTTCTGCATTTTTAACTGCAAAAATAATTATGCAGCATCATGTGTCATAAAGGAAACTCTGAAAGGCAAATTGTTTTGAAATGGTTCATCAGTAACTCGTGTGGTGATTCATAATGATTAAAAATGATTTAGTCTTTTGAGGCCAAAAATGCATTAATAAACTTTAAGAATTATGATTCATAAAATATGTCTGTTTTAAAATTAAATTATTGTGCTTAAAGGTCATTGTAGCATGGTCACAGGTTTTGTTTCTTCCTGGTACGTTAGTTTTAAAGCTTTCTCTCCTATAAAAGCCACAGATGGAAGCAGTTTAAGCCTATGAAATCTTCTTTAAAACAATAAGCAAAATGTATGTGTGGCACAAGCCATATACAATATATATGAACCTCATGCAAAGGTAACCAATGGGTTTTTTCTACTTTAAAACAAATGTTTTTCTTCTAACTTGGCCACCAATGTTTTATTTTAAACTTTTTTGGGGGCCCTGACCAGTTCAGAGACTCGTCTAAGGTGGCAAATTATATGGGGAGGTAAAAAATTATCTTTAGGAGCCTAAATTCATATTTTTAAATCAGTATTTCAGCTCAGCTAGCGCAGGGAGCACAATTGTGCTTTCAGCACTAGTGATGTGCCCCCCCCCTACACCTGCTTCGACACTGGAAATGGTATGTGCCATCAGAAAGGGGGGCAGCATCTGAAAGGCTGCCTCAGGGTGGCAAGGAGCCCCAAAACTCCCCTGGCTCTGATCACCGACTATATTTTCTAACTTGTAGGAGGGGGGCCCCCTGGCCACCTTTTGTTTTTTTAACTTTTATTTGGGCCCATGACCAATGAACATATTAAATTTAGGGGATAAATTATAAAAGTTGCAAAGTTTGCACTAGGTCAAGCAACTCACAGTAACCAGTCAGTGGGTAATTATTTTACATTACCCAGATAATAAAGTTTCTATCATGAGCTTATATCATTCAGATTGTACCATATCACTGCTGCAATGATGTGGTTACTTGTCTTAACATATAAGTGTTAGGTCCGCAAGGCTGTCAGAAGCAGGAAGTAGGGATTAAAGAGAAAACTGATATTGAAGAACTGGCAAAACAGGTTCAATGACACTGAGAGGTATCAGAAAGGTTAAGTTCAGGCACAGGTTAGGGCAGGCCAGGAGTTAAACTGGAATATCATAAAATATAGAACCCAGGAAGCATGGACAATGAACCTAAGTCTGGATACTGATTGTATATGGAATTTTGTGTGCTTGTGGCCTTTTTTTAGTTTCTTAATATTAATTCACAATTTTTGTAAAACAAAAGAGCAGCTGATAGAATTACAATACATGTGCCAATTTCATAACTTTTCGCTGAGGCACTGAGTTTTGTAATTTTAGAGATTTTTGAACCGCGACTAAACCTACAAACTCTAAAACCATGATTGTCATTGAATTTATTAAAAGATTCGAATATAAAAAATGTGAACAAAAAAGAGCTGGACAATGTGCATAAATATTTGAATACCTCTACAAATGTGAGTTTTTCAGACAAATCTGAAAACCTAAAAATATCTCTACAAATCCAATTTGATTTAAAGTGGTTACATCAGTACACCTACCACTGAATTCTACAGTTTTTATTTGCGATGTTTGGAATAAAAGGTTCTAGGTTTTTTTTTCACTTAATGGAAAACTATACCCCAAAATGAATACTTGAGCAACAGATAGTTTATACCAAATTAAGTGGCATATTAAATAATCTTACCAAACTGGTATTTATACTTAAGTAAATATTGCCCTTTTACATCTCTTGCCTTGAACCACCATTTCATGATGG
>CM044436.1:78619446-78677649 GCA_024363595.1 Xenopus borealis
TATTTATTGAAGTTATATTGAAAAGGGGGTACATTTAAATATGATATCTGTGATTCAGATGTGTTGAACTATTATAATTCCCTTGAGAAAAATCCACATTTTCCTAAATTTATTATAAAGCACTAACACACCCTAGGCCAATTGGGCCGATTTGGCGCAATCGGGCCCTGCGCCAACGGGGGCCCCACACGGCCGCACCTTGGCTAGAAGTCTGGAACACCAGAGTTTAACTGAAAACAGACCCTGGTAAACTCTGTTCAGAACAGTGTCCGACTCTGGGCTGATGCCACCAACGCAACATTGCTGACGCAACGTTGCCGACACAACGGCACGTCGCTGACGTGAGTCACTAGCAGAAGGACCTTTACCAACTCCACCACCCACCCTCAATATCTTCCTGCTGCCCTGCTGTGCTTCAGCATGCGCGAAGACTGCAGGAACAGTTTTGTCTCTAAACAGCTGACCCAGGCATCAGATTGAGCTTCTGGAGCTGAATTTGAGCTCCCTCACTGGCTTGCCTCGCTGCTCACTCCATAGAAATTGGAAAATTTTAAGGTATATGATGGGGGCAGAGGAGAGGAGAAAGACAAACGCTAGCAAGCGTTGCAAACTTGCAATAACCCAGAACCTTCAGGGCCACAGTGTGTTCGTTTGACTTGCCATGACAATTTCCTAATTTATTCATTATTAGTTTTTTAATATATAAAATGCATCTGATCAGTACCTTAATCAATTGTTGACCTCTAAAAAAATTAATTATCTCCAATAAGCTTACTCAATCACTAAAGGTGAATTAATTGAGGTATTCTAAAGCAACTTGATTTAATTATAATGTCTCCCTGACCCTAAATATCTCCCATCAATTCATTATTCAAATTCATCCATTATAAAGTGACTTGCGCGATTAGTTAATATAAGTGAATTAACTGAATTAAATTAATTGTTCAGGCCTTGAATTATTAGTGAATTTATTGGATTAAATTAATTGTTCAGGACTTAAATACCCCACGCTTTTTCTCATATAAAGACATAGGTGAAAAATGTATAGAAGGTGGAGTTGCTCCCAAGATTCTAACTGTTAGGATTTCTGGTCCTACCCTAGGAGCACCACTAAATTGGAGAAGACTCAATTTTTACCTTCCTACCTACTGTACTTCTGTTTTGGAAAGAGGCTATTATAACCTACAAAACCCCAAAGTTCTTGGAAAGACAATAGATCCAGTTAAACAGTCTAGGAGAATTTTACTGTTTTCCAGTCATCAGGTATTTCTGTAATTTAGATCATCATACATAAAGTCTACTAGAAAATGTTACTGGCTCTTTAAATGTGAGGGGGCCCCACCAAAGTTACTCCACTTGGGCCCTGCAGTTGGTAAGACCGGCCCTGAGCACTAATGGAAATTTGTTTTGCTTTTGTTCGAGCTTCCCCCTCCCTCTCTAAGCAGGGTAATTTGTTCCAATGGTGATAAGGAGCTCTGTAGAAACAAATAACCTCAATGTCTTAAACTGCAGCCTCTGACATACGGAATATCTTTTAATACAGAGGGGTTATCTGTGGACTGGTGATTTGTTTTATTTAGGTGTCCTACTCAAACAGTGACTCAGTAGGAAGCTAGATGCTTTCATTTAATTGTGTAGTGCAAGAAATAACAAATCCAATAGTGGTGTAATTAGAAGTTACTGAAGCAAAAGCAAAATAAATATATTTTGGGCCAACCACAAATGTCCACATATTTCCAGAAGTATATATGTCACAAATTGTTCATCAGTTAGGACAGATCTAAACAAAAAAGTGGGGTTATGGGAGCACTCCATTTAAAATATAAAAACAGTAGAAGCACAACTGATTTGGCCAAATTAACTACAGCATAAACAAGAGAGGGGATTTATCAATGCACATTCACTGATCCTTTGTGCCAAAAGCTATTTACTATCTGTGCAAATGCTCCATGAGCTTCATGTTGTGGTCCTAAATATTCACCTCTGGTCCTATTTTACAAAGGCTGGCACCTCTCTGCATGGTAGCATGGTAACACGTTTAATTATTCCCTGTAAGTTAGCTTTAAAGCTTTCTCTTCTATAAAAACCACAGATGGAAGAGGATTAAGCCTATGAGACCAATGTTTTAATTGTGGCACCAACCATATTTAAATCTTCATTAAAACAATAAGAAAAATGTATGTGTGGCACAAGCCATATACAATATATATTGACCTCCTGTTGAACAGGGGTGTGTACTGACCCCAGGGCCACCATCAGGGGGCACAGGAAGACAGTTGTCTTGGATCCAATGTATTTCAACTGCTAAAGGGGACCTGGAAAGCTGCTGAAGCCTCCAAGTCATCCAAAGCTGGCAAAATCATCTGAAGTCAAAGCCACCAAAGTAAAACAAAGAAGGTACTGCTGTTGCTGAGGAGGAAGAAGACCACCCAGCAAAGGTAACCAATGTTTTTTATTTTTTTATTTTAAAACAAATATTTTCTTATAACTTGGTCACCAATGTTTTATTTTAAACTTTTATGTGTGCCCTGACCAGGGGTGCTGCTGCCATGAGGTGAGTTCAGAGACTTAGGTGGAAATAACTGCAAATTATCAGTGGAGGCAAAAAAAATGAAGCCTTAATTCAGATTTTTAAATCAGTATTTCAGCTCAGCTAGTGCAGGGAGCACAATAGTGCTTTCAGCTCTAGTGATGTGCCCCCCCACTTACACCTGCTTCGGTACTGGAAATGGAATATGCCATCAGAAGGGCTGACTCAGGGTGGCAAGGAGCCCCAAAACTCCCATGGTTCTGACCACCGACTATATTATATATATATATGTTTATATAATGAGCCAAATTCAAGTTCAAGGAGATCATTTATAGAACCAGTCCTAGGCCTAGAAGAGTTTTCTAGAAAATGATAAGTGGCTACTCCTAAGAAAATGTTTGCCCTCACATTAACTCTAGTTTCTGCTTTCTTTGTACTATGACCTATAAAGTCACTAAATGGCCATTAGATGCCCTAGCATGTTTGTATCACTGTTTTCTTCAGCAATACTATGCCAACCATTTAAATAATCCTGTAATTTACCATGTGCTGGAGTCATGCACATTCCTTTAGTGGAAAGTAATGGGGAACTGAAATAATTAGTAAAAATAACCATAGAGAACATACAGTTATTGTCATCTCATGCTAGAAATTGTACTTTTATTATGCGTTTCTGGTAGAAGCCTCAAGGCATCTCACAGAACGGACTGACTACAGTGGAAAGCTCTGTATCACTTTTGGATGCTTACCAAAGTCTAGACAGTGGTGTATTGAGGGCTTCACAGCAACCGAATAGTTAATGAAACTTTACCACAGGAAGAAACAATTGGACAGAAAATCTTTTATAGATGAATACAGATCTCTCAAGGTTTTCTTTTGATGGTATCCATTGCAAACTGGATTTGAACTCTGTGTTAAGTGGTTATAGGCACACCATTGTTTCCTTTTTAATACAGTAAATACAGATATATTCTTATTTACTGTTCTTAACATACTATTTCAGATAATTACATTTTTAAAAATAGTAATCAGTAGGATAAAAATGGTATTATTTGCCACTGAAGAGCAGATATGTACAGTAATATTGCCTATCTATTGGCTTTCTCCATGCAGACGCGCAACATTGAAATAATTTATAGGTACAGGTATGGGATCCATTATACTGAAACCCATTCTCTAGAAAGTTCCAAATTACAGAAAAGCTATCTCCTATAGACTCCATTATGAGCAAATAATTAAAACTTTTTTAAATTATTTCCTTTGCCTTTACTATGGATTATTTAAATCTTAGTTTGGATCAAGTACAAGCGTGTCTTATTATTACAGAAATAATAAGATATAATTAATCCATATTAGAGGCAAAACAATCTAATTGGGTTTAATTAATGTTTTAAAGATTTTTAAGTAGGCTTAAGTTATGGAGACACGGAAAAACCCATTATCTGGATAATCCAAGCTCCAAAGCATTCTGCATAACAGGTACCATATCTGTATATGAACGATGAAAAAATTAGCTGTTGGTTTGCCAAAACTGTAGACAGCTTGACATACTAACTGATACTTATGTTACTTAACAGATGACAGGACAGAACATGGCAAAAGCAAAATGTTAAACCACATTGTTTGTTATGCATTTTCTGTAATAACATCAATGAGTTCTCTGATTCATGAGATGCAGTGTTGCCACTTAGTTAAAACAGACATATTTCAGTATGGGGGTTTCTAAGATGAGAAGCCCCAAGGCTTGTGTGTCCATTAACTGTTGAGGTTTGTGAAGGCTCTCCAGCATGCTTCAGTTTTGCAAGGTTTGTTAACAGTAAGAGGTTTTTCAGATGTTATGCAAGAATTCCTGGGTGGTGCAAAATAAGTGCTGTGATTGGCCATTTACTAGCCCCTATGTGGACTGCCAGCCTACAGGAGGTTCTATTTGGCACTATATTTGGTTTTGATGCATCCAAAACTTTTTTCCAAGCCTGGAACTGAAAAAATAAGAACTTACCTTTTAACCACTGAGAGCAACATCCAAGGGGTTGGTGAACATCATGATGCTCAAAATCCCCTGTTAGGGGAATGACTGGCCTGCCTGAAAGCAGTTTTACTGTGAAGTGCTGGCTCTTTCTGAAAGCATGGGATCAGGCACTACAACCTGAAATGAATGTCTGCACATCAATATTACAGGTTAAAAATGTATTGGTTCGAGAATTATATTTTTAATGGTATAATGAATTATTTGCAATGTGCACAGTATAATTTTGTGATACAACTACAAAATAAAAAACATTACAGAATCCCTTGGATAATATTTCACATACAAGGGAAGCTGGGCTTGTTATATTATGTACAAAATATTCAAAGCGATGGGAAAAAATTATGAAATGACTAATTCTGCTGGCGAAAGTAGCATTTTTGATTGTGTCAAACCCTCACATAACTGTTTCCTTGTCTGTGACTCCAGGCCTATTAACCACTGCCTCATTTGATGAACTATTATTTGAATTAAGGAGGAAAAATATCACTTTTGTTATGTGTCATCTGATGTAATTATATGTTGGTTACTTAATGATCAATGAATCATTTTCAGTGAATCAGACTACTCTGCTCTATTAAAATGTTTGCTTTATTCCTATATTAATATAATTAATAGATTTTCTGTTCCAAAGAAAATATGATAAATTTCAACAAACCAGACAATAACTATAATGATAACAGTTTGGAGTTCAATTAGTGAGATCATTTATTCTGCAAAAACCGGTATAAATTATGTCCATTATTTAAGGAAAGAAGGCAGCAAATGTTGTGCATACTGGTTATAGTGTATTTCTCGCTGAAATTCTAAATTAACCAGACATTGCTCAGAAGAACAGTGTACTTTGATTTAAAAGCGGAGAGAGGAAAAGTGCAGAAAATGATGGACTGCTCAGCTAAAATGATCTAAACTGCTTTTGAATGGCAACCCAAACCTGAAAAACATGGAAGAAAATAAAAAAACTATGGATAGAAGAATAGCCAAAATGATCAGTGATAGCGAGATCAGCTCCAGGAAGATCAAAGAAAGTCTATAGTTACCAGTGAGTTACAATAAGAAGACGCCTATGTGAAGCCAATCGACTTGTTAAGTTTGCCAAGCTTTGTTCTCCAAAATTATACCAAGCACAACATTTATAGATCCAACTGGTGCTGACCAGACATATATGAAAACAGGATATAACCCTAGGCATTCTGAGTTCATTAATCACACAGGGTTTTGTGCCAAAAAACTTTGGCAGTCTTTGCCATGTTATCGAAACAGGCTTTTAAACTGAAGAAACATTTTGACTCCAAAGTTTCTGTGTTGCTGCCTTGTACCACCTGGACTTCAGCCAAAAATGTTGATTCTTTTGTGCCATGACTGAATCACCTAGTACTTGTAGGGCGCTTGGCAGCTTCATAGAGAGCCTTGTACATATTCCAGCTCCAATCTCATTTTTACCTTTGCAAAAATGACTTAGTGGGGAGGCACATTTACTAAAGGTTGAAGTCTGAGTTTTTTTTAAACTATTTAATTTGAATATACTTTATTTATAAAAACAAATTGAATATCTAAAACTCATTTTACCAACTTGAAAAACTCGAATCGAATTCAAATGAAATTTTTCCTACAAAAAAACTTGAATGTCAGGAAGGCAACTAACATGTCCACATGACATTTATTGATACCCAGATCTCTCCCATTGACTTATACATGAACTTGGCAGGTTTTAGCTGGCAAATAGTAAAATTTGAGTTCTTAAAGGGCCAGAGTGTGATAAATCTCAAAATTTTTTATCAAAACTCAAATTGAGTTTGGATAATTTACAATTAGAATTTCAATTCAACCCTTAATAAATCTAACCCTTACTGTTCATATTTACCCCATAGTCTTATAGGCAAATTAAATTACACTTCTAGAGATGTTCTCAAACAGACAGCACATAATCTGGGAGTTGTGCATAGCAGATAAAATCTGTATGTGTACATTCTGAGAGTAAATTATTTTGTACCCGAAACGCATAGTGTATCACACACAGCATAACAACAAACCTTCCTATAATAATGATAAATATAAATGAAAGGGCACTACTGAATACTTTGGTGATGTGTTCATTTTCTGCATTCTATGTAATCAGTGGTTTCACATTGCGGCATATTGAATATACTTGTAATTATTGTCATATAAGACTATGTATAGAATTACAATTTTGTACTTTTCTAGCTAGGATATTTAAATTCTTTTTTCAGTTGAAACTCCTTACTAAAACCACAATGTTGGTTGGGAGACATATGTATAAGCAGTGGACAGGTGATAATGTGTTTTGATTTGCAGCTTTTAATAACCTCAACACCACATGGTTCCTTGATATTTCTGAAATTTTCTTATTTTTTTGTGTGTTAATATACTGTAGGAGATTCCTCAGAGGCATAATTCCATTTATCCAGGGCAATAATTACAACTTTCCTGCAGGCAAACTATGAGCAACCCTTTTGATACAAAATCAAATACTAAAATATTGTGTTACTTTCCTCTAGTGGCAGACAAATAAAGTAATAAATCTGCATTTCTCCTTACATGATTCAACCAGAAACTTTTCTTATTCTACAGTTTATGGGATTTTCAACTGTTCTGCCTTGGGACATTAAGGGTTGATTCTGGTAATTGAAGAACACATTTATAGCTATAAGAGCTTTTTTTCCAGAAACCTCCCTCAGGTCCCTAATGAACAATTATGCTTTAATGAAAGAAAACATTGTAATACTCACACAAAGGTTTGATCCCTTGCTACATCAGCATTCTCTAACATTTGTTGGTTTACAGCAGGCTTTATGGGGCAATACAGCTCCCATAGCTTCTTGTTCAAAGCTACAGACTTTTCCGGTGTCTTTGAAGAATCTAGCAGACACTATATGGCATTTACTTTTCACTCTCTAATATTTCACAGAACTGATTCATTTGTTCTTCACTTTTTACTCTCAAAACCACTGACAGAACAACAGACCCCCAGGCCCAAAAAATAGTGACTGTCTAAGGCAGCTTACAGCAGCCAGATTGCCAGTCCAGGATTGCAGACCAATGCATTAAACAAAAATGGTAGTGCTATAGTAAGTGCCTCCTATAAATACATATATCAATTGGTTCCATAGTAAACGCACAATTATTGTAATGTTTTGGCATTTCTATCACACTCTCTGTAAAGCAGCAGCAGGTGCTGCCATGTCAGCAACAAAAGAGGACTTACTTGATTTGTAAGAAGTGAATCTTACAAGTAAGGCCAGCTTCACAGTTTAAAATGGGCTGATCTTAATAACACATAAAAAAATTATTAATTTGAAATGCTAAGGGCACATGGGACATTCTCATCCATGAGAAATGGAATCCCATACAGGTGACCAAACAACCAGCAATACTTTAAACTGAAAAAACATGAAATGGTTCTGTGCCAGCTAAAGTGTGTAATCGTACAAAAATGGGGAAGGATACATTTTTTTTGTCATTGTTTTCAATTTTAAGGTATTGTCACCTCACCTGCTTTCCCTTGGGCAAGAAAACGTCCATGTGCCATTGCTCTTACTGATTATGTCTAGAATCAGAACAGAGATCATAGAAGGAACACAATACAATTTAAGAGAGTTCTTTGCTCATACAGACTGCTAAATGTCAGGTTAGATAAGATTGGATACAGATACAAGATTGTACTACAATTAAAGCTAAAATGATATCAATGTACTCTCTTCTATCTCAACAAAGTGCTGATAGTGAACTGTTGAAATTTGACACAAATACATTTCGCTCATCGCTATTCATAATTAAAACTATAGGTAAAATGTATATTTAAATAATGTATATTTATTTTAAATAAGAACTAACCCCCATGAATAATAAAAACCCCTACCCACTACCCTCCATAGTTCCCCTACCTGCTTCCCCCCACATAGGTGATTACCCCTGAAGGTGCCCCTAATTCATTACTTATGAATAGGTGCAGAGTAATACGAGCTCATAGGTGCCATCTTCGGGCTATTTGGTATTCTTCGGGTCCTCTTACCTCCCATCTGCAATTTCCAGAACTTTTGGCACATGAGCAGTTGCTGCAAACCGAAAGACTGCTCCAACTGTGCATGCACCAATACGGTGCTCACATCCTGAAGAATACAGAAGAGCCGTACAACGGAGCCCATAAGCTCTGCTGCACTTAATCTGCTACGTGAGTAATGAATTAGGGTCACTTTCAGGTGTAATCACCTAAGCAGGGAGGGGAACTATGTAGGGTAGTGGGTAGGGGTTTTTATTATTGGGGGGTTTAGCACTCCTTTAAAGGGCAAGTTAACCACAAAATAAAAATTTGCCTAATAACAGAAAACATACTTCTAAGCAACTATGAAAGCTACATTTATATCAGTTTTAATATATGTATATGTTCATGTTCGCCAGAATACTCATAATGACATAAATGCTTGCACTTTAGTAAACCTGCTCTTGCCTAGGTCATTATCGCTGTTTAAAGCACATTAGTAATGGGACTCTATTGCAAGAATAAAAGGCACAATATAAATGATTACATGATGATAATCAAAAAACTGTATCTGCCTTGCAGAAAAGCAAAAAGTGCACCCTAATCTCTAAGTACATGGCAATTTTTGAAACATTTCCTGTTATTGCTGGGCTATTCCTCTAAATAATAACAATAATGTAATACCATAATATAAAACAAGTAAAATTAAGTTACATTTATTCTAATTTAATTAGGAAAATACATGGCATTTATAGCTAGTGATATAAATCCATTCTTCCTTTTTACACACATCACATTTTATATGATATAATTTCTCTTCCATGCAGGGCTCTTCTTAGGTCTTTATTTCCAGCTTTCAAATTGCTAGTTGTGTCCTATCATTACTGTGGCGGTTGAAAATATTTGCTGATAGTAAATGTTACTTTTCTTTTAACTCTCAACCTTGAAGAAATATGACACTGTAAAATGATATTAGTATTATATGAAAGATCGTATAATGACATTCACAGCAACATATTTTACCACTGCCTGTTACTCTTAGGGTAACCTGGCAGTGCACTTGAAATGTTTCTAGTATGAGTAATTGCAGCGCTCTTTATTTTACTGAAATGTAAAGCAAAACAAATGAAGAAACACCTATCAGCACTGTAATTTGTAGATCCTTTCTTGTAGTGCATCATATTGTTGCCAAGAAATCCAAGGTTTTAAGTTGTAATCAGGGGCAAGGTAGGAACCTCGCCTCAGGCAGTAGCATCCCACAAATTACTGGGGCAACACAAATTATGGGGTTTGAACCAGAATTTCACCTTACACTTTCTTCACTAACAATGCAACGCCACTTGCTCTGCTCCAAAGTTCAGATGGGTAAACATGAGCCAGTCTGGTGCCTTGGCCCGCCCTTTTTTACGGTAATTTTTGAACTTGTTACAAAGATGCTGTTAAGTGGGTGTGGTTGGTCTTTTAAATGTTTGGGGAGGGTCCTTCTAATGGAAGCAGGGAGGAGGGGCTTTCCCGATACGTACTGACATGGAGTTCGTCTAGGAAAGTAAGATCTCGGTAAGAATGAAATAATCTTTCTTTATCTTGCCATCTCTGGACATTAGTAAGAAATTGCTCCAACTCCACAGGAACACTTGAATAGGAATTCTAGAAATAGAAGTCTCCCACAACTCTGCTTTTTTGCGAACTGACCTTCAAGTAGGATTTTTCCAAATTAACAGCCTCTTGCTATAATTGAACCCAGAGCCTTGAGATCTGGGGTTCCCTGGCTGCAGTGTTGCAACACAGAGGCAGGCTGAATTCACTAAGCTTTTACATGCAAAAAAAACCCCACACAAATGCTGTCTTTTTTCTAAGTTTTTCTAATTTGGAATCAACTGCTCTGCTTGATTGACACTGATTGATATTGTCATGTTGCTTAACCTGCCTTTTTCCAATTCATCTAACCTGTTCCCAGCAATCTAAATCCCTGTTGTGTGACCCTGCCTGCTTCCTGAACCCTGACTAACGGGCTTGTCTAACTCTATTGTTGTTGGATATACTTTGTGAAAGGGAATGTGTTAAGAGATACAGTTCAGCCTGGATACTCTTCCTTCAATACAAGGCCAGAATTAGATGAAGAGTCGTGTAGCAGTGCTCAACCTTTGGGAGCAGGTGCATAAAGGTACCATAAGTACCATACAAGTAACTATAACACTACATATATTCTAATTTGGTGCATTTTACAAGTACAAGCCATCTTTTTCCATCTCAAAGGAAAACATCCAATATATTAATTACATCCGCAGGATAATGTTCCAGTTAATTGCTGCAGCAACTGATGATCATGCAGTGGCATGAACGTTTTATTTATGACTGAAACTAACAATAGTATTTCAGGAGAAAATTTTCCACTCCAGTATGGGAGGTCTATAGGAATTATAAAAAGATCAAGGAGTTCTTTTCCAGGGAAAAAAATTGCTAAATTAGAATTGTACTTGATTCTTATGAAAATAAATATTACTGCCGGGAAATTACTCAGAACTCCACGCAGGAAAATACATCACAGACAATGCCATCTATTTTGTAACTTGGTTTTGTGGTGTAAAATGTCTAAATTCCAGTGTACACATCTACTTTCCCAAAACTCCCACTCCCACTTCCTTTGAATTTGACTGCGGAGATTGTGTTTTTCTTAGTTGGCCATTAGCATACCAAAAATGCAAATATGAAACAGAAAGCAACATGCGATTCAGCCATCTTTGAAACTCTGGTAACTACAATATATTTATTAATGTGCTATTAATACAACCACATCCTGAAGTTCAAATGTTTTTTTATTTATGGAAATTTTGTGAGAGTGAATTACACAGGAGCATTGAAAACTAGATACAGAACATCAACAACAGAATTTCTACATATCTCATTTACCACTTGAGGAGGTTTATTGGGGTATAAGAAAGATAAGTAATGATTATATTTATTATGCTCTTGGGGGGCTATTTATCAAAATCCAGATTTTTCTGAAATTTCATTTTAAAAAAGTCCTGCAAACTAGAATCCACAATTTGACCTTATTTATTATTAAATTGATTATAAACTCTAGCGAAAACCTAAATCGTACAGATATTTTTAGTTTCCCCCGAATTGTACTATTTACAGAAATAGCCAGAAATGTTTAGAGGGTGGTCATTCTCTACTTCAGGGGTCTCCAACCTTTTTACCTGTGATCCACATTCAATTATAAAAATAGTTGGGGAGCAATACATGCATGAAAAAAGTTTCTTGTGGTGCCTAATAAAGGCTGTGATTGGCCATTTGGTAGTCCCTACATGGACTGGCAGACTACATAAGCATTGCACATGGTTTTTATGCAACTAAAGCTTGCCTTCAAGCCAGGAATTCAAAAATAAGCACATTTTGAGGCCATTGGGAGCAATATAGAAGGGGTTGGAGAGAGACATGTTACTCATAAGTCACTAGTTAAGAATCACTACTCTACTTGTTGTAGGATTCTTAATTGTGTGCTTCAAGGTTCTGTATTGGACTAATTTTTGTTTAATTTGTTAATTAATGACTTGGTGAAGGGCATAGAAAGAAATGTATTGTGTCTGAATCTGTACTTAGCAAGATTTGACTGCCCCCCCCCAACAATTTAGCTAATTTAATTACCGATCACAGACTCAACTGTAGAAGTCTTCCTGCTCCCAGATAAGTCAGGACTTTTATTTTGCTTTGGGTACACATGCTTTACGATCTGGCTATTACTTGGATAACTGGAAGGAAAATCATAAGGTGAAGGGCTGACATTATTATATGCATCAACATTCCAAGAAATCTTGGGGAATCTTGAAGAGTATCACAGAGTGGTGGATCTTCTGCAATATATCTCTCCAGGCACCATTTTTAAACACTGTGTGGCTCTATGAGCTTTATTACTTATCTTTATCAATTAGGACAATACTACTCCATGGGGCATAATTATGAGGAATCAAATTTGTGAATTGTGTGAGGATTTTGCTACTTCTGATAAACTCTCAAAAAAACTTGAATCGATCGAGTTTTCAGAAAAAAACCTCAAATCAACTGGAGCTTTACCTAGGACAACTCCCATTGACTTCTAAATGACCTCCAGCTTTTTGTCATGGTCGGCACCCTAAATCCAGAACCAATGCTAAGCACCCTGGTCTCAGCTCTTGCTTCAGCCTATAACAGCTGCCTTTCACCTCGGGAGGAGTGCTCAGCTAATTGGATGCCACCAGGTCTTATTAAGAGAGGTGCCAAGCTAAAGGTTCTGAATGAGCAAAGGGGCACGAACGTAAGGCAAAGTATTTTGGGCAGAAGGTCACAGTACAAAGCGTAGCCATTAAGCGTAGTCATATCAGGCCAGGTTGGTGCAGGCAGAGTTTGACAGGCAAGGGTCAAACCAGGAGAAAAACAAGAGGCGGAAACCTATAACGGGCAATGAAATAATACAAAATGTCTCTTTAAGTACTTTTAAATTTCATGCCATTGCTTGCTGACATCATCATGCCAGCGCAATTACGCCTATAAATAAAGAAGATGCGCCATGGCGCACAGGAGGAAGAGGAGCGGTGCGGCGGGCGTCCCCACCGCACCACTAGATCACCAGGGTGAGTTATTACACTTTTGGATGGCTAATGTTTACATTCAAATTTTCAAGTTTTTTTTTGCTTACTAAATACCAAACATTTGAGTTCTTGCAAATATAAGTTGAATGTGTGAGTTTGGGTGCAAAAAAATTTGAATCATGGAAAAAAATCTAATTTGATTTTTGATAAATCTGCCCTTATATGTCCTTTTGCATTTTATTTTAGATTCCATGGAAGAGTGTATGCTTCCATTCATGAGTCCAGAATGTTATGGAGATATTTATTTGCAGAACCTTTACAGGGAGATCATTGCTTAAAGAGAAAGAAAGAGAACATTGTTGGGGAAGGCTGATAAGTGATCAAATATTGGCAGGAAAGAATGTCTGAGAAGTTGGGACTTATATCAGTCATTCCCTGATGCAAGGGAGTGACAGATATATTGAATAGATTTCACTGGATATTGTGCCTGCCTACAATTTATATTTGTTCCCCAAGGATCCTAGACAAGAGCCCAGCTGTAACAAAGGTCTCCCGTTTTTCATTCCTTAAGCCTTGGTTTGGTAGTCATAATATACTGTATAAGTGGTCTCCATATCAGAGGTATCAAGATTTCTCTAAGGTTTCTCTAGTCTAGAGCATACAATGCAGTTGTTTTGAAATCTTCCTTCAATTCAGTGACTAATATCAATCAGCCGACCATGTGACCGCAGAGGGACTGGTTTAGATGAGGCAAGAAATGACCTACATCCTCCTGGAACCCAGTGCTGGACTGGGGTGTATGGGGTCCACTGGGGTGTCCGCCTGAGGGCACCCCACCCCAGTCTCTAGGTCCTTCCTACTGCAAGCCCAGTACCACCCCTCCTTTACCATGTGCCTCGTACCTCTACCTTTCTCTTTTTGGCCACGATCAGGGGTGGTGGGGGGATCAGTCCTGGGTTGGGGGGCCAACAAAGACTGGGGACCATCGAGTTTTTTATTGGTGTCCCACCAGCCCCGTCCAACCTTGCCGGCACCCTCTATTCTGCCTGCATCCATATGTCAGATCATTCCTCCATGGGCTTGAAGTAAGGGGGTTGTGTTAACATGCTGTGCAGGCAGCCAAAAAAATATTTTAGCAGAGAATAAGTGACTTTACACCACTGCTTCACATTGTTGATTATACTGTTTTTCCACACTCCAAAAAAAGCAGAAACCTTTATTTTAACCTGCAAAATAGAAGACAGAATGTATTTAATTTATGTGTATGTCTCATGGGGGGGGTCTATATTACATCAGTCCAGAGGGCTGATATACTGTCAATTCGCTACAAAGATCCAGCAACCTTATGTCTGTTGGCATGGCAACTATTCAGAAAGCTGCATGGGGCTCACAACGTTTTATTTTATTACACTGCAGATGTACTGGCTTTAACACAACAAAATGTTACATTTGTGTGATTTATATTTATATTAACCAGCTTTAAGCTATTTTTAACTACTTCAGAATTGCAACCTTAAATTTTTTTGTTACTCAGTGGTGATATAGTGTGAAAATAAACAGCAAATCTCCATACAATAATAAAACCGGGTATTCTCAATTAATGAGAGATGGTCATACATATGGATTCTCCATAGAATCTTGTGCATAGTACTGTCTCAGTATCCTGCAATAAATACAATTTTTCCGGACTTTTTGTAGGGACCAAGAAAGCTTCCTTATGCCGCAGATGTTTGTAACTACGCACAGAAGGGTTAGCTCACAATACACACACACACTTCCTCTTATTATGCAGAATTACGAAATGAGGATGTCTACTAAACTGACAGAATTTTATGGCGTGTGCTATGGCATCACCAAAGATGACTCAAAGAATGACAAAACCAGAATCCTCCCTGACTGCCTGTCCACACAAAGGCTACTAAATAGTCAAACACAGCCTTTATTTTGCACCCCAGGAACTTTTTTCATGCTTGTTTTGCTCCCCAAATCTTTTTAAAACTGAATGTAGCTTACAGGTAAAAAATGTTGGGGTCCTCTGCCCTACAGAATCAGCTGTAATGATTATGATGATAAATGTTAAGTGGACTGTGCCCCAAACTCTCTGCAATGTTCAGCAAAAAAGCGATGTGCCTGTTTTATAACCTTTGGTAAACAAAAAATACAAAATTACAAAAAAAAACTGAATTTACCTGCAGTATTTATTGTAAGCCTAGATATGAGTAGGCAAACCTAAGGTGACTAAGTTGAGACAGAAGATTAACTGAGAAAACTATTGTTTTATAACAAGTGGGAGGGGTATGATTCAATCTAATAGTTCATACAATACGGGTGATGTCACATCCTTTATGGAAAGCGTCTATGATTTGCAGTGTGCGGATAAAGTAAAAATAATACTTTACTTTTGTGATATTTATGGGACTGCAATTACATGGCTGTGTACAGAGCGTTTAACTGGATAGAGAAATATTGTTGACTGACTAATGAAAGAATGGGTAGATGTCATGGAAATTATTTACTGCATGTCTTTGGAATCACATGATGATAAAGTATTGTATAAAGTGCAAGAATGAATTCTGCTACAGTAGGTACAAATCTTTTCGAAGTGCATTAGGTTTAATCATTTCCCTCTCTGACTGCAGCCCCAACTTTTATAACCGCAGCCAGAGATAGTGGTAACTATTTGTGCTTTTATTAAAAGGTGTTCCTGGACCTCCTGAAACATATTAAATGGCACCAATCATCTAGATTTCATCCCCCCCTCTGAGATAGCAATTATACAGCTTGTACCCCCCCGAGACAGCTTTTGCAATGGTACTCCTCCTAACTCCATTTGCAGCACTGGAAATGTATTTTATTATGTAAAATGTTTTATTCCTGGCCTTTATTCCTGGCAGATGTCCCTAGCATATTTCAAATGTATTCACCCACATAAAATGTTCATCTAAATAGATATTTAAAAAAAAAGCAAATCAGTGATCCAGATCCCAAGCTGTTAAACAGAATCATTTGCTCCAGAAATACTTGGGAGAATATGTACCCACGACTGAGACTCCATATGTCTATGTAAAAACAAATCCCATTCCGGCTGTTTGAGGACTGTGTTAGCCATTTATTGAGCACATGCATGTATTTATCACAATTTGAAGGCGTTCCCTTAAATTTAAGGGGCTTATTTATCAGAATCCATAGATTTCTCTGATTGACTCAGACCAAATTTGCACAGATTTTTTTCCCCTTATTTATCTGGAGCAAGCACAATTTCGAGGTCCGTTTACTAAAGTGCGGTAAAAATTTTCGCACAAAATACAGACAAATTTAACGCAGAATATGTTTTCGCAAGTTTATTAACATGCGGTAAATATAAATTTGCGAATTTTCTTGCACAGGAATATGTATTCGCCAGTTATCGCATCCGCTGAAAATAACGCTATGTAAATATTAACGCATGGTTTACTAAGCAGCGAAATGTGTGAAAGACAAAATTAACGCCAGAATATTCGCAACATTTTACCGCCATCTGTATAGTGGCGTTAACTTATTTTTTGGCCAGAAAATCCTCAATGGGAGTTTAATTCTCATTTAAACTGTGCATTTAAATGATACAAAGAGATAACTGGTATGATTTCTTGTTCATACGATTCTATTGGCAGAAGTGTGTGTCCGTGGGTGGATGAAGTATGGGTTTATATGATACATACATGTTTGATTGGTGTCACTCTGTAATGCTGTTGGATGGTATAATCATCAGTCAGTAAAGTTTATGAGTTTTGAAGATGCATTTCTGGCAATAAATGTCACAGTAAAAATTGCCATAATTAACGCCATTATTAACGCATAAAACAAGACTATTTTCTAGAATAAATATATGCAAATGTAAATTGTCGCCAGAAAATTCGCAACTCGCTAAAATTACCGCTAACGTAAGCTGGTTCGCTAACGTAGTTACCGCAAGTGATCGCAATGACTTCTGAGCACATCGCTGTTTAGTAAACTTAGTCGCTGCGAATATTCTGGCGGAAAAATATTCTCAGCGATAACATGCGGAAACTTAAGTTCACATTTACCGCACTTTAGTAAACTGACCCCTTAGGCTTGGGCCAGATGGGAAGTTTCGGGGAGATTTGTCACCTGGTGACTAATCACCTCTTCTTTGGGGCAACTAATCTCCCTGAACCGCTTCCCCCACCTTCCAGCTGATTAATGAAGAATCGCCTGCGCCTATTCACATGTGGCGCTGCGTTTTCCAAAGTCACTCGAAGTTGCCTCCTTAGGCATTTTCAAGCAATTTCGGGAAAGCGCAGTGCTGTGTGTGAATAGACGCAGGCGATTCTTCATTAAGCAAATGGAAGGCAGGGAGAAGCGGTTCAGGGAGATTAGTCGCACCAAAGAAGAGGTGATTAGTCGCCAGGCGAGAGAGAGCAAACAGATTTTTTAATATTCAGTTTTGAAATCTGACATGGGGTTAGTCAATTTGTGTGACTTGTGCCAGCACTTTAGAAGTATATCTAATAGTGAAATCACAGCCAGCCTAAGGCGGCAACCCCGATGCCACCCCCCCCTTCCTGCTTTTTGCCGCCCCTTGTAACTGGCTCCTCCGTGCCGCCTGAGGCACCTTCTCACCTTGCCTCATGGAAGGAGCGGCCCTGATCACAGCACCATCCATGGATGGTGCTGTGATTTCACTATTGGAAATATTCAGCCAGTTGAAGTGGACAACTTTGCACGTGCACCTAGTTATTGAGTTTGTGGTTTGGTTGAGTGCTGACCAACTGTTTCAGTTTAGCACTTTAGGAGGGAACTTCTTTCTGGCAGGCTGTTGTTTTTCCTTCTCAATGTAACTGAATGGAAGGCAGTGGGACATGGATTTTTACTATTGAGTGCTGTTCTTAGATAGACTTGCCACCTGGCCGGTAAAAATTATGGTTTATCCAAATGTTATTAAAAGGGAAAAAACATTTATATATATGAAGGCCAGTATTTTTTCCTGAAAAGGTGGCAAGGTTCTTAGATCCACCAGGCAGCTGTTATCTGGTTACTTTCCCTGTTCTTTTGTTCAGGCCCGGATTTGGTGCGAGGCCGCATAGGCCCGGTCCTAGGGCAGCAGAGCCGGAGCACAAGGCAGTCTGCGTCCTGTCCCAGTGCTCTGGCTGTGGATGAAACAGATGTGTATGCGCGTGATCCAAGGGGAGTGGGCAACGGAAGAAGCCTGCCTCCGAGTGCATGGAGGACAAATCCGGCCCTAGGGGGAAAAATGGGAGGGGGTGATATCACTCCAACTTGCAGTACAGCAGTAAAGAGTGATTGAAGTTTATCAGAGCACAAGACACATGCCTTGGGGCAGCTGGGAAATTGACAATATATCTAGCCCCATGTCCGATTTCAAAATGCTCTTTTGAGAAATGGATTTCAATGCAGAATTCTGCTGGAGTAGCACTATTAACTGATGCATTTTGAAAAAACCCTTTCACCCATGACAGTATCCCTTTAACAACCCTACATGAAATATAGTTTTATCTGCTACTTGTGCAGTATTTATCATTAAACTATAATAAATGGTAATAATGGAAATGGCACATCTATAATAACCAGGTTTTGTCTGGTTATGTACAGACTAATTGTGAAGAAGAATTAAGTATGTATGTATGTATAACTTTATTTGTAAAGTGCTGTAAGGACCCATAGAACTGTACAATATATAAAAGTACACAGATATGATAAATAACAGAATAAATACAATAAAAATACACAAAGTACACAGAGCTTTAGTGCCATGTGGTAAGAGAGACCGTAAGAAGGAGGCCCTGTCTCGTAGAGCTTACAGTCTAAGTGGGTGGATAACATACAGGCACAAATTGGAGAGGAAAAGTCCCTTAAGTGCCAAAAGGTAGAGTCTCGGGGGCCTATTAATTAAACTTAAATTTTTTCTGGTTGTGTTTTTAAAGGGGAAAACTAATTTTTGTAGAGGGAAAAAACTCTTTTCCAAGATTTATTATACTCTGAAGCTGCTAAAAATCTGAATTAAAAAATACTCCAGCTAAAACCTGTCAAAATCCTGTAGAAGTCAATGCCAGATGGTCCCTTTACCTTGAGGATTCTCGATAGTTTTGGGCAGTTTACGATGGTTTTCCTTTGATCATTCGATACATTTGAGATGTCAAGGTGACAATTCAATAAGGTTGAGTTTTTTTCAAGATTGTTTCAAGAAGTTTTATTGGTAAATTAAGGAGTTTGGTCAATTTGTTTTATTATAAAGAGAGAAAAAGTTAAATTTTAGTAAATACCCCCTTTTTTTTCTTGAAGAGATTGAGAGAGGTTTCCTTATGGAGGAATTCAGCAATGGAATATCAAGCGGTAAGGAGCAGCAAGATAGAAAGGTTTAAGAAGAGAGGAAGCAGTGGATGGTGTGAAAAGAAGCTGGCTCTGGAATGTACAGTGAAACAAGTGAAGAAATGTAGTGAGGAGCAGAGAAGTGAATTGAATGTTAGCAGAAGGATTTTATATGCTATCCTTGGGGTTGAACAGGTTCCGTCTTAAGAGAGAGAACAGGAGGATCCTACTACTTGTTCATAGTGAAATTTGGCTTGGCAAAGTATGCAAACTATGCTTACTTGTGCACCCTAAATCATTCAGCTATGAAGCTTTGGGTTCCCCTCACCTCATTAACAAGTGTAAGGTAAAAAGTCAAAAGTTCACACTGCTTAATTTTTTCTTCCATTTGGTAGCACTAATCCTAATTTCAGTAGAGTTTCTGCGCCTGCTACCACTTGAGCTGGCACCCCTACCACACTTACCTTCAGTGCCTGGGGGGAAATTGCTAGTGTAGACTTAACACAGGCCACTAGCAAGGTCACATTTTTACTAATGCCAAAAACAGCATTGCCTAATTTATATGAAAGGTGAGCATAGCAATTTATAGCAGCCAACCAAAGGACAATTAGCACAGAAATTCTGTTGTGCACAGTATTAGTTCATGTAGATATTTTAAATAAATGGACTGTTTTGAATCAGGTTTATATATTAACAGCTACCGTTAGCTCTGCAATAAAAATGTAATTAAAAAAGTGTGTTGTTTTATTCTTATTAGATTTCATAGCTATTCTGTGTCTTTATAAAATGTTTCAAGGTCATTTTTCACATAAAGCAGTTTCCATAACTGTGTTTTCCTTAAAGAGATCTTGTTAAAGACAGTACTCTGCATATGGATACATTTTTCTTTGTTGTAACCTGAGGCTAGCTAAATCATTTCAATTTTGCAAGATGTTATCTCTTTTTAGACAAAGTTTAAAGGACAACTTAAGCTCCTCTGCTATGTGCAGAAAAAATGTACCTTATACAATGAGCAATTGCAAATAGTCTGTAAACTTGCATTTTCTTTCTTACTGATATCATCTGAAGACTATGCCATATGTGGAGCAGTTACTGGAATGAACATTTATTTATTTTATCCCATTCACACACCCACTCAAAAAAGGCTCTACAGACACAAAGTCCAGATGAATGAGACTATGCTCTTCTGCTGCAAAACTGTTCTCTATAAACAGTCATTAATATTGTCCTAAATTGCCAGAAATAGGATATAAACAAAGAACTCCAATTTACCACCCTTTGTCTAGTTATGGCATACTCAGGAAATACATAAGGCCAACTTTATTACATTAAATTCTGATTTAATTTTTCCATTATCTCTACAGCTACAAAGAAACATGAATTACCTTATAAATGTCCTTTGTAAAGATGGGAGCAGTGATGGTATTTGTATGGAGAGCAACATCTTAACTTTACACCGTGCATCACAAATGTCTT
Organism: Xenopus borealis; assembly: GCA_024363595.1. Lineage (NCBI taxonomy): Eukaryota > Metazoa > Chordata > Amphibia > Anura > Pipidae > Xenopus > Xenopus borealis. The sequence continues at coordinate 78,640,377 of CM044436.1, forward strand.
GGCATGCTGCTGGGTGACTGAACATAAAGATACTTCAGTAACAACATTGTTTATCAAAATATAGGCAGGTGGCTTTACAGTGCTGTGTATTTGCCCTACAACTCGAAGATCCAGCTGTAAACTATACCCTTACCACATAGCGTTGGTGTGCAAAAGCAAGTGAAAGTGGGTAGAAGCAAGCAGGGACATGCTATGGGTCTATAAGAAATGGCTGAAATGCAGAACAAACAAGCAATAAGAAGGGTATCAGCTGACATCAGCTGAGACACAACATTAAGGGGCAAATTTTCAAAATTCACGTGAAATGATCGATGTTCAATCGAATACCGATCGTACGAATTTTTCATATATTCGGATATTCTAATTTGACCTCTTCGATCATCGAATACCAAATTATCTAATAGATCAAATGATCGGATATTCGATCATTCGATCATTTGATGATCAAAGGAATCAAAATTTTAAAATTGTTCGAATGCCTACTTCGCCAGATTGAACCTACCGAATTGCAATAGAAACCAATGGGAAACCCCTTATAGGCTTCTGAGACTAAGTCCTGCTCGAATACCATTCGTACGATTGAAGCGTTCGATCGTCCGAATCGTATAAATATTTCGGAGGCTCAAAGGAAATTTTTTTCGTGAAATCGAACGATCCGTATCCGATCATAGGAATTCACCGAGAAATCGAATAGCAAGCAAAATGATAGCCGAAAACAATTCGATAAGCATTCGATGGTAGAATGCTTATCGAATTTCGAGTAAAATCGAGGGAATTTTGGGGAATAATAGTAAATTTGCCCCCACATGTAAATTTCCTCTTATTTTGAGAAATGCAATATTTACTAAATGACCTCTTGCCATTAGACAGTGCATCTTCTATGAACTTAAATAAATAGGGCAGTGGACCTTGCTGGGGAGCATGGTATCTCTTTTCTTCTGCTTTGAGTTGTTCTTTTAGAGGGCTTGGGATGGATTAAGATAAACATTCCAACATATAAGAATTTGCATGAACTCAACTAGAACTAAGGCTCTCCAGAGCAAAGTACACCAGGTTTATTATTCTATCTTTTTTTTTTTTTTTAAGAAAAAGCACTCTGGCCTGGGAAAGGCATGATTTGCTCACTGGATGTTTCCCCAGTGATTTTCCCTTTCCTTGTCCTTTAATTTTGAAAACCTTTATTTTATTATTTGATTCCATTTCCCCTTCTGTTCCATTTCCTATTTCTTTTGTTTCTTGTAGTAGCGTCCTACTCAGCATCGAAAATCAGTTAACATCACAGTGATTTATTTGTAATTGTAAGAACAAAAATGTTTGATTTAAAAAACTTTAATGGGTATTAGTACCTTTACTGAACTCCCCATACAGCAGAACAGTATTTGACATAAGACCTTACTGACTACACTAAAAAATGTATCATGATTAAAATAATTTTCTGATTGCGTGGTGGCATGCACAAAGAGATGTGAAAGAGAAATGGAATTGTGACATTCTTGTTTTTGCATCTGCTAATGTGTTGAGTAAAGGCTTTGACACATGGGGTCATGATAGGACTGCAGGACAGGCTGGCAAAACTGCATAACTAATCCAGGGCATGTACAGCCCATCTCCATTATTTAGGTTATAATACTGCCATCACTTGCAGTTCACTCTAATTTATAAAAGATATGCATTACTTATTATTGTAAATAACACACTACTTAACCTTTAATACACCTTATATTTGTGTATATCTTCTAATGTTTGTTTTTTTCCATATGAATTTACCAGACCAGACCAGAAACAGTGTCAGTTTAGATTGTGACTCAGATATTTTCCTCCCCTTACTCTCCCCTCTCGCAGTAAAAATCTCTCCAGATGTGTTTCATTAATTTGTGTCAGTGTATACAACCCTGGCTCGCATGCTTCCAGAAATTCCAGGGTGTTTTTTTGGGAACACGTATATGGCTTTGTGTGAAGCCAATACTGTGGTTTTTATAGTTCTATTCACAGTATATTGTTTTCTATCAGTTCATAAAGTTTGCAAATGCCTTGTCCAAGATCCTTTGGCACAGAACAGCGGTATGCCTACAGTTTTATAGTAGGATTACAAATATAAGGATACCAAGCAAATGATGGCTCAAGAGGTGCTATGCCCTAAATACTGATACAAACTGTCACAATTTTCCTGCAATATATAACATATGCTAAATGGTGCCTGTGTAACTAAGAGGCGAATTTCCGTTTTTCAACCTGGAAATTTGTCTCTTTTATAGCAGAGAGGTCGTCCACCCCTGACCCTCCGCCAGCAATGAAAAGGTTAGTGCCGTGGGGAGGGGTGGGGGTGGCAAGAAGAAGACCGCCTCAAGGGGCATATTGGCCTGGATCTCCCCTGGGTATTGTACAATAATTGAAATACTAGTGCTTAGTTGTACTACATCAATTCAAACTTAAACTGCAAGCTTTGTGAGTGGTCTTTTTTTACCGATGGTATATTGCACTGACATGAATTTATATGTATCCATCAATAATTCCTGGTTTTAATCATTTGATATTTATGTGCAGTGTACATTTTATTTGACAGCTTGCTGCAGAATAACAATGGAAGGCACACAGAAATACCATGAACACAGATTTACAATATGCAATAATAATACAGTACTACACAGCAGACATATTTATATTTGTGTTATATATCTGAAGCTTTACAGTGGTGACGATAGCTTTAGTCCAAATGATTTCCGATAGCCTTAGCTTAACAGGACACAAACACTTGTTACTAATATGTTTTTTCTTCATGGAAATTTGGATGTATAGATATGTGTTTGTTGCTGCGGTTTACAGTATATCAATTAAGATGCTTGAAGTATCTGCCTTGCTTTCTTCCTCTCTCCGTATGTCTTCCTAAAGCCATCTGGTTATTCTTAGTTTCTAATAATCTTCAGACAAGTGAGGAGCTTGGGGGCATGGCCTAGATGGCGAGGGCCATGAAGTATACATTCATCAAAGATACGTTTGTGAGCTTAGCAGGTCTTTAAGTATTTGTCTGCAGGACTTAAATATTGCTTTCATGGAAAGACTGACCTATGCAACCTCCAATGAGACAGTAATAAATAGTACAGAGCAACTTCTTTATTTGCAAGTCTTCAGTAACATGGGGCTTTCATTTGTACAAAATGGGACTATAGAAAAAAGTGATTACCCAGATCATGTTCCCCACACCCAGGTTTTAATAGTAATTTATTATTTGCAATTATAAAAGGGGTTTTACCTTCAAATTTATACAGTATATAGTAAATAATTTACTTTCTCTTGTAAAATATAATATTATAGAAGTCACAGAAAACTTCACTGACCCGAAAAGAAGACAAGAAACAAGATTGAGTTCTTATACACACATCATGGAACTCCAAGATGACATCTAATATTTTACAACATGGAGTATGTTTGTTTTTCTATAATACACAAGTTTCAGTAAGTCATGTGACACAAATAACACCACTGAACATTGATTACACCTGATGACATCAATAAGGATCATTTACAGAGCCACCAAAAATTGTGGGTCCCAGTACAAATAGCATCTGGAAACCTAAACATTGGTATTATAGAAAAATTATTTAATGGTATGTGATCTGCAAGACTATGCATATCATGGGTTGTTTGGGGTGAAAACACCCTAACAAATCAATGTATTGGTCAGGAGATACAGGGAATTTATTGTCTGCATATGCAGCAATTTTAATTAGATCAGTAGCAATTCCATTACACTTGCATGCTTGATTTAGCCCAGACAGGGGAAGGAAATCTGATTGTAAGACATATGAGCTGGTCATAAGACAAATTGTCCATTGAAACAAGACCACCATATCAGGGTTGCCTTGGCATATGAATAGTAGCATAGCAATCATTAAAATAGTAATCATTAACTTGCAAGAAAGCTCCTGTTTTTGAAAAAAATATTTATTCTGGAAACTAATTAATGCATATTAAAGGAAAACTAACACATAACTAGTTTGTAGTATGCTAGAAATTTAGTATATTATGTTTTGGGCTTCTGTACCACGTCCAAAAGACCGTAGCACTCTGACAACTTGATTCCGTGAAGCTGTGTATCTTTTATTGGCTCATTTAAAGTAGAAAACTGCAACGTTTTGGGCCACACAGGACCCTATCAAGCTCAAGGCAACCACAGCCCTTTATCAGGGAAGATCTGTGTCTCCAAAGATGCCCCAGTAGTTCACCATCTCATTTTCTGCTGATTCACTGATTCACATGCTCTGGGCTGCTGTCACTTACTGAGCTTAGGGACCCACTCACAATATGTGTATATACAGAATAGAAATGTCACAATATAAGGCTGATTAGTATTAATACAGATAATTACATGTCAGCTAAGAAACCAGTGCAATTAGCATCAGAATTTAGTAATTTGCTCTGTAGCATCATCTTATATTACAGACAAACCTGATTTTCTAATTGTAAATTTGCAACAACCCCTAATCTTAGCTTCACAACAGCTGCTAGAGCCCACTTCTCAGAGTGTCGCAGACACTTTCCAATATGGTTGGTGACCTTCTGTGACAAGTTTGAAGTCCTGGATCATTGCTGCTATTGAGAAGCTTAAACTTTAGGCTGGTACAATAAGCTCATTATTTAAATTATGGCATTTATAACCATATTAATTTTAGGGTTTAGATCTCCTTTAAAATATAGGAACATGGAATGAGCATTTTTCAATCTCTCTTTACTTTTCCCTCTGAGTCCAACCTGAGAAGTATCTTCAATTAGTCTGTATGTTCACTGTCTGCATGGGTTTCTTCTTGGTATTCCAGTTTCCTTCTACACAAACCATACAGGCAGGTTAATTGTCTCACAATAAAACTGACCATTCTGTGTGTAAATGGGAGAGGGACATAGATTGTAAGCTCCACTGGTGCACAAACTAATATGAATGATATATAATCTCTGCATAATACTGTTTCCATCCATCTATACAGTGCTTTGTGTTACATGAGCTCTGTGCTTAAGGCCGATCAAACTATTTTTTGTGTATAGTAGACTGCCATATTCAAAACTTGTTACAAATGAGAGGGCTATTTGCACCCTCTAGACACTGGGTATATGTACATTTTGCCCATTTATAAAAGTGAAAATAAATAGAAACAAACATATACTGTATGTATTATTGATCTGGCTTGACCAAAAAATTATTTCTGTATTATACACCTTGCTGGCCACACAAAATAGGGGACTGTGTGGGCCTCCCTGCTGTTTGATATTTGATTGACATAGGTCTGAGAATTGTATAGCTGTTGGCCACAGACTGAACCTTGCCTGTTTGAAATCTTAGCAAACCCTGAGGAGAGAATTGTTTTAGATCCATACACTTTGCCAAGAGTGGACAAGCCTGTAGTCAGTTTCTCACTGTGTATTGGATTTTGCAATACAAACTTATGCCCACTTGAGATGAAGCAGAATATGGGGCTTATCCACCAAAAAGTGAAACTAGAGCTTGAGCACATTTGTCACTCTCAGTTCATATTTATTTATGGGGAAACTGAATCAATGGCAGTGAATAAAATACAATGGAATTTTACACTTGCAGACTGAACTTTAAGCTTAAAGAAACAGTAAAAACAAAAAAAACTTAAAGAAACAGTAAAAACAAAAAATAAAAGCATTTTAAAGTAATTAAAAGATAATGTACTCTTGGTCTGCATTGGTTAAAATGATGTGTTTTCTTCAAATAAGCTGCTGTGTAGCCATGGGGGCAGCCATTTAGGCTGAAAAGGGAGAAAATGCACAGGTTACTTAGCGGATAACAAATAAGCTATTGTAATATAATATAATAGTATTCTACAGTGTGCATCAGTTATCTGCTTTGTAACCTGAGCCTTGAGTGGCTGCCCCATGGCTAAATAGCAACTTGTTTATAAAAACCATAGTAGTGTTTCTGAAGGAAACACACCAGTTCAGCAGCTCAACAGTAAATTGTATTTTCATTACTTTAAAGGAATTGTTCAGTATAAAAGTAAAAACTGGGCAAATAGATAGGCTGTGCAAAATAAAACATGTTTTCAATATAGTTAGTTAGGCAAAAATGTAATGTATAAAGGCTGGCATGAGTGTAAGTCTAACCTAACAGAACATGACACTAGTTCTTGCTTTTCAGCTCTCTTGGCTTACACTGAGTGGTTACCCTGGTTACCAGGCAGTAACCAATCAGTGACTTGAGGGAGGGCCACATGGGCCATAACTGTTGCTTTTGAATCTGAGCTGAATTCTGAGGCTCAATTGCAAACTCACTGAACAGTTATGTCCCATGTGGCCCCCCTTCAAGTCGCTGACTAACTCAGATTTAGGGAGCTGAAAAGCAGGAAGTTGGATTCTGGCTATTTTATTAGACATCCAGTCACTCCAACTTCTATAGTTTGCATTTTTCCCTGACTAACTATATTAGAAACATTTTTTATTTTGCGCATCCTATCTATTTATCCAGTTTTTAGTTTTACCCTGAACTGTTCCTTTAAAGCATTTTCATTTTTTGGTGTTAATGTTCCTTTAAATATGTCCCTATGTGTATAAGTACAATTTTCTAGTGATAGCGAGACAAAAATAGTTTACTTAGAAAAATAATTTTAACCCTGTCTATGTTTATGGGGAATATTTTCCATTCAGTTGTATATTAACATAATCTATTTGGTATACCCATTGATGCTAATGAGTTTATTCTTCAAGTACAAAGACTTTTGTTTAGTCTTTACACAACAAACTGCCATGATCTGAAAATAGAACTGTGTAAACAGAACTGTAGATGGATTGGGAAGATGAAAGAATTCAGCTCCCAGAGTCAGATTGGCTTTCTGACTCCAAAGGATTCTGGTTGAATTGTATTTTTGGAAGCATGCTGATTACATTTAGATTAAATTAGCACATCACCTTTTTCTCCATGTTCTTGCAGAATTGTTCAGCATTCAAGCACATTAATGTATTGGACTTTATCATTTTCAGAATGCATACATTTTATAAGTCTGCCTAATTTAACAGCCATTATTATAATTTGATTTCATAAGCACACATTTTATATTTTTGCATAGGGCTAAAGTATTGTGTTTTGCATTGCATGCAGCTGAATGAGCATGTGGCAGCCACCTGCTGGCAATACTGTATTTGACTGATTGAAGTGACCTTATCTCTTTGGAAAAAACATGTCCTAGGGTCCATTACTTCCTTATAGATGTCAATAAACATCTAAAAAAGAACACTGACCTACCATACCATACGTGCTATAAGAGTTTTCACCTCTCCCGCCCACCTCAGCAACCAAAGTGGCATTTATGATGTTGGCTATATCAGATAGGGCTGAATCATTTTTTATATTAAATGTGCAAATTTTTGCATATTCTTTGTGCAACTGCAGAAATACACCCGAACTGGTAACCTAGTCAGTATTTACTTAAGGATGATTTTCATTTTTAAAACAATTTTTATAGTTTTCTAAATCTTTCACCAGTACTATTTTTTCGAGAAAAGTGGCTTCATGTACCTGGAAAATGACAAAGAAAGACAAAGAAGCAAACATGAAGTTTAGTTTAATAAATCTGCCCCATAAAACATTTAGGCTTTAGGGTTTTATACATTAATGTATTTTAATTTGTTTTGTTTGGAAGTATACTTCCACTCTCCTGTACAACTTCGAAAGTGTATTATGTACCAATAACACTGTATGAAACAAAGCATATTCAGCTAGCTGGTATTTTGTAGGGATTTCTTATATCTAAGAGCCTTTATCCATAATAAAGCTAGCACTTAGGGCACCCCCATGGGAAATGTGTGCAATTGCGTCAACGAAGCCTGTTGTCTCTGCTGATAAAGAGAAGGTGGCATTTCAACCACCAGACATGTACCTGCTGTGCATCCAGAAATTAGAGAAAGAGGAGTGGAATTGCAAGACTTGACTTGGAAGAAATTGATGATTTGGGCTAATGTTGCCCAGGGCTGAAACTGCTGAAAATCATCTGCATGGGCCAAACCAATGGTGCTGGCAAAGTAGACAGCTGATTCCAGCACTGGGGCTTATTGTCGGTCTGTGTTTTTCAGATGGCTGAGTTTCACCTCCATGAGACATTCACTTTAAAGCTTATGTCTAGTCTCGTATTGCCCCATATGAAAGGGGACATTATGGAATCCAGTTTGGAAAATAAGCTAGAAGGGAGAAGAACAGGGAATTACAGTGTATGTTAAGAGGGAGGCCCAATGAATTTACAAAGTTAGTGCTCAGATTATGTAATGGTGGATCTATGTTTATTTCTCTGGGTCTGCATTTACCTAAATCCCAAGGTATGAAATCATCTTCTCAGGTTTTAGGTCTGGTTGAGTTACTGATGGGGATGGGGCTTGCCTGCCAATGGATATGGAAATTGATTTCTGCCAATTTCATTTTGGCCCCAACATCTCACCATATTTGTTTAATACCTTCAGCATCAAGTAATTGCCAGGAACTCTAGGACATAATCTTCTTACAGGGATATCTCCTATCTATTCCATCAAACAGCAGTCACATTATGTGCAGGCTTGTTCAGATTAAGGTTGCCAAAAGTATTTTTAGGGTACAATATAAAAGTCCTGACGTCTATAAATGATCCAAAGTTCACAGGATAATGTTCATTCGACACTGTACTAAATCAGCTGTAACAAGCTTCTGCATTGTCTGAAGACACACTGATATTCCTGTATGTTATCCCATATACACAAATGTACAAATCACATCATGACACAGCTAAGTTGTATGCTTATAAATACTTGCTGACATAAGAATACTTTCATGTGATTTAGATGCTGGTGAACGTCCTTTTTTACGGAACATAGCTTAGATGTTTTTATTTTGAAAACAGGAAGACATTCTGAAGCTCTAGAAAAAAAAGAAATACAAACTGTCCACATTGCGTTAGAAAAACACACACATTTAAGAAAAAGGAAGAGAGTCGAAGCTGAATCTAAGAATGTTGGACTCAATTACCACATAAAACATTTAAGTCAAGCACGAACGCTCTTTGTTTCCACCCACTCATGAGATCAGACTGCTGAACAAGCTCATTCCTAGACGCAGGAGGAACAATATTTCATTTGTGTAACATCTGGAAAAAATATGAAAAGGGGAAGTACATTCTGCAACCTTTGGCAACAAGAATAATGAAATCAATATGTATTACCGTGAAGTCATGAAAATGAATAGCTTTAGACAGAAACAGCCCTGGAAACATCTAACACAGGATATTATTTGAAATGCATTTCATTTTAGAAGAACCACAGAACATGAAAGGGAGAATCTTATATATAGAAATTTATGTAAAATACATTTCAGATGAGAAGAAACATAGATCATGAAAAGGAGAAATGGTTATACTGTTACCAAGGTTTCCTTTTAACAGGCAGTGTATGTGATCAAAGATTGGAAAAGCACAATAGTTCACAACCTTCATTTAAACGTTTGTTTATCTTCTGGTCATCCCTGAAAACATGTGGTGCAGCCAAGTAGCTAAATAGATAGATAGAGAACTACATTGCTAGATATGCCATGGTACATACATTTTTGAGACCTATACTTAACCCCCAATAGACGTCAAAACACAAGTTCAAGTTCATTGCTCTTCCTCAAAAGTGGAAATGATTTCAACAAATATTTCAGGAAGCAGACACTTTGCAGAATGAGACAAATGAGTTTTAAAGAAATAGAATCAAAATGTTAAGTTTACAGACTGTATATCTATGTGAATATTCTGAGCTGATAAACCCTAAATCAAAGCATAAAAAGTGTGGCAAGTTCAGTACAGCTGATCACACTGGATGAAGTTGTTTAAACAATACACAGAGGCCATAGCTAGGTCTCACAAGCCTTAGCTCTCCAGCTTGGTTGAAAGTAACCAAATTGGCTAACTTTATTTGTTTGAGGTGCTGTCGGCTTTACCATATGATGTCTAAAACAGTAGGTAAACATTTATATAAAAATGTATAGCTTCATAGTCATTTTTTTCTAAGCAATTCAGAAAAAACAGCTTTCACTTGTTTACTTTGAATAGTTTTTGAATATTTTTTTTTACTTTCATCTATTTTGGATGAAACCCATAACAACAGACTAACTAAGGCTGTTTTCCATTTCTTGCGCAATGTTGAACAATTGAATCATCCTAAATTAAAATACTTGCAAATTCCTTTCTAATTTGTCTATACATCTGACATTCTTTCCTGATAGAATTATCTCTCTATCTCTGTTTTTTTACGCATCTAACACATCTCATACAGACATATGTTATATAAAAAGTAAGTAACACAGGTGTCAAAAAGTCTCCATAGCTCTTTAAAGACCAGACACCTACAGACATCATTACTTTTGCAGAAGTGTGCTGGTAAGTGAAAATGAAGACAAAAGCACAGGATACACTTGCATTGCCCAACTGGCAGATTGAAGTGCATAATATATGGTGTATAGATGTGATTACTGCTTCCACTAGCACACTAGCACTTGCGACTACTAGTTTAGAAATGAGCCCTTATGTGCTCTCCCCATTTAAATCCTTTTGTATTTAATGTAACACCCGTTAATATTATACGTTAAAATTGCTTACTGGAAGGTTTGTGCTGTAGTTGTGAATGCTTACTTAGAGACTAAAACATTAGAATCAATGCCTGCAATTATTTGTAAGAGTTTATACATTGTGAGATAGGTCTGATATGGGCATGACTCAACAACCCAGGTTAAATAAATGATTTACTGTGTTAAATACTGTATGCAATACAATGTTTACCGTAAGACACTAAACAGATCTCCTCCAAATTGCTACATGTCAAGTTTCAGAATGCATTTACAGTTTCCAGGATGTTTCGGGAGAAATGTAGGAAAAACGAAGACTCCTGATAACATGAACTATATTTTTATACTTGACTCAGTAAAGTAGGTGAAATCAGCTCATCTCAGCTATCCTTGAGGAAGAGGAGCCCACAAATAAGGGGTGCTACAGGTTTGGGATCAGCATTGTTCAGTTATTGCTCATGAAAAAAAAATAGCAAGCCAATTCATTGTAACACAAAAAATACAATTCTCTTTAATATGGATGGCAGTCTGGAGTTTTTAGAAATATTGCTAAAATTTTACCCCTAATTTGGGTTTTTTATAATAACTGGGATAATTTGCTCCCGGGCAGTAACCCATGGCAACCTATCAATTGATTGCTTTCAGTACTCAACCTGCAGCTGGCTGAAAAAAAAAGCTACTCACTAATTGGTTGCTATGAGTTACTGCCCTGGTACGGATTTGACCAGTGTTTTTAAATGAGCCCTAAGGTTATTTGATGAGGCCCGGACTGGCAATCTGTGGGTTCTGGCAAATACCAGAGGGGCTGCTGTAAGTTGCCATAGAAAGTGACTATTAAATGGGCTGGTGGGGTCTGTTTGGGCCTCTGTGTACTAGGAATGCAGGGCCTATTTTCAGGTGCACTCCGCCAATGAGGTGAGTTGAGGTGGCAGCGCCCCACTGGTTACCAGGGGTGGCAAAAAAGTACCGGTCCTGGTACTTTAAGAGCCAAATTTCCGGTTTTCAAACTGGAAATTCGTCTCTTCTAGCGCAGACCGCAATTATGCACTCTGTGCTGGAGTCCTGGCTCTCTCTGCTGCCCTCGTGGACCCTGCCTCCGGCGCAAAAAGGTGAGCGCATGGGGCAGGGGGGTGGCAGCCTATGCTATATATCTTACAACAACATACTGTATATTTAAGGACATTAACTCATATATATTGGTATGGTACATTTATATGCAATAGTTATATAATTGTGTTACTTGCACCATAAGCACATGAACTGCTCTTGTGTGCAGATACAGGTATGGGATCTGTTATCCAGAATGCTTGGTACCAGGAGTATTCTGGATAAAAGATCTTTCTGTAATTTGGATCTTCATAGCCTAAATCATGAAAGCAGTCATCAACCCCAATAGATTGGTTTTGCTTTTAATGAGTATTAATTATATCTCAGTTTGGTACAAGGTACTGTTTTATTTTTACAGAGAAAAAGGAAATCATTTTGAAAAATTAGGATTATTTGGATAAAATGGAGTCTATGTGAGACAGCCTTTCCGTAATTCTGAGCTTTCTGGATAATGGGGTTTAGGATATCGGATCCTATACCTGTGCTGTTTTCACTCCATGCTATTTCTGACAGTGGTCATTGGTGTCAGCAGAAAGCAATTCTCAGCTAAGTCGGAGCCATCAGGTTTATTTACTGTAGCATCCCTAGTTGATAATTCAGAATATTAATTTCATTAAAAACTTGATTTTTACGAAAGTTTTACTGATAGTCAGGGGTCTGAAAATATTGAACTGCTGTTAATACTTCAAAATTACCCTGTTCGATATTTGATCAATCAGCCCATTAATGTACTATAGCTTTTAACATACCAAATTGTAATATTTTAGAAAAGTGTAGATAGATACATTTATATAGATGTTATTCTATAAATTCACATACAATTTATCAACTACTTATTTTGAAAGCTTTATTTTGTCTTTTATTTTTTGCCTTGTTGATGTATGCATTAAATATACCACTGAAATTAATTTAGAAATGTTCAAGCACCAATCAAACTTGGTATAATAACTAAATGTGTGTCTCTGCCACTTGGGGTCTAGAAATGTAATCTGAGCACAACATAATTTGGCATCTATATGTGAAAAAGTAAATTTCTGCCATAAAAAAATGCATTTTACTTACAAGGCATGTTCTTTGTGTCTAAAAGATATTGCTTTGTCTAAAGCAGGCTGGCGATTAAGGGGGTTCTGTTGTTATAGTGTGCTGCCATCTGCTGAATGTTTCTGTGTACTCCAACGTTACTGGTAGAATTTCAAGGGCATTGTTTCCTTATGTCAGTCAGCACTTGGCTATTGGTTGCTTTCTACATTTGTGTCATGTGGCTGTATGATCCCACAGTTGTTCATTTGAGTTGAGGTCATGACATTATGAGGCAAGTCAAGTTATTTCACTCCCACCTCTGCAAAACCCATTAAAACAGTTGTGCTGAAACAGGGAATTTTCCATAATGTTGCTGTAAAGTAGAAAGCACATCATTACTAGGAATTACATTGTATGCCTTAAAGGAATTGTTCCGTATCAAAATAGATAGGCTGTGCAAAATAAAAAATGTTTTCAATATAGTTATTTAGCCTAAATTGTAATCTGTAAAAGCAGGAGTTAGTGGATGTATATAGGGTCAGACTGAGCCAATGGGGCACCAGGAAAAAACCTGTTGGGCCCCAGCTCTCGTGGGCCTTGCCAGCCCAGACCCACGCCTTGCCCTTGCCGCTGCGATCTCGTATCAAAACCAGGCACGGTCATGCGGGGGGTGGGGGGATGGTGGCTAATGCTGATGGTGGCTGCTAATGTGGTCCATATGGGAAGGGAGAGGGGGGCCCTGAGACATCAGCCCTGGTGGGCCCTGGGCCCCCCGGTTCAACCCTGTATGTAGAAACCATCCTCTTGCTTTGCAGCTCTCTTGGTTTCCACTGATCCACAGGGGTCATAACTGTTTGCTTTGAATCTGACCTGCATGCTAAGGATCTATTGCAAACTCACTGACCATGTATGACCCAGTTGGCAACCCCTTAAAGGAGAACTAAACCCTAAAAATAAATATGGCTAAAAATGCCATATTTTAGAGTGAGGTTATTGCAGCAGCCTTAAGTTTCAACTTCTCAACAGTAGAAGTGATCTAGGACTTGTCACAAAGACTCACCATCTTGGAAAGTGTATGCTCAGTGGGCTCTGAGCAGATGTTGAGAAGCAAAGCTTAAGGGTCGTCACAAATTATCAAGCAGAAAATGAGGTTGTCCTGTAATATAAGCTGATGCTATAGGGCTGGTTATTAAATTCTGATGCTAATTGTATTGTTTTTTTGCACTGCCACCTACCAATAATTTAAATAATGCACTTATCAGCCTTATATTGTGACATTTAGATTTTATATTTAGGTTATGCCTCTGTGCGAAAAATTTTTCTTTGCACAAATGTAATATAGCTTTTGCCAACCTGGAAACTGTTTAGCAAGGTACTGGGTCATTAAATAAATAAATACAATTATTTAAAAGCATTTTCACAATGATATTGTCATTTTGAAGCACAGTGCTGTTTTAACAGTTCAGATAAAGAATATTCATGTTGACAATGTAAATGTAACTTTTTAAACATTTCATTTGGTAGATTGTCAGAGAACTGGCTATTGGCGAGTATTTCCTCAGAGAAAGTCAAAAGAGGAGAAAAAAACTAGAAGTAAAGTTTTTCTTTAATGAACATTCCATACCATACATGTGAATGGTCTGGTAACCATTTTCTTTGTATACAGGCAAAACAGGTAGAGACAAGGATCAAAAGGCAAGAAGAGAGAAACAAGGCCCTTATCCAATGAAACCAATGAAAAAATAATAAAAAGGAAATGTTGTGAATAATAAAAAATGAGTAAACATTTTCTGAATGCTGAGAGAAAAATCTATGTGTTATATATGCTATTTTACAGTTCAGGGCACTTCGCTTTGCATACAGAACACAGTATTGTAGCTATGGTGCAGTGTGCTCAAATAGTCAATTCAGATGGTTCTATGGCATACCTCCCAACTGTCCCGTTTTCTGCAGTGAACTCTGAGCAGCTGTTGAGAAGCTAAGATTAGGGGTCATCTCAAATTATTAAGCACAAAATGAGGTTGGTCTGTAATATAAGCTGATGCTACAGGACTGGTGCTAGTTGCACAGGTTTCTGTGCTGCCATGTAGTAATTATCCATATTAATTACTACTCAGCCTTATATTGTGACATTTCTATTCTATGTGTACTGTATATTTTGAGTCGATCCCTAATCTCAGTAAGTGACACCAGCACAGAGCATGTGAATCAGTGAATCAGCAGAAAAGAAGATGAGGAGCTACTGGGGCATCTCTGGAGACACAGATCTTTACTGCTAAAGGGCTGTGGTTGCCATGGGCTGGTACAGAAGCACAAAACATAATGTACAACATTTCTAGCTACTTATTTAGTTTAACTTTCCTTGTCCTTTAATAAAACAAGAGGCTTTTTGGCAGAGCGCCTAGACCACTGAGCAGATGCACTTAGATACATTTGCAACAATTTAAGATAAGAAAATATACAATTGTAACTATTTAAGATGAACAAGTCTCTCAGGGGAACAAAGACTCACAGGTTAAAGGACAATTTCATCTTCATTAGCAAAACTGTTAAAAATTTAAACCATGGCCTACAACTTCCAGTAATGTGTTCAAACTTTCATATCCTATTCGAATTGCAGTTGGATGGAGCACACGATAAGCAGACTTGTGCTGCAGAAAAACTTTATTCTATTCACAACATGACTTGAAAAAGGATCCATGCTGGTCCGAAACATGTTGTGAATAGAATAAAGTTTTTCTGCAGCACAAGTCTGCTTATCGTGTGCTCCATCCAAATGCATTTCAAATATATATATGAAGGTCTACTGGTGTGGCCCGTATGGAAAGTGAGCACTTGACACAGGAGGAAGCATTGAATTAAATCGACTGTAGGTTCATACTTTCATATCCTGCCAACGTTTCCAAAATGGACACAATTGTGGGTGTGGCCAAAAAATGGACCTTGCAGCACTGCAGACTTGAACTTAATTCAGACCCATGCGCACGCTGCATCTTTTGTCATAATTCCTGCAGATACCTTAGTTTATTCCCACACTCCAAAGATGTACAGGCAGCAAATTATTTGCCTCAATATCAGTAACCTTTCAATCAACATAGGCAGGTTCCCATAATTAATCACAGGAAACTATTGCTAACATGCTTCATGCTTCATGTGACTAGAATGTACCAGATAATTTAAATGTTAAAGCAAAACTTTTATAATAAAAATAGTTTTTCTGAAACCAACTACATACTGTATGGTGCAATGAATGATTAGCATTAGAAAAAAGTATTTCATTTCTTTTTAAAAAGTTAAAAAGTTATAACCATTTTTACTTGTATATTTCCTGAAGGACACAACCACTTGTCAGCTGTGTAGTTTTGTTCATATAGCTCAGTCATGCTCTAAGGGCTAAATGGTCAAAAACCCCAAATGTTCTGATTTGACAAGTCTGCATTAGTGATGGGTGAATCTATCCCGTTTTGCCGAAAAATTAGCAAATTTCCAGCACGATTCACGCGTCATGTCAACCTGCGTCATGTCATTTTCGGCGCACCGTGTTTTTTTTTTGAGGCACGTCTCGGTTTTTTTTACGCCAACAGGCGAATTTTCGATGGCGTTTCACGAATTTATTAGCCGGAGGCGAATCATGGGCATTCACCGCGAATTAGCATCTGCCGCATAAATTCGCCCATCACTAGTCTGCATCCTAAATATGTAACACAGCCAAATTGGCCCCACTGAATGGGACTGTACCCATGAGATCATGTGTGAACACTAAACACAGATAAGCATCAGCATTTGCATGTGATAGAGGAGAATCAGGTCAGTTAACTTTGGATTCCACACAAAAAATCCATGGCATGGGGATGTAGGTTACCATGAGAGCCCTTAGATTCTTATTTGAAATCCGATGTTAGTTTAGAGTACATACTGGATTTAGTAGGAACTGGCAGAAGCCATCAAGAAAGTTGTTGCAAGCAGAAGCAAATGAAGTCGAAGGAGCACTCGTAAAGAATTACTAGTAAGTCTCATGATCTAATGTATATGAGTGCATATAATGTATATGAGCTATTTTACAAGTCGCTATTGTGCATGATCTAATGTATATTAGTGAATGGTACAATCACAGTTCCAGTCACCCAAAACCACTGCTGCCAAAGCAGGTCAGAACCCAATTACTAATTACTGCAACTGTCCATGGACATTTAAAGGGGTTGCTCACCTTTATATTAACTGTTAGTATGATGTAGAGAGCGATATTCTGAGACAATTTGCATTTGGTTTTCATTTTTTATTATTTATGTTGTTTAGCTTTTTATTCAGAAGCTCTCGAGTTTGCAGTTTTAGCAATCATGTGGCTAGGGTCCACATTACCCTAGCAACAATGCATTGATCGAATAAGAGACTGGAATATGAATAGGAGAGGCCTAAATAGAAAGATGAGTAATACAAAGTAGCAATAACAATACATTTGTAGCCTTTGTTTTTTAGAAGGGGTCAGTAACCCCCATTTGAAAGCAGGCAAATAATTAATAAACTATTAAAAATAAATGATGAAGACCAATTAAAAGTTGCTTAGAATTAGCCATAACATACTAAAAGTTAACTCAAAGGTGAACCACATCTTTGACAAATTACTAGCACAATTCTGGGTACTGCAAATATAACTGCTGAAGAAAGTTTACAATAGTTGCAGCTGCATCATGATCAATTAACCCCCAGAATCCTCCTGCCACAGTCCTCGATGGTACAGTATGTGTTTACTGGTACAAAACAACATGAAATAATACACATTTTTTGTTAAGTTAGCAGCGTAATAAAAAAAGTACAGCACTATGGAATAGTCGCTTATTTCATGCCATCTACATTTGGCTGTGATTCACACTTGGCACAAGCGAAGGTGATTAAAACAATTGAGAACACAGTTGAATTGGAAGCTGCTGCTGATGGAATGCTGGTGTAATCGCCACAGTTCTCCCTGAGGAAATTCATAATTTAGTAGATGTCTCCATACATGTTAATTAAATGTACTTATTAAATGTAGTTACTATAACTGTACTGTCGTAACTAGCAATTCTCAAAATAGTATTACATGTTAAATCTTACTTCTTCGTCACTCTCAGCTTTTGACTCTTACAAACAATAAGACTGAGGTCATGTGAGGTAGTTTATCCACCATGGAAAAAGGCCAAAACTGCTTGTGATGCCTCCAATTAACTGCAATGGATACCTACTGTCAATACTAGTATGATAGTATGATTTGGGAATAAAAATGTGCATTATGGCTTATTTAGGCTTAAAGCCTGTAACATTAGTGAAATGAGGATTCTGATAAATGGAAAATAGAGAGTTGGGAGGTATGCATGTAACACTTATACCATGCAATGCTCTTGTGAGCAGTGATCTGTAGTGAATGTCCCAGAGGTACACATGTACTGTTGTGGAAATTGCTTGGAAGTAATCTATACTTGATATTCCTAGGATAGCTAGAAAGTGTCTTAACTGTTTTGTTTTTTCAAACTTGTAAGGATTGCAAAAATAATCTCACACCTCATAGATTGTAAAACAATTACATGTGAATTGCTGATGCCATATGTTGTGCTGAGTTTTGCTAAAATGTAGATCTGACTACAGTGGAACCTCAATTACACATGCCCTGCATTTTACACAGTTTGTGAATGGTCCCCCAAACATATAATTGCCAAGGGATTTCCTTGATATGACATTTTCCCCTGACAAATGTAAAATTGGGGGGGTCTAATACAGAATGCTGCAAACCACAGATATCCAGGTGCATTACAGATTTTGTAACTGGCTAGCATATTTGAGAGCAAGTATGACAATAGTTCAGAAGTGTGTCCTTGGAGGATATAAATGGTGCTCGAAAGTTTGCAAACCATTTACAATTTTCTATATTTTTATATAATTGTGACCTAAAATATCATCTGATTTTTTTTTTGTTTTAAAATCAATCCACTAACACATCTGTGTGTGGCAAAGGTAAGTGTATTGATTTAAAAAAAAAAAAAAAAAAATCACTTTTCAAAGACAGAGATCTTGACATTTTACTTTAGAATTCTTTACCCAGATGCAGCAAAACAGGCCCAGATCAGAACACTCCCACCACCATGTGTCACAGATGGGATAAGGCTCTTAAGCTGGAATGCTTTCTCCAAATGTAGTGTTTCTCATTTAAGCCAAAAAAATCTATTTTGGCTTCTTCCATCCACAAACCATCCTTCCAGTAACCTACTGGTTTGTCCACATGATCTTTAGCAAACGTTAGACAGTCAACAATATTTTTGGGGGTGACCAGTGACTTTATCCTTGTTAGCCTGCCATGCACACCGTTGATATTACAATGTTCTCCTGATGGTGGACTCATGACCATCAGCATTCACCAATGTGAGACATCTTGGATTCCTTTGTACTCCCTCGGACTATTTGACGCCTTGCAGTTATGGAGTTATCTTTGATGGTTGGCCACTTCTGATTAGGGAAACAACAGTCTTGAATTTACTCAATTAATACACAATTTGAAGTCTTTAGAGATAGTTTCAACCCTTCAATATAGAAAAGTGGGGTGTTGGAGCACTCTAAAGGCTAAGTTAAAGCATATTTAAAGGGCACGGAAAGTCTAAAATAGAATAAGGCTAGAAATGCTGTATAATAAACAAAACCAGGAACTTACTGCACCACAAGCCTAATCAAACAAATGATTTATGCTTTCAAAGTTGGCCACATGGGGCTGTCATCTTGTAACTTTGTTATACATCTTTGCAAGACTAGACTACATACACATGCTCAGTGTGGTCTGGGCTTCTTAGGGATCGTCATAAATCATCAAAAAACAAAGCTGCTTGAGTTCTGCATGGCTGGTAAGTAAGGCAGGGGCTCACCCTGCTG
Source organism: Xenopus borealis (assembly GCA_024363595.1). NCBI lineage: Eukaryota > Metazoa > Chordata > Amphibia > Anura > Pipidae > Xenopus > Xenopus borealis. Next base: position 78,659,968 of record CM044436.1, read on the forward strand.
TTCATAAGTATGATTGTTTCCCTGCCAAAAGTTAGGGACCGTCTGACAATTCCTATTCACAGCAATAAATGAAGGGAGAATTTCACTGCATACAGTCAGGTTTCTTATAAAAACGGTACACATTTTATACTTAAAGTATATTGGAGATAGATTTCTTTCTGTTCTGTTGTTACAATTATTTGTAACAGTGCAAACAATTTGTACCTATCTGTATAATTGTGTTATCACAGCACATTTGTTCCAAAAATGCTTTTGTTTTGCTGATACCACAGGGTACTTTGGTGATTTTCCCAGCTGTTATTAGTATCATAATGAAGAATATATTAGCTTAGCAGTAATACTGTGTTTGATTCACAGCACTAATTCAAAAACCCATAATATTTGTTGCTGATGCAGTAAATTCCAGGTTCAAAAGGCTTACAATATATCTCCAAAAGCACTTTGCAGATTCTTCATTATTAATGCTCATTTCAATTATTACACTTACCAATATAAATGCATGTGTGTGCCATGGCATTTGCTTCTTAAAGCTGTTATTGATAAATGTAAGGCATATTAGTTGCTTTATTTCCTGCATACCACCTTTTTGGCTGGTAGTGGAAGATTGACTGACTCTCAATATTTTTATTTTACTTTTTAGAGAATTCAGTCAATACTGACTACTAGCAACACCAAAGTGGTTGGATTAGCCTTGAACTTGGGCAGGTGTGCCCAATCATGAGTAAATGTATTTAAAGGAAAACTAATCCCCCCCCCCGAACAATGTAGGTCTCTATAAACAGATATTGCATAAAACAACTCATATGTAAAACCCTGCTTCATGTAAATAAACCATTTTCATAATAATACACTTTTTTAGTAGCATGTGCCATTGGGTAATCATAAATAGAAAATAGCCATTTTAAAAAATAAGGACAGCCTCCTGGGATCCTAGGATTCAACGGTGCACACAAACATACCAAACAAACTATAAAGTTAGGTCACATGAGCCAATTAACAGACAGAGTTCTGTCTTTTGCTTCAAAACTTCTTCCCTTTACAGTTAGTGTTTAAATATTTCTGGTCAGGTGATCTCTGAGTCAGCACACAGACCATCACGAAATGGTGGATCAAGGCAAGAGACATAAAAGGGCAATATTTACTTAAATATATATATACCAGGTAGGTAAGATTCTTTAATATGTCACTTGATTTGATATAAACTATCTGTTGCTCAAAAATTCATTTCCGGGGTATAGTTTTCCTTTAAGGTGGCCAGTTGCAAGTTGTGCTTCTGTTTGACTCTCCTTTGAAGAGTGACAGTTTGGGATCCTCAAAGCATCTCTAAAAGGATCTGAAAACAAAACTTGTGGATTTATGTGGGCAGGCACCCCAAGGCCACGTGAGGATCTTTCACTTTCCTTTTCATCTTCCTCACTAAGATCTGTACAGTGCTCTTTAAATGAATCAAGATCTTCCAGAAGATATTTACAGACACAATTATAAAAGCTTTAAAATAAAAGATCTTATTGATGGTGGTGTTGGATAGACAACTATCCTATTGTGTGGAATTGCAATTTAAGAATAGAAACACTAATCTAGAACTTCTGTTATCATTTAAATATGAATGTAAAAAACTTCATATTCAGTAAAAAAAATATCTAACATGCAGAAATAAAAAATATTTCCTAAGCAAATGCCATTATAATACACCTGAACTTTTATTCACTTCAGTTTTCTTCATTAGTTAATTCATTAATAATTTCATCTTTTTCTCAGATTTCTCAGATTTCAGTAGTTCTAAAAAAAGGCTTCTACTGTAAGAGTGTACATTTGTCAGCCTCTGTAGAATGTTTAGAGTTGTAATGATACCAATTGGTAATAAAATGGGGAAAAAATCCATAAGGACAGATTTATCAATACAGTATTTACTGAATTCATAGCAGTTGAATATTATCACATTTGTTAACTCTTTTTTGACTTGTGAACAAACTGCAATTTATAAATAAAAAAGACTTGATTTGAAGTATAGTATATTTACAAAATGGCTTATTCTTTTTTATCTACTGTTATATTGACTGAACTTTAACATACAAAATTAAATAAACCCTTTAAAAACTGTCTACAGGGTACTTTTGAGCAGCAATTTTATTATACTGTATGTCAATAGCCCTGAATAAGCAATGTTAAAACTGTATTTTTCACACCAACTGCTTTACTAAAAGGCTTTGCAATAGTAATTAAAATTATATCTCTCCAATTCGTTAAAGGAGAATTCAACCCCTACTTGCAAAAAACCCTCCCCCCCTGTGTAAGTCCCCCTCCCTCCTCCGCCTGGCCTACGTGCCCCCCAGGGAAAATGCCCCTAACTTGTTACTTACCCCTCCTTCCAGGTCCTCTCCAGCGGGGGAGGAGGGAGGGGGACCTACACAGGAGAGGGTTTTTTGCATGTAGGGGTTGAATTCTCCTTTCAGGACGAATGCCGTACCATTCATCCAGAAGGAAAGTTATAATAAAATTTGTGGCCTGAGAACAGGAAAACCATATGAACTTGATTTTTTTTGTGTTTAATCTTAAAAAATCAACAAGTTGTTATTCTTTTAAAAGGACCTAGTCATGGAAACAAGCAATTAATGAAGAAGTTGTAAGTGTAAGATCCAAAGACAAAGATTTACAAGAAGATAGAATCAGTACTTATTATCATTAGAGTGACTTTTTTGTGTACCTCCATGTGAAATTAACTCTGTAAGTGCAATATGAAAACACATATGATATCCCCAAGACATAAAATTGTTTAGGCGTTTGTATAATGTGGCTCCTGTTATAGCAACATATTGGCAAGGGAAAAAATGTGAAATTGAAGCATGCTGAATTATTTAAAATTTTGTTTATTATTGATACAGACAGAAACAGATGACTTGGGATTGCTTTAGTTTTCAATATGAATTAAATGTTTCTATTTTTAGAGAGTAAAACTCACTTTCTTGACTATGGAACACCAGAGAATGAATCAGAACCAAATACTTAGCATTAGAATCCAGTTTGGTAAGATTCTTTAATATGCCACTTACTTTGAATAAATCTGTTGCTCAAGTATTCATTTTGGCGGTATTGTTTTCCTTTAATAAAATTAAATAAAAAATAAGCACTTGTCAAAGAGGGCATGACCCATGAATATAAACCAGTATTGAATGCCACCCATAACACAGTAAAGCAGGGGTACCCATGTTTTACCATTTTGGGGCCTACTTTTTACACACACGATTGTGTTGTGTTTGCCGTACCAGACGCAAATCCATGTGGGAAAGACACTTTATTAAGGGTAGAAAAAAGATGTGAATTTCAAACCCCACCAGATGCAGATTTACTATTTCTGTAGAGGAAATTCATAATTACCTTAAGCAATTCATAGCTTTCTCATCAATAGATGTGATTATATTTCTAAGTAAATATTTCCCTTTTACATCTCTTGCCTTGAACCCCAATTTCGTGATGGTCTATGTGCTGCCTCAGAGATCCCCTGACCAGAAATATTTCAACTCTAACTGTAACAGGAAGAAGTGTGGAAGCAAAAGACACAACTCTGTCTGTTAATTGGCTCGTGTGACCTAACTTTATAGTTTGTTTGGTATGTTTATGTGCATTGTTGAATCATACGATTCCAGGAGGCTGGGGTTAATTTTTAAAATGCCTATTTTTTATTTAGGATTACCCAATGGCACATACTACTAAAAAAGTATATTATTATGGAAATGGTTTATTTACATGAAGCAGGGTTTTACATATGAGTTGTTTTATGCAATATCTATTTATGGAGACCTACATTGTTTGGGGAGTCTAGTTTTCCTTTACTGAATAGTGTAGGTTGTATTGTAGTTGTCTTTTATATTAAAATAAAACAGAATAGTAACCTATGTCAGAGGCATTTGCTAACTGAACTTGAGGAAGGTCATCAATACATTCTGATGTAGGTCACATCTGTATGGAGTGACAAAATATACACTGAAAGAATCATAACCTCCAACCTCCATGTAAAAAAATAATTTCCTTCCCGGTTATCAGATCACAACAAGGAAATCAGATTCCTCCATGGATCAATGATGATTTGATTATATTAAAGAGATACTGACACCAGAAATTAAACTCTTTGTTACATCTAGCTTAATATTGCACAACAATACACAATTTGCATTACAAACCCCCCGCTTTGGCTTTCTGGCTCATATCTCATTTCTTACAGCTGTGACCAGGGACAGAGGTCAAGAGGTCATGAGCAGCGGAACTGGTATAAGCAGAGAGCGGGTCTGGGCCTAGCGGGGCTGTTGCATAAAAATGTTAGGATTGCGGAAACAGTTGCTCTTCAAACATCTGCTTTGCAAACAGTTGCTTTGCAGGGGAGTCGATTTGTAGACAACGCTAGACTATAAAAAATACACTATAGTTTACTGACTATAGTATGAATGAGACCTTACTGTAAGCTTCATTTGGGCAGGGACTGATGTAACCGGTTTATAATCCCTGTAAAAGTTGTTGTGGAATTTGTCAGTGCAATATAAATAAATAGTAATAATACTGGCAGGATTGCCTAGTTTTTTTCTGAGAATCCAAAACTGCTGTAGCACACTGATTAAAAATTGTTATTGCTAAAAGTTATTTACTGACTCAAAAGAAGAGATTAATTCTGATAAAGGGCCCAGTGTGGCCCAACATGTTGCCAGAATTAATGTCTACCTTTGAGTCAATAAAATACCTTTTGCGCTAACAATTTTGGATCAGTGTGCTACAGAATTTTGGATTGTTATATAATTGATTTGACTCTGGGCAGGTGGACCTATGGACTGTATAATACCCAACAACTGAAAAGGTATTGACTTAGCAGGAACAGTACTGTGCAGATTAGTTTTTTCACTGAAACTTAAAAGCAACCCAAATAGTAGCTAGTTCTCTCCATATTCTATTTGAAGAAAAAGATTTGGTGGCCAGTCTTTCATATATCCAGATAATCCTGCATGCATTTACTTCCTTAGTGCTATCAGAAAATTAGAAAATAGCCTGTGAAAAGTTTTAAAACATTAAAAAGCATTCAAATGCATTCTGCCTTATTATAAGTGACCACTAGAGGTCATAAGGAAACTAAAAAAAATAATCTGAACATCTCATATAACAGTAGAGGTAAATCCAACTGATTAAGTATAGGATAAAGCATTACTCAGAGTCTCCTTAATTCATTCTACGGAGTTGTTTAACTGCATACAGTAGAAACCATCTCTTTTGATGTGCTATGGGTCCATATGTGAAACTTTTATATCACAGTAAAGGCAGAAATCCACTTCCTCATATCCGCTTGTCACTGACAGTACTTCGTTTATGGTGGCTATTGGAAATGGACATATAAATAATTCTAATGTTGTTACTGTAGAATATTGACAGATACTGATATGGTTAAACACTGGGGATGCTGAACAGGAACATCATATTAGACTGAATTATGTGTATGAACAGAGAATCAAAGTAGGAAGCATAAACATAATTGTAAGACTAAACTTTATGTTTACACTAGACATTAAGCCCGTTAAATTAACGGGCGCTAGAACATATGTAGTCAAACATTTATAAAAACAGAATTGTTGTAGGTGAATTTTCGCCTGCGCTACACAAATTCACTAACGTGCTAATTTACGCTCTGGTCGGCGAACGGTAACGTATTTACATTTTTCAGACTATCACCCACAATGGTAAAACACGCCCTAGCGTAAGGATGCAAAGTTACGCATCTATCTACTTCCCTAGCGTAAATTCGCCAGACACAGTGCGTGCGGCACATGCGCAGTAGCGCAATTCCACGCACACAGGGACTGGACGCAGAGACACTTGAACTTTACATTAAGCCCGTTAAATTAATGGGCGCTAGAACATATGTAGTCAAACATTTATAAAAACAGAATTGTTGTAGGCGAATTTTCGCCTGCGCTACGCAAATTCACTAAATTTACTAATTTACACTCTGGTCGGTGAACGGTAACGTATTTATGTTTTTCAGACTATCACCCACAATGCTAAAACACACCACAGCGTAAGGGTGCGAAGTTGCGCGTCTATCTACTTTGCTAGCATAAATGATCACTCAATGGGAATTGAACACTAAAAGCACTGGTCTAAGGCATTTACCTTATACACTTCACCACAGGCTTCCATTGCCTCTAGTCTAAGTACTGGTACTGATAGCATTAGCTAGTGATTGGCGACCTCTAGTGGCCAAAACTGGTAAATTCGGTCTGTAGGCACATGCAGTAGCAAATTCCACGGACACAGGGACTGGACGCAGAGACACTTCAACTTTATTATATAGGATTGTCTGAATTGTGTTCAAACATTGACAGGATTAGGAAAATACTTTCCACAAGTGGCCAAAAATGGAGATGAATTCTACAAAAAGCTGAATTCAACCAGGCTCAGAAAATATTCTACCTGGATCCTTCAGAGGAGGTTTGACTTTATAATGAATAATTTTATGTCTCACAAAATCGAGAATTAAAATGTGGCTTAACTAGCATGATTCACTTTGCTTTATCAAAGAAGTCTGGGAGCAGGCAGTTTTTGTTTAGTTAGAATAAGGAAAATAATTTAGGCTAAAGGCATAAAGGGAATAGTCAACAGGTTAAAAAGCACCTAAAACTCCCTTGTGTCCTCCCTTTGACTGTAACATATTAAGTAAATTATTATGAAAATGGTTTATTTACATTGAAGCAAGGTTTTACATATGAGTTGTTTTATGCAATATCTTTTTATAGAGACATACATTGTCCGGGGGTTATAATTTTTCTTTAAGCAGTTGTATTCAGTTACCTGGTACCAGTACCTGGTGCTCCTGGATTAGCTTGGGCTTCAGCAAGCACAAGTGAGCAATTGTCTTCCTGCTGCTTCTTTCTTTGTGCTTGTGCTCATGTGCAGTAGAGTAACACGCAAACTAAGAAAAAAAGCTATAATTTGTACTCTACTCTCTAATCCAGGCAATCCTGGGATTATGAAGAAAGAAAAAAGATGAAAAAGACCACGGTGTGTTGCTCCCTGAGACGTATCCCGGGCCAGAGCAGTTTTCTGCTTACAAGAAAATATACATTAAGTGATTATAATAACTTGGGGGCACCCCAAGTGACTTTCCTTCTCTTTTAAAACTAGTGGGCTTTGACTCTTTCCCCTGAGGTTAGTAAGAGAGACAAGGAGGCTAAGCTGAGGCATATTATACAGTATATAAACTGATAGCATATAAACTATATACAATTATTAAATCGGAATCTCTAAGGCTTACAGGATTCACAGGGCACCCATAACTGTATGTACCTCCCTTTGTCTTCAATGGAACCAACTGACACCGCTGCTACAGTGCATATAAAAGTGTTTTTGGCAGGTCAGGAGGTTCTTATTGCATTCTGTGGGAAGTGTTATAGGCAAATTCATGCCCCATGTGCCATATGCATACAGTAAGTAGAATGTAATTATTTGTGTTCGTATAAAAGGGTTTACATACATCATTGCAGTATCCCTTTAAATCCAGTGTATTCCTAACCATCTTTTGCAAATATTTACCTGATTGATTGATGTGCATTTGTGGTGTTCAAAGCATCTGTTTCAAGAGGTCTTTTTCCATATGTAAATATTTTTACTCAATCGTCCACATTAACTCTGGTTCAGACTACATACAGTTGCATTTGAGCACTTTTTGTTTGGCTGCAATTCACCACAGAATCCTGATAGTTCATCACCAATGTAAGCCTTTTTATGTCTCATTTTAACAGGTTTTATTGGCATCTTACTAGGCAGATGCAAGAGAAAACTAAAATAAGCATATATATTAGCATTTTTCAAGCATGATTTTGATGAATCAGTAGGTGCTATAATTGGCTTTGCTTGGGTCTCATGTGGAAAATGCAGAAACATTTGTGTGCATGAATAGTCATGTATGCTAATTGTATTGTACATTTTGGTGTAGCGACATCTGCTTATTCTTTATGAAGTTTTAAGCATTTTAAAAATTTGTGATAATATAATTCACAGCTGAGTTTTATTGCAGATATTTCCATTAGCCTTTTTGTGAAAATGTATATTTTGGGGTTATGCAAAAATCACCTTTAGCAAAGAAAAAAAAAGTGCCTTTTCCCCCTCCATGGCAATTTTTTTTAAACAATATAAGTGACGCACATGGCCTTGCAGAATCTTACAGCATCCAACAATTTTACTGTAGAATTGCACTGGCTTCTATGATTGCTTGTGAATTTTAATACATTTTTGAATGAGCCTCGTATTGTGAATGTTATATTGTATATACAGTATAACGACTTTTTTTTTGGTGGTACCTAAGCTCACTTAACTGATAGCAGCCCAGAGTATGAGATTTGAATCATCAGAAAAGAAGATGGTGTCCTAATCTGGATATTTTGGAGGCATGAATCTTCTCTTATAAACAGCTATAGTTGGGCGGTAGCTTTTGTAGACTATGGGGGAAATGTAATTAAAATCACAAAGAGAAAAATAATTTGCACCAAGCACCAATAAGAATAAAAATCCACATCTTGTGAATTTTAATTGTGCACTCTTAAAAAGTGTTTGAAGGTGTTGTAATCTTTTGGAGCAAACATAACTTTTTCAGTAAGAAGTTTTATTACATTGACTTCGCAAACCTCAAAAGCTATATTAAATTCGCTCAAAGCTAAATTTTTTCGTGCAAAGGCATAATTTTTCGCATTGTGAATAATTTTTCTGTTACTGACTTTTATTACATTCCCCCATATTTCTTTCATTTTGTAATTTACCAAAACTCTCTTTGTGATAGTATTAATATTTAAACTCTTTAACCTTCTTTTAGATTTTAACGTAAACTTGATGAAAAAAACAAGGGAAATTGGATTATGGAAAATAAACTTGCAACTCCAGATTACCCAGTTACTCTACTAACAGGTTATGGGCCCAGATACAGCCTGCAGATAGAGCTCACAGATAAGCTCACAGATACAGCCCAGAGGTACAGCTCCAGCTACACACGTGAATAGAACTGCAGTTACAAGCACAGCACAGGCATAAGTGATGGCTGCTAACTAGGGTTGCCACCTTTTTTTAAAAAAACAATACGGGCCTTCCTATATATTTAACTTTTTTTCCTATTAATAACATTGGTATCAACCACCAAAAATACCGGCCAAGCCGGTAAAATACCGACTAGGTGGCAACCCTACTGCTAACAGTACAAAGTTCTCATAAACTAATCTGACTAACCAGAACTATCAGTCTTGGAAGTTTAAAATAAAAATGCTGCTAATCAGAGAAGGGAGATGGAAATGTATATAGGATGCCAGACCATATCCACCCACAGATGAATGGCTAGAGAAAGAGCATAAAGCACTCTCTCTCTCTCAGCATTGATGATGATCACATCACATGCAAATGTGAAACTGCAAAAGAAATGTGGGAGGAGTTATAGAAAGTGCACAAGAGGGCAAATCTCAGGAATAAGTTTTACAAGATATGAAAGCTATACCAGACTAAGCCGATGAAAGGCCAGTATATGCAGGATTATATAAAATGCACCTTAGAAATGGTGGAATGCCTGCAGTATTGCAACGTGAGAGTTATGGAACACTGGTCATGGCACTAGATGCACGTCCAGATGATGAGCTGACACTGTAGTATGTTAAAGGCAAGCTTGTGGATGAATACAAGCAAAAACAGAAAGTGCAAATGACCAATCTGTGACAGAAACGGAAAAAAAAAGTCTGGAAAGCTAGAATGAATCAGCACAAGAGTAAAATTAACCAACAATAGGCTAAAAGTGTTAAAGGAGAAATAAAAAACACAGATGCAGAGTGTGCTTTTCACTACAAAGAGAATGGATCATCAAGTCACAGCTGGTGTATCAACTCAGGAGCTACATGTCACATGACCAATGAAAAGGAATTCTTCACTCAGCTCGATCAAAGCAAAGCTGAAACAATTGCTACACCTAATGGGCAATTCATGGTCTCAGAGGGAACGTTTTCTTCACTTCCCTGTCTCCAAAACAGTCACCTGGAAGATACCTGACAAATAAGTCCTATATGTCCCAGCTCTTGAAAGTAACTTATGTGAAAAAGTTAACTTGGCAAAGAAATACAGTTACATTTAAAGGTAACACCTGTGTTATCACTAAAGGAAGTTGCATACTCGCAAGACGAAATATCTGAGATGAACTCTATCAGCTGGACTGTAAAAAAAATGGTTAAAGCTGCCAGAGAGGAAAGACATGCAAACTGTATTCACACATTGCACCATCCCCTTGGGCACAGAAATCCTGAAGCAATTAAAAGGCTAGTTCAGGACCAGCATGCCAGTGGTAAAAATATTGATGCATGTAGTAAGCTAATGAAATTTACTAGCTGCATAAAAGGGAAAATGACAAAGAAACCTTTTCCAAAATAAAGCAACAGCCGAGATCAAGAGCTCTTGGACCTAATTCACATAGATCTATGTGGTCCAATGAAAACTCAGACCCCAGGAACGAAGAAATATTTTATTACATTTATTGATGATTTCTCAAGGTACACAGTACTCCACCTGCTGCATAGCAAGGATGAAGTTCCAGAGAAAATTGAAGCGTATATTGCTCAAATAAATAAATTTAGCTAAATGCCAAAACACTCCATGCAAATAATGTATGAGTATACAAGTGGCAAAACACAAGCCATTCTGAGTAAACATGGAATTATGTTTCAGCCTACTGTACCAAAAAAAACCCAGAGCAAAATGTTGCTGCAGAGAGAATGAACAGCATGTGTGAAAGTGGAAAAAGCATTCTTTTTGATGCAGATATACCAACCATGTATTGGGAAGAAGCAATTATGACAGCCTGTTATCTTCAAAACCGTTTACCCGGCAAAGTAACAGAGAAAAATCCATATGAACTATGGAATGAGAAGAAACCAGACCTGAAACACATTAAAATCTTTGGAAGCAAAGCCTATGTACATGTTCCTGAAGAAAAACATACAATGTGGGAAGCATGTTCTGAGGAAGGTATACTTGTTGGTTACAGTGAATCTCAAAAAGAGTACAGAATCCTACACCAAAGCACCAACAAAGTAACAGTCAGCAGGAGTGTGATTATTGATGCAAACTCTGTATGTCTAAAGTTCCATGATGTGACATGAACTGCCAAATCTACAGAAGAGCCCCAATCAGTACTAGAGAGCACTGACATTGTGGTCAGTATAAGTGATTCAGAAACTGAAAAGGGAGAAATTGAAACCTCCACAACTTCAGTCAGAAAGTCTGCAAGGAGCAATAATGGCATCCCAGATAAATGTTTGTCCTATATGGTTCATCCATGAGAGGAAATGCAAATGTAGCCTATCTTTGAGAAGCAAAAGTGGATTCAAGCTGCTGATGAAGAAATGGCTCATCCAGCTCAAAACTTACTGAGTTACCTCAAGCTAAACATGCAATTGGATGTAAATGGGTTTTTAAAGCTAAATGTTATTCTGTAGGTAAAGTCCATAGATACAACGCAAGATTGGTTGCAAAGGGATTTCCATAAAAGTATGGAGAAGATTATGATGCTACTTTTTCTCCTGTTGCCAAAGTACTTTTAGAACTTTAATGGCTATTTTAACTGTAAAGAATATGATTGTGAGACATCATGACATCAAAACAGCCTTTCACAATGGTGACATAGTAGAGGAACTGTACATAACACAACCAGAAGGTTATGTGAAAGAAGGAGAGGAACATTTTGTGTGTAAGTTAAGCAAATCACTCTATGGGCTGAAGCAATCAGCTAGGGCATAGAACACAAAGATTAATAAAGTCTTGTTAGATGAAGGCTTCACACAAAGTAACGCTGATCCATGTCTATATTGCAAACAAACAGGTGAGGAGTGGATGTAGTTTCTACTCTATGTTGATGACTTGATAAGAGGAAATTTCAAAGCTCAACAGAACTCTCAACAAGCACTTTGAAACCAAGGACCTAGGAGACGTGACCTACTACCTAAGAATCCATATACAAAGAGAGGAAGATGGAAGTTTTACTGTTAAATCAAAGTTCCAAAATTTGTGTTATCCTCAATCAGTTTGGCATGGCATGACAGAATGCAAAGGTGTGAGCACACCAATGGACACAGCCTACTTAAAATTGGAGAAGGAGAAAGGAGAAGGAGAAGATCTTCTGCCAAACAATGAAAAATACAGACAAGCAGTGGGGGCACTCTTGTACATTGCCAACACTACATGTCCAGATATATGTGCTACCATGACAATCCTTTGCAGATGTAAACCTCGTCAAAGAGACTGGAATGCAATTAAGAGTCACGCAATACCTCAGTCAGACCAAAGACATGTTTAAAAATAGTGGTGACCTAGAACTCACAGGATATGTGGACTGGGCAGGTGACCCCAGTACTCACAAATCTACAAGTGGCTACTTGTTTATGTTAGGTAAAAGCCCAATATCCTGGTTTAGCAAAAAGCAAATCTCTGTGGCATTATCTTCTACAGAAGCAGAATACATCTCAGACGCTCATGCTAGTCAAGAAGTAATTTGGTTGCACCAACTTTTAGAAGACCTTGGTGAGCCTACGTTTTGTCTAACAGTTCTATATGAGGACAACCAAGGATGTATAAAGCTTGCAAACAGTAAAAAGATCAATGCCAGAACCAAGCACATTGATGTTAGACATCAGTACCTGCGGGATCTACTGGAACAAAATGTGATTGAGCTTGTCTACTGATAATATGATAGCAGATGCTATGCCAAAGCCACTACCAAGATCCACATTTGAGAAGCTCAGAATAAGAATGGGACTAATGTGAGACGTATTTGTTGAGTGGGGGGTGTTAGAATAGTGTATGTGTACACTATCAGTTAGCAACAAAAACTTTCTCTCTCATATACTGTGTTATACTATTGTTTACTTCTGCCAGTAAGTGTTAGTGTTCATGTTATTGTGTGTCCATAAAGTTTTATTGAAAAATGTGCATTCTGGGAATAATCTCCATGAGGTGATGTTATATCCTTCCTTCTTCTGCATGTGTTGAGGAGAATAAAGTATCAACCATGCTTGCAGCATCATATTAACTGGTAAGAGTCCTGACTGTCACTGCAATTCCAGATTACCCAGTTACTCTGCTAACAGAAGTGATTTGTAAATGATTCACTGGCTTTTTTTTTTGCATATGATTCAATGGATTTTAGGCCCATGAGAGCTGCAAATAAATAATAAAGGTAAGTGACCTGCTATCCAGAATACTCAGGACCTGGGGTTTTGGATCTTTCTGTAAATTTGGATCTTCATATCATAAGTCAAAATCATTAAATAAACCCAAATAGGCTGGCTTTGCTTCCAATAAGGATTAATTATATTTTAGTTTGGATTATGTACAATGTACTGTTTTATTATTACAGAGAAAAGGGAAAAAGGGAAAATTTTGTAATATTTGGATAAAATGAAGTCTATGGAAGACCTGTACCTGCATTTTAAATTGCACATCCTGCACAATTTATATTTTAAAATTTATATAAAAAAAATATTTTTGCTTTTGTTTTCATGTCAGATGAGGAGATATTATCTTCATTCTTGGAAACTCTTCAAGATGCTTGCAGAAATCCCAAAGAAGTTTCTTACTGTGAATTTGAAGACTTTTATGAGAGTATTGAGATTCTCAGAGATGATGATTTCATTAATATTTTAAAAAAATCCTGGGGAATCTAGAAGAGAGATGCTGAATACTGTTGGAATATCAGCTTTTTCTTGAGATAATATTTCCACAGAAATGTAACCAATTTTTTGCAATTGGCATAGAAGTAATATTTACACGTGACATACTGTACATATGCATTTGATGTATTTTATTATGTTGCTTTTAAAAATGGGCATTGGTTTGGGCAATCTCTCTCACTTTAAAGGTGCATACTGGTGGGGGAGGACTTAGCTGATTGCATTAAATATACTTTAACTTAGCCTTTTGAGTGCTCCCACAACCTTTTTCTATATTGTATTGTAGCCGGAAGCTGTGGTTGAGCTTCAATGTGGTTTTTCATAGCACCCCATACTCACCCTTTTAAAGTAATGGTGGTCCTATGCTATTAAAAATGGGCGTTCAGGAGACACTGAAAAAGGTTCAAGAGACACGGATTACAAGTACTATGCAGAGAAGTAAAGCCTTTTTATACTATGACTAGAGGTAAACAAGTTAGGGACCACCGTATGGGGTTTACCTTGACATGGTATGGTGGCTTATCAACTTTATGATTATAACTTTGTAACTAAAAACCCCTGTTTTATAAACACATGCACTTGCATTTACACTGAATTACTTATGAGACAGGGGACCAGGGAATGCGCATTGTAAGTAGCACTTCCATTATACTTAAATATACTTTAACTTAGCCTTTTGAGTGCTCCTACAACCCCCACTTTTTGTATGTTGTATTGCAGCTGGAAGCTATGGCTGAGCTTCATGTGGTTTTTAATAGTACCCCATACCCACCCTTTAAACTAATGGTGGTCCTATGCTGTTAAAAATCGGTGTTGGTTTGGGCAATCTCTCTCACTTAAAAGCCACATACTGGCAGGGGAGGATCTAGCCCTCAGACTGAAACCAAGTTCAAGAGACACTGATTACAAGTAAGCTACTATGCAGAGAAGTAAAATAACTTTTATACTATGACCAGAGGTAAACAAGTTAGGGACCACTGTATGGGTTTTACCTTGACGTGGTATGGTGGCTTATCAACTTTATGACCATAACTTTTAACTAAAAACACCTGTTTTGTAAACACATGCACTTGCATTTATACTAAATTACTTATGAGACAGGGGACCAAGGAATGTGGATTGTAAGTAGCACTTCTATTATATTTAAATATACTTAACTTTGCTTTTTGAGTGCTCCCACAACCGACTTTTTTGTATAAAAATACAAATTCATATACATAGAAATATGGTAATCTGTGAGCAACAAATTTTCTTGTGTTGTATTGCCCTAACAGCTTTCCCAGGCACTGATTCAGAACCTAAACTGACAGGGTCAAATAGGACTTGGAGATAAGCATTTAATAGCTGAAGCAGTAGCTGCCTGAAAGAGCTGGCATGATGCTGTGAAGGCAGTTTCTGCAAGCACAGAAAGTATAATGAGAAGGCTGTCCAGATTGCCCTGATAGAAAATTTCCATTGGTCACAGGAGGTGGGGATGAAGAAAAGGTGCTACAATATTATTATTTTTATTTTGGCAGCACTTTAAAACAGTACTTGTTTTTTTATAGTTACATAGTTAAATTGGGTTGAAAAGTCCATCAAGTTCAACCCCTCCAAATAAAAACCCAGCATCCACACACACAACCCTCCATACCTTCATATAAATTATATATGGCCATTTACTAACTATAGAGTTTAGTATCACAATAGCCTTTGATATTATGTCTGTCCAAGAAATCATCCAAGCCCCTCTTAAAAGCATTAACCGAATCAGCCATCACAACATCACCTGGCAGTACATTCCACAACCTCACTGTCCTCACTGTGAAGTCTTTTTCTTCTAGTCTGAAGGGGTGGCTCTGGTGTGGTGATCCTCTTTATAGTTAAAAAGGTCCCCTGCTATTTGTCTATAATGTCCTCTAATGTATTTGTAAAGTGTAATCATATCCCCTCGCAAGCGCCTTTTTTCCAGAGAAAACAACCCCAACCTGGACAGTCTACACTCATAATTTAATTCTTCCATCCCTCTAACCAGCGTAGTAGAACATCTCTGAGCTCTCTCCAGCTCATTTATATCCTTCTTAAGGACTGGAGTTCAAAATTGCACTGCATACTCCAGATAAGGCCTTACTAGGGAACTATAAAGAGGCATAATTACATTTTCATCCCTTGAGTTTATGCCCTTTTTTTATGCAAGACAGAACTTTATTTGCTTTAGTAGCTGCAGAATGACGATGCCCAGAATTAGACAACTTGTTATCTATAAAAACCCCAAGATCCTTCTGATTTAAGGAAACTCCCAATACACTGCCATTTAATGTATAACTTGCATTTATGTTATTTTTGCCAAAGTGCATAACCTTGCATTTATCAACATTGAACCTCATCTTCCAGTTTGTTGCCCAGTTCCTCAACTTAGACAAATCACTCTGCAAAGTGGCAGCATCCTGCATGGAACCTATAGTTCTGCACAATTAGTATCATCTGCAAAAATAGAAACCGTACTTTCAATGCCCACCTCCAGGTCATTAATAAACAAGTTAAAAAGCAAGAGACCCAGTAAAGAGCCCTGCGCCACCCCACTAACAACACTGGTCCAATTAGAAAATGTTCCATTTACCACCACTCTTTGTAGTTTATATTTTAGCCAGTTCTCTACCCAGGTACAAATGATAAGTTCCATTCCAGCATTCCTTATTTAACCAATAACCTTCTGTGTGGCACTGCCAAATGCTTTAGCAAAGTCTAAGTAAATAACATTCACTGCCATCCCATAATCGAGGTCCCTGCTTACCTTCTCATAAAAAGAAATTATGTTAGTCTGGCAAGATCTATTACGCATAAAACCATGTTGACTCAAACTAATAGCATTGTTATTTGCTATAAAGTCTAGTATCTTATCCTTTATTAACCCTTCCAAAAGCTTTCCTACCACCAACATCAGACTAACTGGCCTATAGTTTTGAGGCTGAGAACGGGATCCCTCTTTGAATAGCACAAGGTAGATTTTGAGGTCTTTACAAGCAATATACTTCAATAATCCTATGTATATTTGGGCATCAAACTGTTCAGAGGACCCCAGGCTTTCATATTTGGGGTGATCTATCTTGATACAATAGTTTGTACAAAATAAGGTGCTGCAGGGTGGAAGTTTTGAAATCACTAACATAGCCAAATTTAGGAAAGATTTGCGGATTGGTGCTTTGGGGTAGAAAGGAATAAATACCCAATTTGGATTCTGGGGGAATGTGTACTTTCTGAAAATATTCGTTTTTTTGGGGTGAATGTACTTTTTTCTACCTTTGCCCACCCCAAAATTATGTAAATGTGTTGATTTTGCAGTAGGGTGGAAGTGTTGAGATACTTTTTTGAAATGCCCCCAAAATTGCCAAATTTAGGAAAGATTTACAGCTTGGTGCTTTAGGGTAGAAAGACATACATATACAATTTAGAATAGGGGGAATGTGTACTTTCCAAAAATATATGTTTTTTTGGAGTGAATGTACTTTTTTCTAACTTTGACCACCCCAAAATGATGTGAATGTGTTGATTTTGCGTACCGGAAATTATAGACCATTCCTTTTGAGGCCCCTATATGCTACGTGCTTAGATACACCAATACACCTCAGACATCAAACTGTTCAGCAGACCCCAGGCTTTCATATTTGTGGTCATTTGTCTAGATAACCAATGGCATGATCGATATAAGATGCTGCAGGGTGAGATGATTTTTGGAAATTTCACCAAAAGATTTGCGGCTTTGTACTTTGTGGTAGAAAGGCATGCATACCCAATTTAGGGGGAATGTGTACTTTCTGAAAATATATGGTTTTCTTGGTTGAACCTACTGTTAGTGGAATATTTGACCTTGAAATCAGAAGTACAGTATGCCATTTTGTGGAGCTGTGCTTTGGAAATTTGGTAGTGTACTGCTTGTAGATTTTGATCTATATAAGTGAGAAGTCTCCATAAAACTATATAT
>CM044436.1:78716399-78737729 GCA_024363595.1 Xenopus borealis
CAAAACTACATTCATCCTGATCCTGCCCAAGTATTCACAACAGCTGCCTGCTTTTTAGTTTGTCTATAGTTATTGGCATTGGTTTACTAAGATATGTGCCAATTTGCACCAGAGCAGTTGTCCAACCAGATCAGATATTTGCTTTCAATTTTTTACTGACAGTTTCCAAATCCCCTCCTTAGGCAGACACTGTGATCCAATTCCTTTGCCACTTTATTCAGTTAAAGTCCCAAAAAGAAATCAAAGTCCCTTTGTTTTCCAGAGATTCTTTACACCAATATCGAAAACACAAAGGCCTTCAAGTCCCAGAATTGGGCATTTCACACTGGAACAAGGCAATGGAGGGGTTGCATTACTCTGTCTGTTTAAAGGATGTAGGGACATGATTCATTAGAGTATCATGGCTTTTCTTCAATCTCTGGAATCACATTTATTTCTGAAAGATCAGATAATATTTATGTACCTTTTTATCTTTTTTAGGTTTTCTTTTTTTTTTACACAAACCTAACTGAATGAATGCATAAAAAATTGGGTATATTTTTCCTTTACAGCAAGAACAACAAGTGGGAACTGTTGTAAAACAAACCTTTTTATTTTATTCCAGAAGTTTCTAACAAAAGTGCTTAATATACTTCCAGCATCAGCATTTGTGGTTGAAGTAGTTGATTTTAGCAAATTCTGGATATTTGTCAGCCAGTTAAGTAGCAAAGTCGAATAAACTATTAATTTGCACAGTGAAAATAAACCATAAGCCAAAAATAAAATGAATTCTTATCTGACTCACTGCCCAGCAATGCAGGCGTATATACAGTCAAGAGAATATGCGTTCGGTTTAATTCTACTGTGTATTTTTAAACATCAAATGGTGAATCATTATTACATAAACACCCACTTCAGCTCTGATCCTACTGACAAGAACATATTTCTTTAAAAAAAAAAAAAGATGGGAATGCACCATGACTAATCTAATCATTATGCATGCATAAATGCTTCATGACCAGTATGATGTGGTTTGCAGTAAAAAGGAAATCAACAAACAAGCCCCTCTCAAAAACAGCATGCGGAATGGACTGAAAAAGCAATCCCATGGGTTTGTAGGATAACATCTTCATTGAATAATTTACTACATACAGTAGAACAGTTCATGAGTAAAGGTAGAAAGCTTCTCTGCTAAAAGCAACAATTATGAAATGGAATTTAATTTTTTTAGATGAATACCACTGAGCATTCTTTAGTTAACATGTGTAAGCAGTGAAAAAGTAATAATCGATTGATTTCACACAAGGGAGTAGAGGAAGGTTACACTGTGTATATCAAAGCTCTTAGGACTCATTTACAACATCTGAGGCAGGGCAACATTGCTTTTGCCTCTTGCAGAATTGCTACAGGTCGATACACTCCATTTTTGGAAGAGACCTGGAAATACTTGTGATGTTGCATTCGGTAGTGCTTGGTTCAATAGGGTTGGGTTGGATATTGCACCCTAGAATTGTAGCAATCAATACAGTTATGCTCATAAGTTGGCAGAATTTATGATTTCTTAACCATTTTTCAGACAATATGAATGATAACACAAAAACTTTTCTTGCACTCATGGTTAGTGGTTGTCTGAAGCCATTAATTGTCAAACAACTTAGGAGTAAATTTACTATTATTCCCCAAAATTTGCTCGATCCTACTTGAAATTCGATAAGCAATCTACCATCGAATGCTTATCGAATTGTTTTAGGCTATCATTTTGCTCGATATTCGATTTCTCTATGAATTTCGGATACCGATAGTTCGATTTCTCGAAAAAAGCGTAAAATTTTCTTCGAGCCTCAGAAAAATTTGTACAATTCGAACGATCGAACGATTTGATCGTACGAATGGTATTCGAGCAGGACTTAGTCTCAGAAGCCTATGGGGGGGGGGTTCCCATAGGCTTCTATTGCAATTCGGTAGGTTCAATCTGGCGAGGTAGGCAGTTCAACAATTTTAAAATTTTGATTCCTACGATCATCGGATGATCGAATTATCGAATATCCGATCATTTGATCTATTAGATAATTCGGTATTCGATGATTAAACAGGCCAAATTAGAATATATGAAAAATTCATACAATCATTATTTGATCGTATTCGATCACACTTCGATCATTTCATGTGAATTTCGCATATCTGCCCCTTAGTGTTCAGTCTTTTTAAATCATAATCACTACACATTAGTGACTGAATAAGAGGTTCATCTGCACTCAGGAAGCTCGAATCGTGGTCTTTTTCCTGGATAAACTACTAAGCTACTTAAATTTTTTACAAACAGCCCTCACCTCTCCTGAATAACTCTGCTTTTAAATTCTTCCATTAGAGTTCTTTAGCTATTTATTACATCTAAATCTGTGCATTCTCTATAGAAATATATTTTAAGATATGTTCACTTGTTTCTTATAGTTTACAAAAATAAAATATCCAGTTTTGGATATTCTGGGGTATAATGTCCCTTTCAATTGACTCAAATGCTCAAATGTTGTGTGTAAGACATAGCCACTGCAGCCACTGGGAAAAAAATAAAATACAAAGGTGTATTCTTTTTCTGCATTTAAGGAACAGTAACACCAAAAATGTAAGCTTTTTAAAGGAATAAGAATATAATTAGCGATGGGCGAATCTCCCCAGTTTCGCTTTGCCGAAAAATTTGCGAATTTCCAGAGAAATTGGCGAAAAATTCGCGAATGAGTTGCGACACGCTTTTGATGCACGTCGCGTCTTTTTCGTCACACCAAAAACAACGCGCAACTCTTTTTTTTCTGCAAATTTTCGGCAGGCGAAATTTCGCTGGCGTTTCGCAAATTTATTCGCCAGCGACGAATCGTGGGAATTCGCCGCAAAATCGCCCATCACTAAATATAATGTACTGTTGCCATTATAATTTATATAAACAAGCTGCTGTGTAGCCATTGGGGCAGCTATTCAGGCATATGATATTCCAGCAGTGCCTACTTTACTTTACTTATGAAGGGTCTATTTAGTGATGTCCCATTAAAATCTACATCCATAAAAGCATCGTTAGCATTTTGTTCCATGTAAAATATTACTTAAGTATTGATTTATGAGAAAATGTATATGGTTATATTTACACTTCTATCTTATGTAACTTAACTTAATATATACTGTATACCTGAATGAAAGGCATGAAACAGGAGGGTGATTTAGACAAGTTGTTTGTTGAGAGTGTCTTCAGATATACTGATCACCAGCTTAAAGGTCTATTGGTAGATCTTTTGGACACATACCTTCAAATATTTTATAAATAGAAAGAGGGACAAAAAGAGTTGGTGCGCATAGTGAGCAGTGTTTTTGTGCACACCAATCGTTGTGGCAGTGCAGTCCAGAGTCCCCTCCAAAGTCCCCTCCAAAGAATCGATTAATTCCAAACTGTAGGTATTAAAGTTTACTTTATTGGTACATCTTGATACACTGTTTAAAAACAGTGACAAGGTCTGACACGTTTCATGTCACTGCGCTTCCTCAGACACCTCTACCATGTTCATTTTACAAAACTTGGAAACATTTCTGTGGTTTTTGTTTCGTTACTGTTTTAATAATGCAGGGGAATTGCCCTTTAAGCTGTTAAGTCTACATTTTTCCAAGGGACCTGTTTAGATTAATTGTTACAATTAACTTATTTGCTTATCTCACAATTGTTACAAAAGTATCTTAGTGCACATGGGGGCTATTCTGGGCTCTCTCCCAAAAGCCAATTAATTTAGAAACATTAAATCTTTTCGTGGCTGTTCAGTGCTGGAGATCAAAGAGAAATTTCGGACATTTGGGACACAGTAACAAATCCGGAACTGTGCGTTGACTTGTCAAAAGTGGGACTGTCCCACTCAAAATGGGATATTTGGAAGGTATGGGGCACCCTTGGGATACACAGTAGATACTGTAAGAGCTAAGTTCTGGAGAATCCAGTTGTATACTGCAGAGCTTATCTGTTATCCACCATGTATCCTGTGCCTTTTCTCCTTTTTCAGCTTTGAATGGCTGCTCCCATGGCTACACAGCAGCTTCTTCATATAAACGCTTGTTGCTTTTGTGAAGCGAACACACCAGTTTTACCAGTGCAGAGTTACCGTGCATTATATATTCATTGCTATAAAAGACTTTCAGTTTTTTGATATTACTGTTCTTTTTAATGTTTACCTTGTGCTCTTGGGTTCTTAGTTAAAAGTGTGTTTTCTTTTATTATTTGTATATTTGGTTTATGTAAGTAAAAAAGTTGTCTAGGCATAGACCTAATGGATGCATTTAGCAATCATTGTTTCACTGAGCATTGACAACAATTTTGTTTCTTCTTGCCATATCTTTGCACACATTCTTTGTGGCCAGCAATTTCAAGATTGCAAGATGTCAAATTTCAGTTTCCGTTAAGACGAAGATTAAAGGAAAAGAAAAGGCAATTTACACTTTACCCAAAAGCTAGGGACTCCCAAGTGATTATATTTACTTAACTGACACCCTGTGCCATTGCTCCTATCAGCAGAAGGTCGGAAGATTAGAAGGTCTATTGCCTGAAATTTTGATATTATTAAATTCTATTTTCTGGAAGACTAAGCAACATTTTAGCTTTTTACAGTCCAATCCTTGATAAATTGAATATTGAGGCAGCAAATATCTCTACCTTAAGTTTAGGTATCTGTTCGTATAATAAGCATTTAAAAGTGCCCCTTTAAACTTATTTTACTGTTCATCTTTCTGAAGTTTAAGGGGCCCATTTACTAAATTCACATGTAGAGATCAAAGTTCGATCGAATTCGAAAATCGAATGCTAATCGAATTTCGAGGAAAATCGTAGGATTTTTGGGGAATAATGATAAATTTGCCCCTAAGTGAAGCAAATATCATTATATATATATAGCATATACAGAAATAGTATCAGCACTCACGAATCAGTAGGTCGACTGTGCCTGGGTGCAGTAATCGGCAGAGATGAATGTAGCAAAAGAAGAAGGTCCGCACGCACAGGACTTAAATATGTTCAAAAAAGATTTATTCTTCCAATAAGTGGGAGATCTGACGTTTCGGTCAGCAATCTGACCTTTCTCAGGTCATTATATATCATTATATATCTAGTGTTATTTCAAGAAAATATGCAAATTACATTTATTTTATTGTTTGTGTTTTGTTGTCATATTTATGTTTTTGTTCTGCAGCTCAGTTTGGAATATAAGCCGTTATCTAGATTCTAGGGTACCATTTACCCCAGCAATTAAACTGTCTATTAAATAGCAGTTAAAAGTTGAATAGATGTGTGTCTGAAAAGAAAAATAAATTATAAAAGATATTTACAATAAAAATAATGCCTATGAATATACTGCTATGAGTTACTGGAGTGAGTGACCACAACAACCAGATAATTTAAGGTGACCTGCCATTTAGAATAATTAAAATAAATAGCAGCAGACCCCCTTTCCAAATGTGTGCGGCAGTCGGAGTTAGGTGAGAAGTACTTGAATTATCATAAGTAGGGCTAATATATTTAGATTTGTATACTACAGTCCCTACTGACTGTTATGGACTCTGTGTATGATAAAAGAGAGACTGAATTAAAAGTTTCCAATTGATCAGACAAGCCAGCCCTAGTCAAATTACATAAAGAAAAGTGAATAATTAAAGCCAGAAGTAAACTTAAGGGGTGTCATCTATTCCTAAAAGTAAACTCAGAGAGATATCTTCCTTTATGTTATTAATTATGTGTTCCCATTTGAATTGTAAGGATTTGCCATGCTTTTATATGAACTGCCACTATATTTGATATATTTCTGCACTCATTTATGTTTAGATGACAGTTCATTGAAGTAAAACTAATTAGGGACTAATGTTTGTCTTTTCTGGTAAATGATGTTAGATGGACAAATCCCTCTATCCCTAAAGTAGGGGAATGTTATTGTATAATTCTGTGAACCTGTAATCTATTCAGCTGCTATGGATTCTCCTTCTTTTGTTGCCATAGAAACAGTCTAGCTCCTGATAAAGGCACTGTACCATAGCTGTGGCATGAAACCAGAGGAGAGCTGTCCTCTTATGTTAATTCATGATCTGATACTTATGTGTCGAGTTCTGCAGAAATGTCAATAAATTGAAACATTCTTTTTACACCTATGAGTAAAAGAATAAGCAATTAAGTTAAAAGTATCATTGGGTTGAGTCTGCACAGACACAGTGATATATCATGGGTCTAGCACTCACCTGGATATACTGTACAGTATCTTATGCTTTGACTAGTAACTCAGTTACATTTTGTACAGGAGAAACTGATTATATTTGTATAAAATACTTGGATTGTTCAGGAAATAGAAGTAGGCCCCACATGCTCTTGCTCAGGGTGCGAATAGTTTGCAGTGCTACTTAAAGGCCCAGGGCAAAGATCTAATTGGTAGACCCTCGCAGCTATCTCAATAAATTGGTGCTAGAACTTCTCTTTAATATGAAGGACTTAAGATGAACTTAAACATGATAAGGCAGATAATTCCTGTATGCCCTCAGTTCTAGAAAATAAACAAACCAAACCTTACATCCCACCTTTACTTGGGACAGTACAAGACAAAACACCCATCTCTCTATTTTTTTAATTAGGAAAAAATCTCTTAGGTATATTTCTTGCAAGTAAAATTTTAAATTAAAAGGTTTATTTTATCCACTTCTTACAGATGACTGAAACGAATGTGCCTGCTTTTTCTGGGGGATGCCGTATCCAAAAGTTATAGCTGAAAATCTCATGGTAGGCCTCCTGTCCTGGTAGGACATAGGCAAATTCCTATTTTGGCCATTAATTAATTTTTTGTTCTCGTTTTGTTCTCTGGAACATCCATCTATCAACAGTTTAGTACAATTTTGTGAAATATCAAATTTCACCAGATATTTTTGCTACTACAAGGCAGGCCTTCCTGCTTGCAGTGGCATAACTTTCACAAAGGATTTGGATTCGACTGAATTCTAAAATAGGGGATTCATTGCATCCCTATTTAAATATGTCCTTGACAGAGACTCATAAATGGCCCAGACACTGGTGGAGTAGGTATTCAGTAAAGAGAGTTGCACAAACACAATATATTATGCAGGTGGGGAGCTTACCCCATTTATTATGACCACCTGTGCATCAACGTTTTGGGGGGAAACTCTAATGCACAGTTGGTCACAATAAACGGGGTAAGCTCCCCCTCTCCACCTGCATAATATATGGTGTTTGTACGACTCTCTTTACTGAATACCTACCCTGACTTGACCGTCTGGGGAGTTCAGCACCACCTAGCAGGTGCCACATAGGAAAGGTGAGAGGTGCGGTTCATCTATATCCAGACACTGGTGGAACACCAGCTCTCCCTATTGTGCCAGGCAACTGTTTCTCTTCTGCAGTTCCATTACAGTTGTTTCAAGTCGACAATTTTATCCGCACTGACAGCAAGGAATATGTTTAAGCTAAAGGAGTGGGTGGATGGTCATGTCTCTCTTTAAATGTAAATGAAAGAAGAAGATCAGTGAAAACAAGGAAATGAGAAGAAACAAGAGGAGAAAAAACTGCAGTGGAAGAAAAATATTCTACAAATGTGGATAGTAATATGATCAATAGTAATATGATAAATATGATAGGCAGACAAATGGAGAACTTAACTCAAGTGGACTGAAAGCTAAAAGATAAAGGGCAAATAAATGTAGTTATAAAAAAAAAAATAAAAAAATAAAAGAAGAGACATGAAAGGTTTAGGAAAAATCAATAAAATGAAGCTGGTGCTACATATTGCTTTGACTGTGACTAATGGGCAGTAGGAAAAACTGTTCCTCAACATTCTCCCATAGCCAAGGTGATGTTGTTGAGAGAAAAGGTAGTTGTTTTTTATGTAACTGAAGAAAATGATGTGCTCATTAATTCTTAGCAACATTCATGCTCTCTTCATACAATGCTAGAAAGACTTTGAGATTTGAAGGACAATAATGGAGAGAAACTAGAGGAAGGAGAAAAGGCAGGAATGGGAGGACCAAATGAAAAAGTTATTAGTGGCAAGTCAGTGATCAAAGAAGACCTGGATAAGGCCCTTATATTAGTTATTATATATTTTGTTCCAAAAGATCAACATTCTATCAAATTATAATCTTGTTAGATTTTATCATAATAATTTAATGACCCATGGATTTTAAGGGGTAGAACTTGGACTGCAAGAATCAGTGGTTAGAGTGAGGAGGAAGAAAAATC
This sequence comes from Xenopus borealis, assembly GCA_024363595.1. Lineage (NCBI taxonomy): Eukaryota > Metazoa > Chordata > Amphibia > Anura > Pipidae > Xenopus > Xenopus borealis. The sequence continues at coordinate 78,724,630 of CM044436.1, forward strand.
CCTCACTGTGCAATGAATGTATTGAAAGCCATTATCATGACAAAACACATCTTTCATATTGAAGAGACTGTTCTTTTTCACAAACCTAAACTTTTTTGACAATCTGTTTTAATTTTGACACTTTTTTAATGTCTCATAAAATTAATTATAAAAAACGTATTTTCTACCTAATAACACTGAATTATGTAGCAATAAAATTGTTTGGTATTTTTCTGCATTGTTTTGACAGGTGCTTTTTCCATGAGTATGAGATTGGTGGGAATATACAATGTGATGGCAATTACTTGGAAATATATATATAACATTAATAATTATGATCAAAATGTATAGATTAAGTAAAATTATATTCATTTTGTAAAGCCAACTGACAGAAGAGCTGTCTAATTGTTGAAGGAACTTTATTAGTTATAATACTTATGTATTAAAAGCTAGGCTTTTAATACATTTATTCTAATGATTTGTTAGCTTTACTATTAATTAAAGGTCTCTTTAAATTATGAATTAAGGTGGAATTGTTCGAAAATACTGCTTTTTTTATTTATTAGTGTATTGAAAGGGTAATAAAAACTTTTTATTAATAACAATTGGATTATTTGGTTGCACCTTTATAGTTTTGTATATACTGTAAATGTTATGCTAACACCTCACACATAAAAATCAATGTGTCCAACAGATATTTTATCTACATTATTTTCAGTTTGAAACTTCACAGTGAGTGTTTCAGCTGCAGACATGAGTTTTAGAACAGCGAATTAATACTTTGGCCATATTGGCAATTCTTCCAGTGTGCCACAACAGTTTTTTCCCATGTTCAACTAAAGGACATTCTTTCTGCAGTCTTGAGTTACTAAGTGGAAAGAACTCGGACTATCCAATCAATACCACAGCAGACATTTCCTGTGTCTTTTCATTAGGAAAAAAATGTTAGGATGGTGGTATAATCTGTCAAAGTGATTTATTAAACATATCTTACAAGAACAACAAATGAAATAATACATATTTAGTACATTTTTCCTGGTGACCTAGAATAATTCTGTACAATACAGCATACTAGTGATCTTTCTCATTTTAATACTTGATATAAATTACAGTGTTTCTTATATTTTGCCATATATATATATATATGCAAAATACGGTAAGACTGTATCATACTTACTGTGGTCTTACTTTCCTGGACAACTCCATGTCACACTCACTGGGATAACCCCTGCCCCAGTGCTCCCATCAGAAGGAACCTCCCCAAAGCATAAAAGTCTAACCCTCCCCCCCCCAATACCGTAAAACTCAGAAGATTGAAACCACCACAGGTGGACAGGTGAACTGTTTTATAGAGGAAATGGACTGCCAGAGAAAGAAAAGGAAACAGTACTTTTTAGAGGAAGAACTCCCACTACATACTAGCACATTTGTTCTGACTGTATAACATCCACAAGAGCACTTATTGGAAAAAAGCATGGGGGAAGGAAAATCCCTTCACTAGTATTCTACATACCATAGCACTGTTACAGTACTACAGATATATAGCATCACCTAGTGTAGTTCCACATAACCTTAATACTAAAAACCATTCCTCACTAAGGGTTAACAAGACAGAAACAACCTGTTATAATGACCCTATGGAAAAGAGTTTTTTCTTTTTTTAGTTTTGTTTTGTCCCTTACTGGGACTGAAACTTTAGCTACTGCCACATTGATGGTACATACCTAATTTTACAGCCGGCTCTATATGGCACCCATTAATATATATGGCCCATGAATATATATAGACAGTGAGCCGACTGGGCCCCTCTTGTACTTGAGACAAACTGGATAGGTCAGTACTATAGTATACCTCCTCACAAGGCTCTAAAAACCTTCCAGAAGTAGTGAATCTAGTATATGTAAACTAACTAAAAGTTACCCTGACTGATGTGTCCACTGTCTTCCGAACTGAGGTCAGATTATAAATTGAACCCCTGTAACCCCAGTAAGAGATTGTGTTGAATATAATACCAGTTTTGTAATAGTTTATTATTGGAATATACATAACATTTATCTTGCCTGAAACTCAGGTTGCAGCAATATCAGAATCCTTGTTGAATGAATATATGGCTATATAGATATCTACATCCATACATATATTGGTTGGGACATACTTACCGTGGCACAGTCCCCTAAGCCATTATGGATGCTGCATATAAGAGTATCATACTTATCCCCAACACAGCTGATGTACTTAATTAAGTTCATAATACATATACCTGACTTTGCTGCCTTCTTTAAGCTAGTCTTAGCTGCTGCACTAAGCAAGCATATGATACCAAATTGTCTTGTTTGCAAGAGTAATCCATGCTTATACCCCAATTCAAATGTTATTTAAAACCAACATGATACAGGAATACCGGAGCAGGGACTTGTGTTACCATACTCATATACAAATCTGGAGGTTGTATAGGCACCATCTGGAAATTTCTAAAAACCTTCCCACATCAATCATTCCGAGAACACCTACCTTCAGTTTAGTTGTGTGATTGGTGTCCAAACCAGAGAAATCTATAACATGTACATTTTTGGTTATATCCTAAGTAAGCCCCAAAGCCACTAAAATGTTTCAGCAATATTAAGCAGACCAAGAAATGTATAAAATGTACCTTCATAGATCCAAGGTCACCAAAATGTTTCCACATAAACAATCAGTTTGGTTGTAATATTAAGCAGTGCCTGGACCAAGAAATGTATAATATGTACCATATTTGGTTATTAATGCCAGCTCCAGGATCACTGAAATGTTTCCACATATACCTACAGCTTGGTTATAATATTAAGCATTGACAGGGCCCAGAAATGTATAACATTGGTTATTAAAGCCAGCTGTAAAATCACTGAAATGTTTGCATATACTGTACACAGCCAGTTTGGTTGTAATATTAAGCAGTGTCTGGACCAAGAAATGCATAACATATACATTCAAATTTGGTTATTACTGCCAGTTTCAGAACCACTGAAATTTTTCCACATATACATTCATTTTCGTTACTATATTATGCAGACTGAGAGCAGACTGAGACAAGAGGGGAGTCTCTCTGGCTGCCAAATTCCACATGCACGTACATACACACCCATATATTGGCTGAACAATGTTCTACTCAGTTACAGCATTGCCTTAGCTTCTAAAGGTGGCCATACACAGTGAGATCTCTCCCCGATATTCTCACCTTGAGGTGGCCGATACCGGGCTGATCCGCTCATGGGCCCTAGGGCCCAACGATCGGATCATAACGAAATGGAATGGACGGTCAGATCACAGGACCGCATCAACGAACAGATGCGGCCGACGGGATTTTTAGTAACGTCCGATCGACATCTGGCTGACTTTTGGCCAGATGTCTATCAGGGAAGCCCTTTGGAGGGCTCTATGCACGGGCCAACAAGGTGCCGACTCTATCTGTACATGTTAATTTTGTAAAAGCAAACCTTTAAAATAAATGAATATAAAGTTGATGGGGCTGCTATTCTAAGAAATTTTGCAATGTATATTCATTATTCATTTTCTTTTTATCCAAGGATATTAAGAGATACGTCTACTGTTAACATGAATTAAATTTCCAGTTCCCAACTAGTCTGACCACCGAGTAGTCAATGAAGTTCTCAGGAGATAGAAAGAGGGCTGCTCTAATGTTGTTCTGGTTAGGAAAAAAACTAAAAACCCTTCTCACATCTTTCCTAACCAGATGAACATTGGACCAGCCCTCTTTATCTTCTGGCATCTTTCTTGACTACTTGATGGTCAGACGGGTCATAAACTGACCAGCAGGTGGTGCTGTTGTAACAAAACTCATTAATGTTAACAGCACATGTATCCCTTAATATCTTGGAATAAAAACAAAATAAATATTGATTGTAAATTACAAAAGTGCTTATAATAATACACTCATCCATTTTACATTCACTTATTTTAAAAGTTTACTTATAGGAAATATAGGAAAACTACACCCCCTGAACAAAGTAGGTCTCTATAAAAAGATATTGAATAAAACAACTCATATGTAAAACCCTGCTTCATATAAATAAACCATTTTCATAATAATATATATATAAATAGAAAATTGCCATTTTAAAAAAATAAGCACAAGCCTCCTGGGATCGTATGATTCAACAGTCCACACAAATATGTCAAACAAACTATAAGTTAGGTCACATGAGCCAATTAACTGACAGAGTTGTTTCTTTTGCTTCAACATTTCTTCCTGTTACAGTTAGAGTTGAAATATTTCTGGTCAAGTATTAATTTTGGGGGTATTGTTTTCCTTTAATGGTGCTTTCTGAAACTGCAGATCATCATTGCATAGAACTGCTCCCAGAACATGGAAAACAGTATTGCATTATCACTGCCATTACATTAGCATTGCTCATAGAAAATATAGATCAGGACTGCAGCTACACCGTTCCCCCAGTGGCCAATCTTGTTCATCCATTTTTAAGAGTTAAGAGACTCTAGTAACAGGATGGGATTCACAGCTTAAGTTTAGCTTTTAACTGCTAGTAGATTAAGACCTCAGTTTTTTTTAAAGCCTGGAGGCTGCAATTACTTCAACCTTGGGAAAGACTTGTGAGGGAGGCAGCTGGTTCTGACCATAAATTCCTCCGGAAGAAAAAAATAATACCCCAGTATAGGGGGGAAAAAAGAGAGAAGTAGGCCATAAGGATCAGGCCGCTAACTAATATTGATGAAAAGATTTGTAGAAATCATACAGGGTGTATGGGCCATAAACCCCAATGCCGCTGGAGCTTTTTAGACATGCCCAGGTAGGCATACAAATGGGGGGACATAGCACTTGCCACAGCACCGGTTATAATCAGGCTGGAGGGCACATTGATCAAGGAAAAACCAATGATATTAGCCACAGTAACACTGTGCCTACCTGATCCAGATGATGAAACACTGAATACTCCATACCAGATGTAATGTGCTTAGGGGGAAAAAAGTTCACAAGGACCAAAACCCCCAGGATGCTAATAGCAGCCATAATGCTTCCCCAAGGATAAAAATAAATCTTGCTTCTAACAGGAGCAAAAAAATAAAATAAACTGAAGCAGAAGGAAAAAAAGACACCGGATTGGGGGGTGGGGTTGGGCTTTTAAATTTTGGGGAGGTTCCTTCTGATGGGAGCACTGGGGCGGGGGCTATCCCGGTGAGTGTGACATGAAGTTTTCCAGGAAAATTGTTTTACCTGTATGGAAGTATATGCTTCCACATGGCAAGGATCATTAAACTGTTAAACCAAGGGCAACACAAGAGGAAACAGAGCTTGTGACTGCCATGGGACCAGGAGAATAAATGACTCAGTTGAGACCTGATTGATATTCAATTTCAGTTTATGTTTGTGAAATGGGTCCTGAAGTTTTAAATGTGCTCACATTGCAGGTTTGAACACAGTAAACTAATTAATGTGCTAGGGATGCAGGGAGTTAAGGTTACACAACCAAGGTTGCCAGAGTGGTTGGCAATTCTTATTCAGATCATATCCACCAATTTCAAAGACATCCTTCGTACCACTGAGTTATTCTTAGAGCCCTTGAAACGTATTAGATAAAGGAATCCAAGACACGATTTGATGTGATTGCACAATAATCCATGACGTAAGTTACACAGTAAGTAAAATTATTGGAAAACAGTACTGACCCTTTAATTTAAATGTTCATAAAAAAATCCATTGACTGTAAATGGATAAGTAGAGCATGTCCTTGTGTATATGGTGAGGGTTATATATATGTATGTTGGCGCTATATGAAGTATCTTCTTAAATAGTTTGCTAGCTACTGAATAGCAACATTTGATCCTTAACCCACTGTAAGAAACTTTGTGTGGAATAATTATACCAGTATGTCACCCTCTGTTCTTAATGAATTTGGGGGTGGCAATAAATCTAGATACAAACATCATCAGAATTTGAGTATCAGGTCGGCTGAATTAAAAAGTTTGTGTGAGAAATGACCCTTATATAGCATCTAGTTGAGATAAATCTAAAGAAACAGGACTTGTAAATGTTTCCCATTTAAGCCAAGCCAATTTTTTATTGCCCCCAATGGGAAAGTTTGGGAACCACCAAGTTGCTCACTATGGCTAAAGTTCATTTAAAAATGCAGTCTATGCTGTATGCGCTTAAATATTCATTATGCCATTATGATCCTTCATTTTAAACCCTTAAATTTAATAATAAATAATGGTGTAAAATATTGATGTTATTATTTATGTTATTTATGATGAATGCTAAATGATTATGTTCTTGCAAAGCCAAATCAGAGCACAGCTTGTACTACTGCTTTAATGGATGAATCTCTAAATCATTATCTGAGATGCTGTTGTGTCAGTGGTTAGCCTTGTGGCAAACCTTCAGGGTATCATGAATTCCAATTAATCTTTAATAATGACATGTTAATCTATTGGCATTGTTCTCTTAAAATGATTTGCTACATCAGTGTTTAAGATATAGATACATTATTTCTTACATCTCATTTGTCAGCCATTATTGTCCAGACTTTATAATCATTAAAGAATACCTATTAATGGCAAAAGGAATCTGTATTGTGCTGAAGACAGATGATAATTACTTAATCAACTGCTGCGTGAATGTAAAAGCATCACATTTAAATAAAGAGAAAAAGTGAGTATAAATGATAGCCATCCATAGTCAAACAAGCTGTAGGCCAACACCATGCCAGCTTTTGCTGTACAAAATATATAATGTTAGATTTTCTAATAACCTAAGATATAGTTTTACAGTGACAAGATAAGATAAACCAGTTCATAGAGAAGAAGTGTCTAGTATGTTAAAATGTCGGCCTTAGCCCTGGGCAATAACAAAGTACTCTCTAAAATCATAGTGCTGTGTGCAGACAGAACATACTCTGTCCTTCAGGAGTTTGGTGTAGAATACCTACTAGGAAGTATAATTTTAAAATGGGTTTACTTGCAGCTTGAACCCTTGCCACGGATGAGACACCCCAAAATCAGGGGCTTTCTTTCATTTTGAGTCTAAATTCCATTCGTAGACCACGTTCAGTGATATCCAGAAAAGTTTAATAAAAACATAAAATGTGCACGTTGTAATAGGACAAATTGCACAAACACATTCCACAAATGATATAGTGCCAGTATATTCTGCAGTGCTTTACAGAGATTATTCATTATTCACACCAGCCCCTGCTCAGAGGAGTTTACCATCTAAGGTCCTTATTGTATTCACACATACTATGGTTAGTTTTATTTTTATAATCTGCAGTGTTTTACAGAGATTATTCATTATTCACACCAGCCCCTGCTCAGAGGAGCTTACCATCTAAGGTCCTTATTGTATCCACACATACTATGGTTAGTTTTATTTTTATAATCTGCAGTGCTTTACAGAGATTATTCATTATTCATACCAGCCCCTGCTTAGATGATTTTACCATCTAAGGTCCTTATTGCATTCACACATACTATGGTTAGTTGTATTTTTTATTTAGAAACCTATTGTAGGTCTGTATATGAATACACTTAAATGTTTAAACAATAATGATTTGTACCTAGTACAAAATACCTAGAATGCCCAGTAATGCAGTATGGAGGTTAAGTAGTTATGCATCCAGTAAAATGTGTTTTTAATTTGTCAACAAGATAGAACGTGGCATACATACTGATTGCTTGTTGGCTGCTATACGATACAGAGTCAAATTCTACTAGTTATTCTATAACCCTTTAGTTATTATTTCCATTGTAATAAGGAAAAACTTATGACTTAGATTAATCCTGTATTGCTAGGTATAAATGTAGCTACAGTTAAACAGACAGTTACCCGCTATTAAACAGAGGCAGGTTTGTGTGCATATGCCTTTCATCTGAAAGCAGTTTGTTTCGGAACAATGAACAACAGGCATGGGAAGTAAGCTCTAAACACCAGCGTTACATTTCTAAAAACAGTGTGACTTCTGAGAAAGCATAAAGAGGCAGAAATCCATGCAAAAGATCTCATTAAATATAAAGATTTTATCCATCTGAAGCCTGGAAAAGCTCCACATCAAAAGCTTTGCCTTCTGTGCATTGAGTATTTGCATGAAAGTGAGATTGGTTTAATAGTTACAGGGTAACAGATTCCTATGGAGTTTTTGTTCCCTCTTATAGTGTGACATACAGTACTTCATGTTGAATCCAGCAAATTTAGACAGCACCGTGCTGGATTTTACGTGTCGGTATTGGGACATGCACCCTGTTTTGGTGGCTTTGTGCTGATTAAGTTATATGTTCACTCTCAATACATGAGAACCTTACTGCATATATGTCTTTGTATTCTGGGAGTTTCAAATTCATATAATACTTTAAATTACTCTTTTAATTTAACTCCATATACTGGTCTTTTATAGAAACTCTTTTGGATAGGTACCTCTCTACCTGTGTCATTGGATATTTTTGTATGTACTTTTATAGGTTTAAACATGTATACACTCATTTATTATATAACACTATTGAATATGTTGGTGTTTTATAAATATGTTTTATTATTATTAATAATAATAATAATAATAATAATAATAATACTACTTGAGAGTAAAATGAAGCCATTCCTTTGTTTATTGAAGAGCTCTATACTGTTGCAGTATTACATTCATCAGTAACTCCACTGAATCATCAGAAGGTAAATGATTGAAGTTCTCCCATATAATTTTCCTTTCTACACCCCTTCATTTACATTTTACCCATATTCATTATGTTACTCAAAGCCTGTCAGTAACCTCCCAATGTCAATGCCCTCCAGTTCTTAATGAATTTCTTCCTGTAAAAATCCCCCCACCACTCTCTGTGTTGGTTAGGGACAGGTATCATTTCCCCTCACTATCCTTGACAAATGCTTGACTTTGACAATAAACAGATTGAACTAAGAACAAACATTAGATATATACAGAATTACTGTGTACATCATTCAGTGACATGAATTCGTAAACACATACAAGTAGCAAGGTTACGAGTATAGTAACACACAACTGAATTTAATCATGTAGGATTCCTAGATTATAGGCTTTGTTTGCTAATCATCCATTTCACGGATTCTGCATTCTAGATCGTTTAGTAATACAATATTATGCCTGCCTGTTTACAGATCACTTAGATTACATCAATTAGACTGTGAAGTTCAGGGCTCTGCTAATGTAGCCATGTCCAATATGCTTTTTTGTTCTTGTTCCGTACATTAGGTATCATTACGCTTTCAAACGAATATTATTTAATTTTTTAAAGTGCTGTGTAAATTGAATGAGGAAGTTATAGAAGCATTTAAATATACTGAAGAGCAATATGTCTCACTGCCCTAACCATCACTTTCCATTCTCGCCTGAAATGAATGGATGCTAATGGCTGGGTGTTGAGCTTTTCAAATATACACTAACAGAATAAGTGCATGATTGACTTATGTAAAGATTTGGACTGCTTGCTTGCTCTGTAGTTATGGTGTTGGAACCTGCACATTAATGTTGATCATAAATATACTTATAGTACATAGCATCCAACAAACATGTAAGGACCAAACATGGAAAGTTTAACCAATGATTTTTTCCAGAAGAAAAAACACTTTGTACTAGTTAATTACTAGGGTGCCTAAATGTGACCAGTATGACAGCATTATGCAAAACAGCTGTGTTAGATCCCCCTTTTTTTCAACTATTTACATGTTTGAAAACCTACTTGTAGAATATATAGGAACTCTGTGTAGCTTGCTAAAACCTACCTCCCAACTGTCCTGTTTCTCACGGGACAGTCCCGATTTTGATAGCTCAACTCACAGTCCGTTTGTTACTAAAATGTCCTGACTTTCTCTTTGATCTCTTGCACTGAACACCCAGAAAAAGATACAAAGTTTCCAGCTTAATTGACTTTTGGCAGAGAGCCCAGAATAGATATTTTTGTAACAATATAAGATAGGCAGGTCTCTTGGGAAAACTGATTTTCAGCTTAAAGGGCAATTCACCTTCATTAGCAAAACTGTTATAACACACAAAAACCACAGAAATGAGTTAAAACCTTGATAACCTGCAAAATTTTATAAAATGAACATGGTAATTAGGGGGTGTGTCCACAAAAATGGGCATGGCCCATCAATTGCCATGCTACATATCTTTCTGTCCCTCTGTCTATTTCCAACATGTTGGGAGGTATGCTAATGTTTCACTTTAGTTAATAGAGACCACACATTGATAAAGCTTGGGTAACACACATTCTAAAGGGTGGTGTAATATCCTGTCTGGAGTCAAACCAGTGACCTGGAGTTTCCATGCTGTGTGCATTACCTCTGCCCTATGTCAGCAGACAGCTAAGGGCCACATGAGGAGGATACACTGTGAGGTGTGTAAGGAGATTTTGGAAAACATTATTAGAGAGATTTGCGCATTGATAAGAATAAAAATTTGCATGGCACAATGTAATATTCATTAGGCTTTTATTGCTTTGCAAATCTTAATTGCGCATTGCGAACCTTTAACACCTGCTTGAAGGTGGAGTACATGTTTTATTACATACACTGTGCAAACTATAAAAATTGCATCGCTAATCTACTACAAAGGATTTCCCGTTTGTGAACTGTATTACATTACCCCATTAGGGTCATGTTTATACAGTTTAGTAAAACTGGGAAAATTGGCATTGGTTGGCATATTTAGTATTATGACCAGCAAGGTTGTGTGTTAAAGGACAAGGAAAGTCTAAAATAGAATAAGCTAGAAATGCTGTATTTTGTATACTAAACATAAATATGAACTTACTGCAGCACAAGCCTAATCAAACAAATGATTTATGCTTTCAAGTTGGCCACATGGAGCTGTCATCTTGCAACTTTGTTAAACATCTTTGCAAGACCAAGACTGTGCACATGCTCAGTGCGATCTGGGCTGCTTAGGAATTGTCATTATCAAAACAGCACAAGTCAAATAATATCTGCCAGAAGCCGATACAGCAAGACTGATTAATAATCAGAATATGCAGACTACACTGGGTCCTGTGTTGTCATGTAATCTAATGTGGGTTTTATAGTTTTTGTATTGTTTAATACAAACTTTCTCCAACTCTCCAGAACAAGTGGCTACAGCAAAATATCCTCCAAACAGAATCCCAGTTTATCCCAGCTCCCCCTGCTGTTCATATGTATGATTATTTTCCTGCCCAGCATTTAGGGACCATCTGACAATTCCTATCCACAGCAGTAACTGAAGGGAGAATTTCACTGAATATAGTCAGGTTTCTTATAAAAAATGGTACACATTTTTTAATTAAAGTATTTTGAAGATAGATTTTTTTGCCTTTCCTTGACCTTTAAGACAGTAACACAGAAGTGGCTTAAATCTAACATTGCAGGTATGGCTAAAAAATTGCCTTGGATATATTACTGTCAGGAACACATAGACATCTGAACGACGAACCTAGCAATATGCAGGCACTGGAAACCAGGCAGAAATGCAGTGGAGAAGTATCTAAAGAGTTAAGCAAAATGTCACAGTTGCGATTGAGCATCTAACAGAATAGTCAGAAACAGGTCAGAAGCTGAAGAACCAGAGAATCATATAATATAAATGCACCCAGTAACTACAAGTGTAGATTTACAAATGGGCAACTCATTGGCGCTAGTTATAAATACACAAGTGTGTACTTTGGTCTGTCTCCACAGTTTTAAAAAGTGAGCAGTTAACATATTTTACAGCACATGGCTTGACTCTTTAATCCAATAAACAGGTCAGGATTGATTGAACAAAATACAATATCATACAATATACTTCTAAACCTTCCCTTCAATCAATTTATTATCAATTGATTATGGACTACATTGTATTCAGTAATCTTGTTTTTTTATTATTCATTTTAGTCATATTGCTTGAATTATATGTGTAGAAAAAAAGCTTACATTACAGTCAATCATTTAATGAAAAAACTTAATGTACTTTGTTTTCTGTGGCCTCTCCTAAGGGGAGACATAATACTGCCTTTTGATTCTACAACAGATTTTTTTTTTTTTAATTTACCTGATCAAACATGTACATCCTTGTACCCTGGGCCCGACATCAATTTGCATTTACATATTGCTGCATATTTGCATGTGTAAATGTGACCTGCCTCAATGACCTGTTTGTATTCAGCAGATGTTTTTTTTCTAATATAGCTTTTAAGTGTTTATGGAAATGCAATGAAAACATTAGTATGAAATAGACATAGTAAGAAGCACTTCTTTGGTCCAGGAGTAGAATTGCTTTAGGGATATGCAAATTCCAGTAGTTACTTTCAAACATTTACCAATTTCCAGTCTAAGCCACAAATTAAATATTCAACAAGTACATTTGTGTTTCTGTCATTTGAAATAGGGTGAGGCAGACAATGCTTTCCCAGAACATGCCAGTTGCAAATTCCTTCAGCCGGAGACAAATATAGAAAATGTATTAGATAATCACATGAAGTCTGTCTGTTCTGATGAAATGTTTTTTTCTTTTACATATAGAAGCTCAGGTATGAATTTAATGTAGAAAGTATGCAGTCACTCTAGACATTGTATATCTTGGTTTGAAGATGCACAATTGAGTCATTCACCGATTACATTTGAAACAGTGCTTACAGATTGCTATTTAGCATGTGTATTTGTATATATATATATATATATATATACAGTGTTTGTGTGTGTTTATATATTTTCCTTGATGTATTATCCAAGACTTGAGATTATATTAAGAGGTGTTTATAAAGCATAACATTTTCAAAACATCATCTCAAACATCTCACCATATTTTCAGGCCTTAGTCAAGGTTTGTTTATTGTATGTTTATTTATATGCACACAATCAGGACTATTTTGGCAAAATATAGAGCACAGCTGCATATACTTTGGATTAGAAAGATCTCATACCTTTGTTTTGCAGGCACACTTTTCTTTAGTTATGCTAGAAGATGCTTAAAGCCTGTGGTCAGGGATGTGATACTTGTTCATCATCTGCTGCTTTATATGGCACATGGGGAGTGTTTCCTAGGTCTGGTATATCTTCTTCTTCAGCTTTTCAGCTGGCTTTGGCCTCCTATCTAGGGAGGGTGCAGAAGGATTGGGAATACAATGATTTG
>CM044436.1:78751545-78767798 GCA_024363595.1 Xenopus borealis
CATTCATTTGTATAGGATTTTTGAAGGCGTATTTATCAAAGGGTGAAATTTCACTTTCACTTGATACATACGCCTTTCAAAATCCCATAGAAATTAATGGAGAGCTGCTTCTTTGCATAAAAAAGGGCATAAACTCAAGGGATGAAAACATAATTATACCTCTTTAAAGTTCCCTAGTAAGACCTCATCTGGAGTACGCAGGGCAGTTTTGGACTCCAGTCCTTAAGAGGGATATAAATGAGCTGGAGCGAGTGCAGAGACCTGCAACTAAACTGGTTAGAGGGATGGAAGACTTTAATTATGTGGCTAGACTGTCCAGGTTGGGGTTGTTCTCTCTGCTTGCGAGGGGACATGTGTCATGGTCGGCACTCAAACCCGAACAGATGCCAAGCCCCCTGGTCTCAGCTTGTGCTTTACCAGTAGTGACCGCCTTTGGCCTCAGGAGGAGCCCTCAGCTACTCAGATGCCACCTGGACTTAACGAGAGGTGCAAGGGGAAAGGGGCACGACGGTAAAGCAAAGTCTTTGGGCAGAAGGTCACTGGACAGGACAGGCAGATAACATAGTCAGATCAGGCTGGGTCAGGACAGGCGGAACCCAGACGGAGTCAGATAACAGGCAGAGGTCAAAACCGGGTAAACAATCAGCAGGGATACAGAAGAAACGAGGTCAGATATCAGGCAGGGTCAGGTTACAGAAGGTAGAGTAGTCTAAGCCAGGCAGGGGACACAACAGGAATCAACAGGTCTCAGAGACAAAATAGCAAGGCAATAGGCACCAGGAACAAAACCTATAACGGGCAAGTTAATTATTCCAGACAAGTTTATATGCACTGTCAATGTCAATACTGCTTCTGCTGACAAGGGACACTCCATTAACCTGATGCTTGATACAGGTTCAGCTGTTTCTATACTACCAAAGGAAATTTTCTTGAAACACTTTTCAAAAGATCTGCTTGTTGCGCCTGCCCTGAGACTGGTCAGTTAGTAAAAGGATCCAATACCTGTGCTTGGTTGCTTGCCAGTCACTGTACAATTTGAATCAAATACTGCAAAATGGGACTTTTACATTGTGAATAAGGGTACTGCTATACTTGGAAGGGATCTCTTTGCTTTCCTACTATAAGTGGAATATGTGGTGTTTGTGCAAGGTGCCTGTAGTTGTCACTGTGCACAAGAGTTATACTGTGCATACACTATACTTTCTATACTGATTAAAAGCGTTAGAGTTCAAGCTACTGTTGAACTGTAATGGCTGCATTGAACTTGCTAATAAAGGACTGTTATACTCTGCTCATCCTCGGCTACTAAAACAAAACAACTTTATTACTCCAACTGGAATCCACTTAAAACTATACCATTAGATATTGAAATTGACATTAATGGATTGGACATTTCAGTTAAAGACTTTATGCTAATTGCACTGTGGATGGTGACGAACCTTGGGGGGTTGGTAGTTTTCTTGTACAGGTCACTTCCTGTACCACACCTTAAATTTGGTATTTTGCTGTACTGTTTCACACTTGACAAAGAGCCTCATAGGCTCCAAATATCTTTTGAGCAGCTAACCTCTGCTGTAAATGCCTATTCATGTATATTTATTATTTGGGTTATATTTGCACCTTAAGCCGAAGGTGTACACAAGAATACTGGCCAATAATTAATTATTGCTAAGTTTGTGGACTCCCAACTATATCCTCTTTTCACTGCGTCTCTACACAGTTGTGCCAACTGTATGTTATTTTAATCCTGTTAATGACTTGACAGCATTTTAACCGGTACTATATGCTGGAAATCACTCTGGTTACACATACAGAGCTAACAATTTTTAGCGTAATATTTAGGGGCAGATTTATCAAGGGTCAAATTTCGAAGTTATGGGAATTAAACTTTCATTACTTCAAAATTTGAATTAAAAGAAACCAATCAAAATGTATTTTAAAAATTGAATTTAAATCAAATTGAGGGGGGAATAGTCCATATTCTAATCGATCGATTAGCACAATCGATCGAATTTGAATCAAAGATTTGCCCACCAGAGTCCACCAAATGACTCCAAATAGGGTCTAGGATGTCCCCCATAGACTAAAACAGCAATTCGGCAGGTTTTAGATGGCAAATGGTTGATGTCAAATGATACATTTCGAAATTCTAATTTTATAATTTTTTTGCAAATTCAAATTTAATTTGGACTATTGCCTAGTCAAAGTACACAAAAATAGCTTGAAATTCGAATTTTTTTACTTCAAATTTCCAACCCTTGATAAATCTGCCCCTTAGTGTTGCTCCCACTTGTTATTCTTCTTTGCTTATTATTTATTTTTTTGTATTTGATGTGTTTGTAAATTTTAATGACATTAGGTTATGAAAATCAGCATTGACTGATGTTCGCTTCGAGGCTCCAGACCCTATCTTTTTGTACAAATGCTCTGATTTGGGAATCAACTGCATCCAATAGTGGAAGATTCCATCCTATACTCTGTGAAGGGGGATCCAACAATAAATTATAGAAGCTTTATTCACTTGATCACCAGGGACGGCCGTACCAAGTGCGGGGCCCAATTGGAAACATTTTGGTGTCTGTCGCAGGGTCACAGAGCTGGATGGGCAAATAGTGCCTGCTTTCCCCTCTGTCCAAGTGATGGCTGCCAGTTGGGGATGGGGGTAGGCTGGGCAACTGGGGAATTAAGGGAATAGGAATCAGAGCTTGCACTGGAGCGGGGCCCCCCATAAGTGGGCCAAATTGGTCCAATGTGCTTAAAACCGGCCCTGTTGATCACCCTTCCTTAATGCATTCCTTCTTAGCATGTGTATAGAACTGTAACAAAATATGCGTGTCCTTCCAATTATTCTTCTTTGGCATTGAAAAGCTTGCCTTAGTTTTGGAGGACTCATGCCTTTGAATTAGAAGATATTAGCTCAAAGTCAAAGAGGAAATGGATACCTATCTTTATTGCTTGATATATTTTAATAAATATATCAATATTTGTTCTTCAGATAAAACATCTTTAAATCTGAAACAATTTTATCTGTCCTACATATCTCTTTCAGATTTTCAGAACATTCTCTCCGACATAGCCCCTATTCACTACTTTTGCAATTTGGCAACATCTAGTTTCCATAGAAACTTAGTACTTCAATGAAAGGTGCTCTGAACATATTCTTCGGTTTGGTCTATCATAGCTTTTGTAAATGTAAAAAAAAAATTAAAGCAAGATAAAATACAGTATATAGCACACCTGGAAATAATTTAACATTGGCTTGTCGTGGTTTTTGTATTATATTATTTTAAATTCTTTTAGGATTACTGAATATTCAATATTCAGTGTAGGCTAGTTATAGTTAAAACACTTTAATAGCATTTTAAATAAGATTTTTAGGGTAAAGATCTCAAAGGGCCAAGATGTGTATGAGCATTTAAATGTCTGTCTGTAGTCTGTAGTTTCTTAAGCAAGCAGAGATGTTTAGGGACAGTTATATGGAGTGGTATTAAAGAAAACAAAACCTTAAAAATGAATAGTTCTAAAAATGCCATATTTTATATACTGACCATATTGTATCAGCCTAAATTTTCAGCTTTTCAATAGCAGAATGATCCAGGACTGCGACACTCACATGCTCAGTGGGCTCTGAGCAGCTTTTGAGTAGCAAAGCGTAGGCGTCGTCACAAATTAACAAGCAAGAAAAATGAGGTTGGTCTGTAATATAAGCTGATGCTACAGGACTGATTATTAAATTCTCATTTTAGTTGCACTGGTGTCTGTACTGATATGTAGTAATTATCTGTATTAATTACTAATCAACCTTATATTGTGGCATTTATGTGTACTGTATATTTTGTATCTGTAAGGGAGATGTGACTTCTAGGTGGGGATGCCTTTTATTTTAGTAACTTATTAGTTTAAAAGGGCAGTTCATTTGAAGATTTAATATTGTTTAAGTTTCTAAAACAAAATTTAACTGGTCTCTGTAATTTTCCTTTTGTATTTGCCGTTCTTCTGTTCCTCAGGCTACATTTTTAAATTATACCTGCCAGGATCAATGGACCTTGGTAATCAGAAAGTAGGTTAAACCCCCAGTTTAAACTTGCATTGTTTTTATTACATTATTTAGTAACTTTTCTTTCTATTGTGACTCTCTCATATTCATTTTCTACACAAAACATGGCATTGTTACTATGGCCATTAGTTTTTTATCAGACAGATGATAATTAAAATTCCAGACTATAGCAACAAGCTAAATGATTAAAAAGACTAGAGCATAGAGTTAAATAAAAAAAAAAACGGGTCAAACTATCCTGGAAAACAGCTCCCTGCAATAATAGATTATCTTTGCTTATGATATTAATCTATGCAGGCCAATTGACCTCTAATTTTGTGTTCCATACAAGGTATGCCATGGGATAGGTAGTTTTATTACAGACAATGTAGGCCCTTTTTTGATAAAATGGTGACAATTTGTTTTGGGGGGGTGCTGAAGCACCTTCATTTCCTAGAAATTAGTATATATGATGGGTGATGGGCAAGAAGAAGGAGAATCATAAATGAAAGTGAGATATAGTAATTCTCTTTACACTTAACAACCTGCAATTTACAAGTCAGTCATTTGGGAATATACCCATTAGGTATGAATTATTTAATGAAGTAGTAAAATTGATTTAAGTGGAATTTATCACTTCCTCTGAGAGTGTAATGACTAAGGCCAATTTAAAGTAGCAAATTACTTATTACACTGCTTGTATGTGTTGTTTTGTAGTATGTTTTCAAATATGTGCACTTGTGTACTTTTTATAGATAACTATAATGGGATAATGAGGTGGAAAACTTTAGTCATTTCGTTTTGTGATTTACAAGCAATTAGGATATTCTTTATTTCTGTATCATGTAGTTTAATGGGGTGGCTGAAGCAAATTCTATTTTGTAGGTTGTGGAACAACTATTGAAACTGTCATAAAAGGTACAGTATGTACTATGAAATGCTAGGTGGTTACACAGTGGCCTTGAATTCAGTTATGAAACACATGAATAGGGAGGAATATCTGCTGAATGCATCTAGAAATGTTGAGAAGGATAATAATGTAAATGCACTTTCTGATTCTGTTCTAGTTAATATGAAAGTTGAGAAAGGAAAGCAGAATGAAGATGGTGAAATCCAAAAATAAATAGGCAACTGTAACCCCCTTTTGTCCTCCCCCTGTGCCAAAGGTTATGCATCATACATTGCTTACCAAATTACCATTTGCAGGTCCTGAGTCCCCACTGCCACTTCTGTGGCAGTGCCTCCACCTAATGGGATCTGGAAATACACTTGCGGTTTGTTCCATTCAACTCAAACACACACTTGTACAGTTTAACAAATAACTTTATACAAGAAAAATGCAGATTTAAAGGGTAAGTAAAATATTGTCACATCACATTCAAATAGCAATGGCCCACTACCCTGGGGCTCCTGTGCAAGTCCTATCCTGGTAATTCCCTACCAGATAAAGTCCCACAATGTCCCCAAAGGAGTACTTATGTCCCAGATAGCACTACCTGCCCAAGTACCTTTCCTGCTGGAAAGTACTTGCTCCCACGTGGCAGGCACATAAACAGCCTGTTTTCCTAAACAGGAGATCGCTGGATCCTTTTATTTTTCCTCTACCCTCCCACAGGCCACACTCCCGGGGGCTCACACAGAGCTTGCAGGCTCATGCAGAGCTGGCAGGTATCCACAGCGATGACATCTCAGAAGCTCCAGACTCTCCATGCCGAGCACACATGAAGGCTTAAATCCTTTGGGTATTTGCTCCCAACGCTGTCTATAGGGTATGCACTCCAGACATCCACTACTGACCTGCAGCTCTCCACACTCTCCATAGTGTGAACACTAAAATCCGGCATTCAAGCTCCAAACCCTCCTGGTTGAGCTTCCAGACATTGGTGGATCCTGCCCAGCCTTGGCAGTCCTATCGAATTCCACTTTAGCCTACATTTCTCCAGATAAGATTCACTATCTCCACAGTGCAATAATGTTCAGCAGCAGTCTAGTAATAATTATGGCTGTGTGAGCACATGGCTCTCCATTTTTATAGTCCAGTGGTGCAGCAGCGACACCTTGTGTCATCCTCCAGTAATTGTAATGCTGCACCAGCACAAAAGCTCTCAGCCCCTGCACAGAAACCCAGGAGACCCCAATAGTTCAGTCCAAATAGGGGAATCTCCATGCCATGTGGTTTAGACCGTAGGATTAATCCTACTGGTCCCTACTCAACTTAAAGAAAAATTAGAAGGAAAAGGAATTATAGATGGGTAATAGCGATGGGCGAATTTATTAGCCAGGGGCGAATTCACAGCGAATTCTCGCAATTCGCCAATCGCCAGCGAAATTTCGCTTTGCGAAAATTTGCCAGAAAAACGAGTCACATCGAAAATGACGCGACGCGCGCCAAAAACAAGGCAACGCACGTCGGAAACGACGCGACTCACCAAAGTTGATGCGACGCGCGTCAAAAGCGTCCCGCCACTCGTTTCGCTAATTTTTCGCCAATTTGTGAATTCCTCTGGAAATTCGCGAATTTTTCGGCGAAGTGAATCTCGGGAGATTCGCCCATCACTAATGGGTAATGGGGGAGATGAGGATGTTTAGAATGTAAGGAAAGAATGCAAAAAGTGACTGTTAGAGTAGGAAAATCCCAGGGAAAGGTAAATGGGAAATGCAAAAATAATTGAGAAAAGAATAGAAAATGTTGAAGTAGAGTTAATAAAATTTATGATAGAAGAAAAAACAAGAAGCTTGTAGAAATGTTGTGCATTGCTGTGCACTAATAAAACATTATGAACCACCATACAAAGCAACTAATGATTTCAATGTTTATTCATAAATTGCTCACATAAAAAACTTCTGGCAGCCAGGGCCGTATTTATATTAAGGAACTCAAGGGCCTGTGTCTAGGGTTGAAGTTTTGGGGGGGCGACCCTTGGGAGGCTATAAAAATGTTTTTTTTAATTTTTGAAAAAAAAAATAGCACAGCCTCTTCCATGGATTTCCATTGGAAATCCAGTGAAAGAGCTGGGGTGATGAGGGGTAGGTGTCCGGGCTGGTTTGTGGAATTGACTTCCGTGACGTGTGTCACGTGCATGACACGCTGACCTCAGACAAACGGCATCAAGGCATATTTAGGTTCAATGCCTAGGGGAGCATTGGACCTAAATACAGTTCTGATGGCAGCCAGCTAAAATGTCACATTTACCAGACATTGTTACAATACCAGTCCATGAAGATGTTCGGTAACTTAAATTTGCTTGCAAATGAATTTCCATGTCTCTAAAAAGATCTTGCTAACAGTGATAAGAAGCGTTAAGACGTGTAATAATTGAACAGATATTCTTTTGAACTTACATTGCTCTGCCTTACCAGCTGCAAATGTCGATATGCTTTATACTAGTTGCTGAAACATAATTACAGTCTAGAGCCTTAGTATAATTATAATTTTTCAAAGAGTTTTGTAAAGCCATATAATTGAAATGACGTAGCACAGCAGGCATTGTACACTGAGGGCTAAATCCGCTTACAGAATTATATCACAAGGGTAAAGGATAAAATGTGTAATCATAAGTTTTAACAAAAGGCCTTAGTGGGAAGATAGTGTTTTTCAAAACCCTTACTAGTTATTGACATGAGATACCAGTGTAAAGTACAAGAGAAACTGCCTTTCATGGAGAGCAAAGAAACATAATGCACAACACCCTTGTGGAACTGGTTAAGAACCTGTTCATTTTTTTTAAAAAATAAGTGAGTGTACAATTGATGAGGGGGATATTCTAAGCACTTTTGCAATTTAAATTATTTATTTATTTTGTTTTTATTCCAAGATATTAAAGGATACATGTACTGTTAATATGAATGTGTTTTATTACAACGGCGCCACCTGCTGGTCAGTTTCCCACCAGTCTGATCACCAAGTCGTCAAGGAAGTTGTCAGGAGCAAGTAAGAGGCTACTCTGATGTTTTTCTGCTTAGGAATGATATGAGAAAAGTCTCTCATTTTATTCCTAAGCAAAAGAATATCAGAGCAGCCTCTTTCATGCCCCTTGTAGTTTTTGTTGTAAGATCAGCGTCACCAATCTGAACAAGCTTTAAAAGTGTTTTATTAAAACAAATTTATAAAGTGTACAATAAAAAAGATACATGCCTACCCCACAATAATAGCCAATGTACAACAATTTCACCCACTTAGAAATCTGTTCAGTTAATCACATATAAATTGGAGCGGTTCCTCCCTGAGTGAGAACAGAAATAGATTTAGAAATTAAATATGTACAAGTTTTATGACATTTGTAATAAAGCACAGAGGTTGCCGCCTTGGTTTATAAAATATTGCATTTTTCTTGTTTTTATGTCTGCTGAGTAACATTACCTTCAGCACTTGTTACCTTATATATTCAATACAAACACCTAACTATGAATTATCAATTTACAGATGATAAATGTACTCTTGTTTTATTTTCACATCATTTTGTATTTTTTCTATTAGCAATTGTGTCCAAACAGTTTGTTGCTGTCCTTGGTTTACTTTGGCTCTTTAGTTTGCATTTAGAGGATGCTTGAGTGAAAGATGTGGCTGATTGAAGAAGCCATGTATTTTTATGGA
This sequence comes from Xenopus borealis, assembly GCA_024363595.1. Taxonomy (NCBI): domain Eukaryota; kingdom Metazoa; phylum Chordata; class Amphibia; order Anura; family Pipidae; genus Xenopus; species Xenopus borealis. The sequence goes on from CM044436.1 coordinate 78,760,176, forward strand.
ATGTGTCAAGTTCCATTACTTGCCTTACATTTCTTGTATACCTCTCTAAATTACTGAGTGATCTGTGCAAGCATTTCCATTTGTCCTTCACTGTGTTTACCACAGTCACATGGACCCTGCCCAGAGGGATAATGCTGTTTGCCTAGCTTTTATTTTCTTTTACCGTAAGTTTCATAATAATATTTAAATTTAAGAGAAGCAGACAGTAGGCTGAGAAAGAAACTATCCAGTATTTAAAGCAAGCATGTCACTACTTTTCCTGTCTCCACTTGTCTATTTTCCTGGGTTCACTTTTACAATAAAGATACACAATGTGCCATGGTATAGCATAAACCATAAAGCCAGATTAAACTCAAACCCTCATTTTACCTTTACTGTATATCGTTGGTGAATATTATGAGCTTCAAGCAAAGGAACCGGATTTGAGTTTCCAGAAAAAATCTACTTGGTTAGTATATACTTGCCTAGGCTACTGTGACAATGTTCAGAATTCCCTGGTCTAGAACCAGGGACCATGTGTATACTGTATACCTCCCATGTATCCTGTCCAAATACCCTGTATTCCTGCATCCTGATGTCATTGTCTCCTTGAATCCAGGAGTCTGTTCTGCTTGTCATGACTCTTTTCATGAACTCTGCTTTCTGCTTGTCCCAACCTTGTGCCTGAACTTGAATTTTCAAAAAAGAATAAGAAGTAAAAAAAAAAACCCTTACCCTCCACACCCCAACCAACCAAAGCTTGGTTGAAAAAGTGCTTGGTGCAATAAATACTTCATTAAATTAGTTAATAGTAGAAAATCTGGCAAATACTATGACGAAACTAGGGTAAACAACACAGTTAATTAGGTTAAATGTATTATTTGGTAGCCCCTATGTGTACTGCCAGCATATAGCAGGCTCTGTTTTTCAGTAAATCTGATTATAGGCAATCCAAGCCAGAAATTTAGAAATAAACACCTGTTTGAAAATCACTGGGAGCAACATCCAAGGGTTAGAGAGCAAGATGTTGCTCACATACCACTGTTTGGGGATCACTGCTCTAATGGAACGATCCAGCCTAGGGTATTGTAGGAGGCAGACTTAAACACTAAACTGTCTTATTGCCTGCAGCTGGATCACAGTGTCAGCCAGGAAATTCAGTCAGAATGGATTAATTGAAGTCATTGATACTAACCTGCAGGCCAAAACCACATTGCCTCCTGTGGTTTAGCTTGGAGAATCAGCAGCCAGTATACAAAAGGTATCTGGGTCTAGACCAGGGAGTTCCTAACAGCTTAATATCTTGGGAAGTATGAACATGTATTTGAGTGTAACTATTATATGTACTAACCTTTCTGTATATGTCCTATCTTTATGGTGCATACAGTATTAGGAGGTGTTTACTTGCTGTTCTATGTTTTGGCACTATTGTGAAAAGTACACTATGGGCTTTTATAAATAAATAAATACATTTTTTGCCCTAAATTGAAGCCTCCCGGATTCAACACAGGAGATGTGTGAATCCTTAACCTAGAGATAAAACCCAAAAAGTAACACATGAAAAACCCAGAAAGTAATACATAAAATAAAAACTGGTATGGATCAGCAAAAGACTCATTGGTACATAAAATGATGTGTCACTCTGAACATTGTAAAGGTAAGCAGCATTGCTAAAATGTATTAGGTATCCCAGGTGAAGGCTGGCACTCATTAGTTAATTTTTATTTATTTTTTTACTTTTTGGATGAACAGTGGCTGATCTGATATGAAGCATTGTATACAGTATGTATACTACCTGATAGTCTTAAGACTATAGCACAATTCCCTATTAATAACAACAGTAACTTATTTCTCCTTTCGATCCATTCTATATATTTTATATATTTTTTTACTAAATTTCTATTTTGATTCTGATGGCCGTTTTTTGCATAAATATCAAAACAGGCTGTTGTTTCTTGTTTTTCCCTACTCATGTTACATTAAAAGCTATTAATTAAAGTGATTGCATTTATCAAAAGAGAAAAATAATCTCAAGTGACTTGCTGATGTTAGTAATCCTGAAGAAGGAACATTAGCGCCTTAAAAGTTTTCAACTGTTCCCTGTTCAGTTGCCCAGGAGAGGTTTATCTCTAATGCCATTAGCCATTCTTTTAATAGGACAATGCAATAGATGCAAAAAGGCATTTAAATATCTTAGTCTCTTTCCTTCCAGCTTTATTAATTGAGAGTTTAAAGGATGAACACGTTTTGAAATGTCTCTAATAATAATGAGAAAATAGTAGCAGATCAAATCTAGTTTCTGTAATATAATAGGCAATTAAAGCCAATAAGATATTTTATGTCTTTAGTGGCTGATACAGAGAAACACATTTTCATTTGCATATCTTAGACTAGATATATTACTGAGCATATTCCAAGTGTACAAAGAATAAAATTCACAGTTTCAGGGGAATCCCTGGGGTTTGCGTAGCTGAAGTTGGAAAATAGTTTTGCCTCATATTCTTTCAAGAGATTATAACAAAATAAATGACTGGACCTTCTTAATTTTTAAAGACTAGCCAATGGATTAAAAAACAATGTAAACCATACATGCTAGCTGATTCAGAATAGATGTTTTCTTTTCTTATAGTTTCTAATCAACATGGGTGGGTTAGCAGGCTATATGACTGATACGATCTACATTGCAGAATCATTTTAAGTGATATATTGATTTATTTTTTTTAAAAGATTTGGTGGTGTGATAATACTTAATGTGAGCAATAATGTGATGGAACACACCCTTGAGTTGAGCTTAGATTGGTTATAACTAGGCCACCTCTTCTCTAATTTTCTCAGACTCTCTTTCATCCTATGAAGTGAAGGAAAGCTAAGGCTCATACATTTAGCATCTGTAGTCGGCAAGTTGAAAGATTGAAAGTGATGACATTCAAGTCTGGGCTCTGAAAAATGAGCAGCAATTAGCACGTCTATCTGAAGTGCAGATCAGGTCAGACAAATTGTATTCCTTTTTATAATCCAGTACAGAGAAAGTTGGACAGTGATATTGCAATAGATGTGATGTATTTGGATTTTTAAAGCTTTTGATGCAGTGCCGCATAACCAACTTCTTTCTAAACTAAGTAGGGATCAGCAAACATTTTGTCTGGCTTAGCTCAGGCAGCTATTACACTTCAGTAACATCAACTCTATCACCTTAAGCAGTATATAAGGAACAGTGTTTGCACAGTATAACTCATGTGCACAGTGACATCTACAGGCCATTTGTATAAAAGCCACATTAATGAATTCCATCCAGGACATAGGATTCTTGCAGGGTGAACTGGACAAACTGGCACTCTGGGTGGAAAAGTGGCAGATGAGATTTAATATTTATACACGAAAGGTCACACTCCAAGGATCACTCTCTACATTATACTAAAAGTTAACTCAAAGGTGAACAACTCCTTTAAACTCTTTTTTTACATCTATTATAATATTGGCTTTGAAAGTTACTCCTAACTTTGCCATAAAGTATTTGCATGATGCTTTTACATTACCTGTCTGATCCCCCATGTTCCTGTATGATTGGGCTGCCATATTTGTGCAGCAGGAGTCCGTTAGCATTAGAAACTGTAACTAACAGGCTGAGATGGGACAGTCAGGTTGGCAAAGTCAGAGTGTCAGAGTGTCAGGCTTAGGAACTTCAACTTACAATTATATACAGAAACAAACCTCTCAGCAAAAAATCATCAACATGACCTATAGGTACATTGATATGTTAAAATAAATTTTTTAGTGTCAGTATCACTTTAACTATGTAAAATAGCTAGCCAATTTGAGATTGTTTAAACTGAGACCAGCACTTAAGGGGATGTTTGTATACTAGGAATGCACCAAATCCAGGATTCGGTTCGGGATTCGGCCTTTTTCAGCAGGATTCGGATTCGGCCGAATCCTTCTGCCTGACTGAACCGAATCCTAATTTGCATATGCAAATTAGGGCTAGAGAGGGAAATCAACTGACTTTATGGCACAAAACCAGGAAGTAAAAAATGTTTTCCCCTTCCCACCCATAATTTGCATATGCAAATTAGGGTTCGGATTCGGTTCGGTATTCAGCCAAATCTTTCGGGAAGGATTCGGGGGTTCGGCCACATCCCTATTGTATACCCTGTATACATATATAGAAGGGGACCCCGTATTATACCTCTGATGATTAGAGGGTTATTAAAAATAGCTCTTAGTACATAGTTGATCCAGGGTCTGGTCTAGTTGTTATCTTGGAGTAAGAAAGGAATGGATTTTCATCTTGCTCTGGTTTAATTAACAATTAGCCATTTGTCAGTTATACAATACTATTGAACTTGATGGATGGCTCACTTACTGTGTTACAATGTTACTGTGAATTTAGTAGTTTAAGGGTAGGGACAGACAGGGAGATTCGGGGAGATTCTGTCGCCTGGCGTTTTTAGCAGGCGACAATCTCCCCGAATTTCCTTCTCCCTGTCTGCCGATCGTAAAAGGGACAAAGCGCCAGCGCCTGTGCAGACGCGGCGCGGCGATTTTCTGTCCCTACCCTTAATTGAACTTTGGTCAGATTATTTGCCAGTGCTGAACATTCTGCTAACTCTGCTTGTGTGTAGGAGGCACTGTGCCATAAGAATTTTCTTGCCCAAGTCTGTCCCACAACATTACTGAATTACTTAGGCTTCCCAGAAAGCCAGCAGTCAATGATCTTTGAAGACTGATGGCAGTCACGAACAGTTGCCAAACATTCTACTAAATGAATAGAAAACCACTAAATGCCCTCTCACTGCTGAATGTAGATATATATATATATATATATTTGCCAATAACATACTGGTATACTGCACATGTGTACATGTAAATATTTTCATATTAATGATCAGTCTGAAGTAATACTCTACATATGTTCGCTAGGAGGATTTCAAAATCATTGGTATCAAAGTGAAAACAAATATCCTTTTGTGTTGTTGTGTGTATTTATAGAAGAACTACATGCTGCTATGAAAAAATACCACCTGTTCATGAGCAAAGAATGAAATTATAGTATATGTCACAGTCCCACCATGGGTATCAGCATGCCAGAAAAAAAAAGAATAGCAGAATTCAGACACAGTGGGATAATAGGTAAAAAGTCAGAGCAACATAAAACAGGCTGATAGATGTAACACATAATTACTTATGTTTCACACCTATAATTTTGCAAACAGAGGTATTTCACAGAGAAAGCACAATCCAGTGTAATTCTGTATGCTGTAGCTGTGGTAATAAAATACTCAATAATACAGTAAAGGCAAATACAGAATAAGAATGTACACAAAATCATTTGTATTAAGTAATTATCCTATTTGCCAGGGTTACATTAAATAAGTGTGTTTATTTTTAGTACCTTATCTAAAGCTCCTGACCTTTACTTTGCCCGTGTCATAGTAAAGATCAGTGAACCAGAGGCCACCCAGATAGATTTGAAGAACTCAACTTTTATTTGAAGCAGCAAAGTTGGTTTATCACAGTGAGGACATTGAGGTTGTGGATTGTCCCGCCAGATAATGTTGTAATGACAGATTCTGCCTTTAAGAGCAGCTTGTATGATTTCTTGAACAAAAAAAATATCAACGGCTATTGTGATATTAAAATCTACAATTAGTATATATTGTTATATATAGTTTATATGTGTGTGTATAGATGGTTGGTTTGAGTGTATGTATATTTGCACTTATTACAAGGTTTATTTAAAGGGGTTAGACTTTGACTTTTTAAACGTAAATTAGCTATGTAATTATTAAACTATGAAAAGACTGGGCAGGACAAAGCAGCATGCTGCAAATACACTAAAGTGTTTTAGGTGCAAGTACCTTTAATGATAGACATAATTAGGAGCAACAACTACATTCACTAGTCAAAAAGGGGTCCTTCTGAGCTGTATCACTAGTAGAAGCTACCATAAGGCGCACAGGCATCTCTTGTGCCTGTTGAAGCTGGGCAGAAACTCATTTGAAAAGGGATGACCTATTCCTTCCAACTCAACTCAACTCAAGGATAACCTTGGCTAAAGGATGTTTTGATGATAAATAAATGATAATACTTAGCAACAAAGCAATTCCAACTCTGCTGGTCTTTATTTATCTATTTAACATTTAATTGCCCTTATTTTCTGACCTCTGGGCTTTATTAGAATATATGACCACACTGTCCCCAGAGTTTTAAGACAGAACAGTAACATACTAGGGTAGTATTTTAGTACAATATTCATTTAAGCAGACAGTTATGCATTCCTTAACCACAAACAATGTTATAAAGGTTTAATACTTAACTTTTATTCATTACCAACACACCTGGAAGTACCACTAAAAAGTATACTAAAAGTATGCTGTATATTATGTAAATGAAAGAATATATATATTGGAAGTAATAATACACATTTCAAGGTTTTTTAATAAACATAGTACAACTAAACAAAAATACAACACTGTATTTAAATGATGTGTCAGACACTGATGCATTGATGTACGCTATTACAGATTTCTTTCTATATGTAGTGTGCAATCTCTGACCTCAAACGCTGCCTTCCACATTTAATTAAGCAAGTGCATTGCCAAAAAATAACGGAATGAATGCATTTTTATGGGGAAAAAAAATCTGTAGGGATGCCTTTTACTAGAATAAACCTATGGTTTCCCGCTTCTGCTGAATTACAGCTTTGTAATACGGAGGATTCAGAGGCAGTTGGAGACCCATATATTCATTATTTCTGTTTAGCATATGCTGTCTACTCATCCATTGATACAGTGTTATGGATTATAATTGTTAATTAGCAACCATTTAGTAACAGTGTAAGGCAAAGTTGAGAACTGGTGTGAAGCTACTAGTTTTTAAAAAAATCTGAAATCAATTTGTTTTATGTGATCTTCCCAGTTTGTGTTTGAACTATACAAATTATCAGCAAAGAGTTTTAAACAGACAAACACAAAAAGAACTGTTCAGGCAAAATGATAGCAAATAAGTACAGCAATGTCAAGTAAAGATGACAATTCCGTACACATGGTGGGACATCGAAAATCATCCTAACTACATAAATGTGGTATGTCTACTGTATATGTAAAAATTTATAATATAGTAAAACCAGCACAGGCATCAAAAACAGATTTCTTTCTGTAGATAGCAAAGTGCTTTGAAGCTTGATTTTTTTTCTGATATCAGTTCAGTTATTCATAGATATTATAGGAAGGTTGTCTTGGAAAACTTTGATGATGTAGCTAATGATGGTGTTATGGATAAAAAAAAGGACTGTGATAAAATTGCCATTGGTTAATGTATGGTTTTATAACATCTCTATGTTATTTTTATTTGAAACCTTATCAATGTTTGTATGTTCGTGCTTCTACCTACAGAGGAAAAGTTTTACATGTTAATCCCAGAATGCATATCCAATATGCAAAAGCTTATTTAACATCCTTACAAATAATTTACCTAATAAATACAGCACATTGTTTAACTTTGATGGCTTAATGCCTTTCAGAACTCGCTTTAATTTTATAATGCAGGTCAAATATACACACAATCCTTTTCATTTGTTTAATGAAGCAATACTATGGGGCCGATTTACTAAATTCACGTGAATAGATCGAAGTTCGAACGAAT
>CM044436.1:78798875-78818672 GCA_024363595.1 Xenopus borealis
TTTTACCTATTGACTTCAATTTAAAACTTTCAAATACTGCCATTCTAACAGTTTTAAAGCAGAGGCCCCAAACTTGGTACAGACCATGACTGGTTTAAGGGGGTTAAAATTCAGAAAACTACGTGGAGCTTAAATTAGCCAATCAAAATTTACACATTGCTATTCAATGGCAATATTTCAATTGCTGCCATTCTTACATTGTTAATGGAAGGTCCCTCAAACTTGGCACAGTTGGTCATTGGAGGGCTGGGATCAAAGTTCTGAAAAATGGGTGGAGCCAAAAACAACCAACCAGATTTCTTTAAGTGATATTAATGGGAAAAATTAAAATTGCTGCCATTTGCACGTTATTGATGTCATGGACCTCGAATATCACAAAGGTGGTCACTGGGTGTTTTCACTTCAAAGTTAGGAAAATGGGGCGGAGCCACCAACAACCAATCAAATGTCATTCATTGATTTTCAATAGAAAAAAATAAAACGGCTGCTATTATTACGGCGTAGATGCCAAGTGTCCCAAACTTAGCAAAATTACTCACTGGGTCACTGTGGTCAAAATTTTGGAAAAGTTGGTGGAGCCAATAACAACCAATCAGATTTTACCTATTGACTTCAATGTAAAACTTTCAAATACTGCCATTCTCTTAAAGCCAGAGGCCCCAAACTTGGTATAGACCATGACTGGGGGACTGGGGTTAAAATTCAGAAAACTGGGTGGAGCTTAAGACAGCAAATCAAATTTCACCTTTTGCTGTTCAATAGGAATATTTACATTGCTGCCATTCTTACACTGTTAATGGCAGGGTCTTAGTACATACTGTCACTGGGTGACTGGGATTCAAATGTTTTTTTTTTTTTTTTTTTAAACTGGGTCTAGCCAAATACTCTCTATGCTCCAGGGGTGACTGGGCGTGACCTCTACAATGTTTCCAAGCCAACATCATGTGGTTTTTTTCAGAAACAACACCATCTACTTTATTTTTAAATCTGACATGGGGCTAGATATTTTGTCAAGTTCCCAGCTTCAGTCACTCTTTACTGATGTACTGCAAGTTGGAGTGATATCACCCCCTCCCTTTTCCCCCCATGCAGCCTAACAACAGAACAGGGGAAGGTATCAGATAACAGCTCCCTAACACAAGATAACAGCTGTCTGGTAGATCTAAGAACAGCAATCAATAGTAAAAACCCATGTCCCATTGCATTCTATTCAGTTACACTGAGAAGGAAAAACAACAGCCTGCCAGAAAGCTGTTCCCTCCTAAAGTGCTGGCAGAAGTCACATGACCGGGGCAGCTGAGAAATTGACAAAATGTCTAGCACCATGTCAGATTTCAAAACTGAGTATAAAAATATCTGTTCTTTTGAGAAATGGATTTCAGTGCAGAAGTCTACTGGAGCATCACTATTAACTGATGCGTTCTGAAAAAAAACATGTTTTCCCATGACTGTATCTCTTTAAGTAATGTGTAGCAGTAGAGATACCATGAAATAGCTGGGATGTTAAGAGACCACTCACTTGTATAGTTCCTCATGTTTTGCTGCAATGGGAACATCATATGTGAGTTACCTTTCTACCTGAATTAGTAATTGCTCCTATTTCTCCTTTCTATGGTGTACCCTATGTCTCCAGCTGGTATCCTTTCATAACCCTGTCAATGCCTGTTTTACACTATCTGCCATTGGATGATATTGCATACAGTATATTGCACTACAGTACAATTATGGGGAACAACCAGTCTGAGCTCAGGAAATCAAAGTCATTATCTAGAACTGAAAATTAATTTTATAGGACTATAGCTTGTTTCAGCTTTGTTGCGATTGGAACATCATACCTGAGTTACCTAAACAAAATAGATTCCGTGCATTCCCCCATATGTCTTGGCATTAACAAGAAATAAGGTAATGTAAGCATTTCCATTTCAATTTCTGTTCATTAGCTAAATTAGACTGACTGTTCATTCCTGTCAGTAGAAAAGTGAATTGCTCACTGCTATATAAAGTGGGAGATGTTAAGGACAAGATTAACTATAAATGTTTAATGTATAAGCAGTAATTAAATATGCCAGAGAATTGATCCTTCACACTTCAAAAGATAAAAAAGATAATTGACAGTATATTAAGTTCAGAAAGATGAAACCTCCTTTTTTCTGACAGTGTAATGGTATTATTATAGGCTGAAATACAAGATAACTTTATACAGTATTTAATAAGTTATGAATTGTACAGGCTTTTAAGTTACACCGAGCTGTTCCTTGCTTAGGGAAATATGAATAAACATTATTGGAACTGAAAATATTTCTAAAAAGAATAACAAGGAAAAAGGCCTGCAATGGCATGTTGCTTTGTATGTGTATATCAATATAACAAATTCTTTTTTATTAAAAGCGAACTGTCAAAGGTATAATAAAAAAACCCACTAAAACTGTAATGCTGATCTAAAACATGTCTTGTAAAGAATGACATTAGGCACCAACAGCTATATCATACATTAAACTAAAGTAGGGTTGCCACCCGGCCGGTATTTTACCGGCCTAGCCAAGTATTACAAATTTACCGGCAATGTAGCTGCCGGTAAATTTGTAATACCCCATAAAAAAGGCCCCTGCCCTGCCTTAAACGCATTTAATACTTACCTTTTTCGCGTCTTCAGCCGATTGCTGCCGGCACGACATGCCCCTTTTACATCAGGAACCGCCCCCTTTTACGTCAGGACCGCCCCCTTTTTACTCCGCCCCCCACCGGCCGGTATAAAATTTTAGAAAAGGTGGCAACCCTAAACTAAAGGAATCCTTCATATAGAGCCACCGTTTTGTGATTTTTTGTATGCTCTCTTAGAAACCACCTGACCAGAAATATTGCAGCTCTAACTGTAACAGGAAGTGTGGGAGCAAAAGACAAAAGTTTGTCCATTAATCAGCTAATGTGACCTAACATGTATGTGTGACCTTGGTTTGTTTGTGTGCACTGTGAATCATTTAGTCCCAGGGGGAGGCCCTTAGTTTTTAAAAGGGCAATTTTCTATTTAGAATTACCCAGTAACACATACGACTAGAAAAGTATATTTTTAGGAAAATGATTTATTAAGATGAAGCAGGCTTTTACATATGGCCTGTTTTTATAAAGACCTACGTTGCCCAGGGGTATTGTTTAATGTTGTCAAAGAAATGACAAAAACAGTAGTGTAGATGAACATAAGCATTATAGGCAACCATATACCTCTTTAATATTTACTGTTCCTATGGTTGCATGGTGATTACACACAGATTCAGTTGAATAGATATGGTATTAATCAAAAATCTTTAATGCGTTAATGAATATTTCACTGAGAGTCTGTCATTACCAGCCATCCTGAATGCAGAAAGCTTGTAGTGCAATGAAACAGTATAAGCTATCTCTGAATAGTCCCTATCATTTATTGCTTTCATTGATTTTATTCTAGAGTTAGGTTGAATTTCTAAAGGGTCACTGCTAGTGTAGGAGACAGTCATAATTAGTAAGGGATAGAAATAGAAAGTTAAAAACCTCCTCCAAAGAACATCACTTTAGTTCATGTAAGAAAAGATGACTCAACAGAGCTCAGTGTTCCCTGCAGAACTGGACTCTGAATAAGTGAAGGTCATAGCATTAATACATCTTCACATTATCTTAATGATTCTCAAGGCTAATTTAAACACATGCTGGCATTCAGATAAACATGGTTCAAGTACATCAAAATCATATAACCATTTGCATATAAAAAAATCACAAAGCACAATATAAAAGGTCAAGTTGAGCAGAAAAAATATGGAATCTGAAAAATGTATTTTCTATTTAAAAAAAATATGAAGAGATTGTCTAGTAAATTACAAACTACAGGTTCCTAACACTTACCTGACTGTCCATGATAGCACTGAGCTCACATTTCAAAGAATCAATGATTCAGAATGATTCATTCCACCACTTTAAAGACCCAAAACATCTGCATCATCTTTTCTGCTTGGAAATAAGTACTGATGCTCACTAAATAGTTCTTTAGTGTTTTCACATATAATATCTCATATGTTACATTCAGTAATCGTTCCAACCTTTACTGTTTCTATAAAGCACCAGTCACTGGGTAATTTCATTTGTACAGCATGATACACACAGTTTACATTTGTCATACAGTGTACTGGGCCTGTTGTTTCTCACACCGCACATTGATGGACAGAGCATATTAAAATATTGATGCCATATAAAGAAGCTTATGGTATCCTTGAGCATGGCCACATCCAGCCTCAAGGCCTCTGATAGATAGCCCTTGCTTACATAGACACCAACAATAGGGGCTGCAACCATTTAGAGCATTTTGACCATCTATTATTAGCCATCATTTAGGGAATGTATGTGTAGATTGGTCTATATATATAGTGAATAAAGTACCCCCTCTTGTAAAATATAAGGATATTATAAGTTACCGAGTAGTTTCATGACCATATAAAAACACGAGGCCGAAGGCCGAGTGTTTTTATACAGGTCATGGAACTCCGAGGTAACTTCTAATATCCTCATATTTTGCAACTGGGGAACTTTATTCACTATATATATAGACCAATCTACATCAGAACTCACCGTTTATAAGGATATAATTTACAAGATATTCACGGCTTTTGTGTATTATAAACTGATTATGCAAATTTAGGTTATTATATTATTATTATTATTATCAAGCAATTGTTTTACCATTATCTAGCTAATGTATGTATACCAAGAAGTGAAGCTTTTTTGATCAATCATTGTGACAAATGGTGAAGTGAAAATGGCACACTGAGTGACATAATAAACTCTAGTAAAGATAAAGTATAAGTATCAATGTATTCTTCAACTGGATATTAGTAACAAGTTATATTTACTGCATATGACATGCATTTTTATTCACTAAACCCCCTTTAAAAAGAGGGTTTTCTCTTTACTGCAATTCTAAAGCTGTTTATTGGTTTGGTAGTGATTACTTTCATAAAAAGAAAATCACATGAAGATTCCCAAGACCCTATTGAACAGTTTTTGGATGGAGTTTTCATGACCTCAACCTCTCCTTATGAAGCTGGGGTGTAGCAGGCTGGGCAAGGAGTAAATGTGGGCTACATCTTCCTTTTTTCCCTGACTATGTACCCACTGGAGTAGAGGTACCTAGAGCCCCAATCCTTGAGTTTAGGGATGTGGAGGTCATATATATATAATTTAAATAAAACAAGAACCTCCACTTGTATTCTGTGACTTACTTGTGGCCAGAGGTTGTTGCTATCAGTACTGTCTCCCAGGCCTACATAAAGGCCCAAACAGTGCCCTTAAGTAAATATATAAATAGAATATCCTCTTTTAGCCTTAATTAATTAATTAATTAATTAATTGATAATGTAGTCCTAACCTTTTAATAGAAATGGTAATAATTAAATATTTCTTTAATAACTTTAATAAAAACATTCTGTTCCTACTGTCCCTTTGCTTTCCTTTATTATTACTGTTCTTTACCCTGTATCATCTACTTTTATAACCAAGCCTGAAAGAAATCTTTGCAAACAATGTTATAGTTGTTTGCAGGTTTGTTTGACTTTTATCCAATCACATAAAAATACAGTACCTTCTCACTAAAGCCTTAGGACAGGAGTGTCCCATACTTTACTAATGTGAGGCCTACTTTTAGTGATGTTGTCCCATTACGATCTACATCCATAAAATATAATTCTGTTTCATGGAAAATATTACTTAAATGTTGATTTATAAGAAAATGTATATTGTTATATTTAACAAACAACCATTTCTAAAATATCTGAATGAAAGCATGAAACAGGAGGATGATTTAGTCAAGCTGTTTGTTGACTAAAAGTTCTAGTGAAGTTCCGCCACTAGAGGGAAATTCTGCCGCACTTCCATTCATTTCTATGGTATTTTTAAAGGCGTATTTATCAAAGGGGGAACTTTCACTTCACCCATTGATGAATAGGCCTTTCAAAATCCCATAGAAATGAATGGAGAGCGGCGGAATTTCCCTCTAGTGGCGGAACTTCACTCTTTGATAAATTTACTCCTACAGTATGTCTTGAGATCTACTGATCATCTGCTAAAGGTCTACTGGTAGATCCTGATCTACCTTTTGGGCATCCCTGCCTTAGGACAATGCAAATTTGGAAACAAAAGGAGGAAACAGTCTACATTTTGTATTTTTATGGTGTAACGTTTTCGTTTTTGTCCTCAGTAAATTCATTGAGATTGCCTCTGAAAGTCACTGGCTTTCCACTTTATTAAAGAAAATATTAAAGAATAGATGTTACACTTATCTTTCTACATTACTATTTTGGTATTTTAAACCATAAAAAATAGAACAGAATAAGTGAAAATACATGCCTTTGTTGTGTTAGAGTCCAGCACTGCTGCTGCGCTCAAACATCCTAAACACAAATACATTCCAATATACTGACTCAGGCATCTTCTTGAAAACCTTTTTCTTAAATGTCAAGAAAATATTATGACAGTCAAGAAAGTGTTTATAAATTGAGAAAATACAAAGCTACAGCAAATCCACAGTTTGATATTTGATAAATATGTCACATAGTGTAAAAAGCACAAGTATTATAAAAGTATATTTAGAAATCATTCAAGGTTGGATGTGGTAACTCAGAAACAGAATGAGAACAGCACAAGTCATTGAGTCTTATATAAACATCATTATTATTGGTATGAGTATGAATAATGCAGTAATTTTCTGAAATGGAAGTACTTGAGACGACTGAGATGTAAGTGGAGATGATAAGATACACAATAGACAAGTGGAGACAATGAAACATTAAGTACTTACTTTAATGAAAAAAATACACATAGTACGCTATATCACAAGTAGATTATCAGCTGCAGGGGTACCTGCTTAATGGTATAAATTGACCTGGGCACACAGAATCACATTCTTCTATGGATAGTGAAGTGCAGGGCTTGGGGGGGCATTATTTAGTCAGTAAATTACAATAAAAAAAAACCTTTCTCAGTTCCCACCAAATGGAGGTGTCTGCCTTGACAGCCATTATATGTTATTCAGTAATAGTACATGTAGGGGTCGAAGTGATTTTCCCAATAAATTTGAATTTTTAAAATTAGAATTTCGCAGTAATTTTGGCCTACTTCAACTGTCTCTTTAAATTCCTTCAAATTTGACTATTCGTCACATTAAAGCTGCCGTATTGCCATTGCAGCCTATGGGGGACCTCTTGGAAGCTTTAGTGAAAATTTTTCGAAGTCCTGGAAAATCTAATTTTTTTTGTTAATATTGTTCAATTTGAACGAACAATTCAAATTCGATTGAAAATGAGCCCTGCAAAAAATTTGATGGTCGAATTCCGAATTTTTTTCTATTCAAAATTCAACCAATAGTAAATCTGCCCCTTAGTGTCTTGACTACTGGCATTACTGATAATAAAAGGGGACCTGTCACCCAAACATAAAACATTGTATAATAAAAGTCCTTTTCAAATTAAACATGAAACCACAATTCTTTTTCTAATTAAACCATTCATACCTTTTATAAATTAAGTTAAGTCTCAACTGTCAATTATATAGGCAGGTCCGGATTTGTGGCAAGGCCACAAAGGCCTGGGCCTTGGGCGACACAATCTCAGGGACGGCATGCCGCCCAGCCACACTGGCAATGCACTAAGGACTGCGTGTATGGCAAATTTTCTACTTACATACTGGGCGCACCTCGGTACCAATAGAAGAAGTGTGTGTGTGGGGCGAAAGGACCCTTGCTGGCCTAGGGGCACCACAAGCTGAAATCTGGCCCTGCATATAGTATATTGGCTGCATCAACTTTTTTTTATAGTGTAAGTGAAATTTATTTTGCTTGACGAACATCATACAATAGGATTTGGAATAGTTTCTTAAAGAGACAGGTCCCCTTTAAGTATCTGGTTATTACTCCCACATAATGCATAATGTTTAGGTTTCACACCTTTTCATTTTACAGAACCTACTTGGTTTGAGAAGTGAAGAATATCCTATGATACTGTAGTGTACAGGTATGGGACCTGTTATTCAGAATGCTTGGAACTTCCAGATACAGTACCAGATTTGGATCTTCATACCTTTAGTCTACTAGAAAATCGTGTAAACATGAAATAAAAGCAATAGACTGTGTTTGCTTCCAATAAGGATTAATCATATCTTAGTTTGATTCAAGTACAAGGTACTTGTACTTGAATCAGGAAACCATTCAAAAAAATATGGATTATTTTGAGAAATCGGATATATGGGAGATGGCCTTCCTGTTATCTGGAAATTTCGGGATAACGGGTTTTCAAATAACGGATCCCATAACTTTATATGGCATTAGGATGGGTTCAAATGAGTTACTATCCATTAATCAAAAAGTACAGAGCACTAATTAAATTAGGCACAGTCACAGAATGAAGAGGCTTATTCAAAGAAAATTTGTGAACCTCAAAAATCCTAGGGTTCCTTTAGAGGATCAAAGACTCCCACACATCTAGAAAATTAGCATGCTTAGGAGAATGATATATTTATTTGCTAGATTGCAGCTATTGTTAATTAGGAAATTTAACTATGTATTGTTCATTAGCAATTAATTTAAATATGATTAGGTGCTTCTGTATATGAGTCAACCTTTCACATTTCCTATTAAGCAGAATTTTAGACAGACAATGCCTTAGGGCATCCTAGAGAAGGAACACATCACATTATAAATTCTAACCAGGAAGTTAATAATAGTGATGGTTGATCCTGGCCCGTCTTGCGAAACTACGCAAAAATTTGTGAAACGCATTGAAGTCAAAGTGGCATCTGAATAATTTTGACACGTCAGTTTTTATGTCCACGACAATTTTTATGCGTGAAATCTTTTTGTCTCTGTGAATTTTCGCCGCAGTTTTGCAAAAACATACATGGGTGGCGACGTGGAAATTCGCTACAAATCCATGACTAGCAAATATATTTGCCCATCAATAGTGATTAAATGTAGGGAACATATGGATTCTATAAGTCATTAGATACCACTGAAACATAAATTTATATAGGATTTCCTGAGGATGTTAGTAATGAAAGGCTGCATAAACACATATCACTGAAGTTTGTTTACCTGGAAAGTTAAATCTTCTTTTTTTCAATGTCTAATAGGTAGATAATGACTGCTGGTGGTTCAGGGTAGTCTCTTGTAGGAACTGTAATTGATGAGGCTGAGCAATAATTATTTCCACCATTTTGAACTCAGTGATACTTAATAGCACATTAAATAACACTTTTGATCTTGAAAAAGTTCTGATTGAAAAACACAGAATTAAAAAAAAAAAATACCCTGACCTAGAAAGCTCTTAGAATCTATCTGCCTGAGCGAATTTTCGCTGCTGTTTTGCGGATTTATTCGCGCCTGGTGAATACATTCGCCCATCACTAGTGAATAGGCATTTGAATTTCTGCATGTTATCTACTTTATGTGCTATGGAAAATATCGGTCTTATTAGTTAACACCCATATGGGGATGATGAAGTCTGCTACTTGTTAATCAACACACTCTCTGCATATATGCATATAGAGGTGCTGGGAGTTGCAGTATGTTGTACCTTTAGTAACTATAATTGTATAGTGATACCCTATGAGGTGACTATACATGCTTCCTTCTAAAAATAATGCATAGCAATACTGAGCAATGCTAGGGGCTCAGCATCAGACACAAGAGATAAGAATAATTAACTCTGGTTGAATTCCAACATTTAGGGGGTTATTTATTTAGCTCCAAATTTCTCTAGTCGGGTTTTTAATGGGGAAAATACCATATTCAGGGAAAAAAACACTGATGGTGTTAAAAGTCAGATAAAAGTACTTCAACTCAAATCTGCTGAGAACATGTAACAAGTCAATGGCAGATGTCCCGCTAACAATTGGAAGAGTTCTGCTGGGTTTCTGAAAAAATCATAGTTTTCCATTTTTTGAAAAAATTGTAGGTTTTGATTACAAGATTCAAGAGGGAGGCAATATGGATCAAAAAGGTGGATTCTCTTTCTCCTCGGGGACTTAATGAAAGCTTTAGTTTAAGATGCTTTCTATAGATTTTACTGTATGCATCTTTTGCTTGCTACATTGTACATCAGATAAGGACATTTGAGGACTACCTTGAATTCAGAGTATTTGTAAATTATATATGGACTATTGCTAAATCATTGGGATTGCCTATGGTCACATGGTGAATATGGGGTTAAATGATCACATGATAGCTCCACATGGGGTTGGATGTGTATAAATTTTATTGTGTTGACTGGTGTGTGTTGCACCTGTGGAAGGGGTTGGTCCCCGAAAGCTTGTGCTTTTCAACACTTCTGCAAATAAAATGCACTAAAGGCATTATTCAAGTTCTTCCATTACTCTGAATCGCTAAACTGTTGGGCTTGGAGGCAGCCCTGAAATGCACCTGAAAAAGTGAAGTAAGTGGTGTGCGGCGAACACTCCACTGTGATTG
Organism: Xenopus borealis; assembly: GCA_024363595.1. Taxonomy (NCBI): domain Eukaryota; kingdom Metazoa; phylum Chordata; class Amphibia; order Anura; family Pipidae; genus Xenopus; species Xenopus borealis. Next base: position 78,809,353 of record CM044436.1, read on the forward strand.
GACTGTATTAATACTCCAGTGGAAACTCAGGTGCAGATTTACTAAGGGTTGAATTGTCGAGGGATTTTAGCCCTCGAATTTGACTTTTGAATATCTGGTGAATTAATATTCGCCAAAATCGAATAAAATATTCGCCTGTTTTGAGAGCTTTTTCGGCTATCCGCCAGAATCATACGATCGAACGATTCTACGAAAAGTTGCTGAAAAAACATTTGAATATTCACGAAATACGTACAAATCGAACGTTCGAAGTGTTCGATTGTACAATTGAAATTCGGCATAGGCTTCTATTGCAATTCGGTAGGTTCAATCTGGCAAAGTAGGCCGTTGAATAAAAATTTAAAGAGCAAGTTCCTCGACTGGCGAATAGTCGAACGATCGAATATATATTTATTCGATCTATTCGATGTGACTGAATATTCTATATTCGAAAGTCGAAAATACTTAATTTGCACATTCGAATAGTTGCACAATCGAATAGAGACTATTCGAGCAAATATTCAAATCCTTCACACGAATTTAGTAAATCTGCCCCTCAATGTTACATGCCCTGATTATGAGTATTCCCCAATTTGTGGTGGTAATGTATGGTAAGGGCTTTCTTGGTTTAGCTAGAAAACAACCTTTTTATATACTTCCTGTTTATTTATTTAATTTGTGTTTTTGTAAATTATATAGAAATGGTAATGTACCACCTACTAAAATTTATAAAGATATCAGAAGTCACTTCTGAGTTTCTAACCTTCCTAAAAGCACTTGGCTTCATAATAACGCTCTCTATTACAACTGGTGATGTCACAAAGCATTTTTATATACAGTAGTGAATAAAGTACTTCCTATTGTAAAATATAAGGATATTATGAGTTACTAAGGAGTGCCATGACTATATAAAAGCAAAGCCGAAGGCCAAGTGCTTTAATACAGGTCATGGAACTCCAAAGTTACTTCGAATATCCTTATATTTTCCAACAAGGGGTACTGTGTTTATTATAATTCACAAGCTTAATGAGTCATGGGGCAAAAATGATATCACTAAGCTCCGTTTATAACTTATGACATCACAAATCCGTTTATAAGGATATAAGTTACAGGATATTCATGGATTTTTGTGGTAAAAATATAAATGATAGGTAATTCAGGACTCTTCTATATTATAGAAATTTTTTGCTTGGAGATATTAGAGCTGATTTTTGTTTTATTTGGCTAAATACAAACTCTTATGAAAATATACCAATTTAAAACAGTTACTGATATTATTCTTTCATTTTAAATCTAGTGTTAAATAATTCTTCAAAGCTATTCAATGGGAGTAAAAGAAATATGAAAAAGAATTCAAAATGATGCCATGTAGATTTCCTGAATGCCTTAATATGTATTTTACCTCAAATACTTATATTCTGCATTTAAGCCACAATACAGTACAATACATTGAACTTGTGTTTTGACTAATCATAGCAGGTGTTATTTTTCTAATGGTAATTATACCATTCATTCAATAAAGTGGTTTGTATAGTTATTGGATATTTTTTTCCAATAACAATGTATTTTTAGAACAAGGAAATATTATGTCTTGGGAAATTTTACAGTAAAGTTAAAACATCTTACAAAAAAATTCTTACATTGCAGAAATAGTAACTCAGGACTTATTTAAATACAAACAAAAATGTATCATTTATATTAATATAAAATAATGAAACCAGTTCCCTGACTTTTGGAGCATCTGAATTTAAAGGGAATATTTTTTTAACGTTGTAATATAGTAAGTCAGTTTGAAAAAAACACGTCAATCAAGTTCAGCCTTTTATAACTATATTTAACTAACTGCTAACTGATCCAGAGAAAAACACAAAAAACCATTTGAAGCCCATCCAATTAGCCTCAGGGGAGAAAAATCTCTTCTTGATTCCAAGATGGCAATCGCACCAGTGCCTGGATCAACTTGTTCTACACGCTATCTTTCATAACTCTGTATTTCCTCACTTGATAAAAAGTCATCCAATCCCATCTTAAAACTACCAAGTAATAAAAAGATGTTGCATCCTGGATAGTATTAATTGGGCTGCATAGCATCAGCATCAGCTTCTATGACAGCCAAACCTAAGCTCAGCTGCCCAGAGCACACTGAGCATGTGCATTGCCACTGGCAAACCTAACAAAATCCAAGTCCAAGTGCACAACTTTAAAGGCATGGATCATTAATGAGATGATGAATCTGTAAGCTGGCACTGTAAATATATATATATATTTAATGTACCAGGAATTTGAAGTAACATCTCTCTTTTTTCTCTCAACAGTTCATCGCCTTTGCTTCCCTGTTCTTCATTCTGGTATCTATAACAACCTTTTGCTTGGAGACTCATGAAGCATTTAATACCATCATTAACAAAACTGAAACAGTAAACAATGGTACAGAATTAATCCCATTGATTGAAATAGAAACTGATCCAGCCTTGACATATGTGGAAGGAGTATGCGTGGTTTGGTTCACATTTGAGTTTTTAGTACGTGTCATCTTCTGCCCTGACAAACTTGAATTCATCAGAAAACTTTTAAATATAATTGATTTTGTGGCAATTCTGCCCTTTTATTTGGAGGTTGGACTGAGTGGGCTTTCCTCCAAAGCTGCTAAGGATGTTCTAGGGTTCCTAAGAGTTGTTAGATTTGTTCGCATCCTTAGAATTTTCAAACTGACCCGCCACTTTGTAGGACTTAGAGTGCTGGGGCACACACTTCGAGCTAGCACTAATGAATTTTTGCTTCTCATAATTTTTTTGGCTCTAGGAGTCTTGATATTTGCCACAATGATCTATTATGCTGAAAGAATAGGTGCCAGTCCAAGTGATCCATCAGCAAGTAAACATACACAGTTCAAAAACATTCCAATTGGATTCTGGTGGGCTGTGGTAACTATGACTACCCTGGGATATGGGGATATGTACCCGCAGACTTGGTCAGGGATGTTGGTAGGTGCATTATGTGCGTTAGCTGGTGTACTTACAATAGCCATGCCTGTCCCAGTCATAGTTAACAACTTTGGAATGTACTACTCACTAGCTATGGCAAAACAGAAGCTTCCAAGGAAGAGAAAGAAATACATTCCTCATGCTCCTCAGGCTGGATCCCCTACTTTTTGCAAGATGGACTTAAATATGGGATGCAATAGTACACAGGTAGACACATGTCTTGGGAAAGACAACAGACTGATGGAACACAACATGTCAGGTAAAGTAGAATGTAATACACAATCATCCGTGATGTTAAACCAAGATCTGCTTATTGTTGTTGCTGCTTCTTATAGGAGTTTGACGTAGACATCTTCTCTCCTTGTTCCCTTCATACACTTGTATACCCATTGTGATTATTTAACAAATACAAGTATTGTATATGCTCATGGAAAACACATGAAATACTATGATCAAAAGGCAATGCATGCTCTGCTTTGTGAGTAAACACCCAGAATATATATCCCATTATGTAATAAAAAGCACAAGGTTTGCCCAGGTGCAGTGACTTATAGCAACCAAAAAGGTGTTTGCATTGAAACAAGTAACATAACAAGTGCTACCTGCTGATTGGTGTAGAATTTTGTCCCACACACACAGAAGGCTCCACATGGAAAGTGTTCCGATCATAGAATCCTAGGATACTCTAGGATACTCTCTGGGCTACTGTAGAGGGTGCCCTCTAGCGTCAGCATTGCTGCATAGCAATAAACTCAAACAAGGCATTATAAACAGATCTTTAAAAGGACTGTTACTAAACACTACAATTGGTTGCTATGGGCTACTTCACCTGGGCAAACTTAGCGCCTTTTCTAATATAATCTCAATAGAAATAAACGATTGTATAATCAGTGCTTCAGAGTGATAGAAATTATTGTATTTACAGTGAATGGTATGTATTATGCCTCTACAACATTTTATTCCCATACTGAGATACAATTTAATTTAAAATGGCATGATATTTACCTAATGTTACCAGGTGAAGAAAGTTCGGGAAGTGACCAGCCACTCTCCCCTGGTGAAAGATATCCTATAAGGCGTTCTAGTACCCGGGATAAAAACAGAAGAACGAGAACTTGTTTCCTATTAACCACAGGTGAATACACGTGCAATACAGATGGAGGGATACGGAAAGGTATGAACATGTTATAACTTTTTTAAAGATTTATTTTAGTTAAAAATAATCCTGAGAGCAGTAAATAGTAATAATAGGTCCTATTTGTCAATCTGTGAAAAGCTATACAATGTTTTGCCAATCCATGAGCTTACATTTATATAATTTTTTAATAAAATTACCTTAAAAAAATTGTCATGAATTTTACAAAATCTATGATATCGAAAGACAATGTTCTCATCTTCAGGCTGATTTGGAAGGAACAAATTCAGCATTTTATTAGAAGCTGAATGGTTCAATTAATTTTGTGGATCTGGAACAGACACTTCCACTGGGGGTTAAAAAATAGCATTTTTTAGTTTTTCCACTATAACAGCTAATAATATATATAATAACTTCAATCCATTAATGTATAGCTGAAAGTATCACGAGCAAGGATAATGGGGCAAATTCACTACAGTCCGGAAATTCGCTAGTGCGGCCTTCGCCGCACTTCGCCAGGCATAGTTTCGCCAGTGCTCCACTAATTCATTAAAATGAGATGTTGAACTCAGGGAGACAAACAGTAGTGAGGTTGCGCCATGAAAATTCGCCAGCTAATTTGCATATAGCAGGAACAAAGTTTGAATGGACGTATATATTACAGAAAAAATATTACATTACACAAGCCCAGGGAACCTTAAAAATGCAAATAAAGTTGTTATATTGCCCTACACATGCCCAGAGTATAGTTTATGTGCCACATGTTAGGAAAAGTAGGGGGGAAGCAGGATACCCAAAAAAAAAAATTTTTCGTCCTTTTGCAGTTCATCACCCATGAAAATGGAAAAAACGTCAGCGTTTTTTGGGACTTAGAAAACTTTTCAACTTTTTTTTGAGAAACTTCTATCTACTCTATTGCACTTCGCCTGGTCTGAGGTGGCAAGGCAAGTCTGGCGATAGAGGTAACGGTCAGTAAAATAAAAAACTTAGTGAATTTGCGTAGTAACACTCTTTCGCCAGACCGAAAAATCGGCTGGCGTTAGAGTGCTAAGTTGCGCCAGAGTCTATCTCCTTGTTGAAATGACACCTGCAAAATTACGCCAGCTACCATTAGTAAATGTGCGAAGTTCCAAAATGACGTCATGCTGGCGAATTTGCGCCAGCTTTAGTCAATTCGCCCTTTAGTGAATTTGCTCCAATGTACTGTATACAAACTGCAGTCATATTGTGTGAGATGAGGCAAAGAAACAATGCAGAACCGTGCTGCTAAATCACATCACAAGGCCATTTAACAAATGAGAAAGGGACTTCCAGGCTTAAAAGTAATTTCAACAAATAAATAGTTTAGCAAAACAGTTGTGAATTATTTTCTTGCCTCCTTCATTTATCATTCATGAATCTGACAAGCTCTAGCATGGAAGGAACTCTTTAAGACTGGGCAGTACAAGTGTATATTTATCCACAAACAAATGACAAGGTAAGATCCTGTCTTGTACTTGCATGCAACAGATCCATTTTATGAACAAGCTTTAAAAATGTATCTTTTTTCTTGTTTACATTTTACAAAATGAGAAAACACAGAAAAAAACGAAACAAGCAAATGAAAAGTTTTGCAGGGAGACGTTAACTCATAAAGTTAATTTACTTTAGTGATAACTATAAGGAATTGTTTTCTTTGAAGCAATCATTCTGTACCAGATTTATTCCCAAATCTAACACTACTTTTTTTTAACTGACATAGACATTTCTGCAAACATTAGTAGTAACTGGTGCATAGTGTTTGCTCTTTAGGTTTGAAGAGAACATTGTCTATAGAATCAATGTTGATTCTACTTTTACACATCTTTCTGAGGGAAACAAATCTGCAACATGAAAGTAAGCATACTAAAGTTACTAAGAGTTTTAGGAAAATGTAACGTTCACCAGCTCACTTGTGGCAACTTTGAACGCACACAGATTCATAAATGTGCCCTAAAATATTTACACTGCAAAAATTAATGAATGGTTGTGTGGTGTTCAATGTATGGTTTAGCTCTTGTGTTCTTTAATTTCTTTCCAAAACATGTTTGCTGACAAGCTGCACGGCTTTGTTTGTAATGGTCTAATCATAACTGTCTTATGTTTTGAGTTTTGTCTATCTGTCCTCTAAGATCACACATTCATTATTTTAATTTTAATACATAAATGTAGCATTGTTAGCCTAAAAAATAAGCCTTACAAATAGGCATTCTTAAAATTAATTCTACAAGTTACTGTGTGAACACTACAAGAATGTAATGTGTTCTTCATAGGTGGGATAGTCTGTATAACTGATTTCCTTTGTGGAGCTGTAGATTTTACAATGATGTGCATTAGTAACATTATGAATTAAAAGTAATTTATGGTATGTGCATAAATACACACACAAACACACACATATATTCGCACACAGGCACATGTGTTTATGGGCATCTTGGAAACCTGGCACTTCCTTAAATCTGGGGCAAGGAACCAAAAAGTATTCCCCAGTATCCATGTTTCTTAAAGAGAACATATTTTGATACAAGCTAATTCAGTTGGTAGTATGTAAAAACTATAAGAACTGCCAAAATAAATAGGAATGTATTCATTTACAAAACCAGTGGGTCTCTTCCTTTCAATCTGTGACATAAAGTGCATACCAGATCCAACAGTTTGAAAGGAAGCCATGATCTCTATGCTCCCAGAAACCAGTTCTCCCCAACTACTTAGGCTTATGATGTCATGAAACCCCTCCCTCGCTTGTTCTTTGTTCCTTGAAGTCTCTGAAGTTTTATAGAACCTTAACAAGGGGAACAAACAGGAGTCTGAATATTTGTGAAAGTCACAGAACAAAAGATCTTGGATCATGGATAAAGAAATTTGTATCATCAACTCAGCTGTTGTTAAGAAACAGTGTCCAAGATCTTCAATACAACTAAGTAGTTAATTGTTAGGGCAATTAAGGCTAATTTATTACATATTATTAGTATTCTTTATTTTTTTTACATGTGTAAATTCAAATACTTAGGCATATTTACATTTGTGTATCTACCTTTCAAATTAATAAAGATATGGGATTAGATGTTAGAAAATCATATAGAGATGTGAGATCTGGTACCTGTGAATGCTTTGAGGATTATGTAATAAAAGGTGCAATGTTTGCTACAGTTCTAATCACCAATAGGACAGAATGTATTGGTCACCTGTTTAAAAGCAAATGTCATATTGGTTGCTATGGGTAACATAGGGTATGTATTGGGTAACATTTGTGCTTTTAATTGCATATTCAGAAAGTTCCATACTGTCCTATTTAAACATTGATTAAAAAATAGAGAGCAAAAGGGGAGCACTTACTGTTTCTTGTCAATTAAAAGTCGTGCTGCAACGTGATGTTAACACTCCTCATAGTGTGAAGACCAGTCCAAAATTCAAAGTGACACAGAGCACAGGCCCGGGCTAAAAATCCATCCTTTATTGATATTTATTTAAAATCATACAAAACACTGCAGCCATACGCTTAACGCGTTTCGTTGACTCAGCCACTTCCTCAATGCTCAATTCAGCATTAAATAAGTCCCAACATAAGAGCAGTGTACTTGCCAAGAAAACTTGCAACGTCCAGTCTGCCCGGAGTGAACTTCCTGGTCTTTTAAAAAATAACTTTTTCCAATTCCCCAGTCAGTCACCACACATGAAAAACAAAACTTTTCCATCTCCTCTCACCTGCTGTTCACCTCCATTAAACACCCCTGGATGTCTAGCCCACCTCAGGCTGGTTAACCCCATGGTGTCTCTTAAAGGAGTAGTTTATTTAAAACCTAAAGAATTGGGATATATCTCAGTCATCTATCAGATATCCCCTCCAGCTTGTACAATTGTTAAATTACAACATTCATGTAACACATATTTTAAAAATGTTATTTAATTAACTAAGCTACAAATGGTCAGCCTACTTTCACTTCTAGGCTGGATTCTTTCGCTCAAGTTGTGCCTAAGGTTGCAAACTGTCTACTTTTGATGCAGACATCTCAGCTTTTGTAAGTGCTGTCCGGGTCAAAACTGCTTTTCAAGTTTTCCAAATAAGGAAATATGGAAAAGACTACCCTTGAAGATTCAGTGATCAGCCAATCACATAGTGATGCATCATAGCCCTGCACACTTGATGCCGCAGTCCCACCCACAATGTGTTACCCGTCCTCCCTTAACATCATTTTCCCTGCCAAGACTGTGTCAAACAAATTGGTGGCAATCCTAATTCTGCCCCTTTACCAGGGGCACCTTCCATCCCTTGTCCCAAGCCTGGACCCCTGTGACACAACAACCTTTGCCCTTCCATCCTCTACATTCCACATCAGACTACATCCCCATATTCCTAACCAGTCTGGCTCCCTATTCTAGTCCTTTAATTTTTCAGTCCCTGGCTCATTCTACTCAGTTCATCTTTACATAGAGGAAATTGTGGTATTTGTAAAGGTGCCAGGCTAATGCTATAATTTACTTCCTTATTTTATACCAGCTCAGTCCTTGTATAATCCATTCAAATAAATGTCACAAATTCTGGCAGAAATTATATCATGGTGTAAAAATAAGTGTAAAAACTGATATTCGCTCAGTGCTCCTTTTTATTCTTATAACTTATAACTTTTTGCACATACGTTAACACTCATTTCATAGCTTTATAGCTGTACATAATTTTACATGGCATACTGTGGCATCAGCATGGTTATGTGCAGCATGCTATAAAGCCACTTTTTTATATATGGTTCTTACTACATTCACAGTTTGTAAAAATATATATGCCATAAAAATAAGATAGCATTGGCATTTGTTTTACTAACTTCGGAACAAAGGTTTAAGGTATTTATTATTTATTATCAACATGTATTTCTATAGCGCCAGCATATTTCATAGCGCTGTAGAGTAGCTATAGTTTGTAAGATCAGAAAAATAAGTGACATGGCCAAGGTTACAAGCAGCAGAAAAAAAGCTTGGTGGGTAAAGTAATAAAAGTTAAAAAATATTTGAACAATTTTAATCTTGCAAAAGTACAAATGTTTTTTACTGCTTCCTAACCAACAAGATTTGCATATATATATGCTCTGTATGTAATATAACAACATTGCAAAAGGTTCACAGTTCTCTCTTAACTTTGTCATTTTTTTATCCCTTTAATTACTTTTATTACATTCTTATGAACTAGAATGCTTTTTCTAAAAGTTTGA
>CM044436.1:78829259-78862907 GCA_024363595.1 Xenopus borealis
GTGTGTGTGTGTGTGACTGTATGAGTGTGCCTGATTCTGTGTGTGTGTGTGACTGTATGTGTGTGCCTGATTCTGTGTGTGTGTGTGTATGTCCTTATGTGTGTGCCTGAGTCTGTGCATTTGTACCTGAGTCTGTGTGTGTGCCTAAGTCTTTTTTTGATTGCATGTGTGTGCCTCAGGCTGCGTGCCTAAGTCTCTCTGTGTGTCTGAATCTGTGCCTGTTTTTGCCAGTATTGCAGATTGTTACTGCATAATTGACAATTTCATGTGGGAGAGTGCCTATTGAGGAAGAAGTGGAGAGAAAAAGAAAATGGCAAAGGGGGTATTTTAAAAAGGCAAGTACAGAAATGAAAATGGGGTAGATAAATTGTTGCATACATGAAAGAAAATGGAATTATAGTGGACAGCAGAAGGGGAAAAGTGTAGAGGAGGGGGACAGAGAAGAACCACTGAGGGATGGGAACAATAACAAAATTCCACTATGGTGGAAGCCATATCATAAAAGAAAATCATGTGATAGACAGAAGCCAAAAATGCACGGATTTTGTCTGCTAAAATTGCACGGATTGCACGGATTTTGTCAGCTAAAATTGGAGACCTAGAATTAATTGCATGCTCTAAAAATTATTATGTAATTGGTATCACTGAGACCTGGTGGGATGAAATTTGACTGGACTCTGAATTTAAATGGTTAAATCTTTGTTAGTTGGGACAGTCAAATAATTTATAAGAAACAATAAATCATGCAAACAAGCTATCAGGCAAGCTGAAATCGATATGGAAAAGGATATTGTAGTAGGCAGTAAAAATAATCCAAAATAATTTTTTAAATATGTTTGTTGTATTTGGTAGGATGACGAGAGTATAACAGTGCTTTGTTAGCAGGTTTATGCAGCCATTACATAACAGCAGTAAGTCTTACTTTCACTTTCAAGCTGTACAGAAAGTCCTGTGTATGCACAGTGACACCTGCAGGCCATTTGTATAAACACCACAATGATAATAGTAAAAAAATGAAGCAGGAAGGGGTGGAGTCTTTAATATAGAGGTGGTCAGCTGGTTGATGAGAACAAGCAAAAAGCTCAGATTCTGAATGCATATTTTTCATTTGTCTACACAAATGAGGAACCAGCTAATGAAGGTTTCCTTATTAATAATCCTCTTTATAGATCCCTAGTAAGGCCTCATCTGGAATATGCAGTGCAGTTTTGGACTCCAGTCCTTAAGAATGATATAAATGAGAGTGCAGAGACGTGCAACTTAGATGGTTAGAGAAATGGAATATTTAAATCATGAGGGTAGACTGTCCAGGTCAGGGTTGTTTTCTCGGGAAAAAAGGCGCTTGCGAGGGGACATGATGACACTTTACAAATACATTAGAGGACATTATAGACAAATACCAGGGGACCTTTTTACCTATAAAGAGGATCACCGCACCAGAGGCCACACCTTCAGACTAGAAGAAAAGGACTTTTATTTAAAGCAGTGTAGGTGGTTCTTCACAGTGAGGACAGTGAGGTTGTGGAATGCACTGCCGGGTGATGTTGTGATGGCTGATTCTGTTCATTCTTTTAAGAGGGACTTGGCTGATTTCTTGTACAGATATAATATCAAAGGCTATTGTGAAAATAAACTCTATAGTTTGTATATGGCCATACATAATTAATGTGAGGTATATGGATGCTGGGTTTTTATTTGGAGGGTTTGAACTTGATGGACTTTGTCTTTTTTCAACTAAATTTAACTATGTAACTATGTAAGTGTCTATGATTCTGTGCTCAGTATCCAGTAGCAGTGCACAGAGCAACTTTGAAGACCCAACTAGGAAGCAGGAAATCAGAACTAGGCAATTAGATATGTGAGGATTTACTAACACATAAAAGGTTGAAACTGACAGTCAAGTGTCTTTTTTCCACCTATGTTACTTTGTTACTGCCAGAGAAATGTAAACTTTGGAGCTAATACGAAAATGTGCTAGGTGGTTAAAGGAACCAACGTGGATTGTATGTTAGAAGCAGACTATAGTAAGTTTAGTATTGACCGAAGGCTGGCCAACCGCAATGCAATAAAAGAAAACATTTCACAGTGATTAAAATGACACTTGCATTATCTATGTTGTTTAATGAAGTTTGGGTTGCCACCATTCCTTCCAACTAACTCCAGGTGTGCGAAGGCTGGGTCATGACCCAGTGGGGGTGGGTGTAACATAGAGGGGCTTGATATGTCATAGAAGGGTAGAACTATATCATTGATCATCACATCAATCTTAGGGAACCCTGCCCGGCTTTGTTATTTCTAAAAATGGGTAGTCAGTTTTGACCTGGACAGCCCAGTTTTTTTAAGGTCAAAACCGACAGGTTTCAATCCTAAATGAAAGTATAACTGAAACAAACAAGCATTCAAAAGCAAAGCAGAATATGTTATGGATGGCTAAAATGCAGTTACATCTCCTAAATTAAATGTTAAAAATTATGCAAGTAAGGAGTACAGTTTTAGGCCACTCCAATCACACTAGGCAATAAAATAGTTTTAGCAAATGCACACCCAATATAGTAAAAGAAAAACAATGTTTTTTTTGTGTGTGTAAAATTGTCTGTTAATTGTATGCAACATCTACCTTTAAACATATACAGTATGTATTAGTATAAAATGTATATACCACTTCCCTGTGTGCAAACATGAGATGATGATTGTCACATTATCTGGACACAAAATCTCAACAGTCAAGTTTTTTTCAACCTGTTTCAACCAAACTCTGCTAGGTGGTTAAAGGAAGCAAAGTATATTGTATGTTAGTGGCAGAGAAATGTAAATTATTAGTAGTATTGGCAGAAGGCCGGACAGCCACAATTCAATAAAAGCAAATATTGCACAGTGAGATCAGTGATTGAAATCCCACTTCCAACGGCCATATTGTTTAATGAAGGTATAACTGGAATAAACAAGCAATCAATAACAACAGAGAACTGAAAATGCAATGGTTGGCTAAAATGCAATAAAATTACCTAAATGAAAAGTAAAAAGTGTGCAGGTAAAAGAGTGCAATTATAGGCCACTCCTTTAACACAAAAACAGTTTTAGCATCAAAAAACAAAAGCCACACACCCTGTATAGGTAGAACTAAAAACATTGTTTACTGTGCATATACGTATACTTGTTTAATTGTGTGTTAACTGTGTGCAATGTTTAAATAAAAATGTGTGTATCACACGCCTATGTGCAAACAGGAGACAAAGAAGGTCTCAGGATCTGGAGAAGGGCTGCCAAGTGACTGAAGACTGCAAGTGGGTTGTGGCACATCATCAAGATGCAGAAACCATGTGGTTACTTCATGTCTGCTGCTGTCTGGGTCCCCTGGTGTTTAATGGGTGGGGAAATGAGCCAGTTGCTTTAAGAAGTGCTGTCGTTAAATTGACAAACTGTGAAACTCTTACTTTCATCTGCCGATTTCAGAGTCTTTGATTTGCTGTATTATAGTGACATTGTGTGGTTGGCTTTTTTTCCCTCTGAATACCTTCTGCATTATCATATTTTATACTTCATATTTGCAATGCAGAAGAGGTAATGCTCTGAACCATGTATAATAAGTTACACATTGGTTTCAGCACTAAATTCATCATTAATCTGATATGGGCGCCATGTTTGTTAATTTAAAAGCTACTGCTTAAGAAAAAAGAAGATCATTTTAAGCATTTTATTCAGATGTAGGAATACATGGATTATTGCAGTCTGTTTCCATGGCAACATGGCATTGCATATCTATAAAAAGACACCTCATATTAGTTCACTTCCCTAGAACATCTTTATTAGATCACTTTCACAGGGAAATACAAATAATAAATTAAAAACTATAACTTATAACCATAAATATTATCCAGTTTGTTTTTCCATTTCAACACATATATTCCTGCCATGGTGAAATGTTCACTGAAAAATTCTGTACAATAACCTTGGGCGCTACAGTAAATGACAAATTCATATATTTATTGAAGAGGAAAAAATGCAGCAAATTCTATTTAAATTCTTCTGATAAATGTGCCCCTTAAACAATAAAACAATCTTAAATGTTAAAAATCTGGTGAGAAGAATGGTGGAGGAAAAACAAAATGGAGACAGCAGTTGAGAAGAATGGAAACGGAGACACAGGCAAAGAGGGAGTATGAAAACTAAGAAATGGGGCTAATATTACAGGGGTGGACATTGAAAGAAAGGATTATAAAAGTTCCTAAAACTGGAATGAAATCTTTAAAGCATCTGTGAAGGTTTATATATTAAGGGTCGAATTTTAATAATTTTAGAGGTTTTTCAAACCACGACTAAACTCACAAACTCTAAAACCATAGATTTCATTGAATTTATTAAAACCTCCTAATATAAAAATTACAAACAAAAATAAAAAGCACTGAACAATGTGACAAAAATGAATACATCAAAAACCACTAACAATGTGAGTTTTGTCATACAGTTCCTAGTGAAAACAAATCTGAAAACCTTTAATAGTCTGAACTGATTAAAAATGGTCCAAAAGATCAGTGCAGCTCCCAATGACTTCTATAGGACCTTGACAACTTTTGCTTGGCTAAGTTTTGCATTAGAGTTTTCTGAGGTTTTTATACTTAATAGATCTCAAACTTTTAGAGCCTTTAAGACATATTGGAAAAGCAAAACATTTTTCAAGATTTGTGGAAAAAAACAATTTGACTGTTAGTAAATGAGCCCCTTAATGTAGTTAAGAATAAAATGACTAAATGTAAATGCAAAAATGGAATGTAAAGGAAGTAAGTGATGAGGGTAATATAGCACAAGGCAATTTGACTACTTTGGTTCAAGCTCACCTTTAGCATGTGATCCAGGGCTGGATCTAGGGGTACGCAGAGTAGGTACGGGCCTAGGGTGGAAAGCTGGGGGGCTGCCAGGCACGTACCTTCTCTGCCTCCTACCCCCGCATGCTAATGGTTAGGCCACTAGACCACCAAGGTAAGCATTCCTTACAATTGGACACCGTTTATATGCTGTGGGATTGGGTCACCACAACTTTCCATTTCTCCAAACATTGGGAGACATAAACATTGAGGGGGACAATACACATTTTGGCTCCACAAGTCACCTGGGACACAATGCATCATAGATCCTGTGATTAATGCTAAAGATCTGATTATCTACATTTAGGTTGTTTATTTAAGCACTTAAACACACTCCCTTATTGTGCAGACTCACCTTTCATTCTTCCCCACATGCAGTTTGCCATTAGCTCTTGCACTACGATTACATTCTGCTTCTCACACACCTGACCTTTATGATCAGTGGATGGGGCATATTAAGCACAGAGGGATCCCTCTTTCAACATACAGCACTGCTTGTTTTTTTGATTGGAGCTGTAGTATATTTCATAGAACGACATTACAAAAGTCTCTGCACATTATAACTCCAAAATCACTCTGGCCTAGCAAGTACCTTAATAATTAATAGTATCAAGGTCAGTGTTATTACTGGCTGATACCATTAATATAAATGATTGCCTCTGTAAGCACTCAAATAGATTTCACCTTCAATGTTGATATGTTGATTTCTTTGGAAATATATTATGAATATAGAATGAATGTGTAAGAGGAACTAGATTTTCATGGTTTATCCTTTGCCATAATAAAATTTCTATTTTGTTAATATATCTTACACTTGCAATTTACAGCTCTGCAATAGAAAATCTTCAATTAGGCAATCCCTGTGGTGTCTAATAAATAGAACAATCATTTTGTAGATTAAATATTAGCCACGCAATTTACATATAAAACATGGTCCCTTCTATAGTTGCACTTTAAGATTTGCCAGATCAGGAATGACTTGAACATTACTGGGCAAAATAAATTTAGTTATATATAATAATGGACTGGCATTCTCCCATTAGAAACAATGTCTTTACATGCTTTGGCATATTGATTTATAAAGATTTATTTTTTGTTTAAAGTTTAAATTTTCTGGTCAGATCTTTATGGCACCCCCACTTTATAGCTGAAAAATATTATTACTAAGAAGCATGATAGCTACAGCAGAAGAACTCTAAAAAAAACTCAAGAAAAATATATTTTTCATTCCCATAAAGCCTCCCATGGTGTAGTGGTGAAGGACATAAACAGAGGCTGATGATTTGCCTATTGAAGTATGATTTCAAGGTTTATAGGTTAGATTTGATTATTGTTATGCTGATTTAAAGGTTGCAATTTAAAAAATCTTGTTCTTCAAAAATGCACTTTGGATGTAGAACTCACACTATGCACAGTAACTCCAGAAAAGAAGGTTTTGCAGTGTTTGCTACCACCTGCTGGATGGAAAGAAAAGGTGTGAGAAATTGCTAGGATACAACTGTATAAATGAAATATGTAAGAATACATATATAAATTAAGTCACATTTTCTTTTAATTTGGCCATCTCATCATTTGAACTACTCTGTATTTAATTTTTAAAGTAGGAACTACAATATTATGTAACTATATTACAGCTCTTTACTAGATACTTTTAGTCTAGTTTGACTTTTGTGGGATATTACAGTCTTTCCTTAAATTCTGAAAATATATTAAAGGAACAGTTCAGTGTAAAAATAAAAAAATAGAAAATAAATAGGCTGTACAAAATAAAAATTGTTTCTAATATAGGCTGGAGTGACTGGATGTCTAACATAGCAAAACATTAATTCCTGCTTTTCAGCTCTATTAGTCAGCGACTTGAAGGGGGTCACATAGGACATAACTGTTCAGTGAGTTTGCAATTGATCCATAGCATTTATATAATATTCAAAAGCAACAGTTATGACCCATGTGCCCCCCTCAAGTCACTGACTGCCTGGTAAACAATCAGTGGAAACTAAAAGAGTGCTGCAAAGCAGGAAGTAGTGTTCCAGCTATTATATTAGACATCCAGTCACTCTAGCCTTTATACATTATATTTTTGGCTTACTAACTATATTGAAAACATTTTTTTTAATTTTGCACGGTCCATCTATTTATCTATTTTTTATTTTTACATTGAATAATTCCTTTAAATTAGCATCAGTTCAATATCATCTGAAATATTCTATAACATTAAAGCTAAGGGAGAATTTATGCCTCTTAAAATATAGTGCATAATGCACTGCCTACTGTAATTAGAACTCATGGAGGCTTATTTATTAAAAGCCAGATTTTAGAGGTTTTGAATCATGACTAAACTCTATGGGTCCCATTTACTAATGAGTTTTACCAAAAATCAATTTTCCAAAAAACTCTACAAAACTCTACAAATTGAAGATATAAAAAAAAAACTTTTCCCCAAACCGAAGGTGCGGGCTGATAGAGCCCGCATTCCGGTTTGGGGTTCTAGTAGTTTAAAAAAAAAAAAAACGTCCCCAGCAGGGGGTACGAGCAGCCATCTCTTAGGAAGCGCATGCACATTATGAAAAGCAGCCTCGGAAGTGTGACCGCTTTTCAGTATGCGCATGTGTGTGACGTCAGCCACTCCGGTGCGAGTAAGCCAGCCCCTGCTGGGGTCTAAAACTCACAGAAATCTGGGACTTTATAACTTCAAGCTTCATAACCTTGCCAAATTTTGTAAAATGTTCATAGTAAAAAACTTTTCACTATGCTGGCAGATTTTATTGTCCCTCTTTCCATTTTCCAAATGTTGGGAGGTATATAGTTCAATTGTAAGTGTTATGTGTAATGGCTTTTAGTGATGAGCAAAATCTTTCATCAGGTTTCGTAGTGATAAAAACGCCCATAGACTCCGATGAGTGAAAAAATTTTGCCCATAAACTTCAGTGCATTTGGCGAATTTTCGGCAAAGCTAAACAGGTCAGATGTTATGTTTATTGCATTAAAATTAAATGTGAACATTGTAGGGGCTCACTCAGATGACGGATCTAAAAATACTTTATTCAAAGATATTCAAGGGTTCTTATTCAAACAATACCTAGGGGTTATTTAGTAAAGTCCAATTATAGGCAACTCTCTGGGTGGACATGGGTCCCTCTGGATTCAGCCATTTCTTTATCAGCAAAAAGAATCTGCACATATGTGATCCTGCTTGCAGGTTAGTAGTGTAGCGCTATAGTAAACTGGTGTGACTATAATCAGTTAAAGCTACCAAATGGTATTAAAACCACGAATGAAACTATTTCTCTCAGGGGTGAGCCCTCGCAGCGAGGTGGAGGAAGGATGTAGTTGAACTGTAACCATGTGCGATAAGCACAAATAAGTTGGGCGCCAGTAATTCTTTATGATGAACCAAAACAGCATTTATTCAACAGCAGAGCAATAGGAACAATCACCACAGTGGAGTATAAGACAGTTACTCAGCACGGATATAATATACGCAGCAAGAGTAGAGATACATACACAGCATAAAGGAGCAAATACTCACAGCACCATACATGGGCTGGATCCCTTCAGGCAAGGGGTCATGTCAGCAGTAGTTGAGCTTTGAATACGAATAGAAATACACCAGAATTCAGCAGTTGTACCAAGTGGTACCTGAGGGGAAACCCTATCCCTGAGGTCTGTACACTTAGTCCCTATTTCTGGGTTATTGAGTACCCGAGGATCTTAATCCTTCTAAGTCTCCTGTCGGAGCGTGAGCTGCTCAACTAGCTACCTAGCTATCACTCCTAGAGTGATCTATGACAGAGTATGCTATACTTTACTAGGGCCTCTGCGCCTAGGGATCATGCCCATTCTCTTCCAGCCTGCAAGGTTGGGCTAAAGCAATGAACACTGACCGCATGGTTCCCATGACCTTTATACTTTTACACAGTGCCACCTTGTGTACACTGTGAGAACTACAGGGGTTGCATAAGCACAAAAGGTCCCCATTAGGACCCATTAGGCGTCCATAATACTAGGAATGTGCCTGTCAGAAATATGTGAGGGTGTCTAATTTTCACATCCCTACAGTAGCAAAAGAACAATTATGCACACGCTGTGCTCAGGCAGTCGTATAAACTACAAGCAAGAATAAAATCTCTGCTTTCAGATTAACAGTCACTGGCATCTTTTTCACTGAGATCACATTAGGTTATATATGGTTCAGCAATTAAATACAGCTCAATCACCAATGCTCTATTAATAATGTTTCTCTCTTCAGTTTGTTCAAAGACTATTAAGTATGCCTCAGTATCATCTGGGGCATTACTTTCAATTTCATTATTCACTTGTCAGTAGATATTGATGCCTGGACCAACAAGCAGATTCTCATTCATATCCTGCATTTAATTACTTTAAAAAGTTGATTTTGACTTGGAATATGTCTGTCTGTAATTTGGAGTACAGCTATGGGATCTTTTATTCAGAAACCTGCTATCCAGAAAGCTTCAAATTGCGGGAAGCCCATGTCCCAATTTTTCTTTGTAATAATAAAACTGTATACTTCAGAAAAATCCCAAATGCATGCTCTTTAGATAAAAAATAACATTTTATTAAATCATGTTAAAAATTCAAAAACATCGGCTCCATGTGGGGTGTTTTTGAAATTGTAACGATTTAATAAAATTTAATTTTTTATATTAAGGGATTTTTTTTTAAATATTTTGTTACACCTCTGTTTGGTCACTAGAGGACCCATGCATGCCATTAATGTTGTACTATAATGTGTCTATCTCCAAGTAATTTAGCTATAGAATAATAAAACTGTACCTTGTACTTTATCCTGACTAATATATCATTCATCCTTACTGGAGTCAAAACATTCCTATTGGGTTTATTTAATGTTGAATTTTTTTTAGTAGTCATTCCTGTTGAGTTTATTTAATATTTACATGCTTTTTTTTAGTAGACAAAAGGCATGGGGATCTAAATTATGGAAAGCCCCCTTATCCAGAAAACCCCAGGTCCCAAACATTCTGTATAACAGATCCCATACCTATACTTTACAGGCATTACATTACTTTAGATCCAAACATTTTCATATTGCACAAATATTCCACATGATGGCAGAAATCCTCCACGTTTGCCACTTTTGTCTTGCTTTTAGTTTGCTGCCTGTCAATGAATTCTTTTGTGAATGCTTATGATGTTACCACACATGAATTCCAGTTTACACAACTTCAAAGTGCTGGTTCAAAGTTTAAATTGGGAGTAGCCTATTATATCATGTGCTATATGAAGAAGGGAGGCACCCTAAAACTCTCCCATTAAACTGTCACCAGGAGACACTTTTCTGTAATACTGATTGCAGTAGAAAGCACCACTTTGTTTTACAACAGGGGTACAAATGCAGAATTTTCAACAGTCTGTTAAAATGAATACATAATTATGTAGCTACTGTTTACACAGGTCTTTGGTTTAATATATTCTCAGAAATGCTACATGTAGAAATAGACTAGAGAGGCAGATAAACACGCTTTACTAGCTGCATATACTTACTCTGTAAACTTTCTAACTGTTTTAATTCAGTCCTTGTTGTTAAATTGAGAAAAATAATCAGACTCTCTATAAAAATTACTGCATGTAACCTGAGAAAATACCTACAACTGGGGGCAAAATTAGGGGCAGATTTATCATTGGTCGAATTTCGAATTAAAAAAAATTTGAAATTCGACCATTTGAATAAAAGGGAAGTAAAATACTTCTAATTCGACTATTGAATTA
Organism: Xenopus borealis; assembly: GCA_024363595.1. Classification (NCBI taxonomy): domain Eukaryota; kingdom Metazoa; phylum Chordata; class Amphibia; order Anura; family Pipidae; genus Xenopus; species Xenopus borealis. Next base: position 78,839,873 of record CM044436.1, read on the forward strand.
ATAATTGAAGGATTTTATTATCGAATTTTTTTTTATCCGATCAAAACTAATGACTCCCAATTCGTTAGCTTGATTCTGGTGAAGTAGGTGGTCGAATAAAAATTTAAAGGGGAAGTAATTCCACCATCGAATATTCGAATAAAATTTTATTTGAATATTCGAATTATTTGAATTTGAATATTCGATGGTTGAATTTGCCTAATTTGCATATTCAAAGATTCAAATTAGAATTTATATTAAATTTGATCGAACTTCGAATTATTCATGTGAATTTAGTAAATCTGCCCCTTATCATAAATTATATAGTTGTGTTATCCCCTCTGCAATTGCAAAACCAGTCTTACATTTTACAATTTCTGACCTTATTTAAGAAAAACCATCAACCTTACCTTTGTTCAGCTAGCTCAGGAGGATGTTCTTTCAGTTTCACAGACCTGGTGGTGGCCACTCTAGATTCTGAACCATGGGATGCGTAGTAAATTTCTTTGATAGCAAATAATATCTTATTCAATGTTTGCATGTGATTTATATACAGGTGGGCGTAACCATTACCATTTCATAGAATAGTACAGTAATTCACTTCTGCTCTGTAGTGTATCTGCAACTAGTTGTGGCTAGTTTGTGCTTCCTCCTATAGTTCAAAAGCACACAGGAAGGTTCATTGGCTCCAGATAAAATTGACCATAGTGAATGCAAAAATGACCTTAGACTGTAAGATCCACTGGTTCATGGACTGATTTAACATTATTGGGGTTATATAATAAAAGGCACTATGTTTGCCCAGGAGCAGTAACTAATAACAACCAATCAACAGATGAACATCAGCTGTTTTTAGTGCTTATCAAACTGAGCTGGGCCCATAAGGGCAGAACTAAGTGGCAGACTTAGCGGATCCGACGCTGGGCAACAAAACGCCCACGTCAAGTTGGATCGTCCAGCGTTGGATCCGATGGAAACGCAGCTAAGTCTGTAGTTCTGCCCTTACTCTTCACTGGCAAAATACATTTTCCAGTATGTTCATAATGTTATTTTGAGCTAAAAATTACTGTAATTATTTTTGCTGTTCTTCTGACCTTTTTGTTTATGTGGGTGGTGGATTTTCAGTTGGCACAATGCAAAGGTTTGACAAGTTGCATCAATAGAATGAATGCCAAAGATTGGCTTTGTCTTTGCTCTGCTGCAATGAGTGAAAACATTTGCCTCCACTGCAAGCTAATTTTTTTAGACATATTTTCCATAATTCCACAGTAGTTGTGGTTGCCAGGGAAGATTTGACTGAATCAAATGGATTTGATACAAAAAATATTAGTCAGGAGAAAGGCAGCAGTGCTGAGCTAAATTATAGGGAAGTGCAAGACAAGCATGTAAACACAGGTACCTGTACTGTAATTAATGGATTTTTTCACACAACTGCAGTCACAAATTACCTCTTTAATCACATTTGGTTTAATATTTTGGGTACTTACAGGACCATGGGACTGTGAGAAGAACCTTGTGTTCACTTTATTAAAGCCCAGTCCAAGTGCTGTTTCTTGTTTAGCTTTTTTATTCAAATAGAAGCTCATGAGTATATCTGCAATGTTAGTGGTTATGGATACATAGTTGGCCAGTGGTATAATCAGTCATTTGTAAGGGAAGTTTTGGCTCAGTATGCACCTCTTGCCCTACATCTACACTCTGATAAGGAGATTTTTTTGTCCTGCTCTTTAAGTATAACTTTTTAAATTCAGCTATTTCCAGGTACTCCAGGTCTGTTCAAACACTCCAATGCTGTTCCAGCTGTTCCAGTGATCCAGCCCTGTACTAATCTAACTACCAAGAAATCATCCTGTCCTGAAGACTGCTACATCCCTTCATCTTGCCACAACTTATTCAATCCAGGTAACTAGGGCTTTACTGATAAAGAGAAATCTGTTTATCATAAGTCTAAAATAATGCTAGTGATCTGCCCACTGCTACTTACATGCTTAAACTTTCTTTCAGCATCTGTAGAGACCTCATTCCATGCATTATAGACTTAAGCCTCACCTTGATTCTTATAGAATAACTAAAAGCAATGTAGCTACTTCATTGTGATGCAATTCTTCTTCTGTTTGAAACCTATTTTATTTTTCCCTTTCATGCTATCATATCATCTTCAATCGTCTCAGATCTAACTGTAAAATAAATAGTGAATGGAAAAGCCATTAAAATGAGCTATCTTAAAAATATAAATAACAATTTATGCAGCAGAAAACAATAGCAATAAAGGATTTTATCTTCAATTTTATAACAATCATAACTAATCTGTTCCAAGAAATTTGATTTCTTTTATAGAGCTTTATAGATAATAAACATGTATTAAGGCTTGAATCCGTTTTTAAGTAAAACTCCCCAATATTATTCATTTCAAAAAAATCTGAATAAATATGCTATTTCATAGCTTATTAAAATAATACAATGCAACTTATTTACCATAACATGTCTACAATAACATGTCAGTCAATGATTTCAAGGATTTCTTACATTTTCATAATAAAGAGTTACGGTATGTGGAATGATTGTGGTGCATTACTATAGCATATCAGTATATTTGAGTAAAAAGTAGCCAGAATTAACTTACTCACAGTATGTTAACATAGTATGATGATATCATTTCTTATTAAACAGTATTATTAAACATAATTTTTCTGGCCAGTATTTATGTCATCATGACCATGTAAATGAAGTCCAGACTAGAGGAGCACCTCCCCCATAAAACAATAATTTATTTTAAGGAACAAAGGTTGACATAAACAATGACTGGGAAAATGTCCCACAAGACACAAGGATGGGAAAGTTATCCCGAAAATCTCTTTTACATTTAAGAAACCACTACCTGGCAAGGTCCCTGCATTAATTATCTCTGAAAGTGTGAGTGATAAGAAATTTGTGAGGCTTAGGCAGAGCAAACAATATGATTATACTTTTAAAAACATAAATATATGACACCTCAACCTCTAATGGGAAAGATAATACTGAACATAGTAAATGTAAAACTTGGAGGTCCTGCCTAGGTGTACTTGGGAATGAAGTGGATACATGTAAACACTGATTTGAACAATAAACAATCTTTCTAAATTGTTGTATAAATGTCTCCACAATTTAAGAAACCTGATCTATGCCTAGAGGATGTGTACAGGAAACAGGCCTCCTCTTTTGTTTTCCTATACCATTCTCATTTTTTTCTGATTGCTTCAGATTTGTAATAAAATGTTACTGACATTGATTTTCTTTCCAATTTTGACATCCAATTAAGTCTGGTTTTGCACAGCATCAATGCACTGACTCTGCTGATACTTGATTCTCCTTCTTAGCAGACTTCTCCTGAGCCAGAGCAAGCCCTTTGCCCATCTGCTTCTGAATAGAGGATGAAACAGATGCTCAGCTTCCTGAGAGCCATAACACCAGGGGAAGAAGGGGAGTATTGTTCACGATGATTATAATAAGGAATGTTGCAAAAGAAGGAACCTACAGTGTAAGCAACAAGAAAAACAACAAAGGAAAAATAATTGTAGTTCAATAGTCATTTCAGTCTTGTGAAATACTTGGGACAATATGGGAGCAATATATCACAAGACACAGCTGTTTATTGAATATCATTTGATTTGTTCTTTATCCTCTATTCCATATCCCTGTAATGATGATAGAAAGCTGTGCTGTGCCTCTAGTATTGAGACATAAAGTTAATTTTTTTGCTGGAGTCTAAATTTTTTATTTGGTTGTGCACTACATATTTACTGTCTTGCAAATAATACAGCTTAGAAATATATTTTTTGTGGAGAACATAACTATACTCACAGGTGGAAAATTTAGGGCTCATTTATGTCTGTGGAAGCAGTAGACAACTTGAACTTTTCTCTGCAGTGAGTTCCAGCTAAAACCAATTTCATTAAAGGTACTTGTGTCCAAATGTATTCTTTGCACTAATGTATAGTTGCAGTAGTCCTCCTGCCTTCCACTGAGAACTGAGCGCTGCTGTGGCTATTGACACACAGAGCTGTGTGAACCATGGAGCTACCATAACCTCCTGACCAAGCAGTAGCTGCATGGTTCCCTCAGTGCCCTACACAATAGACCCAGCCAAGATCAGACTGGAGAGCCTGGGGCCCAACAGTGCTGCTGCTTCTGGGCCCCCAAACCCCCCTGGTCTCACCCGTGCTGCAACCCCCCTCTGGCCACCCCGTGCCTCCCTTTTTTTTCCTACTTGCAGCGGTAACCAGGGGCCAGAAGGAAATTCAGGGAGCACGACTAATAGCAGATCTGGGCCAGTGGGGCCCACAAGGTTTTTTTGGTGCAACTCAGTCTGATTTGCTCCTAGAGGAATCAGATGCTGGACACAGCTCAGTTGAGTCAGACTCAGCACAATTACGACTGATTTAACTCCAGCGTTGCACCCACATTGCACCTTCAATGCCACTAGAATTCTGGGAAAAAGTGGTCAGTCAGAGCAGAAATACATGGCGATTGCAATCCAAATTGCATTTTGCACAATAAATGAATGCACCCTTATATGAATGATTAGAAAACTTAAATGAAAACTGTTATTGATATTCTTCTTTTTTGCTTAGTCCTACATCATTTTCTTTTTATAGTGCTTTAATGTAACCTTTAGTATGTAATAGAATGGCCAATTCTAAGCAACTTTTCAATTGGTTTTCATTATTTTTTAAAATATTTTTATAGTTATTTGCCCTTTTCTTCTGACTTTTGTAGCTTTCAAATGGACGTCGCTGGCCTCTTCTTTTCATATTCCAGTATTCGAATCAATGCATGGTTGCTAGGGTAATTTGGATCCTAGCTACCAGATTGCTTAAAATGCTAATTGAACAGCTGCTGAATAAAAAGCTAAAAAAAAACACAAATAGTAAAAAAATGCAAACCAATTGCAAATTGTCTCAGAATACAACTCTCTACATCATACTAACAGTTATCTCAAAGGTGAACCACCTTTCCAAATTATGCAGATCAATAATCCATTCAGAATGTGCCATCCATTCAGAAATTTGGGTTTATAAATAGGAAGTAGGATGAAGAACCTCCAGTTAGTTCAACATATTCAACATAAACAAAATACAGGCTATTAAATAATAAATTCTGAGAAACGTTTCCTGAATATTGACTGATTTCTGGCACTCTTTAAGCCAGAATCTGCCTTAGCATTGATGGATCTTTTGGCTTGTAATCACAGTAAGATTGTAGAATGACTGACATTACAAACAATGTCAAACTTTTATTATTCTTTGTGTAGCAACTCTTTGAAAGAAATCTGTCAGAAGTTTTTCAATAAAATTATAAATTAATGGTGTGTTGTAATGTACACCCCCACTCCAAATACCTTGCTCAGAGGTCAGAATACTAAAATACTCTTTTCTGGAGAACCCTTTGCTGTCACTGATTTCCCAGAAAAGGTCTTGAGAAAAGAAAAGAGAACCTGAAGTGAAGTGCATCAGTGTTGAAAGAAGATGCCAGAAGAGTACATCTACAAGAAAATGCTGTGTGTCCAAGACATGAGAACTGCAGACTGCAGGAGGGGCAAGAACAAGATCAGTACCTTATTTTTTTTTTTTAGCATAATGTGTTAAGGATTGTAACATTTTAAGGTTTTTAATGGGAGCTACACTGATCTGATTAGAACTTAACTAGAATTTAAAGTTTTTTGGATTTTTTTCCACTACAAATTATCCAAAAAACTTGCATTTTAAAGGTTTTCGTATTTATTTGCACATTGTTCAGTGCTTTTCTTCATCTGCACTTTGTAACTGAATTTATTAAACAATCTGAATGCAAAAAGTGCATCATGGAGTTTGTGAATTTAGTCATGGGTTTAAAAAAATGCTAAAACTACTAAAATTTAAAAATAATGCTCTAGTGTCTTTTTTGCATTTAATATTAAAATGTTTCACTGAGAACCTGCAAGTTCTTCTCCAGTCTCTGGCTCTTCTGTCACATCATAAACATCTGCTTTGCTGCCTCCTATTTCTTTTTGGGGTAAGGTTTTCAGAAGTCACTGCTGAGTCATAACTTATTTTTTTCTTTCATACTCCTTCATCTCCATAGATTATTAAGTGTCAGCATGATTACATGGTATTACTGATGTGAAAATGAAAGCAACTAGCTGAAAATTTACATACGTCAATGTCTTCTAAACTAAAATACTGTAGTTTTGAATCTGAATTTTTGGTTATTGCAGCGTCAGACTGGCCCATTGGAACACAGGGAAAACCTGGTGGGCCCTGGTTGTACTGGCCCTTCCATTGCTCTCACTCTCTCACTGTTAGGTTCCCCACCGACTGCATATTGAAGGAACATTTGCTGAGCGTTCGACTGTGGAAGTTCACGCAGCTATCTTTTTATTCCTTCCTCCTCCACTCTGGTCTGCCAGCCCATCTATCTGTCACCCTGAGCCGCCATGTACCTCTTCATCTTCCTTCTGGCCCCCCTGTGACCTCTCAGTCACACTGTTGGGCCATCCTTTGCTCTTCCGTCACTCTGCTGAGTCCCTCCACTGGCTGTCCCATCACCCTGCTGCCACCTTACTCTCTTACAATCAACCTCCTGGATCCCTCACCTCCTGCTTCATCATCCTGCTGCCCTCACTCTTCCCATTACCCTACTCAGCCCCTCACCACTAACCCATCACCCTACTCAGCCTCCCACCACTTTTCCCATCACCCTGCTGGGCCCCTCTCCACCTGCATCATCACCCTGTTGGACCCTCCCACCAGCTGCACCATTACCCTGCTGGGTCCTCCCACTGGCTGTCATATCACCCTGGTTGGACCTCCACTATTCTCCCCATCTCCCTTCTAAGCTCCCCATCACTCTTCCGATCTCCCTACTGCCCCTCCTCACTCTTACAATCACCCTGCTTGGCCCTTCACCACCTGCCCCATTACTCTGCTGGCCACACACCCATTTTTGCATTTTTGTACAGGATGCAGAGTGGGGCAAGGAGCATGTGCTAATAAAAATGCTAATAAAGAGAAAAGTTGGTGGGAAGTCGGTTTTCTTGTGGAAGATTAGGTGAGTTAATACTTTCAATCTAATAATTTCCTGCAATGATCTTATTGGCTTGTTTACTATGCTCATGACTGACATGTCTAAGATGAATATGCTTATTGATCATTTCTTACTGGCATGTCTGGGTTTATTATGTGTATTGCCCAATAATTACTTTCATGACTGCAGTTAAAGCTTGTTGTCCATTTTTGCAGTCATCTCACTTGCATATCTGAGTAATTATGGTAAAAATGTTGGCAATGCGCTAAGCACAGAGCATTTTTTGAGGTCTCAAGCTTTACTTTCACATAAGTCCCATATTTTTTGAGACAGCCCTGGTGTGTGCAGGACCATCATCAGGGGAGCACAGGGAGTACTGTTGTACTTGATCTGGGCCTAAAGGGGGGCCCTGCTGTGCAGCTCTTTTTGAATTAGCTGGACACCCCTTGATAGCGCCGCATTAATGCACCAAAAACAGAGAGTGGAAGTCCCGAACAATTGAAGTCCTGAAGAGCCGAATTGATGAAGTCAAGAAGAGCTGAAGTCCCGAAGCTGCAAAAAGATCCGAAGCCACCAAAAGACCTGAAGTTGAACTCTTGAAGCCTCAAAAAGACACAAAGCCATGAAAGGAGCAGAAAGCTGAAGCCCTGAAGCTGCAAAAAGACCGAAAGCCAGAAAAGGAGCTGAATCCTTGAAACCACCAGAAGCCACGAAAGAGCCTAAGGTAAGGCCTACTGAACACCAATGTGTTTTTTTTTTAATTTTGTTAAACTTTTGGCTATAAATGCACTATTTTAATACTGCATGGGCCCCTGGCCACCAATGTTTTTTTAAAATACAGTAATCAATGGGGTCACTGATAAAATTAAAAAATTTTATGTTGGACCCTGGCCGCCAATGTTTTTTTTTTTAACTTTCATGGTTACCGTTTTTAGCAATGATGTCTGTGTGTTTTTTTTTACTATGGTGTGAGGTGGGATTGGGCAGGGGACCAGGGGGCCCACAAAATGTTGTTGTACAGGGCCCCATGATTTTTGATAGTGGCCCTGTGTGTATTGCAGGGGTGGGATGGAGAAAACTGTGAGGGGTGGTGGCAACGGTCACAGCAGCGGATGCACTTATGCATTTGGTGGACCCCTTCTTTGGAGGGCCCAAGGTACCCCAGTCCGACACTATACATCTGCAAGGAGTTTGTATATTCTCCCTGTGTCTGTCTGGGTTTCCTCAAGGTAGTCTGGTTCCCTCCCACCTAAAAGCACATACAGTATAGACAGATTAATTAGCTCCTGATAAAATTGACCATTGTGTACATAAAAAGTTTAGATTATAAGGCTTTGGGCACACAGGCTGTTGTCAGCATGCATATTTTTGCAGATCTCCCACGTACCCCTATTCCATTGATTTGAATCTGATCAGTTTTTGTGCGGTGACATACAGGCTGAGTGTGACACCAAAATTTATAGCCCTTGCAACCTGCCTTTTGTTAGTTATGAAAGATTCTACTCATTTCAGATATTTAAGTGCTGCAAACATTTGTCCATCAACTGGAAAAGAGTTTTTTTTTTGCCGGTTTCTCACCTCCTGAGCCTGTGAGAGAGATTTTGTACAGATATCAGGCTCACTTGATATTGTGCAATTCATGGTTTTCCATGTTCTTGGCCACCCTGGATTAATTAAGAATTAAAATTCTAAAGAAATATATTTTACATGGAAAAATGACAATCCTAAAAATGTTTCCCCTTTCACATTGATGTTTTATGAATTACAATTACAATTTTATGCAAATCCCACTGTTGCTATATTTGGCATAATGTTTTTTTTTCTTTGTACAGAAATATTCCATTCATGTTTATATTTCTTATTTTTATCCCAACGTGCTTATTTATGTTCAAATTTTCTTCTCATAGCTGTCTAAAGTTTGAAGTATTGAAAATTACATTTATTTCATGTAATTAGTTCTTGCTGATTGCTTTTAGTTACATTTCAAATGTTCATATTGACTTTGCACCTGGTTTCAAATGAGATATACACTCTTGTTTATTGTTTGGATTTGCAAATTTCCATATTTGAAAAAAATGAAACATACTGACATTTTTAATAACTACACTTAACTTAAAGAAGCAGTACAATACACTACTGGAAGCCAGATTTGCTAACTGGAAAGGGAGCAAGAATAATGTAAAAGATGGATTAATATATGCATACAAATGTAGAATAGTTTTTGTAGCCAACTCTTCTACACCTGAGGATGGGATTTCCTCCCAAACAGCTATGACTGTAGTAAGGATGTGGGAGTCTACCCAAAGAGCATCTACTCTGATTACAGTTTGAAGTAAGAAGAAGGTTGGAGAAGTGATGAGCACCAGTGACAATCCTTGGTTCGATTAGCCTTTAGGGCAGGCATTGGCTTCTAGCAGTCTTCCAGATGTTGTTAAACTACAGCTTATAGCATTGCTGAAGCTAGCAATTGTTAGAATGCGGGGATTTGTAGCTTATGAACTTTCAGAGGGCATGAAGAACATTAAGAACAAGAGGACCCAACATATCTAACATATCTTCTCAAAAACTTGTACAGATTACTTTATTATTTGATTTTGGGGGACAGTAGGCTTCATTTACAAATTACATGCTAATAAGTGCTTGATCACTCATTGGACAAAACGGAACCCTTTAGGTTCATTTAGTCTCTTGTCTGGTATTTAGATGCAGGCTGAAATTGCACCAATGCAATTTGCAATCTGCCGCATTGCTGTGTGCACAAGGCATTTCTTTCTGTACCACTACTTGTGTTAAAGACTATGGGGCCTCAATAAAGACTGGACCTCCAATGCAGGCTGAAGCTGCGATTGCAAACTTTGACAACCACTTGTTTTGAAAAGAGCAGTTCCTAAGAAGCAGAAGGTTAAATGTACTTTAGAAGAAAATCTATTCCAGTCAAAAATATAGGTGCCTATAAAAAGACATTGCATAAAGCAATATGTTTTTATAGGCACCTATAAAAAGATATTGCACAAAGCAAGCTCATATGTACGTGCTTCATGTACTTTGCCATTTTAAGAACTAAATGCTGCCCCCTGGGATTGTACGAGTCACAGTGCACACAAACACGCCAAGAAATCCATACATATTAGGTCACATGAGCCAATTAACAGACAGTTCTGTCTTTTGCTTCCACACTTCTTCCTGTTACAGTTAGAGCTGGAGTATTTCTGGTCAGGTGATCTCTGAGGCAGCACACAGACCATCACGAAATGGAGCTCAAGGTAAGGACAATATTCACTTATATATTCTAGCTTAGTAGGATTTTTTTTTAATATGCAACTTAATATGCTATATACTGATACATGTGTGTTGTTTAAGTATTCATTTTTGTGGTATAGTTTCCCTTTAAGGAACAAAATCAAGTAAAAAGTGAAATCAGGGATCATTTTTAATAATGTCAATAGCTAGGAAAACTAACAATAAAACATAATACCTTTGTCACAAATATTAAACTCTGCTTTAAAAAGAGCTGTATTGTTCCTGAGTCAGCATACAGTGAATGTTTTACATTTTATCTCTCTGGTCATCACTTTCATTCTGATTTAGGGCAGATGAACTAGAGTTCCCTTACAACAAATCTTGCTTTAGCAAAAGCTTCATTGTACAATTCTTCTAATTGTATTTGTGGTCTTGAAATAGGAGAGATCAAGGATAACTTGGGTGTTTCAGAATCTCTTTGAAAGAACAATGCTTACTGTTAATGTTTTATTGATTATATGATTATTTACAGACAAGTGGCAGCTATTAATTTCATACAATAATATGCATGTTTTATGTTACAGTATAAGCCTAGAAGCTACAATGTGAACTATGTACTTTTAATATTAAAAAGCCACGTGTACAAGGAAAACATGCGATTTCCATAAACAGCATGTAGTGATGAGTGTGTCTGTCCCGTTTCGCTACGAGAATATGAATATATTTTCAAATTTTTTCTAGAAAATACATTACTACCATGCAACATTTAAGGCACACACGCAATATTTTTGTTGCACACCAAACCTACTGCATGGCAAATTTTTACATCTATTTACAATATATATCTATATTATTTAATTTCTGTTTTCTGTTAGCCTTAGTCTTGGAATTACGCAGAAGCAGCAAGCAGGCAGGCACATTTTTGTGGAAACTGTTTTTAAGGCAACTTGTGTATTATTACAAAATCATGTAAGACCTAATACCCTCATGCAGTTCCCTACAAAATGATAGTGTGTGAGGAGGGAAGTGGACTGTGAGGAATGCAGTGACATCTAGTAAGTGCTGAACTGAAAGTGAAAGTAACTGCCTGCCCCATCTCTATGTCTCAGGCATAGAGGCGGAGTAGGCATGATAAGATTGACAGCTCAGAACTGTAGGGGGTTCTTTATCAAAATACCTATTTTTTCTGATCTGAATTTTTAAAATTGGAAAAACACATTTTTAAAGATTTATAAAACTCTGATGCTGTTAAAAATCCAAATAAAAAATTACTCCAATTCAGACCTGCTGAGTTCATGTAAAAGTCAATGGCATATGTCTCGTTAATAACCTGATCTACATTGGGTTTTGTTTAATAATTTGAAATCTGAAAAAGTCAGAAGTTTTGGGCATAAAATGCAGTTTTTGATGACAAATCCAAAAAATGTGTCTGATTCGGATTCTTTCCCGATTTTATCAAGTTTTTTCCCACACAGGAAATTGTTGAAAAAATTTATTGATAAATGGGGGGGGGAGTCTGTGCAGATTTTGTCTGAGTAGTTTTCAAAAAATAATGAGAAATTTTCAGATTTTGATACGTAGGCCCTGTAAACTCTTTTATAACAGGTATGGATGTTTTATTGAAAATAAAGAATTTTGGTTTTGTGTACTAATTGCAAAGTATGTGTGCGTGACAGGTCTGCTTTAAATGTCTTTTCATTACATTCACCCTGTGATATCTAATGATTATTTTCCACAATTGACATTAGGGGATAAACAGAACCTTCTTTCTGGAATATTGGATTACTGCATAACTAGCTAAATGTTTGAAAATGTTCTTCTATTCCTAAATGCAATGTAATCTGGTTAAATTGATTTTACAGCAGAATTACATGATAATTGGATTTATATATATTTCTATATTTTAAAAGACTTTTAAAATATCAATTTATTTAACTTTTTTACAGGTTGTCACTGAATGCAAAATGATAACAAATGAAATCAATTCTTTGAGTCAGTCTGTGCATTTAAAACAAAATATGTCAATATATAATATTATTTGAATCAAACTTAACACACTTGGATTTCAGTACAAATCCAATTGCCGAAGGAATACAAAGGTTATTATGCAACCCTTATGTCAATGTTAGAAACAGCCTTTTAACATTTCACAGCAAAATCAAATTATCTTTTTACTCTACTGATTATTTAAATATGACCATGAGCAGACAATTTGACTAAAATGGAAGTCAATTATTTCCTGCACTAACTACCTGATTTCAGTACCCTAGGGCTAGAGAATTCATAAAGGATTGATGCATCATATGAAGGAAAGTGATAAATTATAGAGGGATAACTAAATGGATGTTTCCTTAATGACATTTGTTACAAAACAGGAGAATAACGATAGGTAATTATTTTTCAGAGAGAAATTAATGTTTATCTTTTTTTAGAGAGAGAAAAACTATTTATTGAAATGGGCCTGATTACTGAATTATTGATGTAAACAAGGCAGGGTTGACTATCTATCAGAAAATAAGTATAGATAGGATTTATACAATGATTTTTAACCTTTTGCCCACCAGACCCATAGGATACTTTGTAAGTAATTTAATTTAGTGAAATGTGATTCACATAGACTAAGAAACAACCAAGAATCATTAAATATGCACTTTTGTGGGCCATAGGTAAAGGCAAAGGGTTTGATTTACATAACCATTGAAAGCAGTTGGATTCATATTAGTGTACAGTAAACTGATGGCTAACCAGTAAACACAAACAGTAATTTTACAAGACTGAATAGTGTAATCAGTGGTGAAGTTAGTGACTATAGACCCTGCAACTGTAGAGGGACCTGCAGACATAGGGGGTCCAGTGACCCACTTGCAGACCCTCTGCTCCCATAGCCTGTGATTTCTACGGGTGCCGATTATGGAAATTTGGGCCTGTTTGGATACAGTGATTCCTTGAGTTACAAACATCCTACTTACATAAAAATCACACTTACAAACAGAGACTATTACAGTAACCTGCCCCATACACTATATTTATGTATTCTCTACTGCCAAGCACAGAAAGGTAAACATAAATACAGGTATGGGATCCATTATCTGGAAACCCGTTATGCAAAAAGTTTTGAATTCCCTTTTCTCTGTAATAATTAAACAGTACCCTGTTCTTGATCCCAACTAAGATATAATTAATCTTTACTGAAGCAAAATCAGCCTATTTATTTAATATTTACATGACTTTCTAAAGAAGATCCAAACTATGGAAAGATCCATTATCCAGAAAGCCCCAGGTCTCAAGCATTCTGGATAACAGGTCCCATACCTGTACTATCTTTAATACCAAACTTTGCAAAGTGAAAGTTGCCTAGGTCCTATTGAAGTCAACAAGGTTTCCTTTCATATTACAAAAGCAAATAGGCAGGTTAATTGGAACCTGATGATATTTACACTACTGGGTACAAATAGGATAGGGACCTTAAATTGCAAGTTCCAGTAGAGCAGCAATATGTCAGTTCTTTATAAACAACAGATAATAAGCACAAGATAGAGTAATGCTGCTAAATACTCCACACTTCATCCATCAATACTCTGTTTAACAGACCAGAGCTAAATCTAAACACTTTTTAAGTATCTGAGTCTTGTAAACTACTAAATATTTTGAAACCTATTAAGCACATCCCACAGGAATATTTTCAGAATTTAGAAACAAAGCACTATGTCATTCCACTGTATCATATGTATTTTATAATCAGATTTCTGAATATGGGTAACATCGGTAATTTTACCACGGTACCCTGTAGGTTTAAATATTTCATATCTGCCTTTCAGCAGCTGAATAACTAGTATAATAAATCATCAGATGATGTTAAAGTGCCCAAAGCTAAGAGGGAAATTTGTAAAATGACATGAATGATTTCAAGTGCTTAGCTGAAAAAGAAATGACACAGCAAGAATTGTTAAAAAAAACCAAGATGATTGCTGTTTTTTTCTCTTTCTTTTACCATTCTTGTTTTAAGAAAAAATATAAGAGTCTCTATAAAGTGGACATATTAATGTTGAAAAATGACATGTTAAACCAAGATAAATAATTTAATAATTATGAATCTAGCTAAATCCCAGGCACTTGGTTTTAAAACTACTCAAATATTTACAGTAATGTTTCAAAACAAGCCTCTTTCTGACACTTCATCATTGTAGGGTGAAATAATTTGGAGTCTAGTTATTTTCTGCTTCTTATTCATGGAAGAAGATAAACATCTTTATTAAGGGAGCTAAGAATTTCCAGAAAATGATTTAATCATTTTATGCAATTTTGTGTGTTTATTAGTTATGGGCAAATTCGTTTTCTGGATTTCACTGCTGCCTAATGTTTAGTGAAATTGCCTAATGTTTAGGGAAAATTTGCTGCAACAAAAAAATTGTCAAAATTGTATTGTCAAAATTGTTACACGTTAAAATTATTCGGACATCCATTGACTTTAATGGATTTGGACAAAAGAATCACGTATAAAAATTGTTGCTTGTGTCAAAATTGTTGCCCATCAACATAAGTTTGACGTGCATTGAGTAAGAGTCGCTCATATAAAAATTGTTGTTGCATCAAAATAATTTTGACGCCCATTGACTTCAATGCGTTTCATTAATTGTTTTATAGTTTTTTTTGAATATTTTCAAAGTTTCAATAGTTTCTCTGTGAAGCAAAATGGTATAGATTCGCCCATCACTAGTGTTTATATATTTATTACACAAACATTGGGAGGCACACTTATCTGACTTTATGTCAATATTTTCTGTTTATGTTTTCCCAAAAATTTTGTTTGCGGGCAAAAACTACATTTTAAATTTTTTTTAGGTTATTGAACAAAACCC
This sequence comes from Xenopus borealis, assembly GCA_024363595.1. Taxonomy (NCBI): domain Eukaryota; kingdom Metazoa; phylum Chordata; class Amphibia; order Anura; family Pipidae; genus Xenopus; species Xenopus borealis. The sequence continues at coordinate 78,854,992 of CM044436.1, forward strand.
AGGGAAGAGCAAGAAAGGAGGTCTGAGATGCCAGATTTTGGATTTGGACTTTTTCCATCCTCAGGGTATAATAAATTAAGTTATTTTATACTGAAAAATACAAATTCTTTGGATTTTCTTCTTCAGAGTTTAGTAAATAACCCCATATAGTACATACCTATACATACATATATTGGACTTGTTAACTGGAATTCCACATATTCCAAACATTCCACACCCTTGGAAGGGATAGCCCCTGCGTCACTGTTATAGAGGCAGAGAAAGGATTACAAACTAGGATCAATTATACAAGTCCTTCTTGTCATCCCTATGCAAAACCTCTTTCGGAAAGCAATAAAGGATGAAAGTGTAGACATAGAGCAGTAACACTTCCCCATCATCTTCATGTGCTGTAGAACATCTATATGTCTGGTTCAAGAAAAGTAGGAAACACTAGGAAACAGTAAACTGGTGCAGCCAACAGGGATATTGGCAGTTACTTTTCTGAGGATGCCATTGCTTTCATGAAAGAATAAACTTCGGCATAGAATCTCTTCTCTGCAAATCCAATATCCAGAAAGCTCAGAATTACAGGAAGGTCATCTCCCATAGAAACCACTTTTGGAAAATAATATTTAAAATTATTCCTTAATAATACAGTACCTTGTAAGTGATTCTAACAAAACTGCATACACCCATAGAGTGGCAATTTTGTTCTGTTGGTTTAATTTAACATTTACTTTTTTTTGTACTAGACTTAACATATGGAGATCCATATTGTTAGCCATTACATGGAAAACCCCAGCAATACTGCATACATACCGGTAGCATACAAATGCAGACAATGATTTGTAGTAAACATGCAAAGGTGGCCCAACTACCAATTTAAATTTAGTAGCAAAGGGTATTACATACCCAAGTTTCTTCCTTCATAATACATTTTGAAATAAACTTCAGTAAAAATTGAATGTTTGGGGTTAATTAGATGCCAAAGAAGACTAATGACTATAGCCAGTAAAAAGAAACTAGCTTTAGGCTAGGGCCAGAGTTGGTATTTTCCTGCTGTGTAAGAAGTTGAAGACGCAGTACATTGTCCTTTTCAGCTTCCACTTAGCTTTAGCCAGTCACCCTGGACTGTCACTGGAAAATTTCTACATCCACAGTGATGATTATTTGTCTCTGGGGAAAACTCTGGTCTCTGTGAATTGTTGGCTATGTGCCATACTGCACACAAAGAAATGAGCAATGGGAAACCTGCAAGTCAAGTAAAAATTCAACATAGGATAGTAAGACACATTTAGGTGTTTTCCAGATATATTCAGAACTGCAGCAGGTAGAAATATATGTAAGAATACATAACAGTAGTTGTGCCAGCTTAGATGTAAATATACTGTATTGCAATATATGGGCAAATAATCCCTGTTTTGTTTAAAGGGTAAGGCATTTTTGGTAGCTTAAGGCACAAAATGTCTCAATGTCTTCAATATATTGATAATGGGTTGAGTGCAAAGGACCTCTGGGATTTGTCTGTGTGAATTTTGTGGTCACAGCCTCATTGCACCCCGCTTAATGTTTTTAATGTTTTAAAAATTAGTGGTGAGCACAACTTTTCCTTGTTTGTAAGAATACATAACAGTGCAATGAGTACAAACTTGCAGCCAGTCAATATGAATAAAATGAGGAATGATGAACAAATATATATCTATATACACAATGTATAATGCATGGCTGTTATAGATATTGGGTAAATTAATTATGGGTAATTAATGCCTAAATACATGAAAAACTAAGTTTTTAATTTGCCAAATATTGAACTGTGGTATTCTGAAGGGGTTCACAGCAGTTTAGTATTTTATCAAAACTTTCCTGACTGTCATAATATTTTTCTGATGCATATAGATTTTATTAACTGACACAGTTATCATACCTAATACTTGTTTTCATTTTCCAGAATGCGTTCAACTGTTGTGAACAGCTGACCCATTTGGTGGTTGTTCTCAATGCTTCTTGGAACTATAATCATGTCATTGCACAGAGAAAGGATTTGGACAATTATTTTAAAATACATTGTTAAATCTAAAACTTTTGGTATTGTTTTACTGTGATGGAACTATTAGGAAAAAAAAAAGAAAATTGTGAGAATACAAGCATTGATTTGAAAGTGTAAACATCTTGAAATAACCACACCTTGCTTTAAAGATAGGCTGAGCTGACCCTAAGGGAGACCAGGAGAATCATACAGAGATAAGCTAAAATTGTTATTATTAGAATTATTATTATTATTAATAATAATAATAGTATTAATAATAATGCTTGGAAGCTGAATTATTTTATCAGTACAGTAAAGTATCCAGCGTAATAACACTCATCTTGCTGTGTGATCAACAGCTTGATTTTCAGGTCATCTCAGAGTCTTTGCTTTTTTTGTATCATTAAGAGTTTTCAAAGGATTGAATTGTTTCAGTGTACAAGTGAGATTTTCCTGGCACATTCTAAAAGTAGTTAAATTTGTTTTCTATCATCACATTATATCATGTGTATGAGGCAAAATAAAAACAAATTAAGCAATGGAAAACAATTACATACAGAACTGACTAAAGCAGCTGTGTGAGATAATTTTACTTTATGATCTAACATTTCTATTATTGTGGTTAACTCCATGTTAGGCTAATTGGCAATAACTAATTTCCCAAGATTATTCTAGTGGCAGTCTGGAAGGAATGAAAAATATGTATAAGCACAGATATGGAACATTTTATCAGGAAACTTGTTATATAGATGACTCCAAGTCTTGCAATGCCATTTCCCAAACTGTCCTAAATGTTTGGCTAATTTGTTTTTTTTTTTTTCAGTTTTTATAGTAGACTGGACTTGATAATTAAGCATGCATAAATCCATGTTGGTAGTAAATATATTTTAAGTGTTTTAAAAGTCTTATGCAGAAAACTCCTTGTCCATAAAACACCCCATTTCAAGCATTCTGGGTTATATGTAAAGTCTATACTGTAGTTATTGCCACCATATAATTATAGTAATACAACTGTTGCATGTTCAAATAATTGGTATCAGGCAATTGCAGTGTATTACATGTACAGTATGTTTCATAACTTGTTTAGGTCAGATATTACATTATACATAGTACTGTGTTCTCATGTTTAGTGAATTTTAAATCCAAATTCAACTTTTAGCGTTTTCTTTGGACAAATTAATATGGAGCATAAATTATAATATGTATCCTCTTGGACTGGATTAAGTTATATATAGGTATCACCCCTGTGATTTTAATTTGCATTGTCCTTTAAATTGAATAAATACCATATGGTGAACCTAATATAGTAATTGTTTACTCACTATAAGGCAGCAGTATTTATATAATCAAAGAAAAAAACAATTAGTATTTATATAATCAAAGATCTGATGAATCTGATGAGAAGTGAGGTTCTTTTCCAATTGGAAATCACAACATCTGGACACACGGATAATGCTCAAACTCAGAAGATAAGGTTTATTGAAGAGGTGCAACAACACTGCAAATTAACAAAAGTAGCAATCAACAGGTCTGGACAAAGGGTCCCATTTCATTAGTGCATTAATTTTTATACCCTCCTACAAACATTATTAGCATTATGCTATTATACATTTTCCTTTAATCACCCCTCCCCTTTATTTAGACACAAAAAGAATGTCCTTGGTACTTTCCATCTCCAAGGATGAAACAACTTATCACCACATTCCAGAAGCAAAATAAATAAATAAAAATCATTGTCAGCTTGTCCTGACTGTTTTTGGCCTGTTGCTCTATTCTTGAGTTTAACAGTCCCTATCTCAAGCAACAGCTCCGCTATTAATCTGCCCTTAACTCAGAAACTTTAGTGGCAGCACGATTGAGCTTTTTGACATTTTGTTCCTTGTTTGCTCTTAGCATATTGTAACAAAGCTGAATTAGTTATAGATGGGCGATATATTTCTCCCAGGGTGTTATATAATACAACACCCTGGAACATGGAATAATTAATACAGACCAAAGCTGCAAGGTAATTGCTGCAGCTAAAGTACTTGGAGGAGGGAGAGAGTGAGAGAGAGAGCAGAAGCGGCACTGCACAGGTAAGGCACTGGTTACTAGTGATTGTGTTATATATTTTGGTTCTTTTGCTGTTAAGTTGGTGTTGGGAAAGCCACAATCGCAGTATTGTCTCTTTAAAAAATTGGAACCTTCAAAAAGTGTTTTTGAAATTTTTTGAAATTTGAATGAATTTGATTTCTTTTATTCAATCGAAAATGGAAGTATTTGAATGAAAAAGGTCCATTGTTGATTGAAAAACCCAGACAAAAACGAAATTTTCTCTATTCAAAATTCAACCATTAGTAAATCTGCCCCTTAATCTATGAAAAAGAAGTAAATATTATTATAAGGCCTTTCAGAGAGAGCTTTATGGATAGTCTTTCGCTCCTTAATATTTCCATTTTTTTCTACAACTATTTAAATGGGTGCATCTAAAATGAACAGAGCATGGCTTTATGCCACAGCTTTAACAAAAAGACAACAATAATAAAATGGGTAAAGAGATTAATTAATATACAGTCATATAAATTACATTTTCATGATCTGCTGCATTTTTAAATCACCTCCACTCTGGCCCACGTATAAAGTGTATAGCAATTCATTTGTTGCTTCCAAACATTCTAAGAGTAATTGTAAACAGGCTGTTATGGTTTGCACCCTTATATTACCAGAGTGCACTTGTATTTTGATATAATGTCCAATTTCATTTTAAACATCTCATAAATTTTAGGTTTATCCTAGATTTACAATATACTCACATATTAAATTTTGCTGTGTAAACTGAATACAGTACCAAATCTCATTACGATTAAGTGTAGCTAATTTAGCAATGCTGAGTGATCTGAAAACATAAAACTACTAAAAAATATAAATTTTGAGTCATGATTACAGACAGTTGCCAAAAAGTTTTGAGTAGTTTGTGCCAATGAATCTGAACTATAAATAATAAGAAAAGACAGTCAAAGTGAAAAGCAGTATATCTATCTCTGATATGCAGTCAAAGTATAAAGCAGTATAACATCTCTGATAGAACTGTACTCTAATAGAGCTGTTACAATTTGACCACAGACAACACATTTTTGCAGTTATATGTTATATGTTGGTATAATATGTTATAATGACTGGTGGTATAACTACATTATGATACAGATTGAAGTAGCGGGATTCTGCCATGGAAAAACATGTTTTCTTTTTTCACCCCTGCAGCCTATCGGCAGCCTATCAACAGAACCATGGGCAGGTAACAAGATAACAGCTCCCAGACAGCTTAAGAAAATAGTTTATTGGTTCACAAATACAATTTTAAATGGCAAATCGAGTGAATTATTTGCAATGTAAACAGTGAAATTTAGAAATGAAATACACATCTTAAAACAGAATCCCTTTAAATATGGAGAGTGTAGGAGTAGAACATTTACTAATATACCTACTACTGTACATCAACACACACAAAGAACACACTGAAAATAGTGAACACAAAATAGTGAATGCATATACACACTATCATTCAATAGTCTGTATTCACATAGAAATGTCATGCCGTCCCTGTGGTCAGTGCTTTGACTGGTGTGAATTCCATAATGTAGTAGGACAATGATCTGAGCTTACTTTTTACTTGTGTAAAACCTGTTTGCAGAAGAACTGAAAGCTAGAGTACCTTATTGTCAGTAATAGACTTACCAGCATATTTACCAGAAGTCAACGCTCTTGTTGAAAAAGCTTCAATGTAAAGTCAGTGACACCTCTGGGAAGAGTGACAGAAGGAATTAATTGAAATGAAATTTTCACAAAATATTTTAAACAACTTACATCTAGAATGACAAAGGTCAACAAAGTAGGAATTGCTACAAAGAGAGGATTATTTGATTATGGAAAAGTATGACATCATCAATGTATTGGCTCATTTAAAATCGATAATTTCTGGTCAATTTAGTTCCAACTTGGTGATTAAAACACATAAGCATTTCTTGGTTATTCTTAATATTTGAACACTATGCAGAACTAAGCATCTTTGTTGCGTTCAATAACCTATGGCTGTAAGGTGTATATTACATAAATTGAAACAGTGAGAATTAACTGTATTGACAGTAAACATTACACATTTATATTTAATATTCTCTGCTCAGCTATGATAAATTCACATGTTGCAGTAGCACCAGGACAGGCTTTAGGTGTTCATACAATGTTATGCTTCAACAGACTTAAAGGGAAAGAGTCTTAGCTTGACATCTATTATGATATCTTTTTGTGCAAAGCTTTAATGGTGTAAGTCGACATTTTGGTCCTGCACAGAGGACCTTTATCAAGACATATGTTTTAATATATATATATATATATATATAAAACAACAGCAAAGAGGGTCCGCACTCACAGGACTTAAAAATAAAATAAAAAAGTTTTATTCAAATAGACATGAATGACGTTTCTGAAACGTCAGTCATGTCTATTTCAATAAAACTTTTTAATTTTATTTTTAAGTCCTGTGAGTGCGGACCCTCTTTGCTGTTGTTTTCTATATATTTTGGAACTGCACCCAGGCACAGTTGAGTATTATTTTTTCGTGAGTGCTGGCTTTCTGCATCGTTGGAGATTTCTATATATATATATATATATATATATATATATATATATATATATATATATTTGGGTATTTAATGCATTCTTTTGTACTAGTCTATACTTTGAGAAAGGCCTTGGAGGAGGCCGAAACGTTAGTCTTCTTTAAATAAATACATTTTGTTTTCATTAAGACCTGAGAGTGCGGACCGTTTTGTGGATATATATATGTATACATATGTGTGTATATATATATATATTTATATATATATATATATATATATACCATGTCCATAGAAAGAGCACTCACAGGTCTTACGTATCAAAAATAAAATATTATTAAGGAGCACAAAAAAATGACGTTTCGGCTGGAACACCAGCCTTTCTCAAAGTGAAACTGTGTTGTAAACAATCAGTTAATATACAGAGAGTGACAAGTGGGGCAAGGAATTTGTGATGTGTAACAATCCTATTGGTGAGTGTGAAGTCATGAAAAATTCAAATAAACCAATTGGGTAGCCACAGCGCATAGGAGTGAGAGAAAAGAACAAAACAATGCACCCACTCCACCATTTCCTCCAGAACTGAAACAAAGTATTAATGTAGAGAGTGCAAAGTTAATCGAACACATTACACAGTACACAACCCTAATCACCTGAGCCAAGGGAGTAAATGTACAGTACATGCTCATACTAGATGTGGGGACACCTCTCCAGGCGTTACATATGAAGTTCTGCTGTGTAACGGATCTGTGTATCTCTCCTTAATTCAACCCAATCTCTCATTAGTTCAAGTTCAAAGACACACCTACGGTAGGGTTATAGGTCATGGATCTGCACTTCACACAGTGAAGCAACCAAAACGAGAGGTTTAATATTGGGTTGAAGCAAGACCTTTTTCAGTCTATAGTCTCCCCTATTTATGTTAAGTGTTAGGGATGGTTGTAACCGTCGACTCGTTCAGAGCGTAAATCCCAATGCTCAACACGGGAAGCGGTCTAAGTACATTCACTAATTCGACATGAGCTTTTAAAGGTAATTTGATGAAGGTCATGCGCCATCCATTTTTAAGTTCACCACTTGATATATATATCAGTAAAAGGATTCTCACTCCATATTCTTGTGAATAATCATGTTATTTATTCTTCAATGCATATCCAACATTTCGGCCCACACTGGGGCCTTTCACAAAGATAAAGTGCAAGAGTACATGTTCATACTTAAATACAGTTCAAAATTTGGCGCCAAGTATGATGTCATAGGCAGTAAAGTTGTGCACAAAGAAACCTTAACAAATGTATAGATGCAAATATAGTACA
>CM044436.1:78889717-78912763 GCA_024363595.1 Xenopus borealis
TTATTTATTTATATATATTTTGATAACATAATCCTCATTATTTATAGAATCAAATAGACATATATATAGTATATATATTTGGTTTTCTGACATAAAGGAGCACTATACCCATTATGGAAGTTGTGGTCATGCAAATTTCCTCAGTTAGTTGCACTAATAATTCATTAAAGATGGTTGGGTCAAAGGCTGCACTACCATATAGTTGCACTCAGCATATTTCAGTCCTTCCTGCCTCCCTTCCAAATTGAGTGCAGTCATGCTTATTAGTGCAGTAGAACCCTGGAGCTGCCACCACCTGAAAACCAGGTTGTAGCTCCAGCTCTGTCAATTGCTGCAGCACTATTGCACTAAAAGTATAGGGCACACATGGCACTTGCACAACGCTTCCAGAAATGGCGTCAACCTGAAGTATTCAGTGTCACAATTACATCAGCCGCAATAGTGTGAGGTGTGGTTCCCCCTGAAAAGTGCAAAAATATGTAAATGCTGAATTGTGTTGGTGATTGTGCTTAAAATTGCCCACTGCATTTGTGGTGATAAATGACCATTTCAATGTCTAAAGTTGATAAATCAACCACTATATTAAAAATAAACGTTATTTCCTAACTTCTACTTATATTGCTGAACATCAAGTTTAAAAAATATTATATGAACGGATTAATTTAAATCTGGTTTTCTATCTTCTACCAAAATTAACAAGAATTTAAAAATTCCTTTCCTGCCACTAATGCTGAGCTCCAATTTTATATAGACAAAATGGGTAAAATGAAAACACTAGCATTTGCTTGAGTTTTATACTGCTTTAATTCATTACAATACATTTTCTAGCCTAGAACAAAATAATGCAAATTCCACTATACCCAAACAATATTATTAATTCCATCACTATAAATATATTTCGTTTTTAACAGAGACTGTAGAGATGTTGTTTCTGAAATGTATTTCTGAAACTACCATGAGACAGTTTCATGTTGGTTCTCATTTTTCTGTAAATTTCTTCTGCCTCATTAAGCATGCTTTTGCCTTATCACAACAGCAGGATGATGATTTCACAATGATATATTCTACTATTCACAGTTCATTTACTGATTACGATACCAAATCCACTTCTTCTTTTGAATTAAATCTTTATGACAAACTTTTTTGTTTAACAATCATATGGAAAATGAGAATACATTTTTCATCAGCTAATAGTATTACTAAATGAATACATTTCTAGATTATATGCCATAAATTATTTAAGACCATTTAACACCAACAAAGTAAGATGTATAAACTTAATGAGCAAAACTTTTAGTGCTTACAATTTATTCAGTGAATAGATAATACATTGCTAAATCCAGTAAATGAATTGGACTTCTATAGCAAATAAAAGACCCAAGAGGAAAGATGCAGGTATTGTAAATAAGGCAATGCTCAAAACCAGGGCATAAAGTTGCTGTGCTACTAACGCCACTCAATAAAAAATTTCACCCGACAGATAATATGTTTGCATAAGTAACTATGTATATTGGCATACCACTGGAGTCCCATACCATTAATGTAAATTAATTTATTAAAAGAACCAAACAAAAAGTATGAACAAAAAGTGCTGAATTATTCGCAAAAAAATACAAATATCTCTAAAACCTTTAAAAAAATTTGAGAAAAATTTAAAAACTTGTGAAAAAAAACCTGAAACCTCTAAAAGTCTGAATTCATTTAAAATGATCCAATAAGATCAGCATAGCTCCCTTTGTTTTCTATAGGACTTCTATTTTCTATTTTGCATTAGCGGTTGATGTGGTTTTCAATAGTGATGGGCGAATCTACACAGTTTCGCCGAAAACTTTGCGAAACGAGTTGCGACATGTTTTTGACACGCGTTGCGCTGGTTTCATCGCGTAACATCGTTTTCGTCGTGTCAAAAATGACGATCTTTTTTTGGCGAAATTTCGCTGGTGTTTCGCGAATTTATTCGCTAGCGGCGAATCGCGGGAATTTGCAGCGAAATTCGCCCCTGGCGAATAAATTCTCCCATCACTAGTTTTCATACTTAATAAATCTCACATTTTTAGAGCTTTAAAGAAATATAGGAAAACCACACAGTCTTGTCTGTGTCTACCTGGTCATGAACCCTAATGTGCTGAGCAATGGAGATTAGTTAGTATTATTTAAATTTATAAGCAATAAGTCAGGCAAATATATTTTAATAAATTAAAAAGAATTGTATAAAGAAAATTTTTTTTTTCCCAAATACATACCAATGTTCAGAAAGAGGTAATGCTGAATTATTAAAAAATAAGTTTGTATACTTTAAGAATAACTGTAGAATTAACACTGACATTTCAGTGATGTTTGAGAGTCAGGTATGTTATTAAGGTAAAACAAAGCTATTCTCTCCTAATGCTCTGAATTAAAATAGCAATGGACAGATTGAATGTAACCACACTTCATGATACATAAAAGAAAGCTAAAATCAATATGAAGGATAACCTGTTCGTTGTTATTCATGGTAAGTGATTGCTAATTGACAGATTCTAGATTTACATTCTAAGAGAATGACATTGCACTTACTCTCCATGTATTACTATGTTAAAGATCTTCACTTATCCATTATCTAAATTATATCAAAAAGTCAATGTAGCTTTTCACGCAGAAAAAAAATGCAGATTATCAGACATCTGAAATTTACAGAGGGGTTGATTCTGTTTAGTTACTGTGATAGGATTACCAATGTGTCATGCAATTCCTACAAAATAGGTGTTACTTGTGAGAGTTGCATGAATGGATGTTTGAAGAGTTCTTAAACCGCCGGGGTACAGTTGTTAGAAAAGCATTGTATGTAGCAGACAGGTTCGTGTTGAAGGCCCTGTTCAGGGATGATTTCTCCACCTTAACGTGAATCGCCTCTTTCATACCTCTTTTCAAACCAGCAGTTTATGCAAAATTTGGACATTGCTATCTTCAAAAGAGTGTCCCTTTTCTTTTTGGTGTAGAAAAAAAAGCAGAGTCTTGCCCTGCAGAGTTCGCCCACCTATGCTAATCCATTCCTTTACTGAGCAGTTGTTTTGTCTCCCCAATGTATAGATTAGTGCACTCATCGCTACACTGGACTGTGTATACCACATTACTTATTACTGTATTTTTCCCTTAGGAGTTGGATCCTTTGGGTGTACAAGTTTTTTTCTCAGTGTGTTGCTAGGTTTGAAAAACACAGGGACATGGTGTTTTTTGAAAATCCTCCAGCTTCATATGGGATCACTATGTTTCGCTTACTATGTCTCTGGGCGGTTATTTCTTTTGATGTTCCTGTTGGGCTCAGTTGCTGCTGTTTTTACAAAGGCCCAATCTGGGTAGCCACATGCTTTTAAAGCTCCTCTGAGATGTTTATGATCCTTGTTCTTGGACTCTGTATCAGTTGAAATTATATTAGCTCTTGCACACCCTCTGCAACAGGCTAATTGAAGACGCCTGGTGCTCAATGGTGGAGATCCGGCAACCTCCCAACGATATGGCACACAGGACTTAGTAAACAAGTGTTTATTGCGAAATGCGGTGCAACGTTTCGGAGTTGTCCCCTTTATCAGTTGCCACATATTTCACCCTGTGGTGCAGAGTTCTAATAACACCAAGTTTGTGTTCCAGGAGATGGTGGGAATTGAACAACAGACATTGATCCGTATGAGAGGGTTTCCTGTATAGCTCCGTTTTTAAGTTACCCCTAGCTTGGATGCATATTAAACAGTCCAAAAAAGCAAGTTTGTTTCCGTGGACTTCTTCCCTTGTGAACTTGATGTTATTGTCTACTGAATTAATGTGTTCTGTAAAGGACGCCACTTCCTTGGATCTGATTTTAACCCAAGTGTCATCCACATATCTGAACCAGTGACTTGGTGTAGTTCCCGAAAGTAAGTAAAGCCCTCCTTTCCACTTCCTCGATGTACTGTACAAGTTAGCTAAAATGGGAGAGACTGGAGAACCCATTGAACAGCCACGTTTCTGTCTATAGAAAAGGTCCTTGTATTTGAAGCATGTGGTGTTAAGGCAGAAATCTAGCATCAAACATGCTTGGTTAGGATTGAGTTTCGTTCTGCTGCTAAGGGTATCCTGCTGCAGTCAATTTCTTACAGTCTCAATTGCCTCTGTCGTAGGTATACATGTAAATACATGTTATTCTGCCTCTAGTGTAATGTCATGAATCTTGGTTACAAAATCTTTGGCATTCTGGATATGATGCACTGTATTGCCTACCAACAGGGCTAGGATTTTAGCCCAGAATTTCCCAGTGCTATATGTCACTGAATTTATGCTACTGACAATGGGCCTTAGTGGGGCTCCTTCTTTGTATATCTTGGGGAGTCCATATAAGCATGGTGTGGCTTCTCTGGGGTACAAATGACAGTATAAAACTCTATCACCTTTTTCTTGAAACAGCTGTTTAGGTCTTTCCTTAAAGGTTTTGCTATCACTGAGTAGTGTAGATATCTTGCAGTGATAGTCAGTTGTGTTGAGCACAACTGTGCATAGCCCTTTAACTGCTGGCAGGAAAGTGATGTTTGGGTCCTTACTCAGAGAACTGAGAGCTCTCCTCTCTTTTGTAGTAAGATTAGGGGGAGGTATTGTGGCATTGTGGCATTTGACAAGGCAGCTTTTAGTCGGAGTTGCTCCGCTTCTTCCTTTTTTATGTGATTATTCTTGATGGCAGTCAGATTCTGTGGCTGCGATTAGTTCAACTACTGGGATGTGATGAGGTGTCACTGCATAGTTCAACCCCTTGGATATCACATCCTTTTCTGGCTGAGTTAGTACCATATCTGATAGGTCCTTAACCCACCTGTCTCTGGTGTTCTTTGGTGTCTCATCTTTCTGCCTCCATGTTAGCTCTTCTGTCCTTTTCCAACAGCTGCTTTGTGAAAATAAGGTGGTAAATTTGTTAATTTGTCTCTCCTTGCTCTTTATGTGTTGTGCCATCTGAGAATGTTCAACAAAAACAAATACCTTTTCCAGAATTACATCAGGTAGTTGTTTTGCAAGACTCTGTTTCAGATGTTCAATGTCCTGCTTAAGGGCCTCAATGGTAAAATTGATCTGTCCCGTTCATTCAGTAGATGTTTTTGGGCTTTTTGTAAAAAAAAGTTTGGTTTTGTTTCAGCTATGGTGCATTTTTCTATATTCTGCACCATCCCTGATTTTTACATTATTACATACAGTAGAACCCCAAATTTAAATCCCTGGATTTAACATTTATTTATATAACGCCATTATTTTTATTGGAAAAAACATATAGCTTGTGTCATTGAGATAACAAGAACCCTGGAAACCATGGAGTTTTATATGTTTTATGTATTTTATATTTTGTTTGTCATTTTATATTTTGCCTGATTTATTTTAAAAACACTTTTTTTCTTACACTAGTTAACAGTGCAGAACAACAACATAAAAGCAGTATCATTTTTACATTTCCCCAATCTTCATTTGACAATTGAGGGAAATTACTTTAATTATATTACCCTTAATAATGAGCTAATTTTGGGCAAAAGTAGGGTTGGTTGAGTGTTCAAAGCTCATTTTTTGATTAGAGGGGGGAAAAAGTAATGGTAACAAGGATGATAAGACAAAGACCCATTACTATTTTCTAGCAGGAGCATGTTAACAGGCGAACAAAGAGACACTTGACGTAGGAGAAGGATAAAAAGACAATCTCCCGCTGCCGGTAAATCCCTTTAACCTCCGCTCTGGTCATGGGAATAAGCATCCAAAACACATTGAAGTCACACATGTGGATCTCCGGATTTAAAAAGGTCTTGCCTCTCGATGTTAGTGTCTTTATTTAGTGATTCAAAAATGCACATGCAGTAGATACAGGGAGAAGATACAGAACAGGAAGGTAAAAGCGTGGCTTAATGTATTTCGTGAATGCATTAGTCCCTTCATCAGAAGCCAGCGCGCCCCTGCTGACAATATACTTATATGGCAACGTGTAAAATCAATGAATAACAATCAATTGAGAACAATAACTACATATAATTATATTATATTATTAAAATGATTATTACTGCTTATCACATTAGACATTAAATTTTTAGCTATTATATTGAATAATTATGTGATTGTGACTTTTATTGAATTGAAGAATTTACTAAACTTTGATTTATGCATTGTATTTTAATATATATTTTGAAAAAGCCAACAGAAATGTTAATATTACTAATATTAATATTTCTAATTTGTTCAAATAGTATCATAAATAATGGGCAATGCATATTTTCAATGTGTGCTGGTATGGAAAGGTTTGAGACATGATTTAAGAATCAATGCACATGCTGACATAAGATTAAAACAATTGCAAATGCAGCAAAAACAATGTTGCAGAAGTCTCGATAATTTAAGTTTTATTTGAACTTTAGCATTTTGCCAGTTCACAGAAGTTAATTTCAATGCTTTTTCCCTGAGACAAAGATTAATTGTCCTTTTTTATCAGAACAGTCTGCGATTAAGAATGTATTTCTCTTTCTTATATCTTCTATCATGCAACGTAAGCGCTCAATAAAAACATCTTCCCTGAACTTAGGCACCCATTTTTCAGCATTGCAATATACACCAACAGGTTACCGGTTTTGTAAAGCTATTACTTTTACTGTCAACATGACTGGAGCTATAAGTTGTCTCATTAGATAGGATAAATTGAAACTGAATCCAAACATCTGACCAGACTAAAACAAGTGTTCTCTTGAGAATGTATAATAAATGATTTGTAGGCTATCGGGTACATCAAAATAAGTGGTAGGAAAACAGCTGACCCTATATGGCTAAGACTTTATAGATCACGAAGATTAAAAGAATGGATATCACTCCTACTCTTGATGAAAAATTCAAGAGTGATGCCCTCCTGTAATGCTTGTGTCATTTCAATAAAATGGTAGTAACAACAATCCAGAATTGCAAACATATTGCAAATAAAAACAAACTTATGCAGAATGTTTTCCATAATCAGTGGCATAACTATAAAGGAAGCAGACCCCACGGTCGCTGGGGGGGGGGTTGGGCAGGGAACAGGGGTGTCCTGACAGCAGGTTCTGCTTTCTCTAATAATGTTCAGTTGTGGGTAGTAGGTAACTACAATAGGTACCCTCATGTTCTGTCTTTTCTTTGTATTCCAAGAGTGTGTCTCTGGCTATTTGAGTTGCTCTGTGGATTTGATCATCAATAACCTTTAGATGGTATCCCTAATTAACAAAAGTTTTCCGTTAGGAATGGAGATGTTTATTTCTGTCATCAAGGTTTGAGCAAATCCGGTTGTATTTCAGAGCCTGGTAAAACACAACTTATTTTTTATGTGATGAGGATGAAAACTGTCTCACCTAAGATATGCAAGACAGCCTGTTGGTGAGGCTGATAGTGGGTGGAATGGTTTAAATATTTGGTGGAATGACAATAGTTCTTTTTCTGATGTTGTCCATATAAGTATGTCATGTGTAGAACCATAAATAGGTTAAGGGCCTAATATTGCAAGAACCCAGGACATTTTACTCTAACTGGACCATAAACAGACTGGCATATTGAGGTGCCATTTTACTTCCATAGCACTTCCCATCAGTTGGAGGTATGGCATCTCCTAACGAGAAGTAGTTATGTGTTAGTATAAGTCTGATCAGTTGTAGAGTTGGCATTCTGGGCATAGTAATTTTTTCAAGGAAGTTTTGGCAGGCTGCAATACTATCTTCATGTGGGATGTTGGTATACATAGGGGCAAATTTACTATTATTCCCCAAAAATAATTAGTTTCTATTTGATATTCGATTAGCATTCGATTTTCGAATGTTAATCAAATAATTTGATATTTGATCATTCGACGATCGAATACAAATCTATCTATAAATAATTCGACTGAACGAATAAATCATTCGATCATTCGAATGATTCGTACGATTCGTATGATCGAACACTTTGATCGTAGGAATCCTATTCGATCATGACTTAGCCTCAGAAGCCTATGGGAGTGCTCCCATAGGCTTCTATTGCAATTCGGTAGGTCCAATTTGCCGAAGTAGGCAATCGAAGAAACTTAAAAATTTAAATCCTTCGCTGGTCGAATGATCGAATATTCGTCCATTCGATTGTTCGATCATACCCTATTCGATGATCGAATATGCCAAAATTTACTTATTCGACCAAACGAATAAATCCTACGTTTGAAATTCGATCGAATTCGATCGAACTTCGAATCCTTCATGTGAATTTAGTAAATCGGCCCCATAGACTCCACTTCTCTGGAAGTGGACTTATATTGGCCAGTTTGTTTAAAAGATCAGTGGTGTCTTGTATGAAGCTGGGTGTTTTTCTTACAATTGGCTTCAGGATGTGTTCTACTCCAAATATGTCCTATGTTAATACCAGAGATGATGGGTCTTCTTGGGGTTCCTCCTTGCGTATTTTAGGTAACATGTAAAAGGTACCAATTCTGGGGTTCACTGGTATCAAGTCCATTAACCATGTGTGCGGGAGCGAGAGGCCATTGTTAACTTATTTTAGTTCCCGTTTATATTTTTTGAGTTGGGTCATTCTTCCTCCAGGAAAAAAGCCCCGAGCACATGTGTGCTTTTCTTGTTGAACACAATTACACTGCAATCTACTGAACCCTACAATGGAAAAGGGACATAGCTGCCTGGGTAAATAAGAGGGCCATTTAGATGTCCAAATACAGGGGAAACTGCCCGAGTAAAGCATACCTAAACCTCAGGGTCCCTACACTTGCTTGCATGTTACTGGGATACAATGCTTCTCAAAATGACTTTGGTTAAAATGGAGCAGCATTATGGTGGGCTTAAAGGACCAGTAACATCAAAAAATGTAATTGTTTTAAAGTAATGAAAATATAATGCAGTGTTGCCCTGCACTAGTAAAACTGCTGTATTTGATTCAGAAACACTTCTATTGTTTATATAAATAAGCTGCTGTGTAGCAATGGGCCAGCTATTGAAAGGAGAAAAGGCTAAAGTTACACAGCAGATAAGCTCTGTAGAACATAATGATATCTCTTATCCATTATTTATCCTGTGTCTTCTTTTTTCAGTTTCCATCATTACTACTCAGCAGCTTGTTTATATGAACTATAGTAGTGTTTCTGAAACAAACAGAGCAGTTTTACCAGTGCAGGGCAACATTATATGATATTTTCATTACTTAAAAACACTTCAATTTTTTGGTGTTATTGTTCCATTAAAGTACTGCAGAATGGAAGGTGACTGTTTTTGTTATTCATAGATGAATTAGTCTTGTGGATTGGAGAGATATTTGCAAATGCAAATTAGGTTTTAGATTCAGTTTGTGAAGGAATTACTGTGGTATACAGCCGAATTCATTTTGTGCATCACTGGTTTTATTTTTTTTCTGAGCAATGCATTTCCATGGTACCAGGACAATATGCAAACCAAACAATTGTCGAGGTGTCACAGATACCGAGGCCAGATTTATGAATTTTCAAGATCACATTTTTTTTAAAAAAAGCCATTACCTGATGATAAGCATATTTTAAAAATGACTCAGATTTGTTAATAAAGGCAGAAAAGTCAACCACAAATGAAAATTGCCTTGTTCAATTAATTTTCATTCAGCAAGGCTGTAAAATAAACATCAACTTGCTTGAACCCTTCATATAAACCAAAGGCAAAGTTCTTCATTCATAGTTTATATATGTGAAATTTCTATTTTGTTTTACCCTCAAACGAGCATAATATGTAATTTTGAATATTGATACATTTGAACCTTATCTTATGTGTAAATCCAGGACAGCAACAAACAGAAAAGGCTTAGCATGCATATGGTAAAACCCTATTTTAGATAGATAATCACAGTGCACAATATAGCTGATAAATGAAGTGTCACCCTATATTTACACTATGTATTCTAAACCTCTTGAATGTGTTGCAATACAGGTGCCTCCATATTTTGAAATATTTAATCTAGGCAACCAAGCTTTTAATACCTCTCATTCTTCTGTCCCCTATATACAATAGTTTTCCTGTTTGGAAAGAACCTTGCAGATAATAATAATATAGTGGTTATAGGAAATATATAATGAAAATAAAACTTTAAATGTTACATATACAGGTATGGGACCTATTATCCAGAGTGCTATGGACCTGTGGTTTTCTGGGGTACTATCACGAAAATGAAAAATTATATAAGCTTCAGCATACTGAATACTAAATACAATCAATTCTGTCCCGTTTCTGAAATAAGTTTCTCTTCTCTATCCCTCTCTCAACATCTGTTTCTCCTCGTTCTGTCATCATTCAGGGGTTGGGTGTCAGATGAATGATCCAGTATACCTTATATAGGGTGCTCCTTTTGCTTAAAAGATATATTAGAGCTCACTCTATTAAAATAACCAAAAATCCAGTGTCTCTACATGCAGGATTTGTGCATAAGGCAATTATTTTGTTAGATTTTATTTGTACTGGAATCAGTTATTTTAATGAGCTCTAATACATCTGCTAGGAAAGGAAGCCCAATATAAGATATATTGGATCATTCAACTGCTGCATGAAGACAGAATGAAGAGAAACAGATGCTAAGGGGCAAATTCACTAAAGCCTGAATCGTCTAACGCTAGCGCTAATTCGCCAGTGTGACGTCAGTTTGCAACTTCGCAAATTCACTAACACGGACTCTGGCGAATTTTCGCTACCGAAGTAGATAGACTTGCGCAACTTCACACCCTTACGCCAGGCGAAGTTGCACATTGACGAAGGGACGTAACAACGCTAATTCATTTTTGTGATAGTTCCCCTTTACGCAGACTCATTTAGAAAGTTCCTTACTTCAGTATGAGGAAGCTTATAGTAATTTTTCATTTTTGTGATAGTTCCCCTTTACAATTAATATAAATATTAAATAAATCCAAGAGGATGAATCATTTCTTAGTTTGGATGAAGTACAAGGTACTGTTTTATTACTACAGAGAAAAAGGAAATCAGACTCAATTTTAATCAAGTAATTCAGATTTTTAAAACTATGGGAAATGGCTTTCCTCTAATTCTGAGCTTTTTGACGGGTTTCTGGATAACGGAATATGGAATGGCAAATATGAGCAAATGATTTTGAACTCACTCAAAATCCACAGCTACATTTTTTTTTTTAAAGTTATATTTTATTTCTGTACTTTTGTTTACAATTTTTCCCCTACATCTGGCTTTCCTAAAATTTAGTTGTAGTTGTTTCTTACATAATGGTAGAAAAAGGCAATTAAAGGGAAACTGTCATGGGAAAACATGTTTTTTTAAAAATGCATCAGTTAATAGTGCTGCTCCAGTAAACTTCTGCGCTGAAATCCATTTCTTAAAAGAGCAAACAGATTTTTTTTTATTCAGTTTTGAAATCTGACATGGGGCTAGCCATTTTGTCAATTTCCCAGCTGCCCCAGGTCATGTGACATGTGCCAGCACTTAGGAGGGAACTGCGCTGTTGTTTTTCCTTCTCAATGTAACTGAATACTACGCAGTGGGACATGGGTTTTACTATTGAGTGCTGTTCTTAGATGTATCAGGCAGCTGTTATCTTGTGTTAGGGAGCTCTTATCTGGTTACCTTCCCATTGTTCTTTTGTTAGGCTGCTGGGTGGGGGAAAGGGAGTGGGTGACATCACTCCAACTTGCAGTACAGCAGTAAAGAGTGATTGAAGTTTATCAGAGCACAAGTCACATGACTTGGGGCAGCTGAGAAATTGACAAAATGTCTAGCCCCATGTCAGATTTCAAAATGAAAAATAAAAAAATCTGTTTGCTCTTTTGAGAAATGGATTTCAGTGCAGAATTCTTCTGGAACAGCACTATTAACTGATGCATTTTGAAAAAAATTTTTTCCCCATGACAGGATCCCTTTAAGTATAAGGCTTAGTCCAGACAGGGAGATTCAGGGGCGATTCGTCGCCTGGCGACTTCTCGCCGCGACGGATCGCTCCCCGATTCTCCCTGAATAGCTAGGCACCGGCGAGGCTTAAAAACGCTTGCGCTTATTCACACAGAGCGGCGCGATTTTTAAAATCGCTCCAAATTGCCTCGCCTTAGTATATTATATTGTGGTCCCCCTGTTAATCCTTTTTATACAATATGTCCACTGGTCCATTGAAAATAGGCACCCCCTACCAATCTCTAGCCATTGGCTGGTTCCCTAGTTTGCTGCAGTGGGTGCTGCAACATTTTTCCTGTCCTACAAGGTGTCCAATTTGGCAGATTTGACTAGACATACAAGCACTACAGTGCGACTTCCAAGAATAAGAGCACTCAATCATGCACATAGAATAAGCCCAAAAAGAGATACCAACTGGCAGGTTACCAATTGGTGCCCCCCCCAGTTAATTTTTTCCCTTCATTGCTGTATTGTACTTGCCACAAACAAATGGCAGTTAAACAATTATATTGTTATAACTATTTACAGTTATTAAAAAAGTTGGGGAACCATGGGTAAAATCAATGCTACATTAATTGACAAAGAACTACATGTTTGTTGCTTGGCAAGTCTCCTTAAAATTGCCTTATATTTTATTGAATGGTGAGCTGATAAGATCTGTGTTAAAGCTTGTGTATTTCACAATAGTCTTTTCTGAATAGCTTCTTTGAAGCCATTGAACTTTCTAACTGTAAGAAGTGTGGTTGATTGTTGATATAATGATTAGGTTAAGTCCATCCACAAGGGTTTAACCTTATTAAGTCACTGACTATTGCGAATGAGAAGCTGTCAGCAGATTTGCCAGCAGTTTGCCTCAAGCTGATTCCGAAGGCTTTTGGACTGTAACAAGAGATTTAAATGTATTTGAAACACAAACTGAATTTAAAGACACAGATGTATTGCATATAAATGGTATCCTGTAAATCATATTTAACCTTGTTTAGCTGACATTTAGGAGGTTATTTATTAAGCTCCCAATTTTTCTAGTTGAACTTTTAAAGGTCAAAACCATTTTTTTGGAGAAAACAAAAATAGATGGGGTATTAATTGACTTCATATGGTGTTAAAAGACAGATGAAAAAATAACTACAACTTAGACCTGCTGGAACATGTATAAGTAAATGGAAAATGTCCCGTTAACAATTGGAAGATTGCCAAAGTTGAAAAATTTGGATTTTTTTTGACAAATTTATCATAACACATCTGTGAAAATGTATTGATAAATAAGGGGAAGAGTAGGTGTGGATTTGGTAGTTTTCAGAAAATAGTGAGAACTTTTCAGATTTTGATAAATAACCCCATTTGTGATCCAGAACTTCTTAAAGCAAAATGTATCAATCCAATATTGAAATTATAAAGGTAAATAAGGAAGAAATGAACTAATATGGTTTATTATGAAAACACATAATCAAGACAGTAACAAACTTTGGCAAAGCTTTTATCTGTTGTCCTGTTTCAGAAAACCTTACCTTTTTCTCTACAGTAATAAAACCTTGCTCCTGTAACTAGACTAGACATGACATAACTCTATGTTATGCTATGTTATGGAAAAGCAATCCTATATAATGTTTAAATAATAATTAACTGTTGTGTTTGGTAGCCAAGGATGAGGAGAGTAGAACAGTGCTTTATTAGCAGGTTCATGCAGCCATTACATAACAGCAGTAAGTCCTACTTTCACTTTCAAGCTGTACAGAAAGTCCTGTGTATGCACAGTGACACCTGCAGTCCATTTGTATAAACACCACATTAACAGCCTTTAGGATTTTTGCTACAAACTATGGAAAGACCATTTGTCCAAAATATAGAACACATCAGAATACAAATAACTTTTTTGACTTTGATTACTATAGTTTGCATATTAATACAAATCCTACAATTTAAAATTTTCGAGTGAATAGGTGCAAACTGGTAGCAAACTTATAGCAAATGTTTTTGGTGCACTTTTTCACATAATACATTTCCAGAATCTACAGTAAGTTTCTTTTACTGTTGCATTTGATGGGGGACAAATTAGTTATCCTTTGAGTTCTGACAAAATCATCCTAGTGCAGCTATAATAGATGTAGAACAGTGATGGGCGAAACGGCCGAGTTTCGCCGAAAAATTTGTGAATTTCCAGAGAAATTCTCGAATTTTTCGCCGATTTGCGAAACGAGTCGCGCGTCGTTTTTGACGCGCGTCACGTCGTTTTTGACGCGCGGCGCGTCGTTTTCGACGCATCGCGTCATTTTCGGCGCGTCGCGCGACTCGTTTTTGCGCGGCAAATTTTTTTTGCCTAATTTTTTCGCCAGTTTTGCAAATTTATTCGCCAGCGGCGAATCGCGCGAATTCGCCCATCACTAATGTAGAACTTAACTTAGAAGCTAATGAGATTTCATTAATCTACAACCAAGAGGTGCTGGAATAAAACAGTAAGCCAATGTTTGTACCTGTAGGGTATCAGAAACAGGGCTGGGACTTTGGATAGGAAGAAGAGGCACATGTCAAGGGTGCAACGGGGGGGGCACTAGGCATATATCTTTCTGTCACCTACCCCTTAGCTCAGGCATTTCTCCTCCACTGCCCACTTGTTTACCTCCCACTTCCTGTCCTCAGCATGTGCTCTTTCACGTATGCACATGTGGGTGAGGGTTACCTAGGTCACCTGCCTGGCTTGGCACACCACTGATCAGAAGATCTTTGTGGTAAACACCATTTGTGTGACCTGATATTTTAAAGAGTGTGGCTACAGTATCTATCCTAATGATTGTGGAATCCCAGGCAAGACCATTGATTGATTGTGCCAACTAGGCGATAGGCAGAGGCAGAGCACAATAGCCCTCCCAAACTCTTTTGAGAACTCCTGTACTCCCCTAAGCCAACAGCCTCCAGAGTTAAAGATCTAGGGGTAAATTGTCAGAAGAGGTAAACTTTGCCCCCCACCACTGTTACATTCCAGGTATGCTTCTTTTCCGCTGTTCCCCTGTGTGGCTACACTCTTGAAGTGGGCGCAGCTGTTTACATGGTGGAGTACTGAGTTCTGGAAATTCACAGAGCTTGCTGCATGGCTGCTATATTTGACCAGATACCTGAATTGGGATGGAACTGCAAAGCATGAAATACATGGTCGGCACATGCAAGTAAAATGACCAGTGCATACTGTATTTTAATGTATGTACTTGAAACACAAAAAACACATAAAATATTAATGTTATTTGTTGGTCAATTTGCAAATAAACCATACTGTAGTATAATTATGGGACTGGACAATAGTGATTGCTTTATGATAAATCTGCAAATCTGACTGGATTGATTGTTCTCATTTATTTATTACCCATCTCTATGTGATTAGTACCTAATATCATTTAATTGTCACAAACGGCATCCTAAATCCAGAACCTAAGCTAAGCTCCCTTGTCTCGGCTCTTGCTTCCGCCTAATCAGTGGACAGGCAAAAGGTTGGATTAGGAGCGGTCAGGATAAGAGAGATCAGAGTAGTCACTGGCAGGCAAGGGTCAAAACCAGTAATAACAGGCAGGATACAAATAGAAATAGCACCAGAAACAAACTAATTGAACCTAACAATGGGCAATGTGCTGTATTCAAAAGCCCCTTTAAATACTGTTTGAATTTCGCACCAATGGGCGAGGATGTCATCACACCGGCGCAGAAGCACTCTATAGAGGAAACCAGCACAGGAGGAGAAAGGCAGGACGCAGCAGGTGTCCCTGCTGGAGATGCAGCAGGCGACCCCGCCACCCACTAGACCACCAGGGTGAATCCTTACAGTCATATTTTGTTGCATGCTATGGAGAAGCCCTTACTCTATTCATGTCCCCTTTATTTTAAAACCATTTTAAAACTTGGTGGAGTGGGCAGTATACACACTGATTTAGTTAATAGACTAGCTTGGTTTTGACCGATGTTGGACCTGTTTCTTTTACTTAAATAATTATGGGTGATTTTAGCTATATAAGTATCTATTGGGGGTATTTAATATAAGTTGATAACGGAAAAAAATATTTGCAATGGGAAAAGTTATGCCTTTGAGCAAATTTAATATAGCTTTTGCAAACACAGAAACTGTTTAGAAACTGTTTAGAGAAATGTATGGTTTGCACCTGTTCTCAGTCTATTTAATAAAACTTCTTACTGAAAAAGTTGTTTACTCAATAACAACGCCTTCATGCACTTCTTAAAACTGCGCAAATAAAATTCGCATTGCAATAACAGTTTAAGAAATATTACATTTGTGCAAATTGTTTTTCTCTTTGTGACTTTTATTACATTCTCCCATATGTGTATTAGTGCAACCATTTTGAACATGTGAAATATAAATATATTATTGTTACACAGGCATATCTGGATTTAAAGGAACATCAAATTTCAGGGCAACACACAATAACTGCTGCTCTTATGCAGGCATAACCATGCAGGTAATTATGGCACATTTATCAAAGTAACTACCATTAATTCAAAATTTGAATGAAAAAAGACCAATCAAAATGTATTAAAAAAAATTAAATTTTCAAAGTGAGGGCGAATAGTCCGTATTCGAATAATTTGAATTGAAGTATTAGTGCATTTGATCGAATATGATTAGAAGGATTTAAAAAAAATAAAAATAAAAAAAAATTTGAATTTTCTTAGTCCACCAAATGACTTCATTTAGGAGGTCCCCCCATAGGCTAAAACAGCAATTGATCAGGTTTTAGATGGTGAGTAGTTAACGTCAAATTTTTAAAGAGACAGCACATGATTTCAAAATTAATATAAATAGATATCAATAAATATCAATAATTATTTGAACAGATAGATTGAATTTAGACTATTCCCTAGTCAAAGTACATACAATTAGCTCAAAATTCAAATTTGTTTTACTAATTTTCAATTCGACCCTTGATAAATCTGCCCCTATGTATGAGAATAACAGGCTTGAGGCAAAATAACAGCTGTTTGCATGTTTATTGTGCATCCCCACACCATGTTTCGGGAATCAAGGGTCCCTTTACTTACTTACTTACTTCTTGATGCTTGAAACGTGGTGCTACTGACTAATAAAAAATGTGAACAACAGTTATTCTGTAATTCTAATACTGCATATAACTGCATGGATTGAAAATAAAACATAATAATGTGTTTGAGTGCTCTCTTGGACCAATTTCTCCACTCCTTTAGGCTCACAGTGTAATGCAACCCTTCCCTCAGCTTGTTCCCTTGTAAATTGTATCAGCAGGGAAGTGATATGCTTTGCTGGATTTTCCAGCTTCCATTGTAAAGGGAAAACATTCGGCATTGTATGCACTGTGCTCTAAGAATAACCCACCCTACCCAAAAAAGCTACAGATAACCTTTCTGGCAAATATATTCTAATTTGCCTAATAAAAGTATTCTTTACATAAGAGTTTTCAGCAGCTGTTCTCATTTTTCTCTTCTTACACACTTGCTCATATTCATAGATATTTTCCCTACGATTAAATCTTTTGGGTTCTGAATGCTGCGAAATTAACTTATTTTTCTGTGTATATGATTGTGGCATTTACATTCCGTACCTTTCACCATATAATGCTAATGTTGAGAAGTGTTTTTGTAAATAACAGGACTGGGGAAGATCCAGAGTGCTTGCAAATACAATACTGCTAGTACCCATTCTGTCCCATTTAAAACCAAGAATTTATTGTTGACTGTTTTGCTTTGTTTCTTTCATAATAAAAAAGTACCTTTTACTTCTTAAACATGCTAGCATAAATTCATATTGATGGCAAAACATCCTATTATTGTTTTTTAATGTTTATATTATCCTTAACACAATTATTCTGAATAATATCTGCACTTAAGTCTACATACTTCTTATACTCTATATCTTATTGAATGTACAAAATACATATATTACAATATAAGGTAAATTTCTTTATTGCATTTCTTTACATCATTAAAATGCCAAGTTTGTCCAAACGGTACTACCGTATATGCAAATGATTGCTTACATGGAATGCAACAATGTACCATTTTATATTTCATTGCATATATTATAAATTGCTAAAATGTTCTCCTACAAAAAGGCGTTAAATGCAAACATGAACTGCACTGTGTTTGTTTCAAGGTTCACATGTAAGGTTAATAAAGACCCTTGCTTGAAAATTCATATTAGCTGCTTAGTGCATCTGAGGGAACAATAAAAAATTATGGCTTTCTGGTATTTCATTAGAAAATCTTTCATTGTGACTGCTCAAATCTATCAGTTATCAGTATTTTCATGTAATTGCAATTTAAATGTGAGTGTCCTGTCACAATACAGATAGGACTATGGCAAAATTAACAATAAATTACAAATAAAAGGTTGGAAATAACTGAAAAAAGGCTTATGTGTTGTACATGTATCCAGAAAGCTCTAAATTGAAGTACGACCATAGGCTGCATTATAATAAAAATAATACAAATCTCTTTTTCTTTGTAGTAATAAAATAATACTTTGTACTTGATTAAAACTAAGATATAATTAATCCTAATTGGATGCTAAATCAGCCAGTTGGGTTTATTTCATGTTTACACAATTTTCTAAGAGACTTAAGGTATGAAGATTGAAATTACAAAAAGATCCATTATCCAGAAAGCCCGGGGTCCCGAGCATTTTGGATAACAGGTCCCATAATTATTATTATAGTATTATTTTTTTATTTACATCCCCTCCCCCATTTAATGTCTCCTTATTTGTATCTCCTGTGTCCATTTGAGGTCTGTGACCTATCATTTTGCAGACATAAAAATGTAAATAAAGGGGTTATTTATTAAAGGTGTTAAAGATTAAAGAGTAATGTGAATTTTTTTTAACTCTTAGGGGCTGATTTACTAAGGGTCGAATTTCGAAGTGAAAAGTACTTCGAAATTTCAACCCTCAAATTATTTTGGGGGTCATTTTGTATAGTTGAAGTAGCCCAAAATTAATTCGAATTTAAAATTTTATTCAAATTTTGATTCGGCACTTAGTAAATCAGCCCCATATTAGTTCAATTTTGTTCACAATTGAAATGGTATGTTATTTTCAATGTCACGAAACTTGGCAAAAATTTGGTTCATTGCTACTATTAACATCTTCAAATAGTTCACGGAACCCCTGCCATTGACTCCTACATGAACAGGTGGAGAATAGTAGAATTAGAACTGGTAGAGGATTCGAGGTGTGATAAATTTCACATTTCAATAAAAATTTTAGTTGGTGCTTTTAAATTCAAATTTGAGAGTTTCACCATAAAAATGTGAAAATTCACATTTACCATTCAGACTTTAGTAAATATGTCAGGTTAAGTAACTGGTTCCCAATGATGCCTTATTCGTGCCTCCGACTCTGCCCTAGTCCAATTAGGGGCTAAAGTATCCGTAAATATGAAAGTAGAGTCTGGCACTCGCAGGTTAACTGCAAAAGTGTTTTATTTCCACGACATGTTTCGGGCGAAGCCCTTTTTCAAGTGATACAAACAACACATCCCTCCATACATTATAAGGGTTAAACCACACCCTTTAGTGTTAATTGTGTGGGTTGGGCCACTGCTGTAGGGAGTCTTGAGCCTAGCCCAATACGCATGTATGTGAACATATTGGTGTTGAAAGGTGCATTGTAGATCAAGACAATTAAGTTATACATAATGACAAAGGAAGCAAGGTGATTCGTACGTACATTTGATGTTTTTTCATGAGAAAAAGAAAAGGAAATGTCCATATACATTATCCATAAAGTCCAATTGTGCATGTGATACTTTTATTTACAGCTCCCTGGGTATTGCCACTTCGGCCTACCTAGAAAAAAGGTTTATTCGCTGTAAACAAAACCATTTTTTTTAGAAGCACAAATTCATATATCATTTGTTAAGATATTTATATTTATAGATTAAATGCCCAACTATATTTGTACTTAAATCCTACCACACCATAGGTTTTCATAGAATTCATAATTGTTATAATGGGCTGCAATATATTCAGTACATTTCATCTGTGGAAGAGAAGAACATAAATCAATGGTAGAGCACAGAGGACAACGCCGAGGTTACAAGAATGGTGCTATACTGCAATATTCATTTAAACCAGCGGGGACCATGCTGTTAAGTCTCTTAATCCATACTGCCTCTCGTTGGAGGAGTAATCTTTTTATGTCGCCCCCTCTTTGTGGTTTTGACACTACTTCAAGGACAAGCCATTTGAGTTGTGATTGGTTATGCTTATTAATAAAAAAATGTCTGGAAACAGATGTGTCTGTCGGAGTGTTTGTTTTGTAGTTTCTGATATCCGACTTGTGTTCTTTTATTCTTTCTTTTACTGGGCGTATGGTTTGTCCAACATAGACTTTACCACAGGGGCATTTCAAGAGATGCACTACTCCTGCCGTTATACAGGTGGCATAATGCCTGAGGTTAATTTTATTACTTTTTGTGGATGGCAAACACAATCTCCCTTTATCACTGAGGAGCAGCATACACACCCCAAACAAGGAAAAGTGCCTTTTTTCTCAGATCCCTGAAATAGAACATTCTGTCTTGATTTCTTTCTGGGTTCTGCTGTGCATAGGTGGTCCCTTAATGTGCGTCCCTTTTTATAACAAAATAGGGGGGGTTCTGGGCAAAATTTAGATAGTAGTTTGTCCCCTTGTAAAACAGGCCAAAATCTTTTCACTATTTTTTCCACCTGATTACTTTTATGGTGATATACAAAAGGCATCCTAGTGTTCTTTGATCCACCCTTTGGGCTAGTGAGTAGGGACTCCCTTGGGGTCTCCCCTACTTACATGGTGGTTTTATAGAGTGATGACCTGTTATAGCCTTTCTCACAGAACCTATCAATTAGGGTTTCTGCTGCATCCCAATATTTATCCTTGTCCGATGCTATTCTCCGTGCCCGTAAGAACTGCCCTTTTGGAATGCCAGTGATACATTTCCTGTTATGAAAACTTGAATGATTTAGGAGGCTATTTCTGTCAGTAGCCTTCCTATACAAATTTGTGGTTATGGATCCATTTTCAATCGTTAAACTCACATCTAAAAAGTTTAATGTTTCTTTGGCTGTTTCTGTGGTGAATTTGACTGTAGGGTGACTTACATTCGCCTCGTTTACCATCTCATTAAACAATGATACATCACCCTTCCAAATCACTAGGATGTCGTCCACAAACCAAAGATACAATACAATATGGCTCAGAAAAAAATTCTTGCACAAGTTTGTGGACAAACAGATTTGCAAATGAAGGGGCTACTGCTGCCCCCATTGACGTGCCTTGGCATTGCCAATAGTACTCATTTTCAAATCTGAAATAGTTTCTTTTAAGTACCAGGGTCAGGCAGTCTAGCAAAAAATATATCAAAGTGTTTGGAAGGTTTGTATCTAGTAAGGCTTCTTCTACATAACGGATTCCCTCATCCTGAGGAATGGAGGTGTATAGGCTTACTATGTCAATGTTACAGAGCGTGACATCATCTCTCAAGTTTTTTAATTCAAGTAGTTTGTTCAATAACTCATTAGTGTCCAGTAGGAAGCAAGGTATCAGTGGTTGTAGGTACTGGTCAATATACTTTGCTAAAGGCTCTAAAACGGAGCCACTGCCTGATACTATGGGGCGCCCAGGTGGATTCACTACAGACTTATGTATCTTTGGTAGGAGGTACAACACTGGAGTACGTGGATATTCAATACATAGATATTCTTTTGTCTCCATTGGTATAATATTATTGGTATATGCATCATTAACCAAACAATTTATTTCCTTTTGAATATTTAGTACAGGGTCTCCCCCAATTAGTTTATAATGCCCTGGTACATGTAGCTGTTTATTTGCCTCTGTGATATACATGTCCTTATTCATCACTACTACGGCACCACCCTTATCTGCTTTTTTAATAATGATTTTGTCATTATTTTGGAGGGATAGTAGGGCTGCCTGTTCACTTTTAGTGAGGTTGTTAGTGTATTTCACTGGTTTTTCCCATATTTCTCTAACACTGTTTGTGACTACTTTCTCAAATGCTATTAGGGATTCATTCTGTATTATGGGTACAAAGGCACTTTTCTTCCTTAAACCCTTTTCTACCCCAGCATTCTGACTTTGTTCACCGAAACACATTTTTAATTTAAGTGACCTTAAGAATTTCTGAAAGGCAATCTCTCAGTCTAGATAATCACTGTTATGGGTGGGAATGTAACCCAAACCTTTGTTAAGCAAAGACAGTTCTGCTGGAGCAAGTGTGTATGAAGAAATGTTAATCACTAAGTCTATTGCCTCTGCTGCTTTCTGCGGCTTGGGTAATCCTCTCGAGGTAAGGGTGCCTTTGGGTCCTTTCTTCTGCTGTTTGTTGCTGGCTTGTTCAGTCTTTCTCGCTCTAAGGGCTAGGCCAGACGGGGAGATTCGGGGGCATTTTGTCGCCTGGCGACTTCTCGCCGCGACTTGTAGCCCCCGAACCTCCCCGAATAGCCACTTACCCAAGCGCACCGGCGTTGCTTGAAAACGCCGGCAATTTGGAGCAATTTCAAAAAGCGCGCCGCTCCGTGTGGATACGCGCCGGCATTTTCAAGCAACGCTGGTGCGCTTGGGTAAGTGGCTATTCGGGGAGGTTCGGGGGCTACAAGTCGCGGCGAGAAGTCGCCAGGCGACAAAATGCCCCCGAATCTCCCCATCTGGCCTAGCCCTAAAAAATTAGCTGGAGATGTAGCGCTACTTTCACTGCCGCTGTGGCGATCGACTTGGCTAGATGCCGTTGAGCTTGAATCTGTAGAAGGGTCTCTCGATGTGGATGTGTATGCGCCTCCTCTTCTCCTTTGGTAGGTGCGCCTGTGGTGTCCTTGGCTCGATGTGCGGGGCCCTCCTCTCTGTAGGCGCCTTTCCTCTTTCCAGCTGTATACTCTGTCCTGCTGATAGTCGAGCGCGTTGCATTAAAATTTGGCTGTCTTGCATGGTTTAATGGCGTCCTTCTGTTTCTTCAGCGTCTCGTGCTGTTCCCTCAGTATTATGTCTGTTTGTTCAACCCCTTTTGAAGCTGCAACTTTATTTTTCAGAGCGGATACATTAGATCGGACGGTGGTTACTTTTTCTTGAAGTCTTTCAATTGTAAGTGTCATCAGGTCTCGGCTACATTTGTTGCAGATTTCCTGCCAA
>CM044436.1:78914005-78934610 GCA_024363595.1 Xenopus borealis
GAAACCCTAATTAATAGGTTCTGTGAGAAAGGCTATAACAGGTCATCACTCTATAAAACCATGGAGTCCCTACTCACTAGCCCAAAGAGTGGATCAAAGAACACTAGGATGCCTTTTGTAAGCCCATATCACCATAAAAGTAATCAGGTGGAAAAAATAGTGAAACGATTTTGGCCTATTTTACAAGGGGACAAACTACTATCTAAATTTTGCCCAGAACCCCCCTATTTTGTTATAAAAAGGGACGCCCATTAAGGGACCACTTATGCACAGCAGAACCCAGAAAGAAATCGAGACAGAATGTTCTATTTCAGGGATCTGAGAAAAAAGGCACTTTTCCTTGTTTGGGGTGTGTATGCTGCTCCTCAGTGATAAAGGGAGATTGTGTTTGCCATCCACAAAAGGTAATAAAATTAACCTCAGGCATTATGCCACCTGTATAACGGCAGGAGTAGTGTATCTCTTGAAATGCCCCTGTGGTAAAGTCTATGTCGGACAAACCATAAACCCAGTAAAAGAAAGAATAAAAGAACACAAGTCAGATATCAGAAACTACAAAACAAACACTCCGACAGACACATCTGTTTCCAGACATTTTTTTTATTAATAAGCATAACCAATCACAACTCAAATGGCTTGTCCTTGAAGTAGTGTCAAAACCACAAAGAGGGGGCGACATAAAAAGATTACTCCTCCAACGAGAGGCAGTATGGATTAAGAGACTTAACAGCATGGTCCCCGCTGGTTTAAATGAATATTGCAGTATAGCACCATTCTTGTAACCTCGGCGTTGTCCTCTGTGCTCTACCATTGATTTATGTTCTTCTCTTCCACAGATGAAATGTACTGAATATATTGCAGCCCATTATAACAATTATGAATTCTATGAAAACCTATGGTGTGGTAGGATTTAAGTACAAATATAGTTGGGCATTTAATCTATAAATATAAATATCTTAACAAATGATATATGAATTTGTGCTTCTAAAAAAATGGTTTTGTTTACAGCGAATAAACCTTTTTTCTAGGTAGGCCGAAGTGGCAATACCCAGGGAGCTGTAAATAAAAGTATCACATGCACAATTGGACTTTATGGATAATGTATATGGACATTTCCTTTTCTTTTTCTCATGGACTTTAATTTTGAAACATCAAATGTACGTACGAATCACCTTGCTTCCTTTGTCATTATGTATAACTTAATTGTCTTGATCTACAATGCACCTTTCAACACCAATATGTTCACATACATGCGTATTGGGCTAGGCTCAAGACTCCCTACAGCAGTGGCCCAACCCACACAATTAACACTAAAGGGTGTGGTTTAACCCTTATAATGTATGGAGGGATGTGTTGTTTGTATCACTTGAAAAAGGGCTTTGCCTGAAACATGTTGTGGAAATAAAACACTTTTGCAGTTGACACATTTACTAATGGTCGAATTTTGAAGTGAAAAAAACTTGAAATTCAACCACAGAAATTTTTTGGGGGTCATTTTCGATTGAAATGGAATCGTTCAAATCGAGTGATCGCATTGTTTGATTCGAACGATTCAAATGATATCCCTTTAAAAATATTTGAATTTTCAAAACTTTGTCAAATTGCCCCCATAGGCTATAATGGTAATTCGGCAGGTTTAAGGTGGTGAATGGTCGAATTAAAATTTTATAAAGGGACAGTACGTCGAAATTTAAATTTGAGAATATTTTCAATCTAAATAGAATTTTGGGAAACCCAATAGTCGAAGTAGCCCAAAATTTAAAATGTTAAAAATTCGAATTTTATTCGAAAATTCACTTCGACCCTTAGTAAATGTGCTTTGGTGTTACAATATTGTAATCAATGCAAGATGCATGTAAAAAAATACAGGGACTCCCCCCCTACCAAAGACCTTTATTATTCTACCACTAAAAATTCCCTATGCTTTGTACTGTGACTATAGAGAGAATAATGAGAGGCATTATTTGAACCAATTACATTGGTTGTACTGTATATCTTGTGCAGTGTTGGACTGGCCCACCAGAACACCAGGAAAACTCCCGGTGGGCCAAGGTGTTAGTGGGCCCTCATGCTGCTAAACTTTTGCCCATTTTCATGGCCATTCCCTATTTCTATGAGAACAAAGAGGCTAAATAGATGGAATAATTGATTATAGTATGTAAAGAAAACAAACTAGGAGAATAGACGTTGATTGAGGAGATGAAGAATATTAGTAGAGAGAGTGGGCCCCTGGTCTAAGGTTTTATGGTGGGCCCCTGGTGTCCCAGTCCAACACTGATCTTGTGCCTTTTTAAATAACAGTTTATGTTTCTTTTTAATAAGAGCCTTTAATGACATTGCTAGTGGTTTATTTCTAATTTATAACATCATTCCTCCTTACCATTCTGTTAGATAAACTGACTAACACTGATTTATTACTGACTTGCAGTTTCATTACATAGGAAGAACTTCTAGGTAGGTTGTTTAAAAACTGTTCAGTTAATTTCCTTAACTCTAAGACAAACTACTGGAATGTAAGGTTAGTAAAAGTATTTTAAATTCATTTTATTTGGATTCATTTATTTCCTCTGGCTAATTGTTACAGTGTATTAACAATCATTTTTTTGAGATTTTTTTTTGAGATTTTTTAACCAAGTTTTCTGCTTGGCCACTAGAGGTATGTGACCTGTTATGCAGAATGCTTGGGATCTGGGTTTTCTGAATAATGGATATTTCCATATTTTGGATCTTCATGCTTTAAGTCTGGTAGAACATCATGTAAACAGTAAGCGGCAGATTTACTAAGGGTCGAATTTCGAAGTTAAAAACTTCGTAATTCGACCATCAAATTTTTTTAAGGGCATTTTGGATTGAAAATGGACCGAATAGGTGAGTTTTTGATGGAATAAAGATCGTTCGTATGCATTGTTTGATTTGAACGATTTTGGGCAAAATCCTTCTAATTTCCAAAACTTTGTAAAGGTTCTAGGAGGTCCTCCATAGGCTAAGGTGGTGAAGTGTCGAATTCAAATTTTTTTAAAGAGACAGTACTTCGAAATTAGAATTTACAAATTTTCGATAGTCGAAGTAGCCAAAAATTACTTAGAAATTCGAATTTTTGAAATTCGAATTTACTTCGACCCTTAATAAATGCCCCTAAATAAACCCCCTAGGCTGGTTCTGCCTCCAATAATAATTGAGTATGGTTTCATTTGAACAAAGAACAAGCTACTGGAGTCTATGGGAGACTGCCTTTCTGTAATTCGGAGCTTTCTCTTCTAGTGCACTGCTTAGGCTCTTCATTCTATTCACAGCAGTTGTCACGGTCAGCACCCTAAATCCAGAACAATGCTAAGTACCCTGTTCACA
Organism: Xenopus borealis; assembly: GCA_024363595.1. Lineage (NCBI taxonomy): Eukaryota > Metazoa > Chordata > Amphibia > Anura > Pipidae > Xenopus > Xenopus borealis. The sequence goes on from CM044436.1 coordinate 78,917,354, forward strand.
GTTCTTGCTTCTGCCTATAACAGCTGCCTTTTACCTCGGGAGGAGCCCTCGGCTAATCATATTCCAAGAGAGGTGCCAAGCAAGGGTTCTGGACTAGCAATGGGGTACGAGGGTAAAGCAAAGTCTTTTGGGCAGAAGGTCACAGAACAAGGAGTAAACAGATAGCATAGTCAAATCAGGCTAGGTCAGTGCAGGCATAAGACAAGCGGAGTTAGGCAGGCAAGGGTCAAACCAGGAGATTAATCAGAAGGGATGTGGATAAAAAAGGGATGTGGAAGTCAGAATCGTCAAGAACAGGCAGGGGTCACAACAGGAATCAGATAACAGAAGCTTAACAGCACAGAAGTACCAGTATTTGATCTATTCGATAATTTGGTATTCGATGATCGAAGAGGCCATTTTGTAAATTTGCCCCTAACTGTAGAGTTTTGTATCAAAATAGCCTTTAATATCATGCCTGTCCAAAAAAATCACCCAAGCCCCTTTTGAAAGCATCAACAGAATCTGCAGTGCATTCCACAACCTCACTGTCCTCACTGTGAAGAACCACCTACGCTGCTTCAAATGAAAGTCCTTTTCTTCTAGTCTGAAGGGGTGGCCTCTGGTGCGGTGATACTCTTTATGGGTAAAAATGTCCCCTGATATTTGTCTATAACGTCCTCTAATGTATTTGTAAAGTGTAATCATGTCCCCTAGCAAGCGCCTTTTTTCAAGAGAAAACAACCCTAACCTGGACAGTCTACCCTCATAATTTAAGTCTTCCATCCCTCTAACCAGTTTAGTTGCATGTCTCTGCACTCTCTCCAGCTCATTTACATTCCTCCTAAGGACTGGAGTCCAAAACTGCACTGCATATTCAAGATAAGGTCTTACTAGGGATCTATAAAGAGGTATAATTATGTTTTCATCCATTGAGTTTATGCCCTTTTTATGCTTTAGTAGCTACAGAATGACACTGCCCAGAATTAGACAACTTATTATCTATAAAAACCCCAAGATCCTTCTCACTTAAGGAAACTCCCAACACACTGCCATTTAGTGTATAACTTGCATTTATATTATTTTTGCCAAAGTGTATAACCTTGTATTTATCAACATTGAACCTAATTTTCCAGTTTGCTGCCCAGTTTCCCAACTTAGACAAATCCCTCTGCAAAGTGGCAGCATCCTGCATGGAACCTATAGTTCTGCACAATTTAGTATCGTCTGCAAAAATAGAAACCGTGCTTTCAATGCCCACATCCAGATCATTAATAAACAAGTGAAAAGCAAGGGACCCAGTACAGAGCCCTGCGGTATCCCACTAACAACACTGGTCAAATTAGAAAATGTTCAATTTACCACCACTTTTTGTAGTCTATCTTTTATCCAGTTACAAATAGTATGTTCGAGGCCAACATTCCTTAATTTAACCAGTAACCTTCTGTGTGGCACTGTTTCAAATGCTTTAGCGAAGTCTAAGTAAATCACATCCACAGCCATCCCAGAATAGAGGTCCTTGCTTACCTTCTCATAAAATGAAATTAAGTTAGTCTGGCAAGATCTATTATGCATAAAACCATGCTGGCACAAACTCATAGTATTGTTATTTGCTATGAAGTCCAGTATCATATCCTTTATTAATCCTTCGAAAAGCTTTCCTATCACCGACGTCAGACTAACTGGCCTATAGTTTTGAGGCAGAGAATGTGATCCCTTTTTGAATAGCAGCACAACATTAGCAATTGCACCATGCCAGACTTCAATGAAAACTTGAGATGAGGCAGGCACCACTCCGGAACTCCAAAAGTCAATGAAATTAATTAAATCCAGGAGCAAAAATTATATTCAAAAATACAAAAATCTTTATTTTACATCATGTACAAAAAAGCCTGATGCATTTTGTGTCCTAAGACACTTAGGGGCAAATTTACTTACTATTATTCCCCAAAAAAATTTAGTTTCTATTCGATATTCGATTAGCATTCGATTTTCGAATGTTAATCGAATAGTTCTAGGCTACCTTTTAATCGATATTCGATCATTCAACGATCGAATAAAAACCTATTCGATCAGTCGAATAAATCATTTGATTGAACGAAGAAATCATTCGATCATTCGAATGATTCGTACGATTCGAACGATCGAACACTTCGATCGTACGAATCCTATTCGATCAGGACTTAGTCTCAGAAGCCTATGGGAGTGCTTCCATAGGCTTCTATTGCAATTCGGTAGGTCCAATCTGCCGAAGTAGGCAATCGAAGAAACTTAAAAAATAAAATCCTTCGCTGATCGAATGATCGAATGATTGAATATTCGTCCGTTCGACTCTATTCGAATGTATGATCGTTCAATTCACATATTCGACCAAAAGAAGAAATCCTATGTTCGAACTTCGAATCCTTCACGTGAATTTAGTACATCTGCCCCTTAATCATTGGCTGCTTTTTGTACATGATGTAAAATAAAGATTTTTGTATTTTTGAATATAATTTTTGCTCCTGGATTTAATTAATTTCATTGACTTTTGGAGTTCCAGACTGGTGCCTGCCTCATCTCAAGTTTTCACGTGTTTTACTCCCCTCTGCTGAAGGTCCGGGCATGAGCACCTGGACCCCTCTAAAAAAGCGGTAAGCTTATTGATTACTAATAGACAATCCATGAACTTCACAATTTTTTTCTATACAGACCTCAATGAATCCTGCAATATTAAGTAGAGAGGTTTGGTAATCACAGAGCTAAGCTCGTTAAAGGAAAACTATACCAACTGAACAATGTAGGTCTCTATAAAAAGATATTGCATAAAACAGCTCATATGTAAAACCCTGGTAAATAAACCATTTTCATAATAATATACTTTTTAGTAGCATGTGCCATTGGGTAATCAAATAGAAATGAGCCATTTTAAAAAATAAGGACAGCCTCCTGGGATCGTATGATTCAACGGTGCACACAAACATACCAAACAAACTATAAAGTTAGGTCACATGAGCCAATAAAAAGACAGAGTTTTGTCTTTTGCTTCCACACTTCTTCCTGTTACAGTTTAAATATTTCTGGTCAGGTGATCTCTGAGGCAGCACACAGACCATCACAAAATGGTGGTTCAAAGCAAGAGATGTAAAATGGCAATAGTTACTTAAATATATACCAGGTTGGTAAGATTCTTTAATATGCCACTTAATTTAATATAAACTATCTGATGCTCAAGTATTCATTTTCGGGGTATAGTTTTCCTTTAATTACCCTGGGATGAATCTCATCTGGCCCTTTGTTTATCTTAACATGTTCTAGTCTCTTCAGAATTTCAGCATGTGTGAATCATGCATCATTAGATGTATTATTAGAATTGGGACTATTAATAAGGAAACCTCCATTAGCTGGTTCCTCATTTGTGTAGACAGATGAAAAGTATGCATTCAGCTGACCCCCCTCCGATAATAAAGGTCCTACCCCTTCTTGTTTAATTCTTTACTATTAATGTATGTAGGGACACATAGGTTTCTGTTTGGTACCTATGGAGTCAAGTCCCTGATCTCTTTTACTAGGCAGAAGGTTATGTTGCAAGTGCATTCTTCTAACCAATAGTTACAGCCCAGAGTGTAATGACCATTTCCTGCCATGCAGTTTTATAGTCCTGAAAAGAAAGGAGTGGCCACTTTCTCTTTGGCTGCTGGTGTCTGGATCGACTGGATGTGCCATTGAGCCTGGGAGCAGGCAGGCCCCAGTAAAACCACATGACCCTAAAGGGACCAGCACCTTTAGTGGGTAAGTTGGGGACCAGGCCACCCCATGAACGAGGGATAGCAAGTGCAGGGTAGTGCTGTTATAGTCACTCTAGGGAGAGAAAGATAGTCAGCTGTATTTAGTATGTACACTGTGTGTTCCAACAAGGAGTGGTAGCAGGAAGAGATCTTCCTACAAAGCTTCTCCTGTGATGCTTTTAGTGAAGGGACATGGTAGTACGGATTAGGATTAGCGGTGGCTTCCGGCCTTACACTGGTGTTCCGGGCAGGCACATTGCAGCAGAAGGGGTGTTGTATGGAATGTATGTACCCTTGGCTAATGGACATGATGAATAATCACGTTATTGAAGTTCTGCTAATATCTGAACTACAGCTGTGTGCACCTCTGCTATTTCCTCTGGATGCTCCTGTGTGAGTACTAAACCTGGGGATATTGCTTATGCTAATAAACGTTCATCTTTTGTTGAAAAAGAACCTCCTGGCGCCCATTCCTATTTTATTGTACAGTTTGCTTGCGTATTGTAGTTATACTACCTCCTAAAGGATATCTTCCACATGGCGAAGGCCCTGCCCTGGTGTGTAGGTCGCAGTGTAACCATGCTCATCCCGCAGTAGCTGGACACTTTAACCCTTGGTGCTTATACTAGCCCAAGAAAGTGTTACATATATTTAAAAAATTATTTTGGATATTTTTCCTGCTTACTGCTATATCCTTTTCCATATGGATTTTAGCTTGCCTTTTTTGCACGATTTATTGGCCTCCTTGTACCTTATAAATGATTTGGCTGTCCCAGCTAACTTGAAAGCCTTAAAAGCACGTCTTTTCTTACCCAACTCAACACCAACACGTCTACTGAACCAAGAAGGTTTTGCTTTACAAACAGAATATACTGACATATATTTACTAAGCAGAATTTTAAAGACTTCACATTTTTGTTTGAAAAGCATTTCCCACTTAATATGTTGCAGAGATGCCCTTATACTGAAAAAGTTTGCGCGCCTGAAATTCAATGTTTTAGTTACTTATAGAGTTGCCTCTGCAACAGAATCTCAAAGGAGACCATGTTATGATCACTATTTACTAAATGCTCACCCACACAAATGCTAGAGATGAGTTCAGTATTATTAGTTATTACAAGATCTAAAAGAGAGTTATTCCTAGTAGGTTCTTGAACAAGCTGGGATAAAAAGTTGTAATTTAGCATATTTACAAACCTACTAGCTTTATCTGTCTTGGCAACCCCATTACCCCAGTCAATGTCCGGATAATTGAAGTCACCCATAATATTAACTTGACCTAGTTGTGAAGCCGCTTCTATTTGTAAAAGTAGATGGGCTTCATAATCGTCACTTATCCCAGGTGGTTTATAGCATGTACCAATGAAAATTTTCTTTGTAACCTTAAGCCCAGTTGAAATCTCTACCCAGAGGGATTCCAAACCCTCACCCTTGCCTATAATGGTTATTTCTTTAGTGCATGGCTTTAATTCAGACTTTACATACAAACACACTCCTCCTCCCTTTCTAATTCCTCTGTCCCTCCTAAAAAGGGTGTAACCATTTAAATTCAAAGTCCAGTCACATGTTTCATCCCACCAGGTCTCAGTGGTACCAATTATATCATAATTTTTAGAGCATTCAATTAATTCGTGGTCTCCCATTTTACCTGACAAACTTCGTGCATTTGCCAGCATATAGCAGAGGTTACTACTTTTACTTTTTAAATGTACATTACTTTAAGGGGAATTATATGTTAAGTTAATATTAGTCTGTTTTCCTTGTAAGAGAGGGACCTCCTTAGCTGGTAAACTGTATGCCCCCCTCACTCCTCCCCCATGACCCCTTACCAATCCCACTACACCTTCTATCCTAGCTTCCCCATAATTCTTTCTCTCACCCACCCCCAACTTGCCTAGTTTAAACACTCCTCTAACCTCTTAGCCATTCTTTCCCCTAGCACAGTGGACCCCCTTCCATTGAGGTGCAATCCGTCACGACTGTACCCCAAGGAAAAACCAGCCCAGTGCTCTAGAAACCCAAACCCTTCCTATCTACACCAAGACTTGAGCCACGCATTTAACTCCCTAAGCTCCCGCTGTATCCCTAAACTTGCACGTGGCACAGGTAAAATGTCTGAAACAATTACATTAGAAGACCTTCCCTCAATCTTAGAGCCTAGATCCCTGAACTCGCTCTTTAAGGTCTTCCATCTACCATTTATCTAGTCATTAGTACCGATATGTACTAAGACAGTTGGGTCATGCCCAGCCCCACCCAATAATTTGTATACCCAATCAACCACATGCCGAACCTTGGCACCAGGTAGATAGCAAACTGTTTGGTTGTAGTGATCCGGATGACAGATTACCCTATCAACTTTCCTTATTATTCCTTATTATTATCCACTTTCCTTTGTATCCCCTACAACCACAATCTGTTTAGGCCTGACTCTGCTCTCCTCCCCACCACTACTGGAGAAACTGGTCTCCCGGCTGTTAGAGAGGTCAGCCCCATCCTCTCTCCAATCCAGAGTTCACACTCCCATCATCTTCACACAATCTGGCAAAGCTGTTGGGATGTATAAACTCGGGATCTGTCTCCCTTTTCTTTTTGCCCACCTTAGATTTTCTGTCACCCAGCTAGCTGTTCGGTTCCCCCCAAACTATCTGACCCTGCTAGGTCCTGTTCAGTGAGCAAGAGATTCCTTTCAAGATTGTCAATCGACCGCAGTGTTGCAAATTACAAAGCCCCCACTAACTCTGGTGTTTGTAACTCCACTTACAAAGTCCCCACTTAAAAAGCAAACACTTAAGAGCAGCTAAACACTAGAGCAAGCTCCACTGGCATCCCAGGGGTTCTATTTATACAGTCTGTTCAGGTGCAAGTAACCAAACTCCACCCCCTAAAACTGAGGGAAAACTAACTGCAAAGTAAAGCAGTTTGTGACGAACTTGCTGTAAGCACAATAGCACACCAAACTTTGCTAATTAGCACCAAAAACAGAAAAAATATATAAAAAATGAAACCACAGTGTTTAAATATACCACCGTATAAAATAACAGTTAATAACAAATACTTATCCTTTTAAGTTGGTTTGTTTGTTTTTAGTTGCTTTTTCCAGTCAGCAGCCTGTTTGAAGCTACATTGATGATGAACATTACAAATCATAAAAAGACATTTCTTTTTTAAGCAGGAACATAACATTATAACATTTAAAAAAAAGCTATGAAAAAATTCTTAGGGCAAGCATTTATTTTAAACAGAAACCATGAATTCTTTGGGTAGGGAGTTTGAGATTATTGTGAATGGAACATACAGTATGCTCTTAATGATTGGTTTAACATTTAATTTAATACATTTTCTTATACAAATATTGAGTAAAACCCGAAGAACTTTCCCAAAACATCTCACTTGTGACATCACGCTATTAGTCACAAAAACACAGTGTTTTGATTGTGGGTACTTGTCAGGGCCGCTTCAACAATGCAATTATGGGGCATCTGCCCAGGACCCACTGCTTTTGGGGGCCCACTGTGCCAGGAGTCGGGGCGAGATGCAGGGAGGGAAACGGAGGGAGGGGACACACCCAGGGAGGAAGATGGAAGGAGGGGAACATGGAGGGAGGAAGATGAAGGGAGGGGGGACACACAGGGAGGGAGGGGACACACACAGGGAGGGAGGGGACGCACACAGGGAGGAAGATGGAGGGAGGAAACACAGGGAGGGAGGGGAGGCAGGACCGGATTTAAAAAAAATTCTGGCGACCGGGGTGTGGGGGCCAACTAGTTGGCTCTTTGCCCAGGGCCAAGCCAAGGCCTTAAACGGCCCTGGTACATACTTGTAGCAATTACCATAATACTGCCATTTTCCACATTTTCTTCTGGTTCAAAAACTGGGGTCACCAGGCAATCACTACTGGTTCAAAAAAAGTGAAAGATGTACTCACCACTAAAATAGTTTTAAACCATTAGGCAAGGGTGCAATGTGGGTGTGACCACAAAATTCATACAGACAAAGACACATGTAGACTTATCTTTACCCACTACTGGTGCTCACAAACACACCTGCAAGTGACCTACAGTGTTTTTCATTTAACTGAAGGGAACCAAGTTTGGCATGCCTGTGTAACTCTTTAGACACTCCTTCTGTCAGTGTTACATTCCATGTGTGGCACTTATCTGGTTGCATGGAACAAACCTGAGCCATTCCACAGCAGTATTAGGACTGGGAGACTGGGTACCTGGTACTTACTAGTGGAGTGCCTACGCCTAGTGGGATTCAGGAATGCACAAAACAGTAATAATTCACACACAGTAGTTGGTAAAATAAATAACTAAAATAAATAACTATTTCTAAAATAAATGTAAGGAGAAGATAAGGCAAACAGCACTCCTAATGGCTGTCAATAGAGCCTTACTAACTAACTTAAGAACTAAAGAAATGTCTGACTTACTAAAGAAATGCAGATGCTGGTTCCTACAGTCAGAATTCCTTTCACACTCTCTGGGCTCATTTATAAACTTTGCGCAGGGCAGATTGGTTTGCACAGTATAAATATATATATATGTAGTCGATTGAAAGTGATGGCACTCACAGGATTTTCAAAAAAGGCAGCTTAAAAAATGAAAAAGTTTATTATTCCGACGTTTCGGTCCCACACGAATATATTTGCCATGGTTACATTTATAAAACTGAGAAAAAGAGTGTGCAAACAGAATAAGAGGTTTTAAAATGTGTCAAAAATCACAAATGGAGTTTGAATGACACCACAACTTTGCTTGCACAGAAAATATTTGCAAAACAGATTTGCAAATGTATAATTTAAGTTACTGTCACCACTATTTTTGTGCACAACAACCTCACACAGTGGGCTCACTCACGCAAACTCCTGTCTCATTTGCAAGCCGTTTGCGAAAATGTATTCACAAAGTAAATTCTCAAAAACCAGAAAGATGGGCAGAGCAGTGAAATATATTAGCGTTCATGAAAAAGCATGGGCAATACAACCATTTGCAAAGAAATGTATTTATAAATGACCCCCTCTGTGTTTAAATTACACCACAAGTTTGGGGGTGGAGAAAATATTCACAAAACATTTTCATAAACTGCAAAGTTACTGTCAACGTTATTTTTGTGCACAGCAACCTTGCACAGTGGACACACTCACACAAACACCCGTCTCATTTGCAAAAATTTATTCACAATGGGGATTAGCAAAAAATGGAAAAACTGGTAGAGCAGTGCAATATATTAGCTTTCGGGCGATACCACCATTTAAAAATAAATATGCGCTGTATGAACTTTATAAATTACCCCCTCTGTTTCTCCAGGCACAGTATTTGGCTTCTCTGTGCCAGCCTGATCCAAATGACAGCTTTTGGTTGGGCCTCCCAGCGCTCTGGGCCCATCAGCACTGCACTGATCTCTCACCACCACATGTCTCCCTCTGCCAGGACTCTCCTCTTTCCTCTTCCTACTGGCCACTCTCAGGTTGCTGTTGCCCTGAAATCACTGTGCAGCTGGTACTTTTTGCATTCAGATTTTTAATAACTTTCTTGGCATTTGAAATTTTTGATTTTGAGCGTGGTTTCAAAAAACTCTAAAACCACGAAAATTCAACCTTTAATAAATTGGCTTGTGTGTTGCATCCCTCGTTAATAAATGAGGCCAAATTAATGTATGTATTTTTTCAATAAATATATTTCTGAAACTTTCCTCTGCAGAGCACATTTAAATTTCAATTTGAGATCCCTGTAGTCTTTGAATTATAGGGCTATTAAAAATGACTTAGTAAGTATATCTCTCATGTCTTTATTCAGAAAAAAATTATATGTAAAATAAATGTTACTTACCCAAGTCAACACTGGAATTTTGTATAAAAAAGGAAAGTTTGAAAATGAAAAGTATTTAGCTTAGGGGTGATTTATCAATGTTCGAATTTGACTTTTTGCTGTATATCAAAGAACATTTTTGACCTAAAAATCCTTAATTTAAAGTATGTGTTCAAATTCAAAGGCATCTTTAACCACTATGCTTTTCACTATGCAATGTCAATGCTATTGTAGTTGGTCTATGGCACTTTGTGAATCACAAGATACTGAAATTGAAAAACCATAGTAATTAAGATTTATGATGCTAGGAATAAAAAGCTCTTGAGCTGATTGCAAAAAATGTTGATGTAAAAAGCTCAACGGAAAAGGTTGAAGTTTTAATTTTATATCTGGCGGAAAAAGACAAAGACTTTATATATATTCAACAGAACAGTCTTATAATTGTGATAAGGTTAATGCTAGGCATGTCATTGCATGCTGACTTGAACTCTATGAATCTCATAAATTATACTGTTGGACTATTACAAAAGAGGAATTGTAACTAACTGCTTAAAGGTTATGCTTTTTGAAACCTGTGCAACATTTAGTAAAACCCCCCCATCAGAAAAAGAGCATTTATTAGGTTCAAAAGGAACACCTTCCTTTTAAGACATAATGAGCAAAGAGAAAGCTCCAGCTGCCTGTGATAATTACACTGTCATGTAAAAGCCAAGAATATAAAAACTGACAATTCAAACAATAAGAGAAATGTAAGTAGTAAATCAGGCAGTATGAATGAGCAGTGTACTTAGTATTGAATGTGAATGTGAACTATTAAAAACATGCCATTAAAGATGTGCTGTACTTTAAGTGACAGTTACTGCTTATACCATTAATTACTAATTGTATTTACACTAAACACATTCTGGGGTCTTAATAATTAAAAGATAATCCTCCATTTAATATGCTTGTTGCACTATTCTAACTGAACTTATATGACTTTCAACTCTTGAGTCCTAAACTAAATTACTCTAGGAAGAATTTATCCTACTTAATCTAGTAGTAATGTCCTGATGAAGAAGAGTAAAGACTGGCTCTTGCCTTGGATTCTAGGAATGCCACTATCTGACTACATGTTAAAGCACTTCAGTATTTTTTTTATTATTGCCTACTTTTGTTTCAGTATGTAGTAAAAAGTATATGCTATTTTTCAGCAATCAGGGTTTCAATGTCAATCAATCCTGCCTATAGAAGGACAATGATTGCAAATGCTTGGTATTCACTTGGCATCCATAATGAGCTACATCTTGGCTTTCTCCTTACCTTTCTAACTCATCATTCACTATCTCCTATGCTAACAAAACCTCATCTCCAGTTCCACTTAATGCAGGGGTGCCGCAAGGCTCTGTTGTTGTTCTCCCTGTACACTCTATATTTGGGAGATCTCATCTGCTCTTTTGGCTTTAATTATCATCTGTATGCTGATGATAAACAAATATATTTATCCACCCTTTCATTAACAGCTGAAACAGAACTGCCTCGCAAAAACTGAACTAATAATCTTTCTACCTAAGCCTGGTCCTACTCCCCTATTTATTATCTCTATCAATGGCAAGCTTATTAACCCTGACAATAATGTATGCTGTTTGAGAGTAATCTTTGCTCTCCTTCTCTGATCATATTAACACTACTGTCTAAACCTGTCACTTTTTCTTACACAATATTGCCAAATATGTCCATTTCTCTCACCTGCAATGGCCAAGATGCTTCTGCATGCTCTCATCACATCCCAACTAGATTACTGTAACCTTCTACTAACTGGCCTCCCTAACTCCCATCTCTCACCTCTACAGTCTATAGGAAAAACTTTTTCCAGAATTCTCCTCTCATCCAAAGGGGTACCGCCCCCCCCCCCCCCCCCCCCCCCACTGAAGTCCTTATCATGGATTCCTATAAAACAAAGAATAACTTTTAAATTCCTCCTCATAACCTTCATTCCTCTGCACCTAACTACATCTCTTGTTTCTCTATATCTTCCTGGCTGAAACCTCCGCTCCTCTCAGAGGAGGTTCTTGCAGCAAATAAAATAACTTTTATTGTCTAAGACAATAGATCCACACGGTTATACTCACAAGAGGCAATGGTTAACAAGATGTTAAAATGCCAAAACATTTAGGCAGAGATAGCAAAATGTAGCACCATGTGAAAGCAGTTAGGCCAGTTGATTGTACACCTCTAGGATGACCAGGCATGGTCCAGATCCCATACAGAGGAATGATCAGAGAGAATGAATCTAAGCCTGATTCCCTATCCAGCTGTGGTCCCTTTACTTTAGGCAGACTCAGAGCCTAGGGGAGATATACAAATACAAATGTTTTATTCATTCAACAAATCCTAACCACAAGTTCATTGTCTGCTTACTGAGCTGCAGTCAAGATGTAATTGTTTTAAATGACAAACTGCAAAAAGGCAAGTACACAATCCTATACAGACCTATCTATACAATGTAGATTTTAAGATTGCAGAAGCCTCATTTATCTGGTATATGAAAAAGATCAATTAGCATGAGAACTTTCAAATGACAAAGTGTATGGATTTCATAATTCTGTGTTCAACACTGTTATGTCTTGATTAATGGGGAAGTAACTACATAAAATGCATAAGGGCAAACTTACTAAAGAGTGCAAGTTCACCAGCGATGGCTTCACAGTCATTGCAACACTTCACCATGTAAAAAATTTGCTTAGACAATTATAATTCACTATAGTGCAAAGTGGCGTCCAGGGCTCCTAACTGGTGAATTTTGTCTAGAGTCACTTCAGCAGAGTGAGCAAATCATATGGTAGAAAATGTATGAAAAAGTTTTTATGCCATTTGCTGCCTAAAACTGAAAAGATGCCAATATTTTTTGTATTTAGAAGATATTACACTTGTAGGGATGTGAAAATTAGACACCCTCACATATTTCTAACAGGCAAATTCCTAATAATATGGACACCTAATGGGTCCTTATGGGGACCTTGAGCTTATGTAATCCCCTGTAGTTCTCACAATGTACACTAGATGGCAATGTATAAAGGTCTTGGGAACCATTCGGTCAGTGTTCATTGCTTTAGCCCAGCCTTGCAGGCTGGAAGGGAATGGGCATGATCCCTAGGCACAAAGGCCCTAGTAAAGTACAGCTATACTCATACAGCTATACTCAACTATACTGTCATAGATCACTCTAGGAGTGATATAAAGGTAGCTAGTTGAGCAGCTCACGCTCCAACAGGAGTAGTCCCTACTCCCCCAGAAGTAGGGACTAAGTGTACAGACCTAGGGATAGGGTTTTCCCTCAGGTTCCACTTAGGGCAAAGGCTGAAACCTGTTGGTGTGTACCTTTCTGCATTCAAAGCTCAACTACTGTTGACATGACCACTTGCCTGAAGGGATCCAGCCCATGTGTGGTGCTGTGAGTATATGCTTTTTTATGCTGTGTGCTCTGTACTTATGCCATACAACTGTACTGATACTCTTTACTCCAATGTGGTGATTGATATATTGCTCTACTGTTCAATAAATACTGTTTTGGTTAAGCATAAAGAATCACTGGCACCCAACTTATTGTGCGCTTACACCTGGTTACAGTTCTACTATATCCTTCCTCCACCCTGCTGCAAGGGCTCATCCCTGATAAAAGAGAGTTTTATTCGTGGTGTAATACCATTTGAAAGTAGCTAAAACTGATTCCTGTCACAGCAGTTTCCTATAGCCCTACACACTCAAAAATTATGATGTAAGTAACTGAAGATTGAGGATGTTCTATGCAGAGCTGGCAAAATCAAGTATGGCAAAAGAGGTAACGTTCAGTAAAATCCACATCTTAGTGAATTTGTGGAGTTACATCCATTTGCTAGAGTAAATATTCACCTGGCTTTAGAGTGCGAAGCAAGAAAGTAAGAAGCAAGAAGTAAGAAATGACATCATGCTGGTGAATATTTGCTAGCATTAGTCACTTCTCTCTTTCATAAATCTGTCCAATAGACTGATGCTTGTAAATGCAAACAAGCTTCACTTTGTTCATGGACACAAAAACCAAACAATAGTACAAATCTTATAGTTAAGTATAAAGACAATATAGAGCAACTAGAAAAATACATTTATTGGTTTGTATATATATTTTGTACCTTGAATAAACTCCCAGTTTAAAAAAATTAGAATGTTTGCTTACTTATGAAAAAATCAATACCTTGAATTTTTCAATTTGTAGAACTTTGTTGAGTTTCTAAAACCGACAACTCAAATTAAAACTTGAAAACTTGAATTTTAAAAAATGGCTGGAATTTTGATTAGGACAGCTCCATTTAGTCATAAGCAAATTTATTCGCCAGCCATGGAATTGTGTCGGAATATGCAATTTTTTGCAAAACTGCAGCAAAAACTTGCCCATTGACTTTAATGCATTTGAACAAAAAAGTCACCATAAGAAAAAACACTTATCGAATTTAATGCTTTATGACAAAAGTCCACATTAAAAAAAACACCCATTGACATTAATGCATTGGGACAAAAAAGTCACCATAAGAAAAAATGCCCATTGACTTTAATGCATTTGGAACAAGAAAATTTGTCACACAAAAAAAATTGTTGCTTATAAAAATGCCCATTGACTTCAATGTGTTTGGCAAATTTTTCAGCAAAGTGAAACAAGACAGATGATTCACTCATCATCTCTACCATTGACTTCTACATGAGCTTGCCAGCTTTAAGATTATGGGTTTTTTTTTACAATTGAGTTTTTGTGTTGTTTTTTGTTTATAAATACCAGACGTTTGAGTTAATGAAAATGTAATTAGAATTGTTGAGTTTTTTGTGCAATACAATTTGAATTGTGGCAAAAATTCTAATTTGATAAATTTTGCCCTTAGATTTCTTAAAAACATAAAATTAAATCTGGGCTTCATTGTAAAAATCACAAAAGGTATCACATGCTCATGTGGAGTTAAAAGCAGGTTCATGTACATATTCTAAGGAACAATTCTACTAATTTAGCTTGATTTATATCTTGCTTACTGTGTGATATGTAAATGATGTATTTTTAATACATTTATAAATAGTTTCATTGCTGAATAATTTAAACATGCTTATTCTCTCATTAATACAGTCCCCAAGTACCCTGTGGCCATTAGACATGAGCAAGCAGCTTAATACATTCCATCTAAATTAATTTAGCAACACCAAAATATAACATTTTCAAAAAACTTTAGCATCTAAAAACTTGCAATTTCACGTAGAAGTCAATGGGAGCTGTCCTAGGCACTCTCTTCGTTAGGCTGGTATGTATTTCAATGAGCTGTACTCTAACATTTGTTATATAACAAACTTTGGCTTACTTGCCAGTCACTTATAGTATCATAATTATAGTCAACTCTGCAATTATAAAAAAACAGCAGGTAACATTTACTACCTCTGTATTAAATTGGGAATAAATATTTCCTCATGTATCCCGTTCACATGCAGTTTAGAATGATAAAACAAATCTGGTCAGGAACAAAATGATCCTCATGCTTGCAGCTCTTTCAAAAGCATAAACTATTAATGCAGTTACTACAAAGGTTTACCAGTTCATTTCATACTGCTTAAATGATTCAGTACCTTCTTGACTAGCAGGTCACATTATATCCTTAGGGTAGACTTTTCCTCCATAGTGATACTGACCTATGTGGTGTCATTAGGTCTATTCTACTTTCCATATAGTTTACTAGTAATATCCTCTTGTTTATTTTTACCAATATAATCATATAGGTTGTCACTTTCATGCAGGATCAAATACTATAATATGTTTTCCCATAAATATCAGCCTTATTTAATAATAGGTTTCCTGTTTTTCCCCACTAAAATAATCTTTAAATATGCACTTTGAGAAGACAAATAACATAAAAGATATGGTTTCATTATTATTTCATTATACAGAGGGCATTTTCTTTAAAGGAATGAAAATTCATTTGACGGTAGATATAATTTTTTTCCTTTTAAACCTCCTCATTTATATCTTTTGAAATAATGTGTCAAGCCTGCCAGTACCTGTCTTCTTGCCTTCATCAAATGGAATAAAGCATTTCCGAGTTTGCCATTTAAGTTTGTAATTAGAACTGTAACCTTGACTTGCAGTTTCCTACTAGTTGCAATTTTTAGAAATCAGCTTTTGTTAAAGCAGTCTTTTTTTGAGTGTATTATTACTTGATAAAAGAGCAAAATATATTAGAGAGTCCTTAATGACTTGGACACTTATGCTTGTATCACATTTGATTAGTATAATACTCCAAATATAACATATTAACATATTATCTGTAGGCTGGAAAAATCAAATAATTACATGATAAAATGCAATATTTATATACGGTTCATGGTAAATTACTGTAAAATAAATTTTGACAATTTACATTTGATTAATTTTACAGTACATTGTCTGCTAATTATTAACATGTATATTCCCTAGAAAATTCTTGCATGGTGAAATTATTAATTCAACTGAGGCTAGTGCATTGATGAATCAATGATTGAACCAGAGAATCCAGGTAGATTCCCAGCAGTTTGGTATTTTTTAACAAAAACATTTAGGAATGTTTTAAACAAATTGATATATTTATCAAATGCAATATGTGATGTATTTTAATGAATATGTTTGACTGATTTGAGCAGTCACAAGTCATTATGCCCTATGAGGATTACATGCCCATTAAAATCCTGACTCCCTCATGTGTAAAGTATGTGACTACGGAAAAGCATTTTCTATTCTGGAATGAAAGGTTTTAGGACAGAAAATGTGTAAAGAGTAATCGGTAAATGTGTAAAGAGTATCTGGCTAAAATTTTTTAAAAGGGAATTTAAATTCCTTTACATGTTTAATTAAACAAATTAGTATGAAATGCTGATGTCATGTGTTTCTCTCTAAAATCTTCCTAAAAAATTTGTTGGTGAGGATATAACAGGTGTCATTAATAGTTTGCTTTTTGTCAACAACCATGGGTAATAGAGATTAGTGAACTACTGAGTTAATTTTGCTTATTAATTGAAATGATAATGCTTGCTAATATGAGAATATATAAAAACAATTGTGAAGGGACAACACAAATTAGACCTCTCCAAAAGTTAAGTGAAAGGCATAGGAGATATTATTATTAATGTATTTCTATAGAGCCAACTTGTTTCGTAGCGCTGTTACATTTAATAAGAAAAAATTATGCCACTGTAAACACTTGACTTTTTATTTTTAAATACCATTAGGTTTTTGCAAGTGAATATTGTATAAATGTAAGAGGCCAATCAGCCCAGGAGACACTTTTTCTTTCTTCACTGGTCTACAAAATCACATAGAGCAGACTTAAAAGGCACTATACCCTGAGGTTTTTCAGCAATAATGAGCTTAATATAGTGGAATAAAAATGCTCTCACAGACTTATTTCTCTGTACAAGCTAAAACAAAATGGACCCTAGTATGAAAAGTGCCGATAATGTAATATCATACCCTCTGGGTCACAAAATAATGCACCTTTGGGTTCCTTCTAATGGGATTAAGAATACATTAGGAGTCCTATGAGAAGTTACAAGGAACTTGGGACCAACCTGAAGTAAAACTTTCTGCTTTTTTCAGGCTTGCATACATTCACAGAATTTGGAGAACAGAAACATAAATGCAGCTTTTAACATTTCCATATATATATATATATATATATA
>CM044436.1:78949413-78962591 GCA_024363595.1 Xenopus borealis
TGTTCTTGTCAAATAAAAGTCTATGGAGGAAAACTGGGAGAAAGTTTTTTCTCCTCAAACTGAGGGGCACATACTGTATAAGGGTCAAAGTGGAAATTTAAATTTAAAAAATTTACATTTTTAACTAATTTTTGGCTACTTCGGCTATCAAATAGGTCAAAATCTGATTCTAATTTAAATTTTTTTTAATCAAATTTTAAAATTCGACCATTCGAAAATTGAAGTACTGTTTCTTCAAAAAATTAAACTTCAACACTTTGGCACCTTAAAGCTGCTGACTTGCTATTTTAGCCTATGGGGGACCTCTTGGAACCTTCAAGGAGTATTTTTGAAAAAAAAATTGAAAATCTAATTTTTTTGACCAAAATAGTTTGAATCATTAAAATTGAACAATGCATTCAAACAATTTGAATTATTTTTATTCAATCAAAAACGAACCTATTTGAACAAAAAAGGTCACTTTTTTTAACTAAAATTCACTGTAAAAAATTGGGTGGTCAAATTTTGCTGTAAATCTGCCCCTGAATCTTGCTCAATGTCTTGCCCATTGATTTGAATATGCCATCAAATCTTGCCCATGTCAATGGTTTTAGCAGATATTAAATAGGCCTTAGCAGGAATGTCCCTCTGTCTCCCTGATATTTGCTAAGGCCTATTTAATATCTGCTAAAACCATTGACATGGGCAAGATTTGATGGCATATTCAAATCAATGGGCAAGACATTAGAGAAGCTAACTTGGATGGTCACTTCTAATCTGACCCAGGGGGGTTTATAACTTTTTCCTGGTGTGACATTAAGAATGGAAATTTTTGGTATTGCCTGGGCAGGATTTATGACTCCCTTTTAATACCACAGGGATTCACTATCTCTTACAAGGTCACTTTAAAAACTTTTCACAAAAAGAAGTGGTGGTTTAGTTACTAAAGATAAAGTTGTATTTCAAGTTAATTCAATATTCATTACACCAACAAGATGATTCTGGAAAATCCTTAATAAACTCAAGAAGCACAGGCTCTCAAACATTAAAAACCCAACTTGGGTTTAAATGGACCAGCAAATCTATAACCTCCCCTCAGAATTTAATTACCATAGACCAACACTAAAATTTTACGTTGAAATGAATAAGTTAAATCTCATCCCATACTTTTACACATTAGATGTTAAACCCTTTGTGGATTATGCAAAGTATGTACTTACGGTAATGTACTGTATTCATACCAATTCTTATACAGTATGTTTTGTTTGTTCTTTAATTGTTCTGTACATGATTCAGTAACTAATAGGATATTAAGGGGCCTATTGCCCCCAAGAAAAAACTTGCAACACTTGCAAACTTTCTTCATCTCTAGTTTAAGAAAAAAGAAATTCAAAATTCGACCATCAAATTATTTAGGGGGGCGTTTTCGAGCAGACATTGACCTATTTCAATCGAATGGGTCCATTTTCGATCATATTCGAATTGACCGAACGATTCAAATGTTTTTTTTTTTTTAAATCGATTTTCTAGGAGGTTCCCCATAGGCTACAATAACAATTTGGTAGCTTTAAGGTGGCGAATAGCCAAATTTGAATATTTTTAAGAGACAGTACTTCGAAATAAAAATTTTGTAAATGTTTTCAATTCGAATCGCATTTTGGGCTATTCGATAGTCGAAGTAGCCCAAAATTACTTAGAACTTAGAATTTTAAATATTAAAATTTTAATCGAAAATTCACTTTTTAAACACCAAATATAATTAGATTTTAACACCAATATGGATTCATGCAGCTTAGTTACCATCAAGTAAAGGTGTGGAGACAGGGTGTTATACAACTGTAACTTTATGCAGGGTTCAATAATTGGTCACCAGTTTTTCTTGCAACTTAGCCATAGAACCAAGGTTGCTCCTGCCATGAGGCAAGCTGAGAAACTTGCCTCAGGAGGCAGTGAATGGCTAGTTACAAGGGGTGGCAAAAAGCTGCCTCTTGTAACTTTATGGGCAGAATTTCTGAGTTTTAACCAGAGAGGGCAATAGCGCTCAATGCACTAGTGGTGCAACACCCCTTTGACCTGCTCCAACTCTGATGTTTAAGCATGGAGCGGGGGGTGGGGTGGCTGTCTGAGGCAACAGCCCCAGAGTTACCACTGCAGTACAGTCATAGAGTAATCAGTACATACTCACAATAGTGACCAATAGCAGAGGCTTCCATCTGGTAGTGATAGAGGGGAATATCACTTCACCCAATTTCCTCTGGGGACACCTCTTATGTGGAACCCAGGTGGGATCTATATAAATCCCTATATCATGTCATTGGTTCCCTGGCTAGGCTACAATACCCTTGGGAAGATAATCTCTTCTATAGTCATCAGTGGAACCAAGAGCTGCTCAATACAAAGCCTGTCTGGCTGTCACAGAGATACTATTACAAAACCTAGGTAACTCTTACTAGTCTAGACTAATGATGACTCCATGTGGGAATCTGGGCAAAGACCTCTGGCAAAAAGCCCTGAGAAGCACATGGCTTTATGTTTTATTTTATATCACACTGCCATCTAGTGGCCAAACCTTAGAATGCTAAGGTCAAAGGTCATGCGTTGACCCAGGAAGTGGGGAATCATTCCCTTCCATAGACTATGGGTCCCCTTTGTGACCAATCCTTAGATGAATACACTAGCTGTCAACGTGGCAGTGAGCAGACAGGGGACCTGTGATACGCACAAGCATGTAGCCGAAAAATTTCTGAGTGTGTGACATCAGTGTAACTAACGTCAAGTATTCCTGAAGTTAAAGAATTAGCGATGCACATATGCACATCGCTTCAGCTGACATCATTGAAATGGTCTTTGCACATCAGATTTTTGTAAAATATCAAGGAAAATTGTCTCAAGTCTTCAAAAATCGTGGGGGATGAGTCAAGAGGCTGGTGGACAGACCTCAAATTCTGGTTACTCCTGATAAATTGGGGAGGCGGGGGGTTGACAGCTCTGTAAAGGGGGAATATATTTATCAGTCCTCTACATATAAATATTCACCATATAGTACACAAACTCTCACTCTTGACAGTAAGGGGTTGATTTCTCAAGGTTCAAATTTAAATTTTTGCCACAGTTCGAATTTTTTTAGAGCAAAACTAGAGTTATATTTTAAAAAACTCAAATCTCTGGTATTTATTTAGCAAAAACAAAATAAGCAAAACAAAAAACAAAGCAAAAAAAATAAAATGTAACAAATTGGTATCTAAAAACTTGCAAGTTCATGTAGAAGCCAATGGAAGTTGTCCTTGGCAAAATTCAAGCCATTTTTTAAATTCGAGTTTTTGAGTTGTAATTTATCATTTGTCATTTCAGTTACATTTTGATTTTTTTTTTTTTTTAAATCAGCAAACATTATTTTTTTTTAAATTCTGAGTCTATTCAAAGTAGAAAAAACCTCTAAACCTCACACATTCAAATTTTGATAAATAGGCCCTTAACTGTCACTCTATGTAAAATATAGAGCATCTAACTCCTGTATGTCAAGAATGTTACTTCTCAAGTATGACAATAGTAGTATGATTTGTATGTAGAATAAACCATAAAGTTAAGAAAATATTAAATAAAGTTTGAAATATAGTTGAAAACTTCATAAACTGTACATTTGTTTCACAGGTTCCATTTTAGAACATGTGACCAAAATTTTTTTTTTGTAACTTCTGAGCATAAGAAAAAACAAACTTGCTTTGCATAGGCGTTGCAAAAGGCTTTGCATTGCAGTACATTTTGCTCCATCTTCATTTATGTATCTATATTTTGAAAGTGTCCAGTTTGCTAGAATAATACTTTTTTGGCTATTTTTTTTTCTTTCATGGAAAAAGAGACTGTTTTAGGTTTCTACTTCCCTACATGAACATTTGTCAGATATGACAAAAATATTATTGGTCTGAGTAACCTAAAAATGACTGAACATTTATAGTGCTAGCCACTCCACATATCTTTTTAGAGCTACAGAAATAGGAGTCAAACTGCCAGCTTGTTATGCTTTGAAAGCAGCTTCCAAATTCAGAAAAAAAGTACATGTACAGACCAAAGATACATTTTCTTTATATTACTGATTTTTCTAAAGGACCAAGATGTGAGCAGTACTTCATGTCTGTGCTGAATGAAATACAGAGTTCAAATATTAATACTTTTAGAAGAGGACATATAGCATATATTTTTACAATGCAGAAAACTATGTAAAATGATGTAAAATAGAAGAAAGTTTATACAGCAGTTTTAATACCCACCCCTTTGCAAGTTTCCAGTATCAGGCTCTGGATACTCCAGCACCTTCTGCCTAGTTTACAGAGCAGCAGCCACTGAGGAAGGAGTTTTTGTGGAGTGTTTGTGATGACACACTCATTCCTTCCCTGCAGATATTGGATAATTTTACTGCATGTTTTCCCTTCCCTGAACCTATCTGTCCTGTTTCTTCCCCCCTCCCCACACTGTTCGTTTCTCTCCCTCTCTGCCCTATTCACTTAACCCCCGCTCTGCCCTGTTTGTTGTTCATCCTCCTGCCCCTCCCTTCACTGCTTGTGCCTTTCCCTTTACTTGCTATAATTGGGGAAAAAAAAGAAAATCAAACTGCTGTATTTTTACGAAAAGTATTTTATTCTTTTTTGGGGCAATCTAATCAGACATTAGCGTAAATACCCCACCATACAGTAGTATGTTGTTTGCAAAAAGCAATCAACATCTTTTTGAATTTTATTTTATAACTCCACACATCTGTTATTATGTTATACAATTATAAAACAGCTGCAATTATGCCCTTGCAACTCCCTGCACCTCATCATACATTGTTCCAGAACTGCTGCATTTATTCCTTTGTAACTCCCTGCACCTGATCATATATTAATATGCAGGAAAACAAACCTACAGATGCTGTTCTGGAATTTGATAAATACCAGTGCACACTGTTTGTATAACTTTTGTTATGCAATAAAGGCAATGAGTTGCATAGTGCATAACAATTATTATTATGGAAAATAGATTTTGTCCAGTTGGGCATGTACATTTGTGACTGATGTGCTGTGGAACACATGAACATACTGTTGTACTTTAAATAAAGGAAAATATTACTATTATATTTTGTACAGTTTGTATTAAACTTGACATCTATTGCTTTATTTTGAGCATTTACGGTATATTGTTATAAGTGAATAATCAGGTAGTAGCATAAGACTGGGAACACTCAGGGCAGAGCATGGGACGGGAGGGGTTATGCCTGCTACAGCTGCAGAGTTCAGCCTGTCATTTTGAAGATACACTCCTATCCTAGCTTCTGACCTATAAAGATCTCTCTGCAGCTCTAATATAAGTACAGTTTTAGGAGGTTTATTGCTTTCAAAATGTTATTTCTGCATCATTACATGTTTTGTGGAAGGATGAGTAATATATCTGAATATGAAGGTTATATAAAATGTCTTCTTTAAGACACGTGTGGTGTGTCACATAGAAGCGGCAGTCAGTCTGCTTTTTTTTTTTAAATCTACCAAATTCTTGGTGATGTTTCCCCCACAAATTAAGGGAGTTATATACTAAAACCAGATTTTTCTAGTCAAATTTTTATTAAAAAAACTAATTTTTTTAGAGAAAAACCTGTTAAATTCATGTAAAAGTCAATGGCAGCTGTCTCTTTATAGTTTGATCAGTGATCCCCAACCAGTAGCTCGTGAGCAACATGTTGCTCTCCAGCCCCTTGGATGTTGCTCTTCATGCCCTCAAAGCAGGTGTTTATTTTTAAATTCCAGGCTTGGAAGCAAGTTTTAATTGCATAAAAATGAAGCATAGTGCCAAGTAGAGCCTCCTGCAGGCTGCCAGTCCACATAGAGGCTACGAAATAATCAATTACACCACTTCTTTGACACCCCAAGGGATTTTTTCATGCTTGTGTTGCTCCCCAACTCTTTTTACATTTGAATGTGGCTCACGCTTAAAAAAGGTTGGGGACCCCTGGTTTTGATGCTGATAACGGGATCTCATTTTGAATAGCAGCACCACATTAGCAATTTGCCAGTTTTTCAGCACCATGCCAGACCTCAATGAATCCTGAATAATTAAGTAAAGAGAGCTAAGCTCTTCAAGTACCCTGGGATGAATACCATCCAGTCCCAGACCTTTGTTTATCTTAAAATGTTCAGCTCCCTTTTGAAGTTCCTCGTATGTGAACCATGAATCATATGTTGTATTAGTAGAATTGGGACTATTAAGAAGGAAACCTTCATTAACTGGTTCCTCATTTGCAATGTTATTTTCTGCAGTTTACAAATTTTTACATGAAGCAAAATGCACAAGTTTTCACTTACCTCATTCAAATGTGCAAGCCAGGGAACACATAGCACAGGAAAGCCTGTATCTATTGCCTGCTGTAGATGTTAAATATATGTATGCCGTTCAGCTGACAGCATTACACTCTATATATTGTACCAAAATTTTAAACCGAGGAAAGGTGCGGATATTAGCCATAGCCACTGATGCTCTGTGTATGAATCTTAAGAATTGCAATAACATGTGAGTCTATTTATTTATTATGTATTCACATGGCTTAACATTTGTTTTTGTTACACCTTTTATCTGTAAGGTCATCTATTAAAAAAAGTCGTATATCAGTATACAACTTGGTTTATTTTATGGTTTACTTTATATACTATATTCAAAACAAGTTTAAAACTAGGACATATATTTAATCCAATACATATCAGGCATATCTATAAAGGGATATTCCACTAGAATATAGGTTGGAAAACCTCCACCAGTTTTGTGAAATCCATATTTACATTGTGTGTTCGCTTTGTAATAGTTTTCTGCTACAGGTGTAAACAAACAAAAAAGTTTGTTCCATCTGCATAAATTAATTAGAGAAGTTAATGATTTTTCAATGTGTTTATTCTTTGTAGCAGATGCTGTAAAATATAAATATGTGAAGTCTAAACCTGCTTTCAAGCATAAAATTGAATGAAATACAAAATAGAATTGAAAGCAAACTAACATATAATAGAATGCCAAAAAAATTTAAACTATCAAAATAAAATATGAAATTATTTGCTAAAAAATAACTTCTCATCCAAAGCAACTGATTATGAACTTTGCCAGTTTGGAATTTCCCAGGTAGACACAGATGGAAATGAGCTTAAGTTGCAAGGAAGCCAGGGCATTAACATTATTCACTGATATTATTCTTACTTGTACTAAATTCTGAACAGCCTAATTAAATGTACCACACATTTGTTTCATTGGCTCTGTGAAGTCAATTATAAATCTGAAATTCATAGAAGCTTTTACAGTTAAAAAGAAAGCCAATCAATCTTTATATAATTAAAAAAGCAAATAGTACCAGGTTATATTTTTATGTCTCTTGAAAAAGCAAAAATTCAAAAAGAGAGATATTCCACATTTCTCTTTGGACTTTTCTGTGTACAATGTGCTATGAAAAAGCAAACCATGCACACAGTGCACATTAATTTCAGTGGGGCAAAGGGTTTGACCATGTGAACAACATTCTTTAACATCACCTTTTATCTGTATGGAGGTTTTATGGCTGTGGTACTCTACACATATTTTATACTATATTGTCTCTACAAATACAGCACAGGAATTTAATAAATCATTGGGAGCCTTTCTTGTAGCATATGCATCAATAGTAATTCATATGGAAGAGAAGAGAGGTGCAAGGCAGATAAATGATAAAGTGCATATGATGGTTATTTTGAATGCCCTACTTATACTAGAAAAGTGCTAGTAGATCTATATACCCTTCATAATGCATCCCTATGAATAGCACTTCATTTACATCCTACAAAGCAACACAAAGGAATCTTTAAATAATGTTAAAAGTAAAATTTGATTCTGCAAGAATAGGTGAATCAATGAACACATAGGGGCAAATTTACTATTATTCAAATAATTTGTTTCTATTCAATATTCGATTAGCATTTGATTTTCGAATGTTAATCGAATAGTTCTAGGCTACCTTTTATTCGATCATTCGACAACCGAATACAAACCTATTCGATCAGCCGAATAAATCATTCGACTAAACGAAGAAATCATTCGATCGTTCGAATGATTCGTACGATTCAAACGATTGAGCACTTCGATCGTAGGAATCCTATTCGATCAGGACTTAGTCGAAGAAACTTAAAAAATTAAATCCTTCGCTGATCGAATGATCGAATGATTGAATATTCGTCCATTCGACTCTATTCGAATGTATTCGATTGTTCGACCATTCCCTATTCAATGATCGAATATGCCAAAATTCACATATTCGACCAAAAGAAGAAATCCTACATTCGAACTTCGATCGAACTTTGAATCCTTCACGTGAATTTAGTAAATCGGCCCCTAAAATGATAGTTTTTATAAATATATTTAATCAACAGCATTCTAAATAAATGCACATTCAAATTATGCAAGTGATCATATATTGGAACACAGTGTTAATCTAGAAGGCTGACCAGTCTTTTCTGAAGCACAAACATACTAGATTCTAGCACAACCATAATAGATTAATCAGTATATATATATATATATATATGATGCTTTATTTCAGCATGCAAACAGAGGCATTGGTTTGCTTACACAATGTGACCATACCATACGTATTGATAGAACTGGTTGACTTATACTCTATAGCCATATAGATAAATTTGGTGTATTTGTATTCTAGTTTAAATGGAATGTGTAACATCATAATAATTGAGGACCATTTTATTCATCCATGTGCAGGGCACAGGCTTTTAATCTTGCTGGAATTTTGGATATGTATAACATAAATGAATCTATTGAGGACCCACATTTTATGCATTACACTAATCTGTCACTCAAAACAAGTGGACCTTGGTAACTGGAGATGATGAGTTTTGAGTAGCATTCCAAAATAATAAAATATTGTTCTACGACCAGTCTATAGAGTATGTGGGTATGTCTTGCCCCCTCCCCCTAATTTGGAAGAAAAGAGAGTTGTGTGGGGGCACACAAAATTTTCCTTTATTATTAAACCCCTAAATGACAACCCTCATTAAAGGAGAACTAAAGCTTGACTCTAGTAGGCTAGAAATGTTATACATTATGTTTTGGGCTGCTGAACCGATGTAACCAGAACCCATTAGCAGTGAAGATCCTTGCATATGAAGGTGCCCTAATAGATCTCCATCTTACTTTCTGCTGATTCACTGCACATGCTCTGTGCTTGCTGCTGTCACTGAGCTTAGGGACTTAAGTCCAGGATCACAGATACTATAGAGAAGCCGGGGCACTCCTCCAATGAGGTGAGTTGATGTACTTGCCTCAGGCGGCACCTCCCCCCTGGTTACTAGGGGCGGCGAAAATGCTGCTCCTGGTAACTTAGAGCTGAATTCCCGGTTTTCAACAAATTTGTTTCTTCTAGTTCAGAATGCGCTGTGGACACCACCCCCCCACCCCCACGCCTCAGGTGGTGAAATAGGCTGTATCGCTCCTGTTGAGAAGCTAACACTTAATTTTATGGTACATTATAGCAGCTTCTATGACCCAATTATTGTTATTCCTCCTTCCTTCCCAATATAAGTTACAATATAATTTAAAAAAGATACAGATAAGCTACTGAAGTAGAATGAAAGACTTATAAGTGGGCCAGTTTTGGTGGGTAAAAGTAAAATCCCTGCATGAAGTCCTTTAAAAATTGTAGTAGTATAATACAGAATTAATTCACATATAGTAGAAGTTGGTTATAGGACCAACTCTAGAGGCAGCTTAACTATTTTGCTCATTAAAAACCTATTTTTAAACTTGTCTATATGATGTGTTTAAAATCTCTCTCCTGCTCATTGTTGGCCACAGAGATTTTAGGCCATATTGTCAGAGAACTGGCTAACAGGAAGCAACATATACAGTACAGTACTGTAGCAATTATCTCTTAATTAGTAAATTGTCGGGAAGCTGCAGGTTTCTATAAAGCCACTAGTTATACTTTAACATGACATTTGTCAGCAGCTTTAGTGTGTAAATAAAACTGGATATATTTGATGAATTCTGTTTCATGCAGTTTCTTCTGTTTATTATATTGAAACTAAATTGTATTTGTTTATACTTCATGATCATTTAGTGCAAATGCCACTGTTTGAGTTTTAAATCTAATCACAACTTCAAGGAAAACTGTCAAAGTTCAAGTTCCATTAACAGTTGGTTCCCATTAAGAACAATGTGTTTAACATAAAAAACACATTAGAACAGAATGGGGCACAAATGAATAGACCATTTTGCTTCATAGATTCACACATTACTCACACTTCAGCATGGAGAAAGCTCATTAGAAATTTCTAGTGACCTATAAAAAATATGAGTAAATGTTAATAGCTTTAAATATTGTGGTTAATACTGGGGTGGCATTTAGTAAATTATGGTTTTAAAATATGTTCAGTATTTACAGAAAAAGAAAAAAAAATTCCTCAAGGGTGGGCTATGTATGCTCTAGGAAGTCAGTTCAGTCAGGATAAAATGGAAACTTCAAGACTCATGGCTGCAACCCACACATGCAGCTCAATAAGTTGGTTCTGTCCCAATATGCATCATTGCTTGCATCCTTGCAAAACTGCATGCTATAATGCATGAACATATCATTATTGCACAAATGCCATTGAGATGTTTCATTACAGCAAATACTGTTATGATCATAATGGCACAAACATCTTTGATACATTTCAATGGTACAACACCATTATGTTATGTCATAGTGGCATAAATATCAGTACAATATCAAAATGAAAGGAATGGCAATATGAAGTCATACTTGCACCAATGTAATTGACAAGCCACAATGCCAGAAATATAATTTTTTAGATTAAAATGGCTAAAATGAATTTTGTGATATTGCACAAATATCATTTGTTCAGTTCAGCATGAAGAACTCTTTGATCATTGAATACTGCACATTGACTTGGAAATCTGTAAGGAGGTGAAAAATGAAATTTAGCTTTTCATAAGCTGATATGTCTTGTAAGAATAGTAACAATCAAGACAAATTAATCTAAATTTAAGATCTTGTGCTTCAATTTAAGGCTTTATAATCCCCCAGAAGGGGATTCTTCTTGGAGGCTAGGCAGCTGAGCTAGAGAGCTAGAGCTCATCTGGATCTGAACATAAGAGCTAGAGGGTGAATTATCTGGATGAGGGAAAACAGAGACATAGAAAAAAATCTTTTTTTAATGAAATTATGTAAATTAATAAAATGACATACCTAAGATGAGTGAAATCATTCAGTAAATTTAGAATTTCTTCTGTCAAAATAATCCAAATAGAAACTATTTACAAGTAGCAATTCAATATTCCCTAATATAATTTTAATAAGCAGTAGTTCAATCATGCTTAATGCATTTTTTATCCATGTAAATATACAACTGACAAATGATACAGCTATATCCAAGTATCCCCAATGTATCCAATAACAGTGTATGACAATTAGGTTTTGATGGTTGTGTTTATGTATGTGAGCCTTCACCCCTATAGACACCTACAGATAATATAGACATCATTTTGTCAGCAATTAAAGGGGATGTAAAGTCAAAAATTTATATTTCAAATACCTTTTCACCTTAAAAGAAGCATATTTGCAATATACTTTATTCTAAAATTAAGTGCCCTTTTTATAAAATAAGCAATCTAATTAAATAATCAAACTGCAATATGTCACAGTCAAAAAAAAAAATTAAAACCACCATAAAATCAGTTCTGACAGGCTTCGGTCTCTTTGATTCAACTGAGGCTATAAATCAATTACATCTTGATCTACTACTTCTAATAAGTGTCGCAAAACCAGAGGTCCAGAACAGACCACAACATGACCCTTTTTAAGGGTTTGATTGAGGACCAAGAGAGAATCTGACTGGGAAACAAACAAGACAGGTGCTTGACAAAGGATAACCTTATCAACACACAGGTAGTACAAGCAAGGTAGGCACTGCCACATGCAGGGTTAATTGGCAGGCAAAACAAGGTAGTTACTATATTGAAGCAATGGCAGGATAATAAGGTAAGTTAGGGTTGCACACCAGAAGACATGCAGTCAAGGCAGGGAAAAATCCAAGACACAGTTGTCAGCTCCGAGCAGGAGAATTCTGGACCAAGGAGGAAGCTTTGGGTAAAGTTTCATGTTTGCTGTAACAGACAAGGAATCAGGAAAAAGTGTCTGTGATGGGCAAATCTAAACCGTTTCGCTTCACTGAAAAATTAGCGAATTTGCAGCGAAATTTGCGAATTGGCGAAAAATTTGAGAAACAAGTCGCGGCACGTTTTTGACACACGTTGCTTAGTTTTTGACATGTCGTGTTGTTTTCGGCGCAACTCGTTTTTCTTTTGGCGCCAGCTAATTTTCGGCAGGCGAATTTTCACTGGCGTTTCGTGAATAGGCAGGAGGATCGTTGAAACAAGTTCAGGCAAGAGTCAAAGTCCAGGAAAGCAATCAGGAACAAATTAGGAAAACCCAGGAACCAAGGTAGCAATTCCTATACTTGGGTACACTCGGCGTCTCTTTATTTTTAATTTGGCGCAGAAACGCAATGTTGTGACGTCATTGCGCCAATTTAGCCGATGATGAGGAAGAGGAGCACCGCACAGCACGCTCCTGACAGTACCCCCTCTCCCAGGGGGACCACTATTTCCTGGTTTATGGGGAGATTGGTTATAGAAATCACACACCAAGAGAGGAGCATGAACATCAGAATGTTTCTCCCACAAGCATTCTCCTGGACCAAAGCCTTCCATTTGACAAGGAACTGTAAAGACCCCCTGGAAATGCTGGAGTCCAAAATCTTCTCTACTTTGTACTCCTGTTTACCGTCCACAGTGACAAACGAGGGCGAGACTGGTCTGGAGAGAAACAATTGCAGATTGCTGGTTTCACTAGAGAAACATGGAAGACATTGGGAATTCGCATCTGAGGAGGAAGCTGAAGTCGGACAACCCCTGGATTTATTATCTCCACAATGGGAAAAGCACCAATAAATCCTGGATCTAACTTTGAAAGAAGGAATCCTGATATGAATGTTCCTCGTAGAAAGCCATACTTTGTTCCCAACCTTATATTGGGGTGAGGATTAATGTCTACGGTCAGCACACTACTTATGGGTCAAGGAACTGTTCTCCAGATTGGCCTTGGTGGTATACCAAATAGCAGACATATGGGCCATCTGGTTGTC
>CM044436.1:78973201-78984294 GCA_024363595.1 Xenopus borealis
ATATATATATGTGCATACATAGGATTTTCCGCACTCCATCAACTTCCAAATGACCAAGGTGCTATGTCTTGTGCTAGATGTAGTTATTCCTAGCCATCTCATTTCCAAGAACAGACTTAACAAGCTCACTAACAGAGTTAAGTGTTTAGCAATAAAGTGACAGTGGCTTGATAAATTGAAACTGAAGCAACTTTTCTTTTGGCAGAAATGTTACCCTTTGGTCTAATTCCTCTGACACTGTGGCCATTAAAGCTCACATTATATCAAATTAAGAAATGAACAGATTGCAAATATTTTTATCTCTTTGATTCAATGGGGAAGTTCAATGAGGCCTTGTTCTCAAAATGAATGATAGTAAAAATGCACTATTAATGTTTTCAGCAAGGTCCTTCAAAAGTTAATGTTCTCAAGCTTAGAAATGGGCTCTCAGATATGAACTGGACTTTTAAAACACCAATACATCTATCTCTACAGCATTTTAATGCATGCTGTTAACACTGTGTGCATATAGTTAATAATACATAAGAAACATATACATATTTAATAAAAAAGGCTGTGTTAAGTGCTAAAGTTTGATAGATAATAATAACGTGCTTACAGAAATTCTTGAATAATGGAACAACAAGCTCAACAGTATCTTCATAAGGTCAGAAAGCACATAATTTCTATTAATAAAATCATTCAACATAAAATTAAGAAGGCACATATTTACATTTTATTCAAATTGGTGAAATATTTGTTATAAATTATTTATGAAGACATAAATTGCATTGTAAAGTTTCTAGTGTTAACCTAATAAATTCACTATCATCTACTGTATATGTTTGGTAATTTGTACAGCAAGTTAGATTTTATTGAAATAATCTACATGGATTATTTTTTCTTACATTTGTAACTGTTTGATATTGTATAGCTGCATTTATAGAAATAACTTCAACAACACAGAATTAAAGCAACAGTTACATTGACTTTATTAATTCTGCTCATATTGACATGCTGTCCATTCAAAATATATATTGTACACACACAAAGCCCCAATATGTCTGCAGCACTCTACTTTGTCAAACTCTTGTCGAGGGTGACCCACATACTAAACAAAATCACCAGCACTTTGAATATGCAAAAGTCCATTTGTATTGAAAAAATTAAAAGTAGCATCCAAAAATACATGTGCCATTTCAGGACTCATGTCCTTTTCTCAAAAAGAAAGATTTTTTTATATACTTATTTGCACGACAAGCAAAAGTTAGGTAGTTGTATCACCAGAGGTCCCAAAAATGTTTATCTGTGTAAGAATCAATACTAAAAATCTTTTCTATAGAAATAAACATATCAAAGATTTTGCTGAGTCTGTGGGGATCTTGGGTATCCAACATAGGTATGCTAATTTATATTTATAAATCTTCACAATCAAGACCAGTGGTACCCCTCATTCCTACTTGTACCCCAAAACTATTCCTGGACCCCAGACACCACAACTGGGAAGATATTAAGGAAGTTATTTCTAAAACATTATATTAAACATAAAAACATACAAACAAACATAACCTATTGTGACAGAACAATTTGTACCACAAATATTAATGCCCATGTCCTCAAAGAGGGGTAACCCTAAACCCAAGTCAGAAGTTGCCCCCTGCTTGGGATGGAGGGAAATTGCTGTGCTCCTGGTTCACCTACTCATTGGAAGCACTGGTAATCCAACTGCCTGGCTCATGCCTAAATTCTTAACTTGACTAACCACTTATGTATTATTAACTATATGCACATAGCGTGGGGGGAAGTGGAAGTCTGCCCTCATAATGCTATCAGGTCCTGATTCCCTTCCGTGTTCTCTGGATTATTTGTTTCCCAATTTGGTTGTGATAACAACTGCCTATTTTTGCTACATATGTACAACTAGTCAGTGTTTTAACTGGAAGACCTAGAACAAGCCGGCGCTGGAAATGTCTGGATTGCCTTGTCTAAAGCAAATCTGTCTAAATGGTTTATTTTATGTTTTTTTAATTTGGTATAATACTGTTGACAAGACTATTGCGCACTGTTGAATATCCCCTTTAAGCGGATTTGAGACACTAGTGGGACAATAAATGATAAAAAAAACAATGAGTGCTACTCTATATAAAGTAAAAAAAGTAAGAAAGCATCATAGTAAACAAAGTCATCTAACTAATATGTAAATTCCTTTTATAATGTAGAATATAAAGTTTGTTTCTGTATTTGACTGCATATCCCTTTTTTCATATGTGTTTACAGAAATTTGTGCCAAAAAAAACAACAGCAAACACAGCATATATCCCAATATTTATAGTTATACTGGCAGCTAATTTAACATAGACTGTTGGCAACACATTTCATGTAAATTAGATAGTGTGGCCAGTAGGGATGCTGCTAATAGCAATGTATTTCATAACGGAGACATGCTATAGGCTGCAATCAATTATAGTTAGTTCACAGTTTAGAGGCTAACTAACAATATTTTAACAGCAGTTAATGACCATTATTGCCTGTTTATTTGCTGTATAGTTGTACAATAAATACTTGATACAAATGCCAGAGCAAAAGCCACAAGCCTAAGAAATTTTTTAATACTATAAGATTATTAATGACAGTATATAGTTTTTGTGTGGGTGTCAAATAAACATAAATGTGGGCCCACAAATATATATGTATTATTTTTAGAATAACTTTTCCGCTGCATTATAGAATATGTTCCTGTCTGCCTCATGTGTTTATAATAAAAGTGTAGATGTTAAATCTTTAAATCACTGAGTAATAATACATGTACAGTATATTTGTCAACATTAGTTATGGGCCAATTTGTGGCATTTTGCTTTGTTGAAAAAGTCGCCAATTTACCGACAAATCCTTTAAACGCTTTGAAATCAATGGGTGTCAAAATTAATTTGGCGTGAGCGACAATTTTCTAATGCACCATTAGGTAGTGAAAACATAGGTATATTGGTTGATGCTTTAACTGTTTAGTGCAATGAATTAAAGTTGAGCTTATCACATGATATGCACCATATTGCATTGTATTGAATCAAGCCCAATTTGTCAAGTTATGGTTAGTATATGATAATTAAATTCTGGCCTTTATTTCCCTCCAGTATGGTGTCAAGTGTTTTATTCAGCAGTATCTGGAGACAACTCTTGGTTTAAACTTTTGACCCAATAGGCAACCATGGCAACGTCTTGCATAGTGATGGGCGAATTTATTCGGCAGGGGCGAATTTGCAGAGAATTCGTGCGATTCGCGAATCGCCAGTGAAATTTCGCTTGGCGAAAATTCGCCAGAAAAACAAGTCGTGCGTCGTTTTCTGACGCGACGCGAAGAAAACGACGCGATGCGTGCTGAAAAACGCAGTGACTCACCGAAAACAACGCGACGCACGTCGGAAACGACGCTTCTCAAATTTTTTGCCAATTCGTGAATTTCTCTGGAAATTCGCAAATTTTTCGGCAAAGCGAATCTCGGGAGATTCGCCCATCACTAGTCTTGCAAACTATCAATCGATAAAGACAGCAGTCAGTCACAAGCCCAAAATGAATGGATCAGTTACTTGATTGGTTTACTACAGTCACTGTGGTAAAAAAACAACTGTCTAAAAATTTCAAGATTATCCTTACAACAAAATATTATGACATGCAGTCTTAACAATGTTTTCAAACAACAACTTACAGGTATTAGCAACTGGCCCTGATTTGGACTTATCCAAGCTTGAAAATAGATATGCCAATCAAAATAATTAGGCCTCAGCAGACAAACCACTGGATTGCACAGATGAGAACACATGGTAAAATAGATAAGATGTTTGTGTTGTAACTATAGAAACAACAATAAGTACAGGGAAAGACAAGAAAAGCCCTACTATTTTAAATGATTCTCTCTTTAAGAATGCTGAATTTCACCATTCTCAAAGAAGATATGATGGACAAGAATTTTCCCTTAAGCGTTTCCCTTGTAAATAGACTATATCAAATTTACTCCCATGAGATTAATCTGCTCATCATCAAAATAGGACATGGCCTAACTGTTTATGTATAACAACATACAACAATGGCCACCCAATAGCTGTACAAACAAATGTAAAAAGAGGTAACTATTATTTTTACAACACAAGCATTCCACTCAAGCACAAGGTATCACATGTCTTTGTCAACACTGGTACACTGAAGAGCAGACTATCCATATGCATCACCAGGCACTTATTGTCCTGTTTAACATTAAGATCTTTCAGTTTCTAACATTAAACAGACCTAAAGTCAGTACTAACGGGGCATGAGTTCATATAATGTAGACTAACATGGAAGACAGAGGCTAGTTAACACATTAAAGTCCATCTTAAAGACAGGCATTATGGATCTGCTTTTGCTGAGTGAGTGAAGTTGGGGTGATTAGCCGTTAGAATTTCACCATCGGAACCCTGAATCCAGAACTAGTGTTAAGCTCCCTGTCATGGCTCAGCTTCTGTCTTTAGCAACCACCTTTGGCTTGAAGAGGAGCCCTGAGCTACTCTGATGCCACCAGGTCTTAATATGAGAGGAACAAAGCAAGGAGTTCTATACAAGCAAAGGGGCATGTTCATAATAAGCTGAAGACAGAAGGCAACACCAACTTCACAGGAATACAAAGAATAGGGTGGTCAGGCAAGCCGGGGTTGCTCCAGCGGAGTTCAAGCAAGGTCAGACAGGCAGGGGTCATTACAGGCAGTGTTCAAAGAGTAGTCAGGCAGACAAGGGTTGGAATTAGCAGAGTTCAGAATAGTCAAGCAGGCAAGGATCAAAACCAGAATCAAACAAGAAAGAAATTGCACCCAGATACTAAGTTAGATCTAACAACGGGCAAAGACTACTAGCCTGAATCCCCTTTTTATAGTTTGAATCTCATGCCAAAATGCAATGATGTCATCACGCCCAGCGTGTAAAATGCAGAAGTGGCATAGGAAACTGGCATTGAGAAGAAGTAACACCACATGGCATGCATCCCCGTTGGAGGTGCTGTGGGCATTCCCTTCGGCCCGCAAAACCACCAGTGTTTGTTAATAATAGAACCCTTAATTCAGCATTGCATATTTGTTGTTAGAGATAACATATAAGAAGATTAAAACCAAATTACCCTGAAATATCAAAATGCCCTTTTTACTTATTAGTAATAAGAATAATAGAGACTTTGGCAAAACACAATGTAAATCAGTAAAGAAGAATAATGTAGGCAGTTTTATAGAACCCCTAATTCAGAACTGCATATTTATTGTTAGAGATAACATATAAAAAATGTAAACCAAATTACTCTGAGATATTACAATGCCCTTTTTTTACTTATTAGTAGTAAGAGTAATAGATATTTTGGAAAAACACAATGTAAAATAGTAATGAAGGATAATGGAGGAAGTTTTATAAAGTACA
This sequence comes from Xenopus borealis, assembly GCA_024363595.1. Classification (NCBI taxonomy): domain Eukaryota; kingdom Metazoa; phylum Chordata; class Amphibia; order Anura; family Pipidae; genus Xenopus; species Xenopus borealis. The sequence continues at coordinate 78,978,611 of CM044436.1, forward strand.
CTTTTTTGTGAACAATAGTCTCTTACAATAGTAACCACCACAACAGAATAATGGGAAAAGCTTGCAGTTTGTTATAAACACAACGATACTGAGATCTCGAAAATACCAATAAATTTGGACAATGAGAGGATATGAAATTTCACACTATATTTATACTGTATTGTAACTTACATTAACTAATGTGTGATGTACAGCTTGAAAGTATGAATTTCTGTTTTAAATAAACAGATTAAGAATGAAATAACTACAAAAAGTTTTAGTATGTAATATATTTTATCCAAAATACTATACAGATATTGAGTATTTTAAAAAGCTAGTAGCATTCTCATGTGAGTGTAAGTCATTTTTTTTATTACCAATTATAAATACACTAATACAGGGTAGAGTATCACTGTTCAGACAGAAAAACTGAAAAAAGAAACCTTCTGCCAGCAACATACGACACATATGAAAATAATTTTGCTGGTATATGATCCCATAATATTTTGAGCTGGGTTTTCTGATTAAAAGGATTAAGTTGTACATTCAAGGTGTAAAAGCATACTGTCATGTTGAGTATCACCAAACCCATAACAGACACCAAAGTTTCCGGTCACGGCTCATGCTTCTGCCTATAACAGATGTCTTTCACTTCAGGAGAAGTCCTCCACTACTCAGATACCACCTGGACTTAAAGTGAGAGAACCAAGATGAGTGTTCTGGGCATACAGACTTGTGGAGGAATGGGGTTAGAGCAAAGAATAGTTGAGGAAACAGGCTGGGGTCAATAATCAGTCAGTCAGAGCAGTATAGAATCGCAATCTAGAGGAGTATTCCATAACCGGTGATAGTTGGTTCAGGCAGCGATACAGCAGTAATCAAGGACAGACAGAGGTCAAGGAACAAAGAATTTGACTATATGTGCACCCATCCAAGCATGATGATGTCATGTGGCACACATAAAAAATAAAAGGCGTGTAGGAGGAGAATACGTCACCTCACAGGGCTGTATCTCAAAATTCAAATTAAATGTGTTATTTTAGTGGTTTTTGAAAGTTACCTTCAATACAAGAAACACAATGAAATAAAAGCGTGAAAAAAATACAGATACCATGATATTATTCATCGTTTTTAATGGGTCAATAGCTCAAAAGCAAACAAATCAAGTAAAATTCAACAGTTGGTTTAAATTGTGTCTAGGAAAGCTCCCAAATGACTTCTACATTACATAACATTTTTTATGTATTGCTAATTATATTTAAAAATTGTTTATTCAACTTCATGATTTTTTATTGCAAAAAATTAATTTGCGGGATGAAAAATACAAACATTGATTAATTACCCCCTTTATTGAAAGTTACAGTAAATATTACCCAGTTAATGTTTGAAAAGATATAAATTAAAAACTACTTCTAAATGTTGCTTATTCTCACCCTAACTGAGCATGCCCACATCAAGACTAAACAGCAGCAAACAAGTATTTACTCCATCAAAAAAGGTGATCCAAGGTTTCAGTTACATACAGTAATGTGTCTTAACTCAGAAAGAAATATAAACACAAGCACAAATTCCTAAACAACTCTCACAGAGGTGTACTTAACCATGATAACTTAAGCTAGTACAAACACACCCCCATGGAGATTCCTTCTTTAACCAAAAAACCTTTACATAAGGTAAATAAAAATAATCATTAAATAAATATTGCAAGTAGTAGTGCTGGAAGTTGTTTGAATAACCTACTCAACACCTCACTGGCCTAACATGAGAACTTTCAATTACATTTATGTGAACAATTCAGTGGAAACAAACACAAAATATGCTGTACTCTTGCCTAGGTATTATGCTATTGGAAAAAAAATATGATTATCAACTGGATGCTACAGATTAAGAAAAATATAGAGTTGAGCAGAGGGGATGTAGGGGTGCATTATCCCAGTTATAAAGTGTAAGCCTCCTCTAATCTTTTGAAAGCAACCTTGAGCCATCTTGTAATACTGATGTCAATTAAATGCAATTTTTTTGAATACCAGCTTGATGGTAAGAATTAAATCAAGTTTCTCTTAAATATTTAAAAGATATTCATGCAAAATCATGCCTCACAAAATTAACGTTAACTCCAACGTTGGGGGAAGGAGAGCAGAAGATACAAAGCTATCAATGCACGCTGCATGTCTACACCTGTGTTTTAAGCACACAATTATACATTTTTCCATTAAAATAGTAACAGGAAAATACAAAGATAAATATGTGAGTGGCCATTAACATGACAATGCAGTACTACTGTACTTGCATGTATTTACATTTATAGGTGGTGTTTGCAAAAGCTTCTGTTTTCCATGTGACTGTTTTTGCTAACAAGCTTAAGGCTCCCTTTAATCAAAAATGTCACCAAGCATCAGGAGACCCTGGTAATTAACTTTAAAAATATTGTAAAAAAAGATTTAGTATCTTTGATCTAAAAAATATATTTAGTGGTGGTGTTAGACATTTCATCTGCAGAATAGCAATATTGAACATTTTATTGAATCTTACTGTCTGGAGACAGCCATTACGATTCCTAAAATGACCCATGGGAAAAGTGAATGTTTTCTATTTCACATTAGCAATAAATTCTTTAGTCTGTATTGAGATTAGAGTTTCAATTGAGTCTTGCATTATCGTGGTGCTATTTTATTTATCATGGGGTTTCCTTTTTGTTTTGTTCAGTGGAAATGAATTTTATGAACAATTAGATTGTGATGAAATTCAAAGTGGTGTAAAAAAAGGTACAAATTATATGTAACAAGTAAAATGACAGTACAGTAAAATCTAAATTTTGGTCTTGTCATAATGAATAATGAATGAACACTTGTGTTGATAGTAGTAAATAATGGAAGAAAAATCTCAGGTAAGTATGTAGAACTCACCAGTAGTGAGAAGTGGTCCAGGTGCACTGCCCTGAACCCTCAGCTTACACAACTGTGTAAAGCAAAAAAGGCAGGCACTTACAAAGGCCGATCTTCTAGGCAGGCTTGTCAAATCCTCAGGTTTCATCAGTTTATTTTAGTGCACACAGATACAGCCTGACATGTTTCATATCATCCAGATACTTAATCATAGGTAAAAATAATCACACTTCCCAAAGTATATTTAAAACAAAGAAACAACCAATCAGAGTTTGACAAATTTAAGCATCATTAACGAGGTAACATGAAGTGTTACAATTGGAAGCTAACAGTCTGACATCACTCAATTAAGAGAGATGGACAGATTGGCTTCCATATTGGTACTCTCTGATGAGGTTGTTTCAAGTGAACAAAAACTTTATACAAACAAACACATAGATTTATAAACAAAGTACTTAAATAAAGGAAAAATAAGGGAAATTTTTTTTCTGGTCTTTGCAAGAGCCTGCCTTTTTTGCTTTATACGCTTGTCATAATGAATAACGTACAAAGAAAGTATTGCATTTCATGAAACAATTCTAACCTGAAACAAATTTTGTATAGATTTTCTTTGAAGATTCCTCCTATTTTGAAAAATGCTTTTCCATAACTTATTATAGTTTGCTTGATCGATGATCTTATTTTATTTCCACTCCTTCTTAATAGCATGACATATACTATGAAAAATGTAACTAGCATAAGACCGTCATAACATAGCCTGACTACCCTGGTAAGGGAAACAGGGTGTAGCAGAATTTTAATTGCATAATATGTATTAAGAACAATGACTCTCTGAAATATAGCACTTTTTACCCAATAGTTTAATTTTTTAATCCCTATATTTTGAGTTGGTAGTCATAACACATAATTTAAAATTTTAGAGGAGATCTTTTATAATACGCCAATAAAAAATTACAAATGCTGTATCATGTAGAAAGATAGATGGATTATAAATAAAAGTTGCAAACAAATCATAGAGATGAAAGAGTAAAAAGAAAGTCTGAATGGGAGAGACCAAAAAAAGAGATCTGATGATAGAGCAGCAAAGACTACCTTTTATATACAGTAAAATCTACATGATACTTATTCTCCCAATCATCCCTGGAAATGTATCCACTTTTGCTAAATATTTTTTCTATATAAGATAAAAGTAGCAGACAGAAAATCTAGCTATATGAAAGCCTCATAGAAAAGCCTACTATGGTAGTTAACAGGAAACTTAAAGCATCTTTATGTAGATACAGGATCTTCTGTAAACTAATCAATACAATATCATTGGCAATAAGAAAACACATATATCATTTAGTGCTCTATAAAATTTATTTGATTTAACTCCCAACTCATAAAACCCACCACAATTGAACAGGAAAATTAATGTCATAATGACTAAGAGATCTGTCTTATATTTAGTCAAAGACAACCGTCTGGGGAGTTTAACTACAAATTCAAAGACAAAGGAAGAGTTATCACTGTTTCATTTTTTGCAGTGTTTGTTTCCTGAGATAAGCAGGAATGCATTTCCCTAGGTTGATTGTATCTACTTTTTACCGGATATATATTAAGATTCATTAGAAAATAATCTATCAAAAGTAAATTAAAGCAATTTATCTGCAGTGTGTAAAATGTATGCTGTCAACATCTTTCCGATTATGGTGATCTTTGACTGCACAGAAAAGACACAAAATACATCATTGCTTCACTGAAGGCTGGATGATGTTAGTATGATGCCATAAAACAATTAAGAATGATAGTTTCAAAAGAAAATAAGCTATGCAGAATATTCTGCTGGATCAGTGCTATCATAGAAAACAAGAGCCAATTTAAGAGATGCTGACAACATAACAGACATTTAATGAATAAATTAGTGCATTGCGGGTTACAGCAAAATAAAGTCACTGGAGAAGATTATTTTATTAAAGCTTTCACTTGCTCAGTACATTCAAGCCATGCACTATTGCATACAGTGGCATGCTTCCAGAAATGATTTCCCTATTATAATAATGTGGATGTTCATACCAAAAATCTTATAGGCTGAAGAAACTATAACCAAACTGTAACTATTACAATGAAATGTTTGTTAATTGTGAATATTAAAAACCCTACACTGCTTTGAAGTCAGGCTACTTTCCCTTGAACTGTGCTCCAGTTCAAGGGAAGCTATATATATAGGACACAAAATGTATTATTTTAAAAATAACTTGTTGAAATATTCTGCATTTACGTGCTTCAGTTTAAAACATACATTCCCATTCCTGAATATAAAGGGTCATAGAAAGGAACTATGTACGCATGAACAGGGATGACAGAAGAGGATGGGAGACAGAAATCTTAGAAATGATGTGTAATGGCATGCATATCAGACAGATGTGAATTTTCTGCATTACTGTATGATTCATTTAATCTTTTCCTTATTTTCTAATTTTTAAATGCATTCAGTAAGTATGTGCTTACACACTATCAAACTGGTAAGGCCTGGCATTTAATTAATTGGGACAAATTTCAGAACAATAGTTTCATATTTGGGGCGCACAGTTACTAAAAGTCGAAGTGAATATTCTAATAAAATTTGAATTTAAAAATTTTTAATTTCGAAATAATGTTGGGCTACTATTGAATAGCCCAAAATTATATTTGAATTGAAACATTTATAAAATTCGAATTTTTGAATTTTGAAGTACTGGCCCTTTAAAAGTCCTTTGAATATTCGCCACCTTAAAGCTTCCGAATTGCCATTTTAGCCTATGGGGGACCTCCTAGAACCTGTCCTGAAAATTTTTCTAA
>CM044436.1:78985497-78999277 GCA_024363595.1 Xenopus borealis
AAAAACAGATCGTAGTCTCTATTGAGACCCTTGTGTACAATGATCCAAGCTTATAAATCCACCACACCTCCCTTCTTTTCAATTTCAACTCACGGTGCCCACCACTTTTGAGGGGGGACACACTTTTCAAAACCATAAATTTTAACTGGTCAGAGGTATGACCTTTCTCTATAAAGTGTTTGGATACTGGTAATGTGGTGTTACCCAAATTAATAGCTGATCTAGCTAGCGATCCCGAGTGCCACTTCTTCATTCTTGCACCAGTGTACACAAATTTCGGGATGATGCGGCATTCCCAATGAGTAGTCAAACATACAATCTATAAAGGCTGGAGTGACTGGACACCTAATATAGCAGAGCAGAACCCAACTTCCTGTTTTTCAGTTCTCTAACTCTGAGTTAGTCAATTAATTGAAGGGAATCAGTGAGTTTGCAACTGATCCTTAGCATGCAGCTCAGATTCAAAAGCAACAGTTATGATCCATGTGGCCCTCTCTCAGGTCACTGATTGGTTACTGCCTGGTAACCAATCAGTGGAAACCAAGAGAGCTGCAAAGCAGGAAGTAGTGTTCTAATATGTTAGACATCTAGTTACAGCAGCCTTTGTAGATTACATTTTTGGCTAACTACCTATATTATAAACATTTTTTATTTTGCACAGCCTATTTACCCAGTTTTTATTTTATACTGAACAATTCCTTTAAAAGAACCATTAAATGTACACTAGCCCCAACTTTAAAGCTGTCCCACTCTTTAGAAGTTAAGAAAAAATGTAATTGCACATTGTATTATACAGGAATGAAACATGAGGATGAAGGACAGACTTGTTTAGTGCTGGCAATCTGTGCTTAATATTTCCAACTCCAAATACAGAAACAAAGAACATTGTATTCAATATTGATTTAAGAATCCCTGATCATCTACAGCTCCCAGCATGCCTTAACCTTGATAATATGCTAAACTATGCTGGGATTTTCAGTCCAGCAACATGTGATTGAGAAGTACAGTGTGGTAGGGCTTAATGTCCTTTTAAGCATGAAGATCTAATTTCTAAGGATTTAATTAATTTGTTCATTATTAATGTAAGTATGCTAAAGGAAACATTTCTATTACATCATACTATTCCATAATAATAATAATAATAATAATAATAAAAAGGTAAAGGCCAAATAGCACTGCCAATCTGTCTGACAATTTTCCCCACAAATGCCCATTCCAATTTTTTTTCCAACCATTGTTTATTATTTTCAGGGGATAAAGGGATACAAAAGAAAAAAAAGGGAGGGGGGGGAACAAAGAAGTATGCAGGCATATTTAGGCATATGTAGGTATATCTTTATACAAAAGATATACTTAGGTAAACAACGACATCAAGTTGTTACTCTATCATTTAATATGTAGTTTGACAATCAACAATTAAGATCTATAGAATCTATCGAGTCAGCAAAGAAAACCTCTGGTATTACTTCAATGGGGGGGTGTACAAAATATGCCTGATAGTCCTTGGGTAGGGTACATTATCTAATAGGGCATTAGTTATTACCTAAGTCTTTGATAAATTGAATCCAAGGGGACCAAAGTTTCCAGGATTTTGAACTCTCAAATTTACGAATTTCACGTGAAACGGTCGAAGTTCGATCGAATTCGATGATCGAATATTCGTTAGTTCTTTTCTATTCAAATTTATTCGATCGTTCGACCATACCCTATTCAATGATCGAATATGCCAAAAATGCACATATTCGACCAAACGAATAAATCCTACGTTCAAAATTCGATCGAATTCGTTCAAACTTCGAATCCTTCACGTGAATTTAGTAAATCGGCCCCTAAGTCCTGCTCGAATACCTTTCGTACGATCGTAGCGTTCGATCGTTTGAATCGTATGAATTTTTCAGACTCTCTAAGGAAATTTCGAAATTTTTTCGTGAAATCCAACGATCGGTATCAGATCGTACGTATTCATCGAGAAATCGGATATCGAGCAAAATGATAGCCTAAAACAATTCGATAAGCATTCAATGGTCAAATGCTTATCGAATTACGAATTTGGTTGAGCTAATTTCCGGGAATAATAGTAAATTTGCCCCTAAGTGTGTATTATAGAGGTTAGTTCTTCCATCTTCCTTATTTCTTCAACTCTTGTTACCCAGTCTCTATATGAGGGGGGGATGGGTATCTTTCCATTTCAGTGGAATAAGGGCTTTAGCTTCTTGAAGCAGGTGTAACGTAAGCGGGTTTAGGGCCTTCCTACTAGGATCATCAGGCAAGTAAAATTAGGGTATGGTTTTCCATCTGGATGTTGGTCCATGTATATGGTCTTTAGGATTTCCTTCCAATACAGTTTCAGTGATGGGCATGTTAGCCAGATATGAGAGTGAGTCCCCACCTCCTTATTACATCTCCAAGTATTTGGGGTGTTTGGAAACATTCTGTGCAATTTGGCTGGTATATAGTGCCATCTAATGGTTAATTTGTATATAGCTTCCGTAGTTATAGAAGCTTTAGAGGTTTTATGAATGTTTTTGAAGATACAACCCCAGCTTCTCTCTGACATGTTAACCTTTAATTATTTTTCCCAGGCTGTGCAAAAGGCAGGAAGGGAATTGGGGATGGATTTTAATAATAATTTGTAAGAAAATGACAGCATTCTAGCTTTTTCTGATGTAGATGACAGGACCTGTTCCAAGGCGTACTCTGTCTGGACCAATTTTCAATTTTTCTAGACTGTAAAAAGCCACTGGTTGTAGTTCCAGATGTCTCTGGGATGTGATCCGCATCTTTTCTGGACCTCTGCTAAGGGAATTATTTAGTTATTTTTTATAACATCGCTTGTTCTTGTTTCTCTCCCTTTCCAGGCACCCTATCTATTGAGAGCTCCTATTTCTCTTCCCAGAGGGAACTCAGGATTATTCATCAATGATTGAAGAAGATATGGTGGTTCAGTTAAATTGTACCTTTCTCTGTTCTTTAGCTATATCTTTAGAGTAGCTCTAATCAGGGGGCGCACAAGGGCTTCTTTAAGGTGGGAGTTATCTTTTATCCAAAGTGTGTTTTCTATTGGAAAGGAGACAAAGGTTTGTTCCAATGTACTCCAGGCCTTCTTATTTTTCCCCCAAGGTCCATGTATGTATACACACCAAGTGAACTGACAAATAATATACAGTAGGTATGGGTCAGGTAGCCCTAACCCACCTCACTCTTTGGGGAGGATTATGTTTCAGTCTGGGACTTTTCCCTTTCCATACAAACCGGGAGATCACAGACTTAAGAGATGGTGGATATATTAAAGAGAGGACATGGAAAATAAATAAAAGTTTTGGTAAGATGACCATCTTTATGGCCCTTCCATGAAAGTTGTAGTTTTCCCCATTTCTCTAGAAGCTTCTGGAGTGCTTTCAGGAGAGGAAGGTATTTATCATCATGGGCCTTCCCCAAGTTAGCTTGAATTTTAACACCTAAATACTTTATATGTGGGGTTGCCCATTTGAATGAAAAGCTTTGTTTAAGTATCCATGCTTTGGGCTCTGTTATATTTACATTTAGTATTTCTGATTTTGATACATTTACTTTAAAATTTGAATACTTCCCAAATGTTTTCATCAAATTAAGTACATTTGTGAGAGAAACTGTGGGTTTAGTGATGAACATCAGAAGATCGTCAGAAAAGGCTGCACATTTTTACTCTATTCCAGCTACTATGGGGCCTGTTATATTAGAGTTATTTCTGATGTGAGTCTCCATTACCATGACAAATAGGATCGGCGAGAGGGGGCACCCTTGTCTGATCCCATTTGAAATCTGTATCTTAGGGGATAGATTGCCATTAACTTTAATTCTAGCAGTTGGGTCTGTGTACAGATGCAGTCACTTGGATTTGTAAGTTAAATGCGTCTTGACTTAACTCATCTAACCCATTTATCCCACTTAGCACAAAATATTGTGTCACAGCATCCCATCCAATTAAAGAGTTCACCATTGAAAACAATGGTGCTTTGGTATGCTAATGAAAAGGTTAAATGCATTAAATGAGTTAAGATAACTTGGGATAACACAGTTTCTTCAATTAGCCCTGAGTCACGACGCATTTAGCTTACAAATCCCAGTGACTGCATCTGTATAAAGCCATAATCCTTTGTCTGATTTTTTTCTCCTAGCCCGAAACCAGTGAGTGTCTTTTCCAGAAACAGCCAAGATACCCTGTTGAATGCCTTTTCAGCAACCGCGATAAGTATGAGAGTTGGGATTCTTTTGTCTTTGACATGTTGAATTAAAGGAATCACTTTAGCTATGTTATCTTTCCCTTCCAGGTACGAAGCCTGCTTGGTCAGGATGAATTAGGTAAGGTAAGTTTTGTTTTATTCTGTTTCCTAATATTTTAGCATAGATTATCATGTCAATATTGATTAAGGAGATGGACCTGTAACTAGAGCATTGTTGGGGGTTCTTGTCCGGTTTTTGGATTAATGTAATGTGGGCTTCTTGAGCTTGATGGTGGAACTGTCTAAGATCTGATATGTCTTTGTAATAGTCTAGTAAGAGTGGGATTAGGTCCACCTTACATGTTTTAGAAAAGACAGTATGCAGTCTTCAATTTCTTTAAAAGTAAATTCCGCGTTTAAGAGATGAGCTAGTTCAGGTGTAAATTTTGGCAATCTTGCCTGATCTATAAATTGATCTTTCTCAGTAATAAGTTCTTTTAACGGAGAAGAGGTTTTAATTTTATATAGTGTAATACTCCTGGAAGGCTAATCCTTTACTTTTCGTACGGTGTTGCGTATCATTATTTTTATCCTTAATTGACATGATGTGTGATTGGGGTTGTATTTTTTTAAGTATTCTCGCAAAATGTTTTGTACATTTATTATTAAGCTCATAACATTTTGCTTGCTATTCAGGTAGGCATTCTGAGTTTTTGAGTCTAGTAATGATTTCAATTGTACTCTTTTGCTCTCTAGGGAGTTGAGCAGTTCACTGTTTCGTGAAGCTTTGTGCTTTTGTGCTATGGTTTAAAATATCTTTTATCAGTGTATTAACTTCTTTTTTCTTTTCTTTTTTTAGGTTGCTGCCCAATATGATTAAATTGCATCTTTGTACACATTTTAGTGTCTCCCATAAAGAAGCTGAGGAGATCTCAGGAGATCAATTTATTTTGACTATTTGTTTGATCCAGCCTTGAATATCTCTCCTTCTATCTTCAGTATGTAAAAGGAAGTAATTGAGTCTCCAATTAATCTCCTATTTTGATGTTTGTGGAAGACTGAATTCAATTGTGATTGGTGAGTGGTCGGAAATGAGGGATGGTTTAATTTCGGCATGATGAAACCAATGTAACCAGTATTGTGACCAAAAATATAGTCTTTTCTTGAATAAACATTGTGTGTTTTAGAAAAATCTGTGTAGTCTCTTTGTGTGGGGTGAAGTACTTTCCAGATATATTTTCCAGATATTGTGTAATTCCCTAAGCATTTGTTTCACTTCTTTGAGGCCTATTTCTGATATGTTACTTCTATTGGTGGATGAATCTGTAGTATGATTCATTGTGAGGTTAAAGTCACCTCCCAGAATAATTAACCCTTTGCAGAAATCCTCAAGTTTTTCAAGAAATTTCTTATATACGAAACCTGACCAGAGTTTAGGTATTAAGGTAATTACCCCAAGGGATTTCTTTAAGGGATTATTACACATATATACATATGGATATGATTTCAGATTCAACTTAGGTAGGTGATTTTCCTTGAAATATGATTCCTGGATCATAATTATCTTAGCGTCAAATATCTGAGCTCTCTTTACTGGCTCATTTAATCCATTGGGAAAGAGGAAGAATTACCCTCGCACACCCTGGCCGTCCACGTGATGAGATACCCCGGTGCTCAGTGGTAAAGGGGTTGGCGGCCCCCCACAAGGTACCGCTTGACAAAGGGGTTACGCCCCGAAACGTTGCATCCGCAATTAACGAGCAAGGGCTTGCCCTGCTAGCAGCATCCTTGTTGTGCTGGTGGATCTTTCATTTAAACCATTAACATTAAATGATAAGACTGTGTAGTCCAAATTTACTTGTTCAGCCATAACATTTTGAGGATGAGATAAGTATATGTATCTTTTCCTCCTGAGACTTGATGTCTGTTTGCCAGGGGGTGGGTATAGTTGTAGGGGTAAATAAGGGGGGAGGAGTCAAAGAAAGGGGTGGAAAAACCGGTGTTGTATACAGCCACATCAGACTTATTGGGGTTGAGTCCCCATGGCTGGAGAAGTTCTCAGAGGCGGGGTTGCGTTGCACCTCAAGTTTGGATGTGTGCTAACCATTTTTGCTGTCCTGATTACTTACCCCCCCAGTCCAGCTTAATACACAAAATAATACTGATATTGTGGCTGTTTTGAGGAACAAAGAGAACTGTGCAATTCTTATTATACTTAACAGAATAAATGCACCTTTTTTTTTTTTTTTTTAAAGTAGGTGAACTAATGCAATTGAATATTTTGAATAAACTTAAAACCTTAAGAGTTAAACAGGTTGTAAAGGAAACATTGGAAAGACAATAGTTATGGGCGAATTTATACGCCAGCGAAAATTCGCCAGAAAAAGAGTCGTGAGTCGCGCGAAAATTTTTCGGCGGAGCGAAACTGGGTAGATTCGCCCATCACTAAAAGACAATTATTGTTGCAATTTTCATACTTATCTATCTCGATTTAAGGCGGTTTTACTGTATGTAGCCCTCTCTGGTTAGTAGTGATGGGCGAATCTCCCCCGTTTCGCCGAACAATTTGCGAATTTCCAGCGAAATTCGCGAATTGCCAAAATAATCCGCGAAACGTTTTTTTGGGCGCATTTTCGTGGCGTTTCGCAAATTTATTTGCCAGCGCTGAATCACGGGAATTCGCCGCAAATTCGCCCATCACTACTGGTTAGTCCAATTACTCGAGTCTTGATTGGTATTTCTTCCAATGCTTGTCAAATTAGAAGATTCCAGAAAGCCCCGGGTTATTCAGTTGTCCGTTTGCGGGTTGAAGAGGTCTTTCTAAAAACTGGTAGTCTTAATATTCCTTAATATTCCAAGTTAGAGTAGGCTTCCCATGAGGTCTTGAAATTAGTCCTGTATGTGTCGTCTTCTTTCTTTAGGAGTCTTCGGGGTGTTCTCTTGGGAGTTTTGACCTGAAGCCATTCTCCTTGCATATCAAAGTCCAGTTCTGGTGTTTTATGGGGGTCAGGGTTCCATCCTGGGAGTTCCGTGCTAGGAAGAAGTAGTCTTTTAATAAAATGGTCAGTGTCTCCAGGCTGACAAATAATTGCTGTTGTTCCATCTTTATTTGCCATAAAGGAAAATGGGTATCCCCCTCTATAGGCAATTTTTCTTTCTCTTAGGGTGTCTGTGAGTTTAAGCAATTTCCATTTATATAAAGTCATTCTGGAGAGGTCTTTAAACAGTTTAATGTTTTTGTCTTCATATGTGAGATTACTGACCTCTTTTGCCTTTGCCAGGATTTCTTCTTTAGTGGAAAAACTGTGTAGACAGCATAAGATGTCCCTGGGTGCATTGAGAGGTGCTGCTTTTGGTTTTTGTACCCTGTGGGCCCATTCTATTTTTATTTCCGTGGCAACATCTCTGTTTAATATGCTGTTAAAAATCTGATGGAGTACTGATTGAATCTCTTCATTTTGTACATCTTCAGGTACCCCGCTGATGTTATTCCTCCTCCTGATGTTATTGCCTTTGGAGTTTGAGAATCATATAAACTTGCTTCTTAATATGCTCATGGATAGCCTTTTGGTTAGATGAGTGTTTGTTTAAGTTTGCCTCAATATCCTCTGTGCGTGAGGATAGTGCTGAAATGTCCCTTTTAATGTCCTGAAGTTCCTCCTTAATAGAGGTTGTTACTTCCTGAAGCATTTAATTAATGTCTGCTTTAGTGGGAAGTTGTGCAATATAGTTGTTAAGATCAGGCTCACCCTCATCGTCGCTATACTGTTCATATGGGTCTCTAATGGAATCTGCTTCTTCTTAGTCCCTTCTGATTCGGGCACCATTTTGGAAATTGCACGCTTGTTTTTACTCCTTATGAATAGCGGGCTATGTTGTTTTTTCCAGTTGTAAGCTTTCTAGCTGGTGTCCTCTCCTTCTCCGCTTTTAATTTATTCGATTTCCCCATCTCGCCAGGGCACTGTAAGTCTGGATCAGGGAGGTATGTGACGGAGCTCAGCAATTATGCGGCCATGCGTCTCCGCGTCAAGCCACGCCCCCCCCACCATGCCAATTTTGAATGAAGGATACATGGGCCATGGTGACCCATTAGACTCAAAGGAATTAATAAGTCTTGGAATCTATGGTATAGCCTTACTGCTATTTAAATTTGCAGGAATATATAAAAAAGTAAAAATGTGTACGCTTCCACAAAAAGGCATACAATATTAAAGGGGTTGTTCACCTTTGAGTTAACTTTTAGTATAATGTAGACTCAGAGAGAGAGATTCGAGAAAATGTTCAATTGGTTTTCATTTTTTATTGTTTGTGGTTGTATAGTTATTTAGCTTATTCTTCAGCAACTCTTTAGTTTGCAGTGTCAGCAATTTGGTTTCTAGGGTACAAATTAGCCTAGTAACCCTGCACTGAATTGAATAAGAGACTGGAATATGAAAAGGAGATGGACTGCATATAATAATAAGTAATAAAAAGTGGTAGTAACAATACATTTGTAGCCTTACAGAGCATTTGTTTTTAGATGGTGTCAGTGACATCCATTTGAAAGCTGCAAAGAAACAGAAGAAAATTGCAAATCATTAAAAAACTATGAAAAATAAATAATGAAGAACAATTGTAAAGTTTCTTAGAATTGGCCCTTCTACAATATACTAAAAGTTAACTTGAAGGTGAACCACCCCTTTCAGGATGTAGATCAGTGGTTCTCAACCCTCCTAATGCTGCGAACCTTTAGTACAGTTCCTCATGTTGTGGTGACCCCCAACCATAAAATATTAAAATATTTTCGTTACCAGCCCAGAGTGGATTGTTAGGAAAGTACAGGAGACAGTGTGGCTGCATCAATATAGAAAGTTCTAGTGCAACTGGCTTCCCTACACAGGTTACTGTACTACAACTCCCAGCACCAACACCCGGAGAGCTACAACCTTGGCCCAGGGCTAGTGGGGAGAGAGATGAACCTGCTCCTAAAACCCCTTAAGCGACCCCTGTGAAACGGTCATTCAACCCCCAAAGGGGTCGCGACCCCCAGATTGAGAACCACTGAATTGTAGATGCTACCTGAAAAGAAAATCAGTCCCATGAAATGGTACATGTTTGATTACAATGGGTAAGATACAATGTTTATTCTTCTAAATTTTTCTTTATTCTGATAAAAAGACAGAATAATTCACACCAACTTTTTTTTATTTGTCAGCTGCAAGCAAAAGTATAAATGTTATTTCAAATTTGAGGAAAAATATATTTCTTTTCATTACACTACATTTTGCATTGCTTAACAATGGCACAGTCAAGCCATCCAGCTGCATATTTGACAATGCACTTACATCTAAAGCATAGCATAATGTTTGTGGTAAGGGATTTGGGTGCTAATTAAAAGCACAGAATGCTGACATTATTTCTAACAAATTTAATGTACAGTATGTTATAGACACAAAATGAATAAATACAGTGTACAAGTTAGTGAACTGCTGTAGGAGGAATATGTACAGTAATAGGAGTGACATTACTAATTTTTTTCATTCAATTATTGCTGTAATATTAAGGTACCTTTTCCCATGGCACCAAGCCATAACAAGTATTCCTTTTATGGTACAAGGCAATCATCTGTCAAGAAGGTGAGTGCCTTGAACCATGAATACATTCCGGGCCACACTTGCATTTTACTAGAAAAAACTATACAGCAGTGGTTGCTTGTGTTCAAGTAAAAACTAAATGAGCAAATGAGTTCCAGTTTGTTTGATCTCCCAATTTGAAGTTACTCCAATTTATTGTTTTTACAGTATGTACCATATTTTCTGGATAAACATTTAAAGATATGAAAAGGCAAAGAAACATACACATTCACAGTTAAATTAGTGAAAGCTTTATTGGCTTAAGTTTCAGCATTTGTAAAAAAATTTGCCTGCTACTAAATGTTATGACCCTCAGAAATAAGCAAAATATGTTATCTGGATGCTTGGATGAAGCAGACAAAATTGTTCTCATATATTTGCCAGATGTAGGTGTTTGTATTGTCCAGGTATGTTTCGATTTTTTTCTTATAATATACAGCTAGTTCTGGATAAATATGCCCATTATTTGAACAAATGCATTTGTGAACAATGTAAATATCATATAAATAAAGTATAAATATGTTTAGCTTTGCCATATTTTCAAGACCAACTATATAAAAGGAAGCCACGTACCGAGCTCTAGTAAAGGAATATTTCTGTACAATAACAAATTTTGAAGTTTAACTTCAAGGCAGAAAACTAAACTTAAACTTTCCCTATTTAAAAAGGAAACACGATTTTCAAAAGACAAAAAAAAAAACCCTTCTATAAAAATTATGCTTTTGAAATCCTTGAATCCTTGATTAAATAATCTGCTTAAACAAAATATTCATCATTGCTGTTGTTTCATTGTAATAATAAGACAGTAACTTTTACTAAATATAAAGAAAAACATCTTCAGGCTCAGTGGCAAAGAAGTTATGGCCCGCCTAGATAATCTCCATCAGCATAAAGTGCAATTGTATATTGTATAGTGCTGGCGCTTACATTTATGTAGGGACCCATAGGTTTAGTAATGCCCCTATGGTTTAAATCCCTACAATTCCTTATTGCCCTAGTTGTTGGGCAGATGCCCATGTATCTAATTTTTAACTTATATATTCCAGTTATTATCCAGGAGGTTTTATGACCACTTCCTGCTACACCAATATAGTGCTTGGTTAAGGGTGGATCTTTTTCTTTGGCTTCTGGTTGCTGACCCATCTGGATGTTCCCAATGAACCTGGGTACACCAAGCACCAGTAAAGCCATTCTACCCTAGAGGGACCAGTACCTCTAGTGTTGAGTTGGAGAGCAGGTCCCCTATGAACGAGGCCAGTTAGAGACAGGATTAATATCTGTTATAGACTCTGTAGGAGAGTTAGATAGTGAGGGAAGGTAGACAGAGTAGCTTTGTGATCCATAAAGGATTGTAGCACGGAGTAGCTTCCCTAGGCTATAAGATTGCCTACAGGGACCAGTAAACAAGGTGTCATGTTTAGATTGTTCTCCCTGACCACTAAACTGGGTGGCATCCAAACCACTTTTGAATCCAAACCACTTTCTGCTGTTCTACCTTGACTACATTCATGGGGGGGGGGGCAAATTCAGCTGTCTCATCAATCTGCTGATTTCTATCCTGTATATGCCTCTCTGCACTGTAAGAAAACCTGTGGATCATTTGTCTCTGACAAATAAAAGTTTTTGTATTCCGTTTCATTGCAACTCCTGTGGTCCTTTCTTTTATCTTTTTATGTACAGTAGCCTGTGGAAGTTGTAGTTGCGGCACTACACTAGACCTTCAATTTCTTCCACTTAGTGAAGGCCATGCCTTAAAGGTATACTGTTATGGGAAAAAAACATTTTTTTCAAAATGCATCACTTAATAGTGCTGCTTCAGTAGAATTTTGCATTGAAATCCATTTCTCAAAAAAAAGATTTTTTTATATTTCATTTTGAAATCTGACATGGGGCTGGACATATTGTCAATCTCCCAGCTGCCCCAAGTCATGTGACTTGTGCTCTGATAAACTTCAGTCACTCTTTACTGCTGTACTGCAAGTTGGAGTAATATCAACCCTCCCTCCCCCGCCCCAACAGCCTAACAACAGAACAATGGGAAGGTAACCAGATAACAACTCCCTAACACAATGGTGTGTATGAGCTCCAGGCTGTGAGTTTTTCCCAGGCCCATTTTGGGTCTGTGGGAGCGTTTATTTCTGCAAACTTTGCAGATTGTGAGGATCTCTATCAAGAGAATCTTTTTTCCACCTGTTCCTGCTTTTCCACCACAAATCCTCCTAAAATGAGCAAGAAGACAGTGGCCATTGCTGGCCAAGGAGTGAGGACCCACTGGTGGTCTAAGAAGAAGACTGCTGAGTAGTTGAGAATATTTAAGTGCACAAGGATGTGGTGGTCATGGCTGAAAGTGACAGCAAAGAAGGAGAAGGTACCTCTCCATGCAGTGTTCCATCTGTAATAGAGTCTCCCAAGAAAGTGAGTACCCTGGACAACCAAGCTGAAGTTGCTTCAGAGAGTTGCAGTTCTGCTGCCAGAAGTGGCAGTTCTGTTGCTGAGAGTTGCAGTTCAGAGGCAAACCAGGAAGCTGCTGCAAGGCATGCTGGGAGCCAGGAATGAAGTGCTGCAGGCTGTGAGGAATCCATGGAGAGTGCTGAGACTGCATGCTGTGTGGCTATGGAGGTGGCTGAGGAGGTGCTGAGAGAGAAGCCCAATCCTGCTGCTGCTGCTGCTGCTGCTGCAATGGCCCAGGTAGGAGCAATTCACCTGTGTGATCATGGGGGAGAGAAGGCTGCTGGAAATGGTGCTGGGAATCCAGAGACTGTGGGCTCAGCTGGGCCCAATTACAGCCAAATATTCACGGTCCTGAGAGACGTTAAAGTATTGGAGGAGAAAAGAAACATTTTGGAGGGGACCATAAGTAACATGATGGCTGGACTCAGTGTTCTTAAATGGACTGAGCGATCTAAAGCTGTTTTCTTATCTAATGACTTGGAGGATATTGAGAATAACATTACCAGGGTTCTGGGACTTATACAGCCCTGGAAAGAGGTGATAATCGCAGAAAATTGAAAATGTTAATTAAAGACTTTTCTTTTTCTCGGGATGGCAATGTGGGGCCTTTGTTTGTGGATTCCTTGGTCCCATAGCCTGTTTCAATTCCAGGCACTCGTGCCAATACTAATGCCTATATACATGCAGTGAGTGTGTCAGGTGAATGTGTGCAGTGTAACAGGGCTGCACTGAGTTGGATCTGAGCTTTAAACTGTTTCAGGGGCTGGATGAGTTCTGGCGCAAATATGAGGGTAAGAGAGAAGCCCCAGAGTGGTAGGGGTTTACCGTGATTACAGTTTCCTGGCCTGAGAACAAGACTGTCAGCATTATGTTTAAGACAGCATGTGTCCCCCCAGAATATGTGATGGTCTGGCTAAAGAGGCAATGCACTGTCCTGTCCCCCCTTACCCCGCTGTATGATGATGAGGGTTTCTGGATGGGAGGGTGGAAAGTACAGGTCAAACTGCACATGAATTTCCATGTCTCCAAGCACCTTCCCAATTCCTTCTTTATTGGTAAGGAAAATGGCGTTTGCTTCTATCCTGGCCAACCTAGGGTGTGTTTTAGGTGTGGTTCAAACAGGCATGTTGCAGCTAAATTCCCAGTGGTGAAGTGTGCCCTCTGTGGTTAAACTGGGCACTCCAGTAAAGAATGCCAGCAAATCCGCTGCAATTTGTTTATGAAGTTGGGACATGCCCACTGTTCTTACCCTGAGCCTGGCACAACATTGTTAGAGATTGCCCTAATTTACAGGAGGAAATTGGCCAAGGAATGGAGATTGTGGATGAGGGTTTCCCAACATCTGAAGTGGTGGGATCAGAGATTGAGGTTATACAGCCGGAATCCAGTGCCTCATGCAGTAAGTGGTGGGTAGGGCAGCAGAGAAGTTACCCAAGGAGAAGGGTGAACAGAGGGCCAGAGTGTTTTTATACAGGTCATGGAACTCCAAGGTAACTTCTAATATCCTCATATTTT
>CM044436.1:79014109-79025922 GCA_024363595.1 Xenopus borealis
GTGCAGAGCAAATGCCAGCGAATGAAATTGAAGATGCGCTAGCATTCAATTCTGCAAATTCATTAGAGGTCTTGCGCTCAGGCTAATTTGCATATGGCTGGAAATATAAAGTTTAAAGTTACATTTACATTGATAACTTGCATGTCCAGGGAACCTTAATAAAGTCAATATAGTTGTTATAATGCCCTTCACATGAGTCCACTGTAAAATAATTTTCCATATGATAGAAAATATGTGGGGGAAACCGGTTACCCAAAAAATGTTTTAAGACTTTTGCAGCCTATCACCCTGAAAAAAGGAAAAGACGCCAGCATTTCTTGAACTCACAGAATATAATGAAAGTAACTGAAGATTGAGGAAGTTCTATGCACTCCATTGCACTTCACCTGGTCTGAACTGGTGAAGGCAAGTCAGGTAAAAGAGGTAACATAAAGTAAAATCCACATTTAAGTGAATTTGCGGAGTAAAGTCCATTCACCAGAGCAAAACACGCCTGCCAATAGAGTGCGAATCACCGCTAACATCTATCTCTTTTGCTTTTAGTAAAGTCCCTCCGAGTGGTAATGCTGGCGAATCGTATCCAGCTTTAGTCACTTCCCCTTTAAGTAAAGTAAATTAAGTAAAGAGGTGTTCTAGTCTCTTTTGAATTTCCTTGAGCATCAGCCATGCATCTTTGGATTTATTACTAGAATTAGGACTATTAAAAAGGAAACCTTCATTAAGTGGTTCCTTGTTTGTGTAGACAGATGAAAAATAACAGTTCAGAACCTTTGTTTTTTTCTGGTCTCATCAACAATGTACATTACTTAATGGAAAACTATAATTAAGTTAGTATTAACCTGTTTTCCTTGTAAAATAGGGATCTCCTTAGCTAGTAAATTGTATGCCTTCCTCACTCCTCCCCTCATGACCCCTTACTAATCCCACTGCCCAGTCTACCCTAGCTAGCCCATAATTCTTTATCTTACCCATCCACCCTTGACTAGTTTAAACACTTCTCCAACCTCTTAGCCATTCTTTCCCCTAGGACATCCAAGGTGTGATGCTTATTAGTATTTTTCATTGTATGTGAAGTATTTTTATTTTAACTAGGACAAAAAGTATGACAGAATTTTTTACTTACAGTCAGCAAATGTTATTTTTACCTCCATAAAAGAATTACCAAACATATTATCAAGCACAATTAAAGCTTTTCTCTAGAATTCTAGAGCCAGAAGCTTCATTGTATGCAAAAATTATCCACCAACAAGAATTTTGTGTATATACGGTTCCATGTTCTTTGTTCCTAAAAACACATTTGATCTCCTTTATGATGTTTAATTAAACTGTAATGCAAATAAGTAAAAATTTCACTCTGCTTATATAACAGTACTTTGTTACATTTATTTCTTCTTTAATCATGTTTTTCGTCAACTTCTTTGTTAAATCTAATGCTGACATGCATTGCCATGATAGTGTATGTTCCATCTGCAGAATTCACAAGAGGATTGCATTAGAGTACCTTATGCAAAGTTTGCGCCAGTGCAGTAACCAATATCATTTAATGATTTTACATTGTATAACCTCTTGATGACATTGACTTGACTTTGCACTTGTACCATTTATCGACGAGTAAATCTGTCTGTTTTGTGAAGAAATGAATGAAATGTATTGAACTAAATGGGCTAATTTCCCATTGACTTTTTGCATTTTTATTTTAAGCCACTTTTTCACCGCACAATACACTGGAAACAATGGGCCTGGCAAAAAATGAATCGCTAGTACCCATCTGAAGTGCTCTACCCCTTGTGTATCCATTACACATTACCGTATGTTTGTGTTGTGCAGTTTAAATCAGTACCAGGAGGAGAGCCCATCCCACAGCAACTCAGAGCTTTAAAAAGGAAATGCTTGTTCCTCATTCTTAGTCATCTCCTGCTGACCAAGAAAAATGAGTACTGTTAGATATTATTCTTAGACTGAACGCCTTATTTCACATGGCTATGATGAAACACCCACAGATACAGGTGCCCTCAGGACAGTTTTCAGAAGTAAAATGATCCCTTTATTCCCTCTGTTGTTTTTCTTATGAAACAACTTATCATATTCTGCCTTATAGCACTTTACTGAATATGTTACCATCTGTGTATAACTTTTGCCCATTTCAGTATTTGCCCCAAACAGAGACAATGTGATTGTAGAAAAGAAATATAAATCAGTTTAATATGCATATGTATAATACATTGTTTACCTTTCAAAATAGTTGTTGTTTTAATAGAAATTTATGTCACTAATGGACAAATGATATGCTAGAAGTACATGTACAATAACGATTATGCTTTATCAGAGTTAATACTTAACTTGGCCTCTTGAGTTTTTCCTCTTTGTTTACTTCCATTACTGCACTGATTGTCATATAAAGTCATTGTGCTTTTGCATAATGCCCACTCTTGATGAAACATCAGTTCAAATACAAAACCTGGACATTAAAAGAAAGCATGCTGGACACACAGGTAGACTAAACAACCATGCAACAAACATTGACATGCAACATTAATGTTATAGTTGGATTTGTATACTAGGAATATATTTCAGTCATTGAGAATTTTTTTATTTCTTTTTTTGAAAAAGGATCCTCTGATTTGAAAAAGAGCCAAGTGCAAAAATAGAGAAAGGCACACTGTGCCCTATCTTTGCTGTTGCTGAAGAATTTACAGCATGCATTCTGGTCTTTTCCATAAAATATGATGTCACCGAAAAGCAGTCACTTTTTAATGCTTCATGTGTCAGTGTTTTAACGTTTTTCTTAGCCACTGAAAGAGTTCATCCCTGTATAGATGTTGCCATCGTACATTTGCATCTACAGTCTCCATAGCACGAGACAGAGAAGCCACAGTTGATCCTCCTCTGTGCTGTTGTATGAAATCTTTAAGCTGTAAAAATAAAAAAGTGTTAAATATGCTTGTGCTTCAGAAAAAATTATCAGTTAATCTAAAATTTTGGAACTCTGATGTGAGTATTCCATTCATACCAGCAACATGCCAGTAGACAATTAATGAAACGTAACTGGGTTACACTCACTTTGGCTGATATTTCACAAGATATGTTGGACTCTTAAATCTTAAATCATCATTTTCATCATTAAAAAAAAATCCTCAATGTGACTTTTCATCTCCAAGCAATAATCCTGCAATTGCTACATACACTGTTTTTTAATAATTTCCTTTAGAAATCTGCAAACAATTATTTTGGAAAGCTGTATTGTTCATCTAAACTTATTGCTGAGTAGCTATGCAGCATGTGGATTTTATATGAATATGGTTTTAAAGGAGAGAGCTAGCAACCCTACAACCTTACAGTGTGCCTTCATGCTTAGTATTTATGGAAAAAAACAATTGTTCTACTAATTAGCAATTTCAGCATCAAAAATGTATGCACTGTTTACCCATTTCAGATATCTCAAGCCTACAATATTCCACATTTATTGACTTTTTAGTTTCAGCTGGCAGTTGTTAGCTGGAATACAAACTAGTCATCCGATTGGCATTGGGTCATGCTATTTGGATGGAAGCAAGGTATGGCATTTTTTTCAAAATAATGCCCAAATAATGCTATAAAACATTATATTTACTCCTGCTATTGTGCAGTTATCTGTATTTATGACTGCTAAAATAAACTGATAATAGAAGTTTAAGGATGTTGTACATTTGAATGTATGTGTGATGTTGAGCTACATATAATGGGTTTGTGAAACTGTGCATTTATATTGTGTGATGCTGTGAAGAAGTTAATGTGAGTCTGTAGATGCTACTCTGATCTCTCTCACTGCTCTGATTTGATTTAGCCAAAAAACACTGCTGTGCTTGATTCATATTAATATTGAAATATTGTGTAACTATTAGTTGATTTATTTAATACACACTTTAGACATTTAAATTCTACTCTGAATCATTTCCTAAGATAGGGAATTAAACATACTATTTTAACTCCATTCCAGTCACAGTTTTGAATTAAGCAAAATAAATATTTCCTTGTAAATTACAAATTATTATTCAGCTAAAAGAATCTCACTCTGCTTCTTCCTTTAGTAATATAACGGTCATCTAGGGGCAGGTTTATTAAAGTGTAAAATAAGAGATCACCCCAGAAAAACCCACACACTATCTGTTAATTCCTATAGGATATTTAGTGAATTCATCAATGGCTGAAAGTTAGAGTGCATCATTTATTGAATATATTTTTAAATGCATCCATAATATTTGAAAATAATGACATAGCAAACCATCTTTATTCATATATATATATATTTTGCATTTCTCTATTTAATATGAACTTTCTAAGCCAAGTTTCATTTTGTTAACACACAACAAGCCTTCCCAAGATATCTGATTTATTTCACCATCTGTAAATCTGCCTACATGCTTTGAGCCATGTAACACTCTTCCCACATCCTAAAGCTTACAATATTTTCTAGTACTAAAAATTTTTTTTATGGAAACTGACAGGTCTGTAAGAAAATTCTCTACTTTATAGAGTTGCATCAACATGTTTTCTTTGGGTCCAGTATTCTAAATTTAACCTATTGAGAAATGTAACAAAAAATGTGCCTACCTGTTAATTTCTTTGTATATTAACAGTATTGACTAATTTGTCAGCTTGACAGAAAGGACTGTAAAGCAAGTTAATGATATAGTATTTTATTATAAAAGACTACATACTACAACATTTTTTGCTTTAGTAAAAGACAGCATTTAATATGAGTCTTCTTGTTTTGTCTAGCTCAGCCTTTATATTAATAATGTTTACACCTACAAGACAATTTTGGAAAAGGATATAAATTGCATAAGCAGTGATAAGGAACCAGTTCAATAATAACATCCTCTATGGGACATACATTTTAAACCATTCTCTGAGGCTATAAATATAGCAAGGCCAATGTATCACATCAGCAATAAAACATGGATAATGTATGACATGTATAGTGTTGTTGTAAATCACAGCTGTCTATTTAACAGCACACTTGATCCTATGTAAATCATCAGTATGGTTAGAAAGAAGAGTAAGGCTACCTCTGCTCTAGTCTGCAAACTTTGCAAAAGCTAGTGTTCACCATAAACAGTTTAGAGCCACCAAACTTTCTGCAGCTACACAGCTTTGACTCACATTAGACAACCAAACAGGTTAAATATTTTAAACAATGGAGGGACATGAAACTATGAGTATAAGTAGCCAGACAGGAACAAAGTAAAGATCAGACAGTGTAGTCAGTATCTAGGCCAAAGATCAAGTCCTGTGACTAGTATTCATATGATTACATATACACGCTTTAGTGAATTACCCATTGACAAATGTGACTGACATCAAAATTATATTGTAGACTTTGTGCTTAATACTGTATACTAACATCCTGACAGTATCATAATCAATGATTAAAACTGTATGTGCCACCATTTAGATTTAGTTTCAACAAGAAACTCATTTAACACAGCCAAGACATCTGGAAAAAAAATTCTCAGATTACAATATCCTATGTAACTTCCATCTTTCTTTTAAACAAAGGTAAATACATCTCCTGACTGTACTCTTTAGGTCTCTAAAATATATAGAGAATTGAAACATTACAGGAAATGGGTCAATGACACAGTTATTTGTTTGGTGGGGTGGCAAAAGAATTATTTTTATTAAATGATAATGCTAATGCTAAGGCAAACCTAAACCTAAAATAAAACTTGTAGGTGATCAAATTTTCAAAGAACCAAAAGGTGACAGAGGATTTAAGGCACTGGTCTCCCATCTACCAACAGGAGGCAGAATTATTTTAAACAGTTTTTGAGCAAAAAAATAATAAAAAAAGCTGTTAAAGGTTTCCAGGAGGACTTTACAGATGATGGACAGAACATTGACATTCACAGACGTTGGACTTTCAATCAAAAGAGATGATGACAGCTAATGAGAACATTGACATTCACAGTGGGAGCTGTACATAACAGTACAAATCGGTAGTAACATAATATTATTAGCAATATTAGAAAATCAGCTTAATCCATTTTTACTAGTTGTAACTATAAGTATTGCTCATAAAAAATGAGGCATAATAAATCTGCACTGAGTCTACATTACAAAGATATCCAGATGTGGATATTTCTTTTAAACTATGGTTTAATAAATACTGAATTGCATTCAGTGGCAGATTTACTAAGGGTTGAATTTTGTAAGTCAAAAACTTCGAAATTCGACCACCTAATTTTTTAAAGGGTTTATTATCAAAAATTTACATTTGTTCAAAAAACCCCCAAAAATTTCCAAAAACAAAAGGTTCCAGGAGGTCCCCATAGGCTAAAATAGCAATTCAGCGGGTTTAAGGTGGCAAAGGGTCGAATTTGAATTTCTTAAAGAGACAGTACTTCCATTTTTGAATGGTCGAATTTTAAAATTCGATTTGAATTTTTTTTCAATTCAAATCTACTTTTGGCCTATTCAATAATCAAATTAGTGTAAAATTACTTCAAATTTTTAAAATTTTCAGCGTCACACTGTTAACATCCCTATTTCAAAAGTTACACCAAATACTAAAATAGCTCTGGGAACAATTACTGTATGTATATGTGTCTTGAGACCTAGCTGCAAAATGTAACATCTTAGTACATAGAAAGGAAATCCCAGGTGTTCACCTTTAGACATGTCTCCTGCATAGCCCTGCCCTTCACTGGACCAAGCAAAAGCTGTTAGTATTAAAAATAGTAGTAAACATATGTTGTATTAAGAGAGAAAATAGCAATGCAAATAAGTAAATAAATGTTGAGTTTTACTCTTGTTGGGGTTCCGTGTTTTGATAATGTTTACATTTATTCAGATGTTTGCTGTGTATATGAAAATTGCATCTGCTGCTGTTATAGCCATGTCTATTATGTAATTTGCGGATACATTAATTATGCTTAGCATGAAAACAAGGATGACACAAGTAATGCTAACAGTGCATCATCTTAATACTGAAGGGCAGTTTCTATATGGTTTTTAAAGGTATATTTTTGTGCATTAAACAACCACAAATTATGATCTATCAGTCCTCACTTTGATCCTAAACACGTGTCAGTCTAATGAACTAAAAGAACAATGCGCAAGTTTGGCCACCACACAAATCATCCCATGGCTTTTTCTCAAATTCTTGTGTGATTAGCTCATATATTTTTTATATATTTACAAGGCTGGAGTTGCCTAAGAGTTTCCTTTAACAAAATTACTGTAAACAAACAAAAAACATTGGTCTTCCATTAAACATTCTGTTACTTTACAGCAAGTTCTAGATCTCAACAGGTTACAGTGACTTTAACACCACACTGTGCCTCACCTTTATCACACTTCACAGGTGGCATTTTACAAGCACACAAAGGTGATAATATGATTCCATGTCATCACTGCATAAAATCTTGCAGCTGTGACTTAGGAAAGCATGAAAAAATTCTGTTTCATGGATGCCAAGCTTGTGAAAAAATAATTCAGAGACTTCACGATTTTGTTTCTTTTCTTTGTAAAAAATTAAAGGTCTAGTAGCACAGCAATATTACTATAACTAATTGTGACTGGGTAAAATTCACAAACATATTTTGAACCTTGGCAAATGACTGCTTAATATATACTTAGCAAACAGCAGACTCTACACCAGAGCATCCTATTTACTTGGTCAGTAGGGCTGATATGTCAGGGAAACCAGAAGAAACAGCATTTTAACATTTCTTTCGTAATGTTTATTGTAAAGATTACAAAAAAGTGCATAATCATAAATCTGACAATATTTTCCCTAGAGGATAATCACTACCACATGGAGATGCTTAGGTCAGATCAGATAAGCTGAAGAAAATATTTCACCGCTATATCTGTTCAGGGTTGTTGCTCTGTGAATAGTCTCTAACATTTTGCAATGTAAACATGAAAGGTGATTATGATAAACAAACACATTAATGATTATTGCACTGAGAAGGTAATTGGATTAATTAACTCTATGTGCCACAAATAAAAATAAGAAAGAAGTGATATCTATAACATTTCAGGAGCACCTGGAGCTTCATCTGACGCTCTTCTCAATATCCGTGCCACATCCAAGATGACGACGCTCTTAGGTGCCATGCGGGTTGAGGCACTGGCGTCACAACGTCAGCGAGTGGATGTGTGATGTCATGATGCTGCGCTCTGCACGAAATTTGACATAAAAGGATGCCCAGGATGCCGATTCAATGCCCAAGCATAGGTCCCAATTATTGGTGTTCCTAAATTCTTATCTAATTGATGCTTCGACTATCTGACCCTTGCCTTGACTCTGGCCCTGATCCTGAGCTGCCTTCCTTTGAACTTTTGCCTGAAGTGACCAAGATTACTCTCAACCCCTTTGGCTACTGTGAATTGGATTTCCTGGCTAGTGCTTCCTCCTTGGTCCGGACCTCTCTGCCTCGGGAGCAGTAAGGCCATGACATTCTATTTCTATTTAATTTTGACTGTCCTTATTAAGGCGACATTCTTACACTCAGGAAACTTAAACCTCACACCAGAGGAGATTTACACAGACACATGTATGTAATAAATAGTCCTAAAAGCCCAAGTTATTGTGGCGGAAATGCAGACACATACAAACATACAGCTATATTGCAATGAGAAAGCTCACTTTTTTGACTAATAAAAAGACAATAATGTGTCAAGTTCAAATTGTTTCCAAGTGTTACCTGGTTAACATCTTATTGATCCAATGGAAGGTGTGTTATCAGTTTATTAATATAAAATGGGCAATTAAATGAGTAATGAGTAACCTTGTATTTTTGCACTTGCTAAAAGGGCATTGAAACTTTCTTTAAAACTACATAAGGTCATTCTGGTACAAATTCTTGAGAGAGTTCATTCCTAAAATTCATACTGTAGGTCACTGTAAAAAAACAAAAATATTTTTTTAACTTGATGACCTTATTTCCCCCTGGAAGGAGCTATTGGGGAAAAATGTGTCAGATATAATTTGTAGTCTATTTATATCTGTGTTTCTCTGTGTTCTATAGTGTTTACAATCCTAATTTGGACAGCCTTTCCAGCTCGACTGGTCTACACCTGTGCCCTTTTGGGCCCAAATCTTCTCACAAAGAAAACCTGAAAACAGTGTTGTTTGAGCCAAAGAATGGTACAGGTAAACAGAATCACTGTCAAAGCAGGAAAAGAGTCAGGAAGTAGGTATACAGCAAATAACCAGTGAAACAAACAGAAATAAAATAACAGTAATTATTTTGAATTTTATTTTTAAAGTTATTGGTTGGTGTTTCAATTCATTATATATCCACTATAAACATTTGCTTATATATTTAAAATGAGAAACATCTGTTTTGAGGGTTTAAATTTCCTTTAACTGCAGTCAGTTTGTTGTGAAATGCTTTCCCCATTTAGTTCTTCAAAGACGCACTCATCTGATCTGAAGCTGGTGTACAATATACTGTATTTCAGTGTAATTTATGTATTAAGAAAAATGATTACCTCATTTAGTTCATCTTCTGTATTGAGAAATTCAGTCACTCCACTAATGAGCTTTGAATTCATAAACAATGCTTCTCCATATCTTAAAAAAAGATATATATTTACATTATTATATATGACATTTATATAATACTAGTATATATGTAAAAACTGAATAGAGTACACAATTCAAATCGTTTTCATTATATTTTATCTGTTACTGTCGTCTGGATCGACTGGATGTGCCATTGAACCTGAGTACACCAGGGCCCAGTAAAGCCACGTGACCCTAAAGGGACCAGCACCTTTAGTGGGTAAGTCAGGGACCAGGCAACCCTGTGAATGAGCAATAGCTATACTAGGGTAGATTTGTAATAGTCTCTCTAGGAGAGAAAGGTAGACAGTGTAAGAGAGAAAAAGCAGCTGAAGCTCCAACAAGGATTTGCAGGAGGGAGTAGCTTCCCAGAGGCTGTGTGAAGGCCTCATGTGCAGGGACCTCAGTGAAGAGGGACTGTTGGGTAGAGGCTGCTTGACAACTTCCATGTGGGAATGGTTGTACTGATGTGCTTCAAATGCCTAATGGAGTCCTTCTGCAGCTGAATTACCTGTTACCTGATTTGACTGTGTCATGTGCTATTGCCTCCTCTCCTACGTGAGTAAAACCTGACGTCATTGTCTCTGACTAATAAACCATTTGCTTGTTTGCACCAAATTTTTGTGTACAGTAGCTTGTGTGTTGTAGTTCCCCTACATCTTAAAGGGAAAGCTTCCACTTAGTGAAGGTCCTGACCCTGTGTGCAAGTCGCAGTGTAACCCATGCTTATACCGTTAGCTGGACACTTTAACTATTTGGCCAAAGATTGGCCAAATTGTCGTTACATTAATTTATTAAGATATTCATTTTATTGGTTGCTTTTTGAAACAGAATATTATGAAAGAATTTATGAAAGAATTCCTTTCGTCCAAATATGGGTGAAAGCATGTCTTTTTGTGATATTTAGTGCTGCTAAAGAGCTTTAAAACAGTACTGATAGTAGCCATTAAAAGATCACCAAGCTAGTAAAGGCATAAGCAGGGGAAGCAACCTGAGATTTAAAAGTGATACAGCTGAATAGAAAAAGATTTTTTCCCCATAATTAACTAGACATTCATACTGTTTATAACTGAGAATTTAAGGCATTATCAATTAAATATACAGTAATATCTTATACAATGGGTGTAGCTGTGTTAATGTCATGAGACAACTATATTTTTCTTCAGCTTATTTTTTATTGTCACAAACTATTTTTATTGTGCCCTTCATTAATATTATAATATAATATTAAGGGTAAATAAAACAAGTGTTAAGTTTAAATATGTTGTATATGTATCTCAGATATTTACATTATTTCCCATGAACTTATGAAGATGACCAACTATTTATTGTACATCTATCTTTTTATAATGAGAAATGCATAGTCTGTTGTTACCTAGCATTTAAAACCTTCCATTTGTCTCTGAAGAATTTCCAAGCTAAATCTCTGCCATGCGGGTTTCTTGCCACGTGAATAATGACATCAATGGCATCTTGATCCAATACCACTTCTGAGTTCAAGGACAGATTCAAAAGCCTTAAATGAAATAAGTCAAAATATAAAGACTAAGGATTTGGGGCTAAATGCATGTCAAATAGTAATATTTTCCATTACACTGTGGACAGTGGACACCTTTACCTATTCAGTAGGTTTCTATTATCACTGCAGGTCAAAGCTTCTAATAGAATTTTCTTTTCTGATACAGCTGTGGAAGAATGAAATTTCATCCAAATGAATTCCCATACATCTTCATCCATCAGGGATACTCCTGTGCAATAGACTATGTCACGAACGTTTGGTGGAATTCTACAAAATCAAACACAAATTAAATAAAGGTTATCCCTCTTGAATCACATATAAAGCATTGTGTTTGATTTGTTTTGTGCTGTGACACTGGCCAATTTTATTCTGCAAGGCATTTATATTTCATTATTTACATTGTAAAGCTCAGTTTTTAGCAGAGAACAGTGGAGAATGAGAAGTTCATTTTGAAAAAGAACATGAAACATTAAAGTCACCGACTTTAAAATGTAATAAATTGTTCATAATTGGCTACCAATGTTATGTACTTGTTTCTTTTTGACAGGACTATGCACACATTAGATATGTTAAGTGTTTCAGAAAAGTACAGCAATATTATTTTCATAACAATTTCAAAAACAATTATAAGAATGTTTATTCAGTACGAAGAAATATAATAATAAAAAAAAAGCACAGTTGGTCTATTAATTGTAGTGCAAGGCTTTGGTATGTGTATGTATATATATATATATATAT
>CM044436.1:79031463-79042931 GCA_024363595.1 Xenopus borealis
TTGGCGCTGCCTTCTTCCTTGGTCCGTAATCCCCCTTCGGAGCCCTCGGGCCCTGACAGGACCTTTCTCAAGACATGTCTTGACATGCTTTGACTGCTGCAAAGCTGCGGGCCAGTAATGAAACTAGGTGGGGGGCGATTCCAACCAGATGCAGTGGCACAAGAGTGCCGGGGAGGTCCTGTGGGGGTGCGGACCCTGGCCCAGTTGCACCCCTGCTCTGCTGGTAGTTACACCCCTGCTGCAGGCTGTTAATGGTTCATGTAGCCTTGCTCCCATGGAGTGAGTTATGCAGACATATAAACATGATATAAATTGTGGGGGTTCACTCGCTGGTAGGCTGCAAATGAGGCAACTTCACACACCTGGACCGGTGTAAGTTCTTCAGTGGCTGCAGAAGTTCCCCTCTAAGGGGAAGGAAAACAGTTTGAACAGAAATATCCAGCCTCCTGGCTAACACAAAAATAAATGTTTTTCTCTTTCTCCCGATGCTGAGCAATCCAGCAGCATGTCTCTCTCTCTCTCACACACACACACAGCCTCATCAGCTCTGCTGCTCAGCTTCAACTGTACTACAAATAGACCTAGGGCAGTGATCCCCAACCAGTAGCTCCTGAGCAACATGTTGCTCTCCAACCCCATGGATGTTGCTCCCAGTGGCCCCAAAGCAGGTGCTTATTTTTGAATTCCTGTCTTGGAGGCAAGCTTTGGTTGAATAAAAACCAGGTGTACTGTCAAAAGAGCCTTAGTGTAGGGTGACCATCCACATTGGGGCTACCAAATGACCAATCACAGCACTTATTTGGCAACCCAAGAACATTTTTCATGCTAGTGTTGCTCCCCAACTCCTTTTACTTCTGAATGTTGCTCACAGGTTCAAAAGTTTGGGGATCCCTGACCTAGGGCCTCCTGAAAACCTGGCCTATGGATTTGGGAATCCACCCCACCCTGCTCTTGCGGATTCCCAGTAAGACCAGCCCCGGATCAACAATTACCAAAACTGCAGAGAGACAGTGTTTCTCTGCTAAAACACTGCTGGTCTCACCTCAGAAAAAAATGCCACATTACAATGAGCCCTTGTGTAGTAATTGTTTCCAAGCAGGTCCTGCCTTCTGAGGCTTCAACATCTTCATCTTCCATGCAAAAAAAAACAAATTATGAAGTCTTCCTTTTTTCGGTGGATAAGATTCCAAAATTGATAAAGGAAGTCAGGAAGGGGTTTGGAGTACAGAGTGCTGCCCCCTCAGAAGAGGAGAAGCAGGATATGTTGTACTTTCAGAGAAAAAGTCTGCAGAGTTCCCTTCTCCATCTATTAAATAGTTGACGGAATTGGAGTGGCAGAATCATGGAAAGAACTGGATGCATCAAAAAGGTTTAAAGCTATGTTTCTTGTGGATTCAAAAGAATTTCAGAAGTGGGACGAGCCTCCAAAGGTGGATGTTCCAATAGCTAGATTATCTAGGTGTACTGACATTCTGGTTAAGGAGTTGGCTATCAGTGATCCTTGGGATTGTAGGGCTGAATGTGCACTGAGAAGATCTTACCTTATAGGGGCTAGTATCTATAAAACATCACTTGCTGCAGTGTCAGTTTCAAGATCCCTAAAATTCTGGGTGAACTCCTTGGAGAAGGAGATTGATTTGGGGATGACATATTGGATATGTTTGTATCCTGTAAAGTTAGCTACAGACTTTCTCTGTAACATGGCTATTGACACAGTGAAGCTGGAGCTAAAACCATGGCCCCCTCTATGTTTGGCAAAAAAGCTCTTTGATTAAAGGCTTGGTCAGCTGATCTGACTTCTTTGATTGCTATGTCCTTTGAACCAGGCAGATTGTTTGGTTCATCACTGGACAAATTGCTTGATAATAGTGCTACAGCGAAGGGAAAAAACCCTTCCTCAAGATAAGCCTAAGAATCAATGGAAAACGTTTTTTCAGGGTTACTCAAAAAAAGTCCCCTCCCTGATCTAGTTCATGCAAGAAGTTCTTCAGAAACCGAGATGGAAGCAGAGACTTCAGGAACAAAGGGAAGTCTTTTGGTGGTAGAACCCCCCCCCCCCAGGGAGATGGGACATAAGAAAGATGCCTCTACCTCTAAAGCAGTTGACTGCTGATGCCAGTGTTCAGGAAGAAAGCAGCAGATTGGCCTTCTTCCTGTTTGGCAAAAGACAGCAAGAGATTATTGGGTGCTAAATATAAGAGAAGGGTACTACATTCTGTTCAAGAGTCTTCCAGTGAGGAAATTTTGTGTCAATCAGATCAATTCCAATCCAGAAATAGAGAGTGTTGGAATCTGCAATATTGGATCTTCTCCGGAGTTGATACATTGAAAGGGAGTTTATTCACAAAACATTCTGGTTCCCAAAGTGGATGGACATTTTCATCTGGTTATATACCTCACATTTCTCAATCAGTTCATAAAAAAAGGAGAAATTCAGAGGGGTATATAAGATCGGCAATCGACATCTTGAAAGAAGGAGACTTAATGATCACCTTAGATCTGCAGAATGCATATTTGCACATTCCAATACATCCAGCCAACAGAAAGATTCTCAGGATGGTTGTTTTGCTGAATTAGACTCAGTGACTTCTACAGTCATAGCCACTCTTCTCAGACAACAGGGGGTATTTGTAGTTCCCTATCTGGATGATTGTTTTCTCAAGGCCTGCTCTTTGCATCAGATGAGTTCAATCTTGGTCCTAAGGTCTCATGGTTGGATTTTGAACAAAGATAAGTCCAACTTGCAGACTCCTACTTGTGTAAGTTCTTTACTTTACTTTTCTGTTGTTAGACTCCTGTTGGTTCTACCTCAGGTAAAGGGTTTAGCACTCTCTGCAGTGGTGATGGATCTCAAGCAAGTCATTTAGTGTCCAATTGCAAAGATATCAGAGTATTGGAATTGATGACTTTAGTGATAGAGGCTGTTCCTTGGGTGAAAGCTCATATGCTTCCACTCCAACAGGAGGTTCTTGGCCATTGGGACAGAGACATAGATTTTTTGGACAAGATCTTCAAGGTGTCTGTCAGCCTGAAAAGGATGTTGAGTTGGTGGCTGCTTCTGTGTGTTCTATCACAGGGGAGGTCCATCAATCCTCCACAGTTTATTCTTATAACCACGGATGCATCTGCATGGGGATGGCCATCTGGTAGATCATGTCACACAAGACAAATGGTTAAATTGGGAGAGTAGTCAATCTTCCAACTTGAGGGAGCTCAGAGCTGATTGACTAGCTCTTTGGAAGTTATCTACTGACACCTGCCTATTTACAGTGGCATCTTTTCCTTGATTGTCCTCTGGCCAGTAAGCATTCTCTGGTAGATTCTGCTCTTTGTGAATTAAATCCTCTGACTGATTACAATGCTGGACATCAGAATGAGTCACACTTGGTATTTTCGGGATTTTCTATACAGTATACATATACATATACTGTAAATGCCTTCTCTTTCGTCTTAAAAATTTTACATCACTTGTTTTAACCTCATAAGAACAAGGTGAGACTAGGTGTATCATTTATGCTTTTTCATACCAGGCAGATCCATTCCAAATTCTGACCTCATCTCCAATGTGTAAATGTACAAGTATTTTTGTACTTTTGTCACAATTTTTCTTTTGTTCCGGTTGTCTGTACCGTTTATGTAGGGTAACACTTAAGCTCCAATGCAGGTAATTTTATTTGTATTTGTCTTGCAAGGAATAATTCTGCAGGATATTTGCCTCCTTCCATGTCTCTGTAGTTTAAGAGTGCCACTTCTGGGTCCTGACCTGAATGAACAGCTTTATTCTACAAATCTGCAAGTCCATTACTCTTGGAATCTTGGGCTTGAAGTGATGTGCTTGAATCCAAACTCTTACAAAGTCTTTTCCTATAAAATGATGATCATTATCTGTTCTTACTTCGCTTGGTATTATATATCTGAATAATTTTTTTAAAGTATTTTGCATACCTTAAATGATGTGCTATTTTTTAATTTACGAACTTTTGGAAATTGGAGTATGCGTCTAATATTGCCAAATGCTCCTTTCCATTCAAGATGAATATATCAACTGCAATTGAATCCCAGGGACCACATGGCAGTTCTTTCTGTATTAGGGGCTCCCTTGGAAATGCTGGGACAAAGGTTTGGCAAGTTGTGCAGCTTGCTATCACTTGAGCAATCCCCTCATTTATAGAGGGCCAAAATAAGGATTTCTTTGAATTTTAGAATTCCAAGATACCCTCCATACATTATGGTTAGCATATCCTTTCACAGAGATGAAGGCACAGCAATTTGAGATCCTTTGATCCTTTGAGCAATACTCCATCCCATGTAGAAAGTTTTTTATTAATATTGACAATATGACTTTGGAAGATATTTTTGAAGATTTGTTTGTTTGTTTGAATGTAATATTGACAATAACAACTATGAACACAAAGACAACCTGTGGGTGGGAAGTGTCCCCAATTGGCACAGGAATCTGGTGATCAGTTGCTGTCCACAGCACATATATATATATATATATATATATATATATATATATATATATATATATATACAGTATATACATACAGTATATACTGTATATATATATATATATATATATATTTATAATGGGAGGAAATGCATGACTATTTCTGTTGTTCTGAACTCCATCATAACAGGAGGTGCATTTGCTAAAGGGCCTATGTGAACTCCTCCGTACAGCAATCCAAGATCAAGTCCTAAGCCTTACCTAATCCTTAGTGAAGTAAGGGTAGAGTGACCATGAAAACAAGACTTAGCAACATCTCATGGTGTAATTCATGGCTATAAAAGGAGCAAGAGCATTCCTGTGCTCCACCAAGAAGAAATAGTGTGGCACTATCTCCACCATAGGGGCCCATTTAAGAATGCTTGAACCTTTGGCTGCTAGTGGTTTTTTCATTTCAATACCTCAGCTTCCTGATGACTGTTTTTTTCTCCAAATCGATTGTTCAAAAATTTTAAAAACTCAGCACCGAAAACCTGGCAAGCTTTTTTTTTTTTGGTCAGGGAAAAGCCAATGTTTTGGAATGAAGAAGGTACCCAAGAGTATAGGAAATCTTGTGTGTTTTTAGTAGGCGTAAGCTTAAGCATTCTTAAATTGGCCCTGTAGTGTAGGAACCACAGTTAGAAAGGCACTTAAGTTATTACCTATCCCCAAAAGATTTCCACTGTAGGGG
This sequence comes from Xenopus borealis, assembly GCA_024363595.1. Taxonomy (NCBI): domain Eukaryota; kingdom Metazoa; phylum Chordata; class Amphibia; order Anura; family Pipidae; genus Xenopus; species Xenopus borealis. The sequence goes on from CM044436.1 coordinate 79,036,644, forward strand.
ATCCATTTCCCTATGGTGTCCATTCTGTTGGTGATACTTTACTTCCAATCCATTTCCAATAAAGCTGATATACTGCCTCAGTCATTATTGTATAAGTGAAGATCGTTAAATCTTGTTAATTAAAACTTACATTCATAGTTAGAAACCTTTCCAGTGACATCACCTTTCCTCTAGACACATCCAGTAAGGGCTCAGTAGAATGAGAACATCACCAATAACCATGCTCTACTCTTAAGTAGATGCAGCTTTGGGAAATTATTCAAGATCCCCTTCTAGCTGTTAGATAACTTATTTGTAATGTAATTTTCCTGCCGATATAAAAAGCAAAAGGGCTTTGAGGTTTGTAATTGTCACAATTATGGCACTTCCAGCTGCATGTGACTATAGGTGTGGCTATCAGGGGTCATTAACTCATTCACACACAAGTTAGACTAGTGTAAAAGCACCCCAAAGACTAACCAACACCCACAGAATTCATACAAAGAACTTGCTGCCACCAATCTCAGAATTTGAGAGATCCCTTCATTCCTTATACAACTGGTTAACTAGCATACACACAGATTAGCAATTCAGTTCAGCATGCAGAAGACTAAGGTTTACAGTTACACACTTTCGGGCTATGGTAGTGTAATCAATGGAGTTTTTTCAATAATGGCTCATGGTAATATTTTCATTAAACCCAATAGCTCATTGCAATACTTTGCTATAGAATTATTTAAAACTATAACACAAATAACTGTTCCACTGTTGAGCCCAATGTCATACGTTCAACCCAATATAGTACACAAGACATCTTTATAATCTATAATCCTGTATAATGAAGCTTTGTGCAAGAGAAATCATGGGAACAAATCAACTCGATGACATAATACTTGTTCTTTATTCTTACTCTGGATATTCTCATATGTATTACCTAATGTTTATGATTTCTGAAGCCCTTATCAGACTCTTCTTTATTGTAGATAGGGGCACAATATGCTATTCAGCTACTATACAGATGCAACCACTTGGATTTGTGTGTTAAATGCATCATGACTAGTGATGGGCGAATCTCCCCTGTTTCACAATTGGTGAAAAATTTGCGAAACGAGTCGCGGCACGCTTTTGACGCGCGTTGCGTCAACTTCGACGACTCTCGTCGTTATCGCCCATCACTAATCATGACTCCGGCTTAATTGAAGAAACTGTGTTATCTAAAGTTATCTTAACTTATTTAATGCATTTAACCTTTCCATTAGCATACCAAAGTACCATTGTTCACAATGATGAACGCTTTAATTAGATGGGATGCTGTGACGCAATTTTCTGTGTTAAGGGGGACAAATGAGAAATCTGTGTTTAGTTATTCTGTGTCATACACACAATCCAAAGTGGCTTCATCTGTATACAGTAGCTAGATAAGATCTCTGCTTCGGATGTGCTTGTTGGGAGTCTGGTCAGATCCTGATGAATGTACAGGAAGCAGGATCTGTTATTAACCAAATCATTTTACCTTCTTACTAAATAGCTATATGAGTTAATTGTTTGCTAAGCCTATATAAACTGGGGGGTATACATTCGATCAGTTGAGATCTCGCCTGTGGGGTTAACGCGTGCAGCCACAGGTCCTCTTTGCACCGTTTGAGAACTTCCATCTGTGGACGATTTGGGATCTCCCAGTCTTGGTTGCAGAGAGGAGGCGCTTTGCTCAATTTGTTCCTTATACATTCAGTTATGCATATCTTCTTCATTCTATGTGTGTAATAAACCTTTGCTTATATGTAGCTGGTGTGATTATAGAACATATAGCCTCCAGTAACACAGGTAGTTTAGTGCATCAAAGAAAAACTTATTACATTTTATATTTAATACAATAAAAGGTACATACACAAATAAAACAAAAATATAAACACAAAAGTTTATAAAATAAAAGGGAAAACCTGGAGGCAATGGTAAACAAATGGGATAAACCCCCACAGAAATGGGCCCCCCTAGGTAAATCCAAAGCTTAACCAAAAGAGCTGACTATTTAGCAATGATTTCAGGGGCATCAGGTAACTGGACATTTCCCTCTCTCTCAGCAATTCAAGGAGTATGGCCTAACAGGACACAGCTTGAGTTTTTATGACCTCCAGGAAGTATGAACTGGACCAACAATTTAATGACCATAACTCCTTACAGGAACATAGTAGATATATAATATACTATGCAATGGTCATACAGTATTTCTTCCTACTGGGTCCATAGATACCAAATATAAATATCGTGTGACATTCCCCTGGCCAGATATTCACATCTGATAAACCAAGGACCAAACCTAGTCATGTTTGGATTCCTTTGAAAGCCAACATTGTATATTTGTTTATGACATTGACAAGATTCCTTTTATTAATAGCAATGTATCAGCAACTGATGAATGCTGCTTGCTTGTGGCATTTACTCACAGTACCAAACATATTAGTATCAGGTAAGACAGGTGTCAGGTAAGATACCAATTACGTCTGACTAATTGTGCAAACATTACATTAATTTAAAGAGCACTTCTTCACATATTAAGCTGTGTTACTCCGGAAGCTTTTCATATTAGTTTTTTACATAAAAACAGTCATCCACAGATCTAACCATAGGTTCAAAGTCTGTAAAAGGATTAACATTTATATATCAATATCTGAAATGCTTTCTTTCTTTCTATTTGGCCAACATTTTGCTGATCTGAACTATTCAGTAGATTCAAATAGACCTGAAATTACTATTTCTTGCACATGATCCATCTATCCTACAAGTTATAGCTCATGAAACTTGCCATATCAAGTTCCTTCAGTGGTAATGCATTTTACTAAAATATACAGAGAAGTTATCTTGGGAACGCCAGCTTTTAAAGAACAAATCCTAGAAAAGAAATTGAACAGTACCAACAACATGAGCCAGAAGCCGAGACACATCTGCAGAAACATTTTCAACATCAATGTGCTAGTGTATGTAATTGGTGGTGTACTTCTAAAAACTAGCAAAATTAAACTCTATGCATTTAAAACAAGAAGACTGAGCATGACATGATAAAAAATATGATAAAAAAACTGTTAAAACTTGGATTTTTTAAATAATTCTGATGCCCTAGACAAAGATTTCTTCCTAACCACAGCCAAAATTCTCACTCAACTATTAGCCCACAGACTATAGGAAATTGAAAACTTCAATTTCGATCCCTAGGTGCAATATTATCAAGCTTATCATATTCTTTCTAAAAATGTGTGCATTTTAAATATGACCAATTTGCCAGAGGGTTTTGATCCTTTATCTCTGTTACAGCAAAGCGAGTTTTGGGAGCTGCTAAGTGAGTGTTGCATGTGATCTAATTGTTGCATGTGAATTAAGTGTTAAGCAGCGGTAAAAACCTTAAGGCGTTTAAAACCAAAAAGGTGTTTGTGAGGAATTGCATTTGGGAGACTATAAGTACCCAGTGTAAATATGAGTGCAAGTGGGTTTGCTGCGATCACTCAGTGTGTCTTGTCACATGTATGTGGTTTTGGAGCAGCAGTTCCATGCAGTATTTACATGTGAAAGATGTCGGTGGGTTTTCATCTTGGAATCTGAACTGCAGACTCTAAGGGGTGAACTTGCAGCACTGAGGGCAGCGGCAAGCGAGGGGGAGGAAAGGAGGCTCAAAGAGCAACCACTGGCAGGGGCTAGTGGAGTGGGGGGAGGAAAAGTGGCAGTGGAGACTAATGAGGGAGGAAGGTTTGTGACAGTCAGGAGGGGAAGTAGGGGGCAGAAGGGTAGGTAGGCTGGTCCACAACTTGTCCAAAACAACAAATTCGCCGTTCTGGCTGAAGATGCTGGGGAGACAAATTCTGAACTGGCGTGTATGGAGCAGGCTGACTCTCAGAGCACCCTGGGAGACATTGGCTCTAATATGGGTGGTGGGGGGAGTGCAAGGAAGTAAAGGCAGGTTCTAGTTATAGGGGATTCAATTATTAGAAAGGTGGATAGGGTAATCTGCCGTAAGGCCCCTACATGCCGAACAGTCTGCTGCCTGCCTGGTGCTAGGGTTCGACATGTGGAGGAGTGAGTGGACAGATTATTGGGAGGGGCTGGGGAAGACCCAGCAGTCTTGGTACACGTAGGTATCAATGACAAAGTTAGAGGAGGTGGTGAAGTTCTCAAGAACTATTTTCAAAAACTAGGTGTAAAGTTGAGGGCGAGACCTTTCAAGGTAATTTTCTCAGAGATATTACCTGTGCCACGAGCAATGCTAAGAAGGCAGCAGGAGCTTAGGGAGATTAATGCATGGCTGAGAGATTGGTGTAGGGAGGAGGGTTTTGGTTTTTTAGAGAACTCGGCTTATTTCTCTTTGCTAGGGATGGGCTGCACCGCAATGATGATGGTGCCGCTGTTTTGGGGGAGAAGATGGCTAGATGGTTGGAGGAGATTTTTAACTAGGCGTGGGTAATAGGTACAGGGGAAGATAGGTTAGATGAGATAGTGGGCAAAGGAAGGGAAAATGGAGGAGGAGATTTGGTTGGGGTTACTGTTAAGGACAAGGAGGACCACATGTCATATGTTCAACATGGTACCAGTATTAAATGTATGTTTACAAATGCAAGGAGTCTGACTGCCAAAATGCGAGAGTTGGAGGTGCTGGAGCTGGAGGGAAAATATGATGTGATTGGTGTGGCCGAAACATGGATGAATGAGTTGCATGACTGGGCAGTTAATATCAGGGGCTATAATTTGTTTTGGAGGGACAGAGGCAATAGAAAAGGAGGAAGGGTATGTCTGTATGTTAGGCAGGATTTAAAAGCTTATATAAAGGAGGAGGTTATGTTAGAGAATGAAGGGGCAGAAGTCTTATGGGTAGAATTCTTCAACAATTGTAAAGAGTTCAGCAAATTAATTGTAGGGGTATGCTATAGACCCCCTAATGTAAGTGAGGAGGAGGAACCTAAGCTCCTGACGCAAATAGAAAAAGCTGCTGGTTTGGGTAAAGTATTGATAATGGGGGATTTTACTTACCCAGATATTGACTGGAGCAACAGTACTACCAGATCAATTAATGGGAATAAGTTTATAAACTTGTTGCATGACAATTTTATGGCACAGGTTTTTGAGGAGCCTACCAGAAAAAAATGCTATTCTGGATCTAGTGATCTCAAATGACCCAGAACTTATAGCAAATGTGTGTAAATGTTTTCAGCTAAAACCACAGAACAGAAATGGTTGTCATTTAAAATTATATTAAATCATTACTGTTCTCAATTTATTCCCTTAAGGAGTAAATGTAGAAGCTCTAAGAATCAGCCTATGTGGCTTAATACAGATGTAAAGAAGATAATAGGAAAGAAGAAAAAGGCATTTAAAAACTACAAATCTGTTGGGACAGAAGCTGCTTTAAATGAATATAAACACTGTAATAAATGTTGTAAATCAGCAATCCAGAAGGCAGAGAAAGGAAATTAAGAATTAATTGCGGCGCAGGCGAAAAGTAACCCTAAAAAGTTTTTAAATATATTAATAGTAAAAAGATGCAGGTTGAGAGCGTTGCTCCATTAAATAATGGTACCAGTATGGTTGTAACTGATACAAAAAAGGCAAATGTGCTAAATCTGTTTTTTTCTTCAGTGTATACAATAGAGTCTGAGTTTCCAGGCTCGCTTCATAGATGCACTGACTCAGCTCAATCTAGTCAGTGGCTGACTCAGGATATGATTCATAAAGCTTTAATAAAAATCAATGTAAACAAGGCGCCAGGGCCTGATAGTATACATCCACAGGTTCTAAGAGAGCTTAGTTCCGTTTTAGACCATCCCCTATTTCTGATTTTCTCAGATTCACTTTCATCTGGTATGTTGCCTATGGATTGGAGGAAAGTTGATGTCATCCCAGTATTTAAAAAGGGATTACGATCTCAGCCTGGCAATTATAGGCCAGTAAGTTTGACATCTGTGGTGGGCAAATTATTTGATGGCTTGTTAAGGGATCACATTCAAAATTTTGTCCTAGTGAATGGCATTATGAGCAGCAATCAGCTTTATGAAGGATAGGTCATGACAGACAAATTTGATTGCTTTTTATGATCAGGTAAGTAGGATGCTGGATAGTGGGGGGACAGTAGATGTGATCTATTTGGATTTTGCCAAACCGTTTGATACCGTGCCCCACAAACGACTGCTTTCTAAACTAAGGTCTGTTGGGCTTAATTAAGTCGTTTGCACATGGATAGGGAATGGGCTACAGGATCGGGTACAGAGAGTGTTTGTTAATGGTACATACTCTACTTGGAGTAAGGTTCTTAGTGGGGTCCCTCAGGGC
>CM044436.1:79045614-79091611 GCA_024363595.1 Xenopus borealis
ATGGGGTTTTTTGCCTTCCTCTGGATCAAATAGCAGTTAGGCAGTTAAAATAAAAAAAAATGTTAAAAAGGTTGAACTTGATGGATGTGAGTCTTTTTTCAGCTTAACTTACTATGTTACTATGGTTACACATGCATTTATATGTTCATTTATGTTCTATGTTGCAATTGAACAAATCTCAACTGTTCTTTGAATTTTTAAAGAACGTTTGTATCATCTATAATTGTAGAAATACAGTAATGGAGCAACTGTAAGGATCATTGCAGACTGCTTTTCCAAACATTCCACTATAAACCCTGCGAGTGCAAGCTCCTATTGAATTCATATATATATATATATATATATATATATATATATATATATATACATATACAATATTAATATAAAAAGCCAGCGTTTTCTACTGTCACCATTTAATAAGCCTAGCAAGAATAATTTCAAACCTCAATCAGCATGGAATGAAGCGAGAATTTGGACTTTGTACAACTCATTGTTACATTTCTATCTACTTTTCAACATATGCAAATTGTATTCTCACATCTCAATCAAATACATTATTTGAATAGTACCTCTGCCTGAAATTCCAATAATAGGTCACATGAACAACTGTCTGAACAAGCCTGCAGCAAGCCTGTCATTAGCAGCCCTACTTGTCTATCTCTTTTCATCTGGCCTAGATTACATAAAATTCTGTGCTTTATGTCAGATGTACACTGTGTTCACATCATTAACATCTAGCATACTGGCTGATGCTTGACATTTGCATAAGTGAATATGCATTACAGGATAAATATGATTATATGTCACTTGCTACTCAGACAACAAATTTATCACTGCATTAGCTTCTAACTTTTGCTAGTACCAAACCTGCTATGCTTTTAAATCAGTATTGTGGGGGATTAACCATTCTCAACCTTTTTCTTAAACCACTGGCATCAGCTTTTAAATGTAGTTTCTTTTGTGTGCTGCTTATGTACTAGGCAAAGATGGCATTAGACAAAATGTGATCTTTGTATTTATGATTAAACAAAATAATTAGGAGCATATAGGCAGCACTCCTGTGCCACTTACTGTCTAAGGCATATAGATAACTCTAATAGATTCCATTTACACCCTACAATGATCATCTTTGATTGCACCACAACAATAAGGCATCAGTTTATCAATGATCTCAGCTGGCTGTCACAAAAGGATCAACAATTTAACTATTTTTTAAAAATTACTTTTATATAACCAGAGCCTTATATTATTATATAGCTGTGTGCTTTTATATGGCTATGGCTTTGTGGCTTCTAACATCTCAATACCTAGTAAAGGATGCATCAGCATGCCCTGACAAATGAATGGGGTAATTATTATAAAATTATTTGGGGAACACCTTAATCAAACCCTTCCTTTATCAAACCCTACCTGTCATATGAAGCAGCATGCACACAGTGCTATACTGTATGTTAAGAGCACAGAGCTGTATGTCAGAGCTATGACAGAGATGAAACCAGTTCACAGTTAATGTAGTGATCAACTTTTTATCTTTTACCATTAATAATCATCTGCATGAGCTGAGATAAAGAAAAAGTCTAAGAAATAAGTCTGTTACCACAAGTTAGAAATAAAATTAAAAAAAAGGTGAATAATTATTTTGACCACATAAATATAATGATTTCTACATTGCATCTCTGCGTACAATTCTTGAACAATGGCAGATCTCTTTATAATGATATTGCACTTAACTGTTTTAAGCTACAGGTATACTGCACTGTAGCTTAAAACAGATAAGTGCTATACTATTATAAAGAGATCTGCACTTATCGGTTTTTAGCTACAGGTATAAACTATTACTTTGAGACTGACTGGACTGGTTATTTCTGTGTATTATTCAGTTTTTATAAAATGGTCTAAATTTCTTTTCAAATTCTTTTGCTTAAAGTTTTCTATGCAATCATATGCAATTCTAATGATGTTTGTAATTTTACTATGAACAGAATGTTCTCTGTAACAAAGCATGATTTACATATTAATAGAAGCGTGTATGTAGTCCAGGGGTGCAGATAAGTCAGATAACACTACTGAGCCTCCCAAAAAGAAGGAAAAGAAAGTAAATTGTGATGCAGACTCCAAGATATGTACCATGGAAGTCTGAAAGATAGGTTCATTGAAAACCTAGTGGCACCATATTCAGGGGCAAGCAACATGGAACTAGGGTATTTGAGCATTTGGAGCTGTAGACCATTTGTTTACTTGCAGGAGTGTATTGTAAATACAAATACATTTTAAATATAACGTGATTCCTTTTTCAAAGTATCTGGTATTTCAGAATGCTGCCTTAGCATTTGGGCCTAAATCTGGCAAAAAGAACAATAATTTACTTAGAGGGCCTTTTAAATCCGCACTGGTCACATTCTAGAATTTTGTGGTTCTTGCCTAAAGAATTATTCTAACTTGTATTGTAGACAGCACCACTCACAGTTTTCTTTTTCTTTAAAAGCCTTTATTAAGCCATGGATTCTGACCCAGACTACTCGGCAACTTTTCAGACCAACACTGGTCTTTTATCAAGCTAAAAGACCAATGGTGGTCTGAAACGTTGCCGAGTAGTTTGGGTCAGAATCCATTGCTTAATAAAGGCTTAATAAGGGGCAGATTTACTAAATTCACGTGAATAGATCGTTCGATCGTTTGATTTTATCGGATATTCGAATATGCAAATTTGGCCACTTCGATGATCGAATGCGCAAAATTCGAACCTATGGAATCGATCGAATGATCGGATATTCGATAATTCGACCATTCGATGATCGAAGTACTTTGACTTTAAAATTTTATTCGACTGCCTACGTTGCCAGATTGAAACTACTGAATTGCAATAGAAGCCTATGGGAAGCCCCCCATAGGCTTTTATTTTCTATCACCTGCTCGAATACCAGTCGAATGCTTATTGAATTTCAGCCAAATTCGAGGGCACTCGCATTAGGGAATAATAGTTAATTTGCCCCTTAATCTATTAAAATTCACTATGGTTTGGATCATGTTTATAACAGCAATGATAACCCTTACACAAAGCAAAATTGCAGTAGTAAAATAAATTGTGAAAAAGTGACATTCCAAAAAAAAACAAATGAAGAATAAGAAAAATAACAAAAATGGGCTAGATCCATTGCAATTAAAAAGGGAAAAAGCATTAATTCAGTTGGTATGCCATCAAAATGTAAAAGCGATACTCTCAGATTTAACATATTGATATATAATGCAGTAATTCAGAAAGGATAACTAGTGGACAACAGGGCACAGAGTGGCAGATTTGTTCTAGGAAAATGATGCGCGTCTTTTCAGTCAACATATAAGAGGGAAGCAGAACTGGGCCCACTTAAATGCTATACACAACATGACAACTTGTGCTTATCTTTACTAGCGCCATGTGTCAATTTGCCAGATTCACCTATTAGGTGCATGGTAGTGGTACAAAGTGCAATATGCTATGGTGCAACAGAGCACTGTACCTAACAAGTGAACCTCTAGTAATACAGAATACTCTTTGCCTACAGGTGCCTGTGCCTGTTTGTAACCAAATATACTAATTGGGAAATCTTTACATGTCTAGTATCTGATGTAAAAATGTGCACCTGGTTGTAAAGGGTGCAATTCTGGGAAATAATTTTGAAAAAAAATTTTTTTTGGCACTTTTGAGTACTTTAGTTTTATAATCTAAGCTTTTTAGCTTGTTGAGTCACAGCAGGATCAGTGTTAAAAGTGCCAATGAGTTTACCATGGAGGCACTTCAGTTCATTAATTATTCACTAGAAGCAATACAAACGCTTACTGGTGCTTTATAAAACTTCACAGCCATGTTTGTCCACAGAATAAATAAACATTCATGGCTGCCCACTATTTTATCCGTGAACATGCTGCTTTTCTAATTTTATTCAAATTGATATTGCTGATTTAGGGGTAGCTTTATCAAGGGTCAAATTTCTTCTGATCGAAATGTATTAACAAAAAAAATAATTTGAAATTTGGGTGAATGGGCTGTATTCGATTTAAAAAAACTTAGCATTTTCAAAGTCCACCAAATGACTTAAAATAGGTTTTAGGAGGTCCCCCATAGGCTAAAACAGCAATTCGACAGGTTAAATGGCGAATAGTCAAAGTTTCATTTTTAAAGAGGCGGTACATGATAAATTTTGATATTAGTATTTTAGAAATTTTTTAAATTCAAATAGAATTTGGACTATTATCTAGTTGAAGTACACAAAAATAGCCCCAATTTTACTTCAACCCTTGATAAATCTGCCTGTTAAAGTCCATTAAGGCCCATTAATTTATTATATTGATATTATTATTATTATATTGACCAGATGTAAGCAAATAGCGAATGCCATAGCATGCTGAGCATAACCTTTGTAAATAGTCCAAACCACCCATTATAGCAGTTTTCAGTTGTATTTGCACTTGCAAGTAGAGGATTTAAGATTTTAAAAGCTGCTAATATGAAAAATGGAATAAAGATCTGTAAAATGAAATAATAATTGCATATTTTTTATGTAATGGCTATATACTGTAGCTACATACATTACATTGGGATGAAAGGTTTTGACCTTAATCTGGTACCAAAATGCTAGAGGATATTTAATCTATTTCATTTCCTACAGTTCAATCTGGAATACTTAAACAGTCATCATACAGTCTATATGAAGATATATATATATATATATTGCAATAAAATATAATTTTATATCTGTGAGCAGGATGCCTATTTTCTTAAAGTTTACAACAGAATTATTTTATTTTTAAATAATACAGGTATGGGACCTGTTATCCAGAATGCTCGTGACCTGTTTTTTTTTTTTCTTTTTACAGATCTTTCCGTAATTTGGATCTGCATACCTTAAGTCTACTAGAAAATCATGTAAACATTATGGGGCAGATTTACTAAGGGTTGAATTCGAGGGTTAAAAAACCCTTGAATTCGACCATGTGAATAGCTGGGAATTGTTGGGGAATAAAAAGCCTTCTAATTCGAATATCAAATTTGAATGATTTTACCACAATTCGATTGGTGGAACAATCGAATAGCAAATATTTGATCAATCCATAAAATCGTTCAAATCGATCGATTCAAATGAAAATAATTAAACTTTAATCTGGCGAGCTAGGCAGTCGAATTAAATTTAAAGGGGAAGTTATTCGACTGAATAGTCGAATAGATTTTTATTCGAATCATTTGAATAATTCAATTCAATCGAATTTTCAAAATTCACTGGTCGAAGTGGTCTTCAAAAACATTTGAGAATTCAAATCTTTTTGAAAATTCGATCGGACTTTGAATCCTTCATGTGAATTTAATAAATCTGCCCCTAAATAAGCCAAATAGGCTATTATTGCTTCCAATAAGTATTACTTATATGTTTGTATAGATCAAGTATAAGATACTGTTTTTTTATTACAGAGAAAAAGGAAATCATTTTTAAAGATTTGGATTATTTGAACATAATGGAGTCTATGTGAGACAGCCTTTCTGTAATTTGGAACTTTCTGGATAACGGGTTTCCAGATAATGGATCGGATACCTGTATAGTTATTCTGTACAGAACAAGAGACTTATTAATGCCACAGCTGAACTTTGCATGCATTTTATAACAGGGTTCACAATGCTGAAAACCTCACTGCAATCAAATCAATTATGGGATATACAAATCAATTAATGGATAATAAGGCATGGCTTATTCCTACTGTTTTGAATACTCAAAAAAAAAACCTACATACATACCCATCCCTCCCATTTATACCCCCAGTATAAACCTGAGAAAGAGACAGGAAAATAGAGGAATTCCTTTTATATTTCCCACAGCAAGGGAGGTAAGAAAATCTAAGTAAAAACAAAACACTAATTAATAGTTTATAATTAAAAAATAAAATATGTATAGTCATTAATTAATTAAACCTTAATTATACTACAAGTATAGAACCTGTTTTTAAGAACGCTTGGGACCTGGGGGTTTCTGCATAAGCGGTCTTTCCATAATATGGCTCTCCATACTTTAAGGGGACAATTTACTATCAATCAAGCCTTTCTATTTTTGTGGTTTTCCTATAGTTCTTAAAAGCTCTAAAATTGTGAGCTTTATTAAGATGCCCATTTACTAAAAATCGAATTTTCTGAAATATTTGTAGCAAAACTTTGCCAAATAAAAATTGTCATGGGAGGTGTACTGACTTTATTGGACCGTTTTTAAAGGGTAAGGAAAGGCAAAAAAATTACTTCCCATTTTTACTTTCTTTAATGAAAAATAAATCTATCTACAATATACTTTAATTAAAAAATATGTACCGTTTTCATAAGAAACCTGACTGTATGCAGTGAAATTCTGCCTTCATTTACTGCTGTGGATAGGAATTGTCAGACGGTCCCTAACTGCTGTGCAGGGAAACAATCATACTTATGAACAGCAGGGAAAGCCCCCACCTTACTTCCCAGCCCTTCAGATCTCCAGCAGCTTTGTTTCCCCATAGAGAAGTTGGCAACTGTGTAGAGATTTGTATATTATTCTATTTTTGCATTTACATCCCCTTTAATGTTTCTAACTCCAGCTGCAGGGACAAAGATCATGGAGCCAGATTTAAACAGATACACTGGGATTCTATTTGGGGGATAATTTTGCTGTAACCACTTGTTCTGCAGAGTTGGAGAAAGTTTGTATTAAACAATACAAAAACTAGAAAATCCACATTAGATTACATGACAACACGGGACCCAGTGTAGCCTGTAAATTCTGATTATTAATCAGTCTTGCTGTATCGGCTTCTAGTAGATATTATTTGACTTGTGTTGTTTTGATAATTTATGACGATCCCTAAGCAGCCCAGGCCACACTGAGCATGTGCACAGTCTTGGTCTTGCAAAGATGTTTAACAAAGTTACAAGATGACAGCCCCCTGTGGCCAACTTTGAAGGCATAAATCACTTGTTTGATTGAGGCTTGTGGTGCAGTAAGTTCATGATTAGGTTTAGTATACAAAATACAGCATTTCTAGCCTTATTCTATTTAAGACTCTCCTTGTCCTTTGAGGTTTCCGCTTTTAATGAATTCAGACTTTAACAGCTTTTTAGATTTGTTTTCACTAAGGATTGTACAAAAACTCAAATTGTTAGAGGTTTTTTAAGGCATTTATATTTATTAGCACATCAATCAGCATTTATTTTAGTTAGTACTTGTTATATTTGGATCTTTTAAAAAAAAAAAAAAATAAGCTTCCATGTCTACAAAAATAATTAAACATAAAATAAGCCAAATAGGATTGTTTTGCTTCCAATAAGGATTCATTACATCTTAGTTGTGATCAAATACAAGGTACTATTTTATTATTACAGAGGAAAAGGAAACAATGTATATAAATTTTAATTATTTGATTAGAATGGAGTCTAGGGGAGATAGCCTTCCCATAATGAACTTTCTGGGTAACATATTTCCAGGCTTACTGATCAAATACCTGTTTAATATAATACAAATGTATTGGAACAAAATATATTCAACATTATTACTTGACTGAGAGTATGTGGTACAATTATTATAAGTATATACAGTAGAAACCCCATTTTATGTTTTTCAGAGGACCAGGAAAAAATTATGTAAAATCAGGGAAAATGTAAAATCATGGAAATGTGTTAAAATAACTTTTTCTTCAAGTTCTAATAGGATAAAAGCACAGGAGTCTGTTTTACTTTGAGATAAAATATTTACTGTGTTAATAACAAGGGTTAAGCATTCTAAATGTTTTGCATGTCAGTACAGGTATGGAACCAGTAATCCAGAATGTGATCCCATTATTCAGAGCCTGCTGGATAATGATTCCAAACCTGTTTGCCTTTGTAATTGTATTACAAAAGGTGCATTATTTTGAACACACAAAGCTTAGTAATGAGCAATGTACACAGAGGGGTCTCTTTATTAAACCTTAGATTTTTCAAGTGTTTTAAGACCTGCCAAGTTCATGTACAAATCAATGGCAGATGTCCCATTGATATTTTTAAGATATCCTTATCTTCCCTGGGTTTGGTTCAATAATAACAATATTTTCAGGCTTTAAATAAAAAAAAGTTGCAGTTTTCCTCGACAAAACTGAAAAAAATCGTAGATTTAGATTTTTTTCATGATTTTGTAGAGTCTTTTCCCGCACAAAAAAATTGAATAAATAGGGGAGGAAAGTCAGTGCAGATTTGGTTGGAGTGGTTTTCAGAAAATAGTGAAAGCATTTCAGATTTTGATAAATAACCCCTATAGTGGTGCTAAGAATCGGGTGATAAAGTTCAGCTTATTAAAGTGGTAGAATAGATAGCTAAACTAAAAGCTTATTTAAACTTCTATTTTAAAGAACTCTTTTCCGCTGCTTATTTGACCATGTCATACTTTTTAAAGTGAGTTTTGTGTTATAAAAAGCATTTAATATTCACTTTCAGATTTACTTAATTTTAGGCTTTATTTTAGACTCAGTATTTAAAAAAAATCACATTAAGGGGGTTATTTACTAAAACAAATTTTTTTCTCATATTGTACTGGAAACAAACTCTACCTAACATCTATCCTCAAATTTAGCTTATTTACTAATATTTCAGGTCGAAAAAAGTGGACTGAAAAAAGCTCAAATTTTTAGAATTTACACAGTTTTAATCTAAATCAGTTGGGGTGTCAAACACCCCAAAACTATCAACATTTGTTAAAAGCCTCTTCAGATAATTAAAGGGACAGTTGCCACTGACTTTTACATGAATTCTACAGGCTTAAATTGAGTATTTTCAGATTCAGACTTTTACCAGCTTCGGGGAATAATAAATCTAGAAAAATGTGAGGTTTTACACAAAAAACTGGACTAGAAACAATTCAGTTTTAATAAATAACCCCCTTAGTGTCATTCTTTTTTAGAAGCATATGTAAAATGTATTATGCACCTCACTAAAAATCTAATTCCATAAACATATGCATACTCACCACATTGCTATGACAATATCAAAGCAAATAAGCAAAACAATGCACTTTTGAAGGCAAATATTTTAAACAAATCTTTTGAACAGGATGTTATGTTTTTTCTTTATTAAAATTTAAATACAAAAGAGAACTGATTTAATAAGATGTGTGTGCCTTATTGAAGCAAATACACTTTTTATCATGCCATTAAACTATAAAGAAAAATGAGTTACAAAGTGTGGACAATGAAACAAATGCAAAATCAATGTTTTGCTAATTGTAATAAATGCCATGATGATTTTTTTTGTATTTTGTTCCCAACTCTCAGGTGGCTACCTTGC
The DNA here is from genome assembly GCA_024363595.1 of Xenopus borealis. Classification (NCBI taxonomy): domain Eukaryota; kingdom Metazoa; phylum Chordata; class Amphibia; order Anura; family Pipidae; genus Xenopus; species Xenopus borealis. The sequence continues at coordinate 79,054,913 of CM044436.1, forward strand.
CTTTTGAATAGCCTGAGCAGCATCAGTTACTATTAAATGTTTGTTAAATGAAAGACAGAAGTTAAAATTACAGGTGAATGGACATTTTTATAACATTGTTGTTTTGCTAAACCACACTGTTGTTTTCGTGCATTATTTAGATGCCACTTGCTTGCCATTGCATATTTTATGATTTCACAAAAGGGAAGGGGATAGAACTAAGAAAGTCTTGAGCAGAAAGTGTAGAGTATCCAGCTAAAATGATGCGACTATTATAGCTATAAAACAGGTTTGAATACCCATTTTGAGATTATATTTGGATTCTATTTGGCTAATGAAGCAAAATACATACAACTTTTTTGTATAAAACTTTTTTATTAAAACTTGCGTAGAATATATATATATATATATATATAGTGCGCCTATATTTTTTAATTACATAGGATAAATATTTTTCATTAAAGATACTAATATATAATGGTTTAACTTTTGATAACTCTCACTCTTTAGAAAGATAAATAAGAATCACCCCCCACTAGTGATGAGCGAATCTGTCCCGAAGTCTATGGGTGTTTTTTACACACATGCTCACAACAACTTTTCTCGCTCCAAGTGCATTAATGTCAATGGGTGTTTTTTCTTTTGGGGACTTTTTTTAGGCAGATTTTTCTGCTGCGAATTTTCGTAGCAGTTTTGTGAAAACATTTGCACAAATGGTGAAATTTAGGAATTCGCCACAAATAAATGGCTGGTGACTTAATTTGCTCATCACTACCCCACACAACCGCTTTCCCATATTCTGTCTCAGGCTTATACATAAGCAGGAGTTTATTGTAGGGTGGTCAAATGAATTACATACGTAGAAGCAAAAAAAGGAAACATCTAGATTTGGCTATAATGGCACAGGGATATATTTCAGCATAGGTATTACCTTATGCAATACAGATATACAGTACATCTGCTACATGTAGCTATATTGATGTAGAAATACTGTATACCTCATGGCTTTATCTGATGGAGCTAGATTAATCTTTGCACATATATAAATACTGTGGAGCACCGCCATAGACTGCAGAAGCATTTGATGTACCAGATTTGACATGTACGTGATGTCTTCAAAGCAGCTGAAGGGATGAGACTCCCAGAAGTTAGCACTATGATACTTTACCTGCATAAGCTAAGGCTGAACTAATCTAATTCTTACAACGAGCTATACCAAAAACTAACTCCTATTTCAACAGCATTATGTTTTTAAGAGGGGCAAACCATAATACATTTAATTTTATCCACCTTAGATCAGGTATTGCAGGGTTTCACATATTAATTCTACACCAATGTAGACTGAAACATATGCTTGTTTTGTTATACAGTAGTCGTTACCTTAGACAGAGTTGCTTGTGTTATATCTTTAATACATGCAATTTGTATATGTTCTTTATTTTCATTGTTGTTTATATTTGAGAATGATGTGTCATTTACATATTAGATGGTATCAGTACAAGTGATGGGCAAATTTATTTGCCATGCGTGAATTTGCAGCGAATTCCGGCGATTCGCCACCGGCGAATAAATTCACGAAACGCCAGTGAAAATTCGCCTGTCGAAAATGACGCGATGTGTCAAAAACTATGTGACGCGTGGCGAACACGTGCCGCAACTCGTTTCGTCAAATTTTCGGGATAGATTCGCCCATCTCTAATCAGGACATAACAGAGGCAATCTTCAAAGACACCCTATTTAGCACACATTTGTTAAATCCCCTCCCCTTTGACCAAGGACAGTTGAGAAATCAAACCTTCCTGTCTTCCACACTGCCCTTCCAACCTTCTGCCTCAGGAATCTATGCCCAACTCCCTTAAATTAAAGTAATGGTCACTGACCAATCAGAATATGGCACATACCTATGGTTAGTCTCTATGGTAATAGTTTAGTTTAAGTTTGGCAGAGAGTCCAATAATTTCTTCAGTGAGAACACAGATGCCAGACCAAATGGAAGCATGATTATCAGGGAGGCAGTAGACATATTCATATTTGTAATTTTCTTTGTAAATATTGGTTATACATTCTATTTAGTGTAACTTGTTTTTATGTGTATTATTTCTGTAGATATGTGTCAATAACTTTTGTAAATATATATTTTGATTGAACTCTCTTTTATTAAATAACCCTTATAACCATGAATACTTATGCACATGTGTATATGAGAATAATTATACATATTTACATGAATATATCCTCGGTCAGCATTAGTTAAAACCATTAAATTTTTTCCATAAAAAAACTGGGGTGTAGCAACAAACTAGGTAATAAATACACACACTTCATGGATACTTACATATTGTTTTCAGTGATTCAGTTACAGGAACAACTAATCAATATCACATGTTTTCACTTTGATTTACAAATCCCCATGTCCCCAATGGGAATAATAAACTTTGCATAACCAGCTATTCAAACAATAATTAAAAGGTTTAACAGTTGCTTATTCATGTGTAAAAAATCCCTTCAAACTCAGTGAGCTTAACTATCATTTTTTCCATTTTAAAATGGTGACATCTTCTATTTTTTTAATTGACAAGCAACAATCACTACTATCAGTTATTATGTCTCACGAAGAGGAGTGCTTCTCCAGGTCTATATACACCGGATTGGTGTCAGGTGCTTCACAGATTACGGACCCTCTGCCCATTAAGACCCAAAAACAGTATAGCGAACACAAGAATCTGTGGCACAACTGTTACAGTTGAATCAGTGGTTGGTGTTTATTAAGCTCCTAAGCAACATGGCAAAGTTTCGGGCCACCGCTGGGCCCTTTGTCAAGCCAGGATTGATATAAATGTCAATCAGTACTGCTTGTTGGCAATGTGCCAGTAAATATTTCACATAAATACAAAAGTATCCATATAATAATTCTATCCATGGTGTATACCAAAATGTATACAGAAAATACCAAATATATAAAATAAAGATCTATTTACTAGTATAATTTTAGGTATCGTCAAGCCAATTTAATTGTAGCAAATCCAAACTCAAGTAATACAAAACAGGTTCTCCGGCCCTTTGTATTCCTTCTTTGGACTGACATTATACAGAATAAAGCTAAAAGCAATGAAAGCTATATAAGTGTGTGTGAATACATTGCAAAATGCAAAACAAGGCGGATGTCATTAATTCTACATCATTTTCAAGTGTAGGATCAAAGAAGACATTCTTGTATGTTTTATAGACAGAAGGTATGAAATGTTTTGTGCTGTTTTAATTAGACCAAGCAGGGTGATGACTCAGAAAAACTATATAATATCACACCCCTTTATTTACAATAGATGACATTATTAAGCATGTCACCCAATGACAAATCTTCTCTACTGCAGGCGACTATCTCCCGAAATGCCTTCCTGTCAGCAAGAATAGGAATCACCGGTGGATCGATTTGCTACAGATTTTCAAAGTCACCCTAAGTTACCTCGTGAGGCATCCCGCTGGTGATTTGTATTTTTGCTGGCGGGAAGGCATTTGGGAGATAAGTCACTAAAGTGTTAAGTTAAAAGATCTTTATAAATGTGTCTAGTTCAAGTACATGAACATTATACAAGCATATATAATATGTAAAGTAGCCATACTGACTTTGACATACTTTCATTCATTGTATTTATTAAGTGTGCTTTTCATAATACTATTTTGAACACTCGGGGGCAAATTTACTATTATTCACTCAAAATCCTACGAATCTATTTGAAATTCGATAAGCATTTGAATATTGAATGCTTATCAAATAGTTTTAGGCTATCATTTTGCTCAATATTCGATTTCTCAATGAATTTGTATGATCAGATACCAATCGTTCGATTTCACGAAAAATCGTACTTTTTCCTTCAGGCCTCCGAAAAATTTGTACAATTCGAACGATTGAAGCATTCGATCGTACGAATGGTATTCGAGCAGGACTTAGCAAAAGAAGCCTATGGGGGGGGTTCCCATAGGCTTCTATTGGTATTCGGTAAGTTCAATCTGGTGAAGTAGGCATTCAAAGGATTTTTAAATTTTAAATCCTTCGATCACCGAATGATCTATTTATCGAATATCATTCGATCTATTTGATAATTCGGTATTCGATGATCGAAGAGGCCAAATTTGTATATTCGAATATGCCATTAAATCGTACAATCGTAATTCGATCATATTCGATCGAACTACTCTCCATTCACGTGAATTTAGTAAATTTGCCCCTCAGTGATACATTCAGAAACGTATAGTATAAAACAAAATTTTTTTAAATTTCATAGCAGCTATTGCCAAGGTTCTACAATGCTTTCTCTTGTAAAAAATCTCATTGGAAACCAAAAAGCATTCAAGCTTTTACTTGTAATATAGTTTGCATATTATTTTCACAGATTTAGTAAGAAGTGAACTTTGATACCAAGCAGGAATTGAATCAAATTTGAAAAAATAAATAAAAATCTAACTTGGCTTAAGTGTTAACCATAATAAGCAGAATTAACTTTATAGTTCATCCCTGAATATGTGACTGCGAATAAGCTAGTAGGGATCTATATAAGTATCTATTTAAGCACTGCTACTTGCTGCCTTACCACATGAGCACAGTTTCTATAAATATTTATTTATCTGTAATACAGCTTTGTGAACAAATGTAAAAAGGGGCAAATATAAATATTTCAATGAATGAAAATGTAAGCAATTACAATTATACTGTATATAACAAATATACAAATATAACTGATTTTATATATTAAGAATATATTTGGAGGTTTGGAAAATTTTTTAATGTCTTCAGCAAAATAATACATAACTTACTGAAAAGCAGGACTACAATATCTACAGTACTTAAACAAGAGTACTATACAAAGGTATCACATTCCCAATTAGTTGTTAGAATGCACTTATTTTCTCTCTTGTGGCAATTGGTCTTTCAAAGAACTTGATGAATCTCATTACTTCTATATAACTATACACGTTACACTCCAACTGTTATGCATATATATATTACTTATAGTAATGTATTTATGTATTCATTAATTTACAACACCAGATGCATTTAACTACATGTATAAAAAAACTATGTAACAACACAAAAGATTGCAAATAATACATTTTGTATTTTACTCTGCAGATCCATAAGTGAGAATCTTGTGAGACATGAACTGGTACATTTATTTTATATTTAGGGTGTACAAAATTTATACTTATACAGTACAGTATATACAATTAGTGATGGGCGAATTTATTCGCCAGGCGCAAATTCTCAGCGAATTCCGGCAATTCGCGAAACGCCAGCCAAAATTCACCTGCTGAAAATTCTCTGGTGTAAAAGAAAAAAATTGAAGCGTGCCGAAAATGATGTGACGTGCCGAAAATGACGCGACGCACGTCAAAAACGTGATGCGACTCATTTCGCGAATTTTTCAGCGAAGCGAACCAGGATAGATTCGCCCATCACTATATACAATAGAGGAGTCTGAGTTACCAGGCTCACTTCATAGCTGCACTGATGACTCAGCTCAATCTTGTCAGTGGCTGACTCAGGATATGATTCATAAAACTTTAATAAAAATTAATGTAAACAAAGCCTGATGGCATAAACCCCCGGTTTCTAATAGAGTTTGGTTCAGTTTTAGACCAGCCCCTATTTCTGTTTCTCTCTGATTCACTTTCATCTGGTATGGTGCCTATGGATTGTAGAAAAGCTGATGTCATTCCAATATTTAGAAAGGGATTAAGATCTCAGCCTGGCAATTATAGGCCAGTAATTTTGACATCTGTGGTGGGCAAATTATTTGAAGGCTTGTTACGGGTTCATCCTAGTGAATGGCATTATGAGCAGCAATCAGCATTGCTTTATGAAGGATAGGTCATGTCAAACATGAGTGTTTGATACCATGCCATGCAAATAACTGCTTACTAAACTAAGGTCTGTTGGTCTTAACGAAGTAACGTGCACATGGATAGGAAACTGGCTACAGAATTGGGTACAGAGGGTGGTTGTTAATGGTACATTCTCTACTTTGGGTCCACTTTTATTTAACTTGTTCAGGGCAAGGTATTGTAAGTAATGTATCCGTGTTTGTAGATGACACAAAACTATCCAGCCCAATTAATTCCATCCAGAATGTGGCATCCTTGCAAATGGATCTTAACAAACTGGCAATCTGGGCAGCTAAGTGGCAAATGAGATTCAATGTTGATAAATGTAAAGTAATGCATCTGGGATGCAAAAATATCCAAGCCACTTATACCCTTAATGGGACTGCACTAGGCAAATCCATTACAGAATGACAAATAAGAGGAGGAAGAGAGAGAAGACACACAGAGTGAAAAATCGGAGGAGGGAAAGAGAGTCACATAATGTTTTACTATAAAAGGACCGGGCTTAAATTTATTAAAATTAAAAAAAAATTTTTATATAAATTAAAGGGTATAAAAAAAAAAGATCATTGGGAATTGAACTGCAAACTCTTTGGGCAGAAGCATCTACTTAATCCACTAGGCTACAACCCCAGCATGTGCTGTCAAGATTCTTTTACTTTGTATGGGTACATACGGCATTATCTTGCAATTGATAAATCTGGTGCGGGAGAGAGAGATACACAGCATGTAAAATCGGAGGAGAGAGAGAGAGAGAGAGACAGAGTGAAAAATCGAGGAGGGAGCTAGAGATGCAGAATGAAAAATTGGAGGGTTAGAGACACAGAAGGAAAAATTGGGGGAGGCACTGAGAGACAGAGTTAAAATTTGGAGGAGGGAGAGAGAGACACAGAATGACAAATAAGAGGAGGAAGAGAGAGAAGACACACAGAGTGAAAAATCGGAGGAGGGAGAGAGAGTCACATAGTGTTTTACTATAAAAGGACCGGGCTTAAATTTATTAAAATTAAAAAATTTTTTTTATATAAATTAAAGGGTATAAAAAAAAAAGATCATTGGGAATTGAACTCCAAACTCTTTGGGGAGAAGCATCTACTTAATCCACTAGGCTACGACCCCACTTGTGCTGTCAAGACTCTTTTACTTTGTATGGGTACATACGGCATTAGCTTGCAATTGATAAATCTGGTGTGGGAGAGAGAGATACACAGCATGTAAAATCGGAGGAGAGAGAGAGACAGAGTGAAAAATCGAGGCTGGAGCTAGAGATGCAGAATGAAAAATTGGAGGGTTAGAGACACAGAAGGAAAAATTGGGGGAGGCACTGAGAGACAGAGTTAAAATTTGGAGGAGGGAGAGAGAGACACACACAGAATGACAAATAAGAGGAGGAAGAGAGAGAGAAGACAAACAGAGTGAAAAATTGGAGGAGGGAGAGAGAGTCACATAGTGTTTTACTATAAAAGGACTGGTCTTAAATTTATTAAAATTAAAAAATTTTTTATATAAATTAAAGGGTAGAAAAAAAAAAGTTTATGGGGAATTGAACTCCAAACTCACTGGGCAAAAGCATCTACTTAAACCACTAGGCTACAATACCACCATGTGGAAATGGGTCTCTTTTCTCTTTTGGTAACTGATCTACTTTTACTGAGTACACATTGCATTAGCTGGCGTTTGGCGAACTCCAGTGGCCACAGCTGATATTACAAGCTGGTAAATGGGATAAACGTGATGAGGCAACTTAAAACATCACATTTGCTGATGCTTATCTAGCGTTACAGCACGATGAATGTACAAAAGAAAGTGACTCAATCTGTATGTAAAACAGGTCACCTGATAGCAAAATTGAGTGTTTGCATCTATAATAATATAAAGTAATGAATATGGACCTTATGTAAAAATTGCCCAGACCAATGAAATATTAAAACTTTGATGAATGACTTTACAGTCAAATCAAATATCACAGAGGACCTGGAATAATTCATAAGCCAATTCAGCTTTTCAAGGCTGCCTTTGGTGATCAATATATTTATACCTGGACTGCTCCACAGCTATGCTCATTTTATTATGTAGAGCTTGACTCTTGAATTCAGTTTTTTTTTTTTTTTTAAATATCAAGCTATTTTACACATTGACTTTTCAAAATAAATCCCTCCTACCATTCTAGAAGAGATGTACATTTGCATTGGACAGGGCATACAACTATCCAAAGCAGAGGAATAGTAGTATGGTAAGTAATACTTGGTCATCAAATGCTGTGCCACAAATCTCTTGATATTTCTTGTTTTTCTTAAGAAAGGTCATTGTTTGTGACAGCAATGTTGGGCTTCTATGAAAACCCCTTTGATATATTTTCCAAGTTCTTCTGGGTCCTACATTCTGTTCATATAATTTTTATATCCATTATTGATTAGTACTCAAACTCAGGGCATTTCACTTCATACAAAATATAATTAAACTGCAGAAAACTGTGAAACAGTAAAATTTCACCAACATGCATTGCTATCAACAGGAACGTGAAATTACATTGTGGTTAAGTTACTGTAAATATATTGCCTTACAATGTTAGAGAAGCTCCTTTCCACTTTGCTACATTCATATTCATACAAAAAAGACTCCTCTGTCGTTTCAAAACATGGCAGTCACTTTTCCATTTATATTGTACTGTACTATTCTGTTAAAAAACTGCAGCTGGGGAAACTGTGAATCTTGTAGTAGATAAGAGGCAGCGCACTCCTGGGATTCAAAGAATCAATCGCTTATCTCCAAGTTCGTTAAAAGATATATGTTACACTTTATTTCAACATAGTATTAATCAAAACAGCATAGCGTCTGAGGTCTGACGCGTTTCGTGATACAACACTTCCCAGACCAGCTGTGATTTATGGTGAGCAGGATTAAGTCTGTGACTTTGTTTTAGCTGAGATTGAACCTGCAACTACTTTATTAAGGAGAGCAAACTCAATAGTGGAGCCGGGACTTTTTTGCTTCTCTTGTTTTGAAACTGTGAATCTTGCCTAGAAATTGTACAAGGTGGAGAATTTAACTCATCCCTAGTTGTATAATTATGCTTGTCCAAGAAGTCATCCAATTATGCTTGTCTAAGAAGTCATCCAAGTCACTCTTAAAGGAATCTGCCATCACCTGGCAGGGGGTTCTTCCCCTCACCACCCTCAATGTGAAGAATAAAATTTGCTGCTTCATGTGAAAGTTTAGTTCCTTAAGTCTAACAGGGTGGCCTCTTTTTTTTGGTCTTTTCTGTGGGGAAAAAGTTCCCCTGCTGTCTATAACACCCTCTAATGTACATGTAATGAGTAACAGCTTCCTCTTTCAAAATGTCTTCATTCCTTCATTCATCATCTTCACAAAACTCAGATTCCCCTGTGCAAAGTTCATGATACCTACTACTCCAGTGTATCCATCATCCAACTACATTTCACTCAACTTGCTCAAAATTAGATAAGCCCCACAAGATCCAACTTCTGTGAGTATTTAAATCCTTACACATTAACTAAATTCGACATCTTGAATTGAACAACATGAATTTATTGATTTATAAAAATGTTCATTAAATGAAGGGTTATAAAAGCATGTCCAGGATACATGTCTTCTGTCAATAAAGTATTAAATTGCACAGTTTCTTTTGTGAACATTTCTATAGCTCATGTATGCAATTTATTAGACTGTAGGTCTTCTAAAAATCATTTAAACATCAAATAAACCCAACAAGACTGTTTTATCACTAATATGGATTCATGCAGCTATTGAATTATTATTACAGAGAAATATTTTTAAAATTATTTGTTTAAAATAGACTTATTTGCTTAAGAACATGTTGTGACATTTTATACTGTATAAAAGAAATACAGTATTTTGCATTATAAAGTTGCTGCAAATGATATTAGCTTAATATGTTATATGATAAGTTAGACTGCTTTGTTTTACACACATGCAAAGTATAGTTTCAGAAATTGTCACCCAGTGTGAACATCTTTTGTTTTAAGCAATGTTAGGTATGCATTCAAAATACAGCTGGGAATAATATTTTTAATAAGGTTATTTGTAGTCATATATCACTTATTCCATAATTCATGTTTAACAAAAAATATAGTAAACAATTTTGTGTGAGATCATCTAAAATATCCCAGCCAGCAATACAAATTTTACTTATAATATCTTTATTTCTGGAAAGGCTCACCGATTTCTGTTGCTGGAGATCCAGTCTGATATCATTGTTGCTGCTTTCTGGTGACACGGTTTATTCCCAAAACTACAAGCTAACATAATGACTTCTCGTCTAAGCTCCCTGCAGGAAACACAAAGAGGAAAAAATAAAGATCAGTCAGTATCAAATACCTTTTATATTAAAAGCAGTATATAAACCTATATTGAACATAAACCTGACTAATACTGAAAAACAACTACAGTCACACACACATAGCTGCAAAGGTTTATAACATTTCTTGACTAAATACCAATTTCTTTTTTACAAAAATTATGTGAAGTGCTGGATGTTTTGCATCATGAAGGAACAACAGTTGTTCATGCACCTTGGCAATTATGGTGTACTACCCTGTGTGCACCTTTTTGTGGCTTACATATATAAATATTGGGAAATGAATTATGAAAACAAAGACAACAACGCATTCTATACAGTTCCATTCAGTATGACACATACTGTATCTTATTGCTGTTAATAAGAAAGAGTAAGATGAGTGTAAAAGTAATGGTATCAGTAAGGTATGCTAGAGAATTTCTTGACTAAAATATTAGGCAAAACAAAAAGACTTATATGCCATGCATCTGCATTAAATTTTTTTGACTTCTGTATTACTGCTCTTTATTGACTGCAAACCATGACAGTATGCTTTTATGCTGCTTCTTGTATTCTCTATTCTGAATAGTTAATATCAAGCTACAAATATTCAGCAATTACACATCTACCTGACATTCTAGTGGATTTTATGAACGTGACAGGTATTGCCTTCATAGCTTTTGTGGCTTAATAAGGTTATAAATCTAGCTTTGGGGATGTTATTTTAGTATCTAGCTTGCATACTGTTCACCAAAACAAATCTTAAAAATTACATTTGCAGCTGTAATTTTTATTTAAACAATACTTTAGGAGGCAGATCTTGAGCTTATTGCATCATCTGGAAGTAATCTTATTTAAAGGGATTCTGTAATGATTTTTATGGTGTATTTTTTATTACTAAATTATACTATGTACATTGCAAGTATTTCATTATACTATTTAAAATGTTATTCTTGAACCAATAAATATATATCTTTCAGTTGTAATGTTGGTGTGTAAACAGATATCTCAGGTAACTGTTTCTGTGCTTTCAGAGCCATCACTTCACAAAGCAGAGCTGCTTTCAGATAAGCTATGATTTCTCCTACTCAATGCAACTGGAGGAGTCATGGCAAGACTTGGGTATTTTGCTATTGAGTGCTATTCTCATATTGACCACTAGATGGGAGCATTTTTAGCAATGCAGGCATCAGGGAACTGTAATCTTGTTATCTTCTTGTTGTTCTGTTGTGTTGGAAAAGGAAGAAGGTGATATCCCTCCAACTTGCAGTATTATCCATTTATAAACAGAAATCATGCAGCGTAAGATCTATAACGCAATTAGGTTTCTTACAGTCTGTAATGACTGATTCCACACTTATTAAATGGCCTTTACACTAAGATATTGTGTGTTACCCTTGAAGGAACCTAACAGCAAATTTGCAAGCAATGGGAAAGCAATCAGAAGATACCTAAAAATGTGTGCAATTTATTTTTGATCTACACATTTCTATCTCATATCTCAGATTCTGTTATTAAAAGCAACAAGCAGCAGCAGCAGCAGTGTGAAAGAGGCATACTGCATGGAATAAATGTAACCACAGCTGCCCAGAGAGGCTTTGAGAAGTAGAACAAAGTTAAATGAACAGTAATTAAGAAGAAAGGCTCACATAAAGGATTCTCTTTACCACTATCAAATATTTGTCTATGGGCCTTTAACAAAACTGTTTTAATTAACATGGAACAAACATATTACTAAAGAAAAGCACAGCTCCTTCATGCATAAGGGTAAAAAAATAAATCTATCTGAGCTAGCTATGTTAAAGGAAATGACATTCCCTACATACACAGGCATTCTGGTATCCAGTGATAAGCATAAGTTCAAATCTCAACATCATTTTGAGGTTATAACTCGAGAGATAAGCAGAACATTGTTTGCTTTAAAAATGTCATGCAGGGAAATATAAATCTCAAAGATGCTGGGCCTTGGAGATATGGAATATCAAACAGGAAAGACAGGAGCAAGGTGCATCATGCGACTTCGGTCACACTGTATAACACTTATAGAGCTTTTTTTCTTTTGAAGCTGCATTGTATGGTTTAGTAGAAAGATAAACTCTCTTAGGATTCATGAGAGTCACGATAGCATAAAATGTGCAAGGATGAGTAAAAACACAAGAAAAGAAAAACAGCAGATAGGTATAGACTAATACTGGTAAGGGTCTTCAGAATTTGAGCATCTGAATTGAACATAATCAACAAAGGATGAAGCTACTGTTCTTTCATCCTCAGTCTTAGTAATGTCTAGGATATGTAAATAAATGTATCAAGGAAGGCACTGCATTTAATAAAAGTATAAAAGGCCAATATTGACAAACATGGGGGCAACCTTACTAATGATAATGGTTTTTTTTTCTTGGAGCAGTAGCAATGCTTAACACTAAGAAAAAAAAGAACAATAGCTTAAAATGTAAGAATATTTTCCAACATTACTTAGCTACAGAAAATGGGTTTGCCAATTCCTAATGGCACACTATAGACTTGCATTGCATTAAAATTAGTGCTGTTTGATTTATAAGTGACTATACAAATCAGTTTTTCATGGGGAATAATAACATTCCACTGCTATAACCCATTGAACACATTTTGATGAAAAATAATACATTCCTACTTGTTGACCAAAGTGTTGATCAATAAGTTATAATTCAGACTGCCATGAAACGCTTTGGAGCTCCAAATTTTACACCTTGTATGCTTGTTTCATTTGTAGAATGTGTGTCTACTTTTTGACTATTTTGCCAAAAAAACCAAACCTGATAAATTGTGTAAATCTTTGTTAAAACAATGGATAAATGTGTCAGGAGAGAGCAAACATGATTCAATTTTTAAAAGAATTCTAATTTTTTAAAACTTTTATCTTTTCTTGCAACAATGACAAGGTGAATCATGAATGAAAGCATTAATAAAAGCATGCCCAAAGAAATAATTAATTGTAATACTCTGTCTGATAGGATGTCGGAACTGCTGATCCATTCTGTCCATTTGTTGGCCATCCTAGACGATAGTACATTGTGGACACTTGTTTTAATATATATTCCTGGGGAGAGAAAATTATCCATTACTATTTGTAGTAGAAAAGAAAGATTGTCATCCAAAAAGACATACTGTAGAACAATAAGAAAATTAACCAAGAACAAAAGTACTTGTAGCTAGGCAACTCGAAAACGCTATATGCTGTTAAAATATTTACTAGTTCATTCTATTCTAATTCTAAAAGACTACATTTTAAGGGATTGTACATACTAGCATTTCTGAAACTCAAGCATAACTGTTTATCTAGCATCTTGCAAGCTTACGATCACTGCACCCCTTTCCCAAACCTAAGCTGTTGCAGACATGTTCTTGCCCTTTCCAAAAGCCAGATTCTACCATTCCCTTTCTTTCCAAAAATCATGCAACTTTTTTGATAAACATCATTTCTGCGCTGTAACAAAAATACCCATATGTCATAAATCAGACTCACAGATTAGCAATTATACCAAACTGTCCTGTATATATTTTATTCAACCTTACTAACCATATAAATGAAAATTCAGTAAAATATATGTATAAAGGTGCATATATATATATATATATATATATATATAAATCTCCATCGGTACAAAAGTCGGCACTCACGAAAAAATGTGCCTGGGTGCAGTTCCAAAATATACACAAAACAGCAGCAGTCATGTCCATTAAATAAAACTTTTTTACTTTTATTTTAAGAAACATTGACAAATAAACTTCACTTTTTCATCTCACTATGATGTCCTGGAGTGCCTCATTCCTTGGAATATGAATATGGATTGGAGTGCACCACAGCTTGTATATATATATATATATATATATATATATACATACACACAACTACTTTGTCTACTTTGTATTATATAACATCTATATTCTCCAGTGAATTAGATACCCTAGTTACCAAATTATCATTAAATAGAAAAATGGTACTGTGTAGAAGTAATTTTGTAGAAAGAAACTGGAAGGAATAGGTACATGTTAGCAAAACAGCAAACTTTGACACCAGCATCGAAACACAGAAATTCGCGCCGAATTTGCCCCTGGTGGATAAATTCGCCCCTCAATAAAAGTATTCCTTTTAATTGATAATTGGGTAGTTTTTATAAAACCTATTCCATTTCCTAAAATTATTCCTTATAGGTATTGGGTATTATAGGTTAAAATCTGTCATATTAAAATCATTTAATGGAATCAGGTAAGTGTAAAATGGTAGTAAAATATATTCATATAGCAATTGAACCAGATTATGCCCAAGGCCCCCCTAGGTAATGCATGGGATTCATAAGTGCTTATGGGCAACACCAGCGCAAGGTGACCCAGTTATGGCAGAAGAATAGATGTCATGCATATATTTTTAGATAGCTGCTGTAGAATAAGAATTGGAGGCAGCAAGTGCAAAAAAGCTGTTTGTAACTGAAGGTGCCAGTATATGCAGTGGACCCATTACTGTGTTCTGTATTATACATTTAAAGTACACCAATTAGAAATTGCTTGAGTAAGTACATATATTCATTAATTTAAGATATATTAATTTCCTCTTGTGGTGTTATAACATGTAAACATAATTGCCTAGATTAAAGAATAACTTTTGATTGTATACATTTATTCTAGTCCTCCAAAGTATATATTTAATTTGTACCCACTGTAGCAATATAGTTCAGTTTAAACTGGTAAATAAAAAATCATGCCAACGTTTTTTTTTTTATTGAACAAATTTAAAAGTAATGATTTATTTGAAAAACTAAATAGCTGAATCTGTGCAGAACTAGCCTTTCCAGAAAATAACTTTGTAGGAAATTAAACAAGGGACTTTTTTTTCAACCAGTGAAGCTGAGGTCATTGCTTTAGAGTAGAAAATAGTTTTTCTTTTACACTGAATATACTGTAGTCCTCTGTTCGGTCTAGCAATTTATCTAGAGGATAAAGAGCTCGGCTTGCTGCATGCCAGGGAAGAAAATCCTTCTCTTCGGAAAGGTATCTGATGATCTCCAGGGGAATATTCTGAGTCAGATATCCAGCTCTGCAAAATTAAAGAAGTGAATGTTAAGTATTACTTGCAGAAAAGTCATATTTAAGAAGAATTCTCAATAGTGTCATGTAGGAGAATTATTAAAAATGACTGCACTGAGAAAGGTCCAATGAACAAGCCAGAGATTAACTTATGTTTTTTGCTTGGAAAATCTATCAGGAACGAGGCATTGATTTTTATATACAATCTGGAAAGTAAGAAAATGGATTATAGCTGATAATACTGAACATCAGAAGCAGCTACTTAGTGACAAACAGAGACAGAGAGATCTGTTTCCATCTGCTTGAAGATGCAATCAATATTGTTTGCATGAAGGAAGTGATAAGGCTGTATAACATAAGTATATATATATATATATATATATATATATATATATATATATTGTAATACTCTGTATTAATCCCTTAAGCATAGCACTTGACAACCAAGAGTTACAACACATGTCAACATGACCTAAGCTTTAGAAAGTACTATCAATGTTATGTCTATGTAAGTAACTCTGCTTGTACAAAAAGATGTACTCTTGTTGTGCATAACTAGGTGGACAATTGTTTTGCTGAAGCTAAATATTTGCTTCTAACTGGCCAAACTGGGAAACCACCTCCAATGTAACCATTAACCAATTACGTATGCATTTGATCACACATAAAGATCTGTCCATCATCTAATTTAGGACAGAAAAAAGAGACTCCTGGTCTGTGTCTGTTCTCTTGCATGAAATTGTCTTTCCGCAGCTGACAATCCCTTGGCAAATGAAGGTTCTTCTTGTATTTGTGTGAGAGATAGACATATATGGTACATGAAATCTGTGAGATAAAGAATATGGTAGATTGTGTGTTTGGAACTGCATGTATGAAAGAATGCTTGTGTGATGAATATAATAAAGAGTTAAGCTGGCCATACATCGAAAGCATTTTGAGGTGGGCAATATTGAATTGTGTTATATTAAACTCAACCGGTACCTACTGGCAAAATGAAACCAAAATTCACATTCACATCACAAACTGGAAGTGAAATCACTGATAACCAGAAGTGACATAATCAGAAGACAGAGAGGTATAAAAGAATGAGTAAAAGTGTCGTACTGGAATTGCAAGTTGCTCTGTAAGCATACAGTGCCTGTCAATTGGTATTAATACAATGTAATACAGTCCTAACAATTTGGATCTAATACTATATATAAATAATAATTATTTTTCAAAAATGTACATAATGGATTACTACAATTTTTGTTTTAAAAAAATTACACATTTTACCACTTTCAGAGAATAGAAATAATATATTATATTATTAAATTCACATGGAAGTTTGACGGTATAAAAGAGATAATTCAATCTATGAATAAAAGAATGTTATAAATACAATTCTGTCTGAGGTCCTCTCTCTAGAAATACTTGACCTCTTAGCAATATATTTTCAAATTGCATGAGCTACTAATGAAACAGACAGAGACAGAATTAAGCCTCACTATATTCCACAGCATTTTTGACCTTCCATTGTTCTTAAAAAGAAGCTGCTGAACTTAGGGATATATCCTAGTTTATTCATTTTCCCTCTGGGGACAAAGTAACAAATGGTGGTATAATTGCCAAGGCAAAATTATAACTCATATGAGAATTATCTCTAGAATAAATTCTGCAAATGTGCAACAAACCCTTTCATTAGAGAGAGTGGATTTACCAAGAGGGAGTACACAGGCATTGTGATAAACAAATCTTGCATACTATTATTATATATAATTTTGTGTAGAGACTTGAAATTAAGCAAATTTTAGCAGTGTAGACTTAAAAAAAATATATTGTTATTTGTTCAAGACACATTTTATTTATATATAGCATTTATACTGTATATAAAAGGCATGCTGCTCAAGATATACTAAGGTGAAAACACTACAAAATGGTGTGTGAAATAAAACAAAAATGTTTACACTCATGTAAAATGAAATAATGTTTTCATTGTTATTACACCCTGCTGTTTAATGCAGGATAGTAGGTTAATACAGTGTCATTGCTATGAGAAAAAATCAGTTTGTATGAGTCTGGTCTTACTTCAGTCTCATTGGGAATTCAGCAATAATATGTTGTGGGACATTGAAGCCTATTAGCAAATATTAATAGAGACTTTATCAGGACAAAATTATATTGTGAATGCTGTTTTATAAACACACACTGTCTGTACAATACCTAATATTTAATTCATTTTAATTAAAAAATGATAAGGGTACCAGAACTCTCCACAAGGGGAATGAAGCTGATAAAAGACAAAGCTATGTCTCATCACGTTAGAAACATTTGAAGGGCAATTCATGAGAGCAAAATTAATCAAATCTGTTTCATACAGAAATAGAATTTCAGAAGTTTCTAAGGGTCAAAAGCATAGCACCATAAAGCTGTACTATAAACTGGAAGAGCATTGAGTTCTCATTTATACTGTACTACAAACTTCAGTTCAGTTTCCAGTAGATTTAGCCCAGCAGGGTTAAAGTGGCCACCCATTGCAAGAGTTGATCAGGAAGTTCTCCCATATTTGACTATATTGTATGTATGGCATATAATACTTTATTCATTATTGATTTGATTCCATCCCAGATAGCTCCATACCACTGTTTAATGCCAGAATACAAAAGGGAAGGGCACACAGACTGCTTGTTGATCACCCAAAAGAAATCCAAGAACTGAAGTTCACAGAGTGGCACTGTCTAGGGTCTGGCTGTGGTCTGCACCTCATATCAAATGCTAGATACAGAGCACAGAATTTGCAGATGCAAGTCAGGTCTGTTTATATCAGCAGCTACAGGAAAGTGTAAGCATAGGGCCCTCAAATAGTCAGTGTTTACTGCTACTCCCTAACTGCAGCTGAATAACACACAAGTTATGGGGTGGGAAAGGGGATGCCTACATGACTCCCCCCACCCTTCACGAGTACAGTCAACATTCTGCCCCTCATGAATAGCAGCATTCTCTTTTTCAAAACAGTGTGCATGGTTAGTCAGTCAGTCATTCAATTTATGACTAAAGGAATGACTTCCTATACTTTTCAACAGGAAACCGATTCCACAAAATTATCTGTTAATTGAACACTTACTATAAAATGGCAGCTAAACTTAGCAATTTGTGACATTTATTTTGTGAAATGCTCTAATCTTTATGAATTCAATGTTTTACTTAAACAGCTCACTCATCTCTAGTTACAAACTCTTCTGTTATGTTCCAGTGAAACATTGTCATGGTAGATTACTGTCATCATGCTGCTGATACTAAAATTAAACATATTTGCCTGAGAAACCAGATATATAGCCATTTTTAACAAATCTAGATCATGCTAAATTTACACTAAACTTGCCATTGCCAATTCACACATTATAGCTAAGGCAAATTAAGAATCTCAAAACTGAGAATATTCATAGTCATAGCTAAGGCAAAAAAGCAAAAAAAACTTGTGTAATTACTTGAAGTATTACTGTATATACTGACTGGTTACATATCTGTTAAATGACTACATGTGTAATGATTATCCAAATACAGTATTACTTCAGAATTGTATTCAGTATACAATAACATGGTATTTCTGTATAGAGTATAAACAAACATTGGTTTTATTAATGCTGCAATTGGATAATCAGTTTCAAAATCCTTCTTATTTTTTGGTAAATTAAATATTATTGAACAGTGTTTTAAACATATGAAACAGTGTTTATAAAAGTGGGAAGCGACATTTTTCACCAAGGTTTTCATCAAAAATGAAGCTCATAGACTCTAATGGGTGAAAAAAATTTTTGCCTCTCAAAAATTAATCATGCGTCCAAAAAAATGATGTCGCTCATGGACTTCAACGCATTTTGGTGAATTTTTTCCAAATTTTACAGAGACCATTTGTCTCGTACCTAGTGAATGTAACACTCGCTGAAACATGGGGTTCATAAAATTCTGCATATATTGGGGTTTCACTTTAGAAGGATATTTGCCAAGATACTTCCCCTAGAAGGTTCCCAAGGTGTTTAGTGGCTAAAAGCATAAAGGGGGTGTGGAGTTTGTTTCTTTGCTAGTCATTGTATGGCTTGATCTTTTCCAACTCTTTCTTATTTGACACACCTTCAGTAACACAACATCAGATTAAAGGAATCATTGATTTAAAAAAAAAGGTGTTAATTGATGAACTTTGAAAAATGAAAAAGTTGCAGAATAAAATACTTTAATACTTCTGTCTTCCTATTAGTGATGTACGGGCCGGCCCAACATAAATTTTGATATGAAAATAGATTTTTACTTAGTTCATTATTACTATAATGATGGATGCATTGTATGTATTTTTTAAGGGGATCTCCAGCCAATTTTTGTTTTTTATAATAAAAGAAATAGAAATTCTAAGGAACTTTCCATTCTTTCCATTCAAGAAGATTCAAATGACAAATGGTAAATACCCAACAATAATAAATGCAAATAATCGCTCCCTATGAGTCTGTGATTTGTGATTTGTGCTTTGTTTCAACGTATGCAAAATGAAAAGAAGGCAAGAATGAAAAGCTTGGTCTGGTACTGTACAGTATTAAAAAGTAGAAAGATACAATGGTTTATGGCTACTCCTATGATTACACTTGTCAGAAATCAGAATGGAAAAAAAAAAAAAAGGTGGCTACAGATTTAAAGCATACCAAGGTTTTGTAATTGAATATTCAAATGTTAAAATTATACATGTTAAAAACATACTGGAACTGGAAGTTTCAAACAGTACACGTTATACTGGAAATCCTCAAGAAAACATACCTTGCCAAATTGAAAGCATCATCAATCAGTCCAGCTCGATTACTGACAGAAATGACCTATGAGAAAAATTTGAGCCATTTAGGATTGTATGGCCAAGTGGGTGTTTTGGATCAAAACAAATTATTGCAAAAGCAGACTTAACACAAATTTACAGTACCTCAGAGTGCCTCATTAACTGATCAATTAGTAATCGCCAGTTCCGGACATCATAGTTAACCCTGAAGTAGCCAATTTGATCAAGGTTTCCCATGACCCAATTACTTTCATCCAAAGAAGGAATTCGGTGGTATTCTGAAGAAATGGAAAACAATTTTTCTAATCATGCAACATTTTTTAAACTGAGTGACATTTCATTAACTATCCATTATAGCCTATGGGCGATCTTTCTCAGAAAAATGCATCAAAATATTTAGCTCATCCCTAATCATTACCCCGTACAACCCCCCCTTCCCTCTAGAATGCCTTTGCAGAATAGAGAGGTACTTCTGTCAATCAAGTGCAAGTTGCTAGCTCCAAAATAAGCAAAGCACCCTAAATTAATACTTTCAACACTATGAGGCCAATTTACTAAAAAATTTAAATTTTTTCTACAAATCTCAACAAAAAAAATTCTATATTTATTAAAAGCTCTAAAAATGTATTAAAAGGGTTGTTCAACTTCAAACAACTGGATGTTTTCAGAAAGATCACCAGAAATAACAATGTTTTTCCAATTACATTCTATTTTCTATGTGTGCCCGTTTTTCTAATATTGAAGCGTAAAGTGCCATTTTCACCTGCAGCTCTGGGAAGGGGGGTCGCCGACCCTTTAAACTGTTTTAACCTGATACATTTAGTTGATTTATTTCTTATCTTTGTCCCTGCTGAGCAGACTCTCTGGGTTTCATTACAGTCAGCTGTTAGAAGTGATACAATAATTGCTAATACTCCAGAGAGGCTGCTGAGAAATGTATCAACTAAGGAACTGATTTACTAAGGGTCGAAGTGAATATTTGAATGCAAAAAATTTGATATTCATAGTAAATTTTTGACCATTCAATTTGAACCATTCGATTGAATTTTAACAGTTTAGAGTCTGCATCTGAATTACTAAACTGTCAGACTCAAACACCAGACAGTAACATTAAACTTTAAACTTAGATTTTGGAAAAACAAAAAATAAATAGTTGGAAATCATTGAAACACCTTTTTTTATTTCTGGAGGACAATCTGAAAACAATTAAACTGAAAAAGTGTTTGGAAGGTAAACAACCCCTTTCAGTGTAAAAACCATGAAAACCTCAAATGCAAAAGTTTACCAAGAAAAGGTTATTGAGGTGATATAGAAGTCAATGGGAGCTGTGATGATCTTATTGGACTGCTTTTAATCAATTTGGAGTCTTTAGTCGATCAGCACTATTTTTCATTAGGACATTTTATATTCAGGTCTTTTGATACATTCTTTGGGGTAGATTTACTAAAGAGTGAATTGTCGACAGCAACCATTTCAAAATACTTTGCACCACTTCGGCAGGTATAAATTTGTTGCCACTACGCTAATGCACTAAAATGCAAAGTTGCGTCCTGCTCACCAAATGCTGGCAAATTATTGCTAGCAATACTTCTTCAGTACGAGTGTTTCATAGTGAAGATTCACTAGCATTTGTTTATGGCTAGTGAAAAGTTACTAGTGATCTTACGCTTAGGTGAATTTGAATAGGGCGGGTACATTAAAGTCGTTTGGAAGTCTTTATTAGAAATGTTGGTGCAAAAGCTTGAAGTGGCCACTTTTTATTACAAATGTGCAAGGAACCTTAATAAAGACAAAAGAGATCCTACAATGCCTTAGACATGAGCCCACTGTTAAATGAATGTCCCATGCCCCTCAAATGCTAACCCAAACAAAGCATTTTTTCAACTTTGATGCATTTTTGGCACACAGGATATTATGTCACAGACAAAACATTGAGGAGGATGTAGCTTCATTTTAGCAGTTCACCTGGTACATGACTGCTTTAATGCCTTTTAAGCTCACTGACTGCATGTCTGAAGGGGACTGTCATGCCAAGGCAGCGTTGCCCTGGCATCAATAGTTCACATAACAAAACAGTTGGTCAAAGTCTCACACAGAGACCCTTGATTGTATATCTCACCAGGGGGGCTGTGGAAAGGTGAGAACCATATCTCTCTTTTGGAGACGATCTGGAGCCACACCAGGAAGCTGGCCAGTATGTTCTTTGATCGGCTGATCAAAGAACAGAGCTGTGGACCTAGAGCAGCAGGGGGGTGGATAGCTAGTAGAAAATTATGGATTATAGGAAAGTACCCATATCTCCTGTGTCATAGGATTCACAACCTCATAACTTACATATTGGTTATGAGGAGGTCACAAGCTTCCTAACAATACCAAACAGGTCCAGCCTATACCCACCCATTAGGAGAACTGGTTTCTGGGGGACTGGAAAATGGGAACCTATTAGTGTTTGGTATTGTTCTGTTTGCCCACATATGGATCACAGCCTGCCCATGTTTTTATTATAGTATTGGGTACTGGCAAGTACCCATATTATATTAAAGGATATTTGGGAATATTGCCTTAGTGTAGCAGACCCCCTGCAGGGGGTCGTAAATGACATGTCCTTGGCACTCCTACCTCCTGCATAAGGTAATGAGGGGAGTGTCCCAGCAGGGAATAAAAAGGTGACATTCCTAATATCTAATGGTCATACAAGGAGGCTTCATTTTCCAAGTGAATTGTATTTCCAGTTTTCTACTCGTGCCTCAGAGGATACATTGATAACTTCCAAACTTGGTAAAGTAAGGGTTTTCTTTGTATTTTTACTCCTTTTTATTTTATTTACTGTTTTGCAATAATATGTCATTTTTGTAATACCATTTCTATATACATATGCACTGTTTCTTGTAATTATTAAATATCATTTAATACGTTAGTCCTTGTGCTCTAAATGAACTCATAGCCCATATGAATGCTTGTGCCTAAACTCTTTGTATGTGTGAAAAGGGAAAGTTGCCTATTTGTATGTTTGATAACTAGTACGGCTAGCAGGAAAGTGTGTTTGAGTGTGAATTAACCCTTTGGCTGCTGGAGTGCTTGTTAGACTAGTAGGATCTTACCCTGACTAACTATCATAGGAGAGAGTGTTTGATGTATTGTGTAGTGTGAGTTATTACCTGTTGTAGAGGGCAGGGGAATAGTCACATTAGGTTTCTATCGCCTGTTAATGATAGATGGTGGCAGCGAATGAACTTTGTGGGTGTTGGTGTGTTTTTGGGGTGTCTGATGTTGGTCTAACCTGTGTGTAAGGTGATTGAGAGACTGATTGTAACCCCTTGTAGCCAAACCCAAGAGTTAAGTGTGGTGGAGTGGAAGTGTTTCCGTGACAGGGACATTCACCATTTCTCTATTTCTCATTTAAAAACTGAATGGTTGCTGAGGTACATTGGATCAATGCAAAAACTTACATTTCACACTGACTGGAAAGCTGCTGAACAAAAAGCTAAATCATAAAGCAATAATAAAAAGGGAAGCAAATTGTGTCAACACCATCATTGTCTTAAGGTGGACTGCCCTTTTTAAGTATTTATAAATGTTTAAAATAGATTCCCTTCCAATCTCATCAAGGAGTCAAAGTTCAGAAAGTGAGTCCAATTAATTACAGTGGGCTGGCCAAATACAAAATCCATGACAAAGCCACACAAGAGAGAAATACAGGTAATGCCATGCTCCAGCAGTAATAAAGTGAATCTAAGCAATAGATAAAGGGGATGAATGGTTAAATAAAAAGGAAGAGCTTGAAAAAGGTTGTATATACAAATGTTATTTACTTTGCTGAATTATTTTGATATCTTACTACATATTTACTAATTACAATTTAGACTGACCCAAAAAAAATAAGTTTATTCAATAAAAATGCACATACAGTATTATTAATTATCATGATCTTTGTAAATTATTGCAATTAATTAAGGTGGATAGTTTATATTTCTATTTCTTTGATTTATCAAATTATAGGAAAAAAGTGTCATTCTGTTCACTTGATATCAACCTTGAATACATTTTGCAGAAATATCCCTATGTTTATCATTTACTCCTAGTATTTTTGTTCAAGTAAAAAAAAAAGAGATTTTTATACTGTGTTTTCTTATAGAGCTTTTATAAAGCTTTCCTAGAACTCTGAAAACTGTTTCAGACAATCTTAAAAAACATTCTCAACTTTTCTCTGGAATCAAACATTTGACCAATCTAGTTCATTTATAAAATCTTTGCTCCATGTTATCAGCCTTCAGGAATGTAAAAACACTTTATCCAAAGGCCCAAAAACCTAAAACTCTAGATGAATGTTGTTCATGTGAACAAACAAACATGGGAAGATTTCCTACATTTTACAGCAATGTAAATCTAACAATAAATCTGCCCAGTGTGCTTTTTGAGGTTAATAAGACATGTTTTATAATTCACCCTAATTGCATTCAGTAATATTTTTTTGGTATGAATTACAATTTTGTCAATGTAACTGCTTTAAAATACATAAATGCATGTAATCGTGTTAAAACACTTAAAAATGACAGAAAAATGTAATATAGAGTGAATCCATGTTTTTTTTGCAGGACTCCCAGCAGGGTATGTTTTCTCAAAATTCACACAAGCGCAGGTGGTTCAATGTAAATTACTTGAGTATCTACTTATTGAATTGTTTGTTCCCCTGCCAGGTTATCCTGAAACATGCACTGCAGGTAAGCATTTCTAGCTAGAACCTTTAAAAATAGTGGAAAGTATAAATATCTTTTGAAAGTATTATATAAATATTGGTGCTAACCTAACAATTAAAGATGGAAAAGGAAAAGTACAACATGGAAAATGGAACACAAGCATGTCCAATGACAACACATACATGAATGCAGTCAGCCAAACACCAGAATGAAACCTCCTCAGATGTTACTAATAATAAGTATTAATAAGTGTTACAAAGATATATACACACTTATTCCAAGAATGCTCATTGTTACCTCTTTGGAAAAAAAACACAGATAAAATCAGCTAATGTAAATTCCCATAATATTACTATTTTTTTTTAATTATTTGTTTATTAATTAGCTACGTGATGTTCTTCCAGAGGTTTTAGAAAATCTGGGCATGTAATTATAAATCAGTCAATTTCTATTTGATAATGCAAAATCTTGTGCTGATTTTCATTGGAATTCATATGAAACTGATGCATTGCGGGTAAAAACTGCAAATTAATCTTTGCTTCTTTTAGTAAATACTGTACATTCACTTTATACTACATATCTTTTGCACTATAGGCTTTATACCATGCCTTTTATACATAACTCGTGGGGTGTGGGAGGGAGGCTATGTATATGAATCATGTGTTAAAAAACATTTCCGTATATTATTCCTTTTTAGTTAAGGTTTTAAGCCAGTCCATATGAAAGATGTGATGTAGTTCTTGATTTGCTAAAGATGTGCATGGGGTGGCAGTGGTTAACCATTGGTATAAGATTGTTTATTGGGCTGCTGATGCCACACTCCTGGCCATGCGTTTTTCAAATTGTGCAAGATGAGGGAAGCAACTAGTGTTACTAAATAATGCCCATTCCACATGCATTTGAAGAGGTTTTATCAATATTTTTATCCAGTATGAGGTTAATTCTTGCCCAAACAGTTGTATCAAAGGGCATGACCTGTTATTCATCTAAGGGAAGGTGCCTAATCTGTGTCTCTTGACCGTAGTGAGGTAGGAATAGGAAGGATTTGGATGGCAATCTCCTGGTATTTACTTTCCAGGAATATCTTCATAATATTGGTGTGTTGTTTTATGTGTATTAATTAAATAGTGAATGCTAACTTTCACCCAATGATAAATATGATTGTAAAAATTCCACATGTATGAATTGAAAGTGGGTGAGATTTTCTGTAGTAAACTCTCTCACATTTTGATAAAGCTGCCCCTTAGTGTGCTAACTTGAAAATTACCCCACAAAAAATCTCAAGAAAAGGAATACAATTAGCAAATATTTTATTAATTCTTTACATAGTAGCAGTGATGGTTGTAACCAGCACAAACATTGGAGTTTTCCATAGGATTACTTGTAACCAATATTTTGAATCTATGGTGCCAATATGTTGGTACCATGTCAGCATCATAGCGTCTATACTAACTATTGCCCCATTTCCACAGAATGTTAGAGGAAAAATAGTCTCTATCAAAATCAGTCTCTTTATCAGAATATAAGGAGCAATAATGTTGTCTGTGAAACTGTAATCATGAAAAATAGAAAAAGGCATATTTCCCCTGACTCTCTGATATTATATAGAGAGGTCTAGGGTGATCAAACAGCAAAGAAAAATATACTCTAAGTAATCAATCAAATAAATTTAATAGAAAAAAGTAAATTACACTTGGCCCTCTGTTATAGTGCATCTGACCCCTAACACAGCAAAGAATGTAACATTTTAATTATTACATGTAGGGGTCAAGGGTAGTCATAGGGCAAATAAAAATACCTTTTAAGTCATCATTCAAACACATTTTATCATTCACCCTTTTTCAGGTATTCTTCACTAGCAACCTTAATTTATCTCAGAAAAATATATGCTTTTTAGATAAGGGCCATAATTTAATATGTGATATTAATTAGACTGTTGAACAGATTATGTCTTGAAATGCTGTAAATGAATGCAATTGTTGATTACATTAAATAATAGTTAATAATTACTAATTTTCTTAATAATGTATTTACACTGAAAATATTGTAAAGCTAATCAGGTGAAAAAAATACCAATTATTTTTCTATATACATCTGTAAAGGGGCTTTTGTTGAGGGGATATTATTTTTGATCATAATCAAGAAATGTATTTTTTTAAATGTGTTGCATTACAGGGTTCTATAACACTAAACACAACTGCAAAAAAAAAACCAATGACTGCATTGCATATTGAAAGATGATTTTCTAGCCTACTTTAAAATGAACCGTAAATATTTAATTTAAAAGATGTGCAATGTAATATCATTAGATGCTATAAGAGGTTCATCATAGAAGCTAAGTAAACCTTTATTTTTGATATGTAGTCTTTACATAAAAATTATAATAAATGGTAGAATTTGAAGCTATATGAAGTGATACAATGTAATGTTTGCCTTTCAGAAAAAAAACAGAACTAGTGGCTACATAACAAAACATGTTGAAATGTGCAAAAAACAGAGTGAAAAGTCAAACAAAAAATATGCTGGGAATGATTTCCAAGATGGAATTCAATATATATGCATGGATTTAAATTCCTGCTTCATGTGTGTGTAGGAAATACCCATGTAAAATGTTCCTTTGTCATCATGTTCCCCCGTCTCAGGTTTTAAACTGTGAAAATATCCTCACAGAAGATCTGTAAACTTAAAGTATACTTTGTACTTGGACATAGTATTGTTCATATTTTTGTGCTTGCTTAAAATTCCTTTTAAATATTACTTTTCAACTCATGAGACCTTGTCTGCATGAAACTACCAAATAACCACAAATAATTGTTAGTTTAAGGCTTCAAATATGCAGTGAAACAAGAGTAAGAATATGTGTAAAATGACTTCTTAGAGCATAATAAAATAAGTCAAACATTCTTTGCCCTCAATGTGCTGAAGCAAATAGAAAATCAGTCACAATGTAACACAAACAAATGTCATTGCTCAAATCCAATGCTTTACTGCAATTCTAAATAGTTAAAATAAGACATGCATACACTTTGGGGCAGATTTATAAAAGTTGGATTTTTAGATGTTTATTTACGAAATAGTGTATAATTACTTAGATTGTTCAAGTAATCCAAACAAAAATATCCACAATACTGCTATATCGGCTGAAAATTAATAGTGGGTGATTTTTTAAATACTACCAGATGCACCTTTCATATGTTACTAAGTACTGTTTAGGTGTACATTATTCGGTCATAAACTACATGTTATATTACTTGTCTAATTAGCATGTAAGGTGGATACTAAATTAGCATGTAAGGATACTAAATTATCAAGCTGACTGCAATGTTTCTAAGCTGGATAGAGAACAATATACCTGTAACATAGTTTAGTATTAGCACCTACTGCTAAAAAAAATAAACTCCAGTTCTTCTTGCACATGGGCAATAAATGCAATGATAAAGTATTTTGTCAAATTTCAGATAAGGGCAAAATGCTACATGTGGGGACCTTCAAAGACCTTCAGACCACTGATCAAAATGAATATAAATCATTGAGTCTACTATCCCTAAGCCTTCAATAAAGTAAAGGAAATAGATTAACACTGATTTTACCAATCTTGCTGTAACACGTAAAATGGGAGTCTGAGCTATATTTAGAAAGTCAAATGGAAAACTCTTACATGCTTGTGGTCTTTTCATGCTAATGCTAATTTGCATATGCAAGTTAGGGTTTGGATTCTGTTAGGGATTTGACCAAATCTTCCATGAAAGTGCCTATGTATCTGTATTCTAACAAAACTGAAATAATTGTGTGCTACTTGCATGCAGGACATGCACACATTTCTCTTATGAATGCTAATTCACCCAAATCCTGCAGGAATTCCAAATAAGTAGTTGGTGCATCTCTATATACTAAGGGGCAGATTTACTATCATTTAATACAAAAGTAAACAGGCAAAACAATATTCATTTCTGTTTATTTATGCAATATGTTGCTCTTATTAATAAGTTTCGGGAAGATATGAACACGTATTAATATAAGGTAATGAAAGGGTGCTAATTTAAATAACTACCCCTCCACAAAAGAATCAGAATATCAGAAACTTTGCTGTCTTCTAAAATGACAAATGTACTGAGATTATATTTTAATGTTATATTGTTTAAAAATGTTTATTGAGTAATAAATATTCATAAGCCTGGAAGAGTCAAAATTTGCAAGTACTGCATTTTAATACTGAAGTAGACTGTGCTCTAGCTGGTGTGTAGTAATATTGAATAAAGCAATTCACTCTCCAGATATAAACAATTTACAATGCTAAAATAATTTGAAGTATACCATTGTGTAAGGAGTTGCAAATCATTATGTAATTACTATAACACTGCAATACAAATTTATAAATATATAATTATAGTCTATTTAGGAATTATGGCGTAAATGCATTACTCAATATTCTGTGCTTATATTAGAATGTTGTTTATCCATATGCATTGCTTATATGTATCCTCTGTTCTGGCATGTGTAGCATTTGATCTTAGAAGTAATTTGTATTAGGTACATATTCCTGGCTATGTGAGGCAGAAAAATACACATATACACATATCAATACATAGGTATGACACTTTATGGCTGCCTTTTGCAGATAATGAAATGTGCTATCGGAATCAATGTTACAACAGTAAATGGAACCTAAAACAGCAGTAGTTAGTCACTTCCGCAAGCAGGAAGAGACCCTGAAAGTACTTGTCTTCACTGATACTCTTTTCAGGCCATAGAACTACAATACCAACAAGGAAACTAATATCTTTAATGAATTCCTATAGAGAAAAATCTATAGGGTGGTAGAGTTAAGAACAAGGAACATTTTTTTATCACAGCCAGAAACAGGGGTATGGATGATATCACTTCTGTAAGCCTTGCTGCTACTGGTCTTTGGGTTCCTGGAACTTTCTGCTCCAATACCAACAAGAAATGTAGTCAGGGTCAGGCAAGGGGTATAGACAGGCAGGTTGAAATGCAAAGGGTCAACAGGCATGAGTTAAAATAACACAGTGGGGGTCATTTATAAAGTTTGTACAGCACAGCACATTCGCAAATGGTTGTTTTGCCCATGCTTTTTTTCTGAACGCTAAAATTTTGCACTGCTGTGCCCATCTTTTTTGTTTTTGCGAATTTGCATTATGAATACATTTTCACAAATGACTCACAGATCAGACAGGTCTTTGGCAAATATTTTCTCAGCCACCAAAGACATAATTCAAATGCAGAGTGTGCACAATTTTCACAATTTGTGATTTCTGCCATATTTAAAAAGCTCCTATTGACATTCGCAGTGTGAAAAACAAATTTGCAAATCTGTTTGCACACTCTTATTCAGCTTTATAAATAGAACCAGTCGCAGGGAGATATATTCACTGTGCGAACCAATCTGCCCTGCGCAAATTTTATAAATCAGGCCAGTGTGCAAGATAAATGGGTAGAAATAAAGCAATTTTGAGCATGGAGGGATTGCAGCCCAATCCAGGGGTTCCCAGGGATTAAAAAATTGTGAAAACATATGACCAAACATGGAGCACAAGTGTCAATAGCATCCACTTATGATTTTGTAAGAGCTCTTCTCATAAATCAAATATGCATCTGCACTTTTTTCAACTGTCCACAATACCTAGGGGCTTATTTATTAAGCTCCGAATTCTGAAAATTCAAAAAATTCAAGTTTTTTTTTTAAAATCTGAGTTTTTCCTGCAAACCAAACATTCTGGAAAATTTGGTAATAAATAAGACAAAAAACCCACACAGATTTGCTTTAGAGTTTCTAAATTAAAATTCTGAGATAAATTCGGACCTTCATAAACCCCCCTAGTGTCTCAAGCTCCTGTTGCCCATACAAAAGAACTGGAGCAAATCCAGTTTTGCAGTGAAAGACATAATAATACTCTTGATGGTAAAAGGCCAATGAATCAAGGTCTAAAGTGAGTTTCTAAATTGTGGAAGGCTTTGTCAGATATGCAGCTGAAAAAAAATTTAGTTGCACAGTTACCACTAATAAACACCTAATGAATTCTAAATTAATGCATTTTGCTAATTTTTGCTGTACCCAAACGGGACACATTCGCTCATCACTAGTTAGGAGCAAACTTAGTATTCAATGAAACAGTGAAAATATGGGTCAAAAGTATTTCTTTCAGATTTCTATTATCCTAAGGATAGGAGAAAAAGTAAAAGTTCAATTTAATCTGCATAAGCTGAACCTCATGGTCAGAAACAATGATATGGGGGCACAGTGTAGTTGAAAACTCATCTTAACAAAGAGAAGAAAGAGAAAACTTGTCTAGGAAAGACATCTCATTAAGGCTCAGGCATTGGAGTTTTTTCTGCTGGTTGTCATAGAAAGACCTTGACAAAAATGTTCCCTTATTTTATAATACACACAATGTCCTACAGATGCTCTAAGCATTTCTTCAGTAGCTGAGTTTAAATGGGTTTCTTCCCAGATGAGGATGGAACGGCTGTGGAAACTGAAGATTAAGGGATAGTAGCAGGGGTTTAAAAAAGCTTCCTGAACATGAACCTTCTGGGGTTGTCTTCCTCTTAAATGAGTGTCTATTTGAAAAGAGAGAACAACCGATAGGGGCATTTAATGGGGAAGAAGTGACTATTAGAGCTAAGGCAGACATCACCAGTGCCCGAACTGGCTGCTCTGCAACCTAAATTATATAGCACAAGGTGAAGAGTGCAGCATTCATGGATTCAGGTCAGCTCTGTCTTTACTGCCTTCCATTGGGTAGGTGGCATATTAAAAAAGGAGAGCAGATAAAACATTCTGCATCCCTCTACAAGGATGAAAGCACTGTAGCAAGGTAACTTGTCATTGAGGGATATGTATAGTCACTCTTAATATAAGGAGAACATGTCTAGGGAACAGAATGTCAAAAGGTAGAACAACATGGACATTAAAGGGCAAGGAAAGGCAAAGAAATAAAATCCCATTTTTACTTTCTTTAATGAAAAAGAAATCTATCTCCACTATACTTTAATTAAAAAATGTGTACCGTTTTTATAAGAAACCTGACTGTATGCAGTGAAAGTCTCCCTTCATTTAGTGCTGTGGATAGGAATTGTCAGACGGTCCCTAACTTCTGGCAGGGAAACAATCACTTATGAACAGCAGGGGGAGCCCCTGTCTTACTTACCAGCCATGCAGAACTCAGCTTTGTTTTTTGATCATTTATGACGATCCCTAAGAAGCCCAGACCACACTGAGCATGTGCATGTAGTCTAGTCTTGCCAAGATGTATAACAAAGTTACAAGATGACAGCCCCCTGCGGCCAATTTTGAAAGCATAAATCATTTGTTTGATTAGGCTTGTGGTGCAGTAAGTTCATGTTTATGTTTAGTATACAAAATACAGCATTTCTAGCCTTATTCTATTTTAGACTTTCCTTGCCCTTTAAAGATTGTTTTCATCATGCTGATTATCTTTTGCGTGTTTAATCATTAAAATTTAATATGATCAATCCCTCCATAGACTAACCAATAATATTGTACAAAAAAAAATTTCATAGGATATTCGGTGTGTGTATGGTAGGAAACGAGTCGACCGATATCTGCAGAAGACTTTGATATCGGTCAGCTTGTCAATTGGGCTGGACAGAAAATTTTGATTGTGTGCCTTTGAAGACACCCGAACATCGGTCACTGTTTAGAGCTGAAGTCAAATGCAAGTAGAATTCTATAGTTTCTACCTATATATCTAACGATTAAGCTCTATGTGTGTGTATTGTAATGAACAAACTTTCTTGGAAAGATCTTTTTCCAAGAAAGATCTTAATTGTTATGTCTATGGCCAGCTTTATCTTTTGAGCTTTTCTACCAACCCAAGGACCTGTAAATAGCTGTACCTCCAAAGATGCCCCAGGAGCTTCTTATTTTCTCTTCTGATAATTTGAAGCTTGTTCTAGGCTGCTCCCATTTACCTGAACTTATTTGTGTATACAATATGAATAAAATTCAAAATTCAAGTCTGGTTAACAATTACTTATTTGAGGTTTACTCATGCATGTTGTGCGATTTGGTTAATACTCATCTTTTTAGCATCAGCTTCTAAGATAACCTCTCTTTTTTGCTAATTATGCCATGCTAACTGTTAAATTCTCAAAAGCAGTCCATGAGTAATGTCATTGAAACTTAAAATATGGTCTTAAAAGATAAGGAGCTACTGTGGACAATACTGATGTGTCATATGTTATGTTATAGGGCTGCTAAACTTCTGGGCTGTTACAATAATTCTGGTATAGAAAATACAGCATTTTTAACCGTATTCATTTTTTGGCTTTAACTTAGCCTTTAATTTAAAAAAAAAAATAGCTTTTTAGAAATCTTCCATCTCAAACTCCTTAAAGGGCAACTAAATTATAAAATACAATAATGTTAAAAATGCTGTTTTTTGTATACTAAATATAAACTTTAACTTACTGCACCACAAGCCTAATAAGATATATGATTTATGCTTTCAAAGTTGGCCACAGGGGGCTGTCATCTTGTAACTTTGTTAGACATGTCTGCAATAT
The DNA here is from genome assembly GCA_024363595.1 of Xenopus borealis. NCBI lineage: Eukaryota > Metazoa > Chordata > Amphibia > Anura > Pipidae > Xenopus > Xenopus borealis. Next base: position 79,088,190 of record CM044436.1, read on the forward strand.
CAAGACTCCGCACATGCTCAGTTTGGTCTGGGCTTTAGTTGGAACAGCACAAGTCAAATAATATCTGCCATAGAAGCCAATACAGCAAGACTGATTAATAATCAGAATATACAGACTGCACTGGGTCTGTAGATACAAATCTCTACACAGTCACTGGCTGTTTTAAAGGGAAACAGATAAAGCTGCTCAGGTTCTGGTAAGTAAGGTGGGGTCTCCCCCCTGCTGTTCGAAAGTATGACTGTTTTCCTGCAGAGCAGTTAGGGGGCATCTGACAAATCCTTTCCACAGCAGTAAATGAAGGAAGAATTTCACTGAATACAGTCACATTTCTTATAAAAACGGTACATATTTTTTATTTATGTATATTGGAGATAGATTTCTTTTTCATTAAAGAAAGTAAAAATTGGATTTTATTTTTTGCCTTTACATTCCCTTTAAGAGTATTATAGAAAGTGAAAAATCAATCTTTGGCAACAGGTTTTTAAGTGGGCTCAAATTAAGACTATTTAAGAAATTCATGTTAACCTTGATACCGCATTTCATATTTGGCAATAAGATTTTTGCAGTTCATTCTCACCTGATTTGTTAGACACCCAAATAATTGCCTGGGGAGAAATGTGACTTGTATTTCCTACTGCAATCGTTAATGGAATCTGCCAAAGCGAGCTGCAATACAAAGAAAATTGAGTAAAAACATGGGAATTGAAGTGATTGTTCTCACTGAGCAAGGAAGAATGATAAACAAGCCAGAAATCCTGTTTAGTGACAAGATGTTTAAATGTAGCCACTCATGGCTTTAAAATGAGCATGCTACAACTTGCACAAGGCAAAATGAAATAATGGGTTTTAAAAATGAAATAATCCAAAATATGCTATTTTAATACCAAGGTGCCTTATAAAGTTTTCAGAAATCATGTGGTAATTGAAGAATTGTCAAGAAATAGAAGTACTGCTTGCATTAATTTAAAATAAAGGAAATGAAACATTAATACAATGCCTGAGGCACGACATGATAGCATATTGCACGTTAATACCAAGAAGCAGTAAATGGCACAAAGGCGCTACCATTTTCCTAAGCATAGCTTTGATTGATAAATTACCTTTTATAATGTCTATTGTATTTGTCAGAATTTAATTTTTTGTATAACAAGGTTAAGCCATTGCTTTATCATTTACAGAACTACCAGGGGCTGCCTTGAGGCAGCCTTCCCAATGACCCCCTCCCCGCTTATCTTTCAATCCTAGTGCAGAGAGTACAGTGGTGCTCTTTGAACAAGCAGAGCTGACATTCTGATTAAAAAAAAATTAATTTCAGCTCTCCTAGTTACCAAGAGCATCTTTTTGCTACACCTGCTACAGCACCCCATTCTGTAGATATGTAACATAAAATACAATTTAAAAGGTTAAGTTTTTACTTTCAGCACTCAAAAAAGGGAATCTGTTCCTTACAAATGCAAAGTGCTGTATATACACATGTTCTAAGAGTGGTTACTATTGGCAACATACAGGCATGGAACCTGTACTGAAAGGGGTTTTTCAGTAATTTGGATCTCCATATCTTGGGATACTGTCGCAAGATACTGGCTGCTGCTCCAGAAGAATTCTGCACTGAAATCCAAATTTTTATATTTAATTTTAACATTTGGCATGGGGTAGACATATTATCAGTTTTCCAGGTGCCATTAGGTCATGTGACTTGTGCTCAGATTAACAGTTACTCTGCACTGCAAGTTTGGAAGGGAAGTGGAAAAACAATAGTTGTCTTAAAGCAGTTCCATCCTGAAGTGCTGGCACTTTCTCAAAGCTCAGAATCAGCCAAAATTCTTCCTCCCAACCAATATTACAGCTAAAAATGTAAAACAGTAGAGTGAATTATTTACAATGTAAACAGAGTAGTTTAGATATGAAAAGTAAGCCATAAAATCATAACAGAATACCTTTAAACCAAGGAGGATTGCGCTGCATCCAATAATAATTATTTGGATTATTGTATGAAATCCAGTGCAGATCATCTTCCAGTTGTAAAAGGAACATCTGCAATTGACTTATACGTGGCCTTTGCAGGTTTGAGATTAAGGGGCACAATTACTTAGGGTCGAATTGATTCAAAGTGAAAATTTTAATCAAATTCGAATTAAAGAAATTAAAATTTTGAATAAATTTTGGGCTTATTCGACTATCGAATAGCCCAAAATTCAATTTGAATTGATAAAATTTTATAAGTACTGTCCCTTTAAGAAAAATAAAAAATTTGATCTACAAATTCGCCAGATTGAACCTTTCGAATTGCTATAGAATCCTATCCTATAGATCAAAAAAATTCGATTGATTGCTTAAAATCTAAAATCTGATTGCCTAAAATCTAAAACATTTGATCAACCGATAAAATCGTTCAAATCCAGCGATTAGAACGATTTTATCAGTCGATCAAATTTTTTAGATTCGATCGTTCAAAAAATCGAATTGCGTCAAAACCCCTCAAATTCGGGGTTTTTAACCCTTGAAATTCGACCCTTAGTAAATGCCTCGTAGTAAAATAAATTTGAAAAAGACTAAAAGTAAATTGTAATATACCTTTTATTTCTGAGTTCCTTGTCTCTATTCTGTTTATCTATGTTGTATAGGAAGTGCTCCTGAGTAATTGTTATGATGTCATCTGTTGTTTCATTTCTTAGGATTGTTATTACAGGATAGCCCATCTGAAGTGTCCACTGATCCATCACCTCCCGGATGTTCAGTAATTTACCTTCATTCTTCAGAACCTTAAAATAAGCAACAAGACACGGTTCTATGAAGTTAAGAATAACATCTTACTAAGACTTTTACTATTTCTATTCTGCTTACACACTACCAGTATAGGTGTATATGTTAAGATCTACATATAATGCCATACCCAAGGCAAGCAATATGCTGTCTTCAGTTAGCAACCGTAACTACACTATTCCTTCTGCTCACATGATCTGTATATATAATAATCTGCTACCATTCTTTATTGACTATTAAAGGGAGAACACTTGGAAGATGAATGCAATAATTAATGAATATTGACTATAATGTTAGTGTGACTATTTTAATTAATTAGGTGTATAAAGATGGAGACTGATGGAATACAACTTAATCAAATAATTAATAGAGCTTATTTAAAAGGTGGGTCCCAATTTGCAACTAGGCCGTAACCCTGAGGAACCACTCCGTATACAGCTTTGTTCAGACAGCTGCAATATAATTAGGTCTAAATATTGGTTTGGGATTAGAGGAGAACTCCTGGGTGGTATGCTAGTAACTGCAGCAACTGCCATTACCAAGGCTCATTAATAAGTATATATTTACACCTGCTCTTAACATAATCAATAATCATATGAAATGCTATATAAATACCTTGGAAAGTGTGTTCCACAGATCATTTCGTGCTGCATTGCCAT
>CM044436.1:79093839-79111691 GCA_024363595.1 Xenopus borealis
ACACAAGCAGCAACTGTGCATATGATTTACCAAAGCAGGTGCAAATTCACATCCATGATGATTAGTTTCAGAAAATCAGTTTGTCGTAATCCTCCTGTGATAGTCAATGTATTATCACTTCCATTCTGTTTCATAAATGTTGTTAGCAAATTTTTCAGGTGTAAGTGCAAGTCAATTGTGTGTGGTAGTAGGCAGGTGGTAGTAGTAGACAGGTGGCAGAAGTAGGCAGGTGGTAGTACTCAAGCTCTGTCTTATCTTTAGGTCTTGTACTTTGTATCTTGCCAGCAACTGTACAAAGATAATCCATTCCGGCTGAAGGGGTGCCTTATGTGTGATTGCAAGAAGCATAGAGAATACATTTGCACTTGAGAACAGCATTTTAAAGTGCTTTGCACTTTCATTTGTGTTTCTACTTGAGCTCGTAGAGTCATGCACCATCAGCAAGTATTAAGAAAACTAAAGAACATGTTTTTTTGTCAAGTGATGATATGCCAACCAAAAAAAAATGTTCTTTAGTTTTCTTTAGGTTTTAGTAATTATTATATAACATCCCAATATAGGCAACTGGACGGCACTTTAGTAAGGTGAATCCTATCAGCAGCCTGCTGTAAGAAACCTTTTTAACCAGAAGTGCTACATTAGGATGTGGATAGAGTAGGGACACTGAGGACTGAGCACCTTGCTACAGGGAGCTGTGGTTTGAAATGGTGAACTGGAGCGGTCTCTGTTTTTTGTTTTTTACTAGAGTAATTATTATGTAAAATACAAAGCTATCTATGCACAATATTCATGGGAGCTTGTGGAATCCTTGCTAACAACTGCTACACTTGCTAATATATTGGCAATAAGCTGACTATTGGGCCTTCTGCTGGTGCTCCAGTTGTGAATTATCTGTAAAATGGAGAAAGAGGTGACTGCACAGACATCTTCACCTCGTGGGTAATTGTCACAGTCTATTCCATGTTCCTTGAGAACAAAGTTAGTAATCTTAAGAATTTAGGGGCATATTTATCAATATGGGAGTTTATAAAAATTCCCATAAACACTGACCAATTGAAATATATTAAAAAATTGAATTATTACAACTGAATTCAATTCAAGCTTTTTTTGTAAAAAATAAAAATTTTCAATTTGACCCTTGATAAATCTGCCCCTTACATTGAGTTGAAGATCCCTTCAAAATGACTTTATCAAGTGAATTGCACCTTTTTGGAAATGCATTGTCAATCAAGTGGAATTCTAGGTGGTATTAATCTTTTGCATTGATGTTAATACCAATGAAAAATAAGTTTGATATACTATTGCTACTACAAGCAAGACTAATGTGAGTGGGTCATAAAATCTTTGCATAGAACACAATATTTAATATTCATCATTATAAAAACCAAACCAAAAGAACCATACTAGAGATATTGATAGAAAATAAAAGTGAATGGATATCTGGGGTAGCACAAAAGTGGCCTTAATTGAACTGAATAGGCAGAAGTAATGGAAATCTAACATACGTAGGCAGTTTCTAGGTCAGTCTTGCCTTTGGCCTGCAGACAATTAGCCTTACCCCCCACTGACAATATCACTGGATTACCATTCACCACAACTCACCCCCTAGTCACATAAAATCCCATATGTCATTATGATAACTGAGCCTCCAAAGTAGAAAAACATTAAAACAGCTATATCTCAGTACCCCACACCTGAAACATGTTTCTCTCTGACACTTCTCCCACCACTCCTGTGACCCATTGTACCAATCAAATACTTTTGCAAAGTGCCCTCTGTCAAATCATATTATCTGATAGCATAATACTCATACATGTTTTTTGCACATTGTTTCTGTTATTTGTATGCCTAAAATACCCTTCAGAATTCTAAGACACTATTTCCAGTTATCAAATCTGGTTTGGCATATACTTTCCCTATAATAATCAAACTGCACCTTATACAGTACTTTATGGTAACTAAGATGCATAAATCCACATTGGCTGCAAAATCCCATTGTTTCTTATTAATGTTTAAATGCTTTTAGGAATGGAGAGTCCAATACTAAAACATAGTATACATAATAAAGATGACCCAGATGATTAGGCAAACCTCAGAACCCAAGCATTCTAGAAAACATAACTATTTTCCAACTACAAATGACTATTTGTCAGTAGAGGATTACAAATTGCTGACTCATGCTGGAATCCGCCAGTTAGAGTAGGTTAAATATGACCATCACTCACAGCAACTGTGTTAGGTTGATCAAATTAAAATGAATCATTATATTTGCATTATATAAACAGCTGTAAGAATAAAAATAGACTATATTTGTGAAACAGATTTATTAGATATCCACAATAGCTTACTTAGTATTCATCATAGTTAATCCAACTTACTAATATAGTATGGTACAGTATGCTATGTAACATGTTAGCACTATGTACACAGAGGTGTAAAGATAATAATATTAGCATAGTAAAAGACATTTATTAAAACAAAAAATCCTAGCATCACTTGCAATAAACTACAATAGCACAGAGTGTAGGCACAATAGATAGCCTTTACTTTATACAATCAATCCCACTACTCATTGCACAGCAGTACTCATGATACTGACTGATATCATCTGAGCAAAATCTGGAACAGTTGCCATTGTTAAAGACTAGAAGAGAATTTGTAAGGCCTTTGGGCTATTCACAGGAAAATGCAGTATACATAATAAAGACAACCCCTGGGTTTTTAGTCCGAATCTTTTATAAATGTTTTGCAGAAGTTTATTTTTCAATTTAATGTTCCTGTTGCCATCCTAAAATGACTTTTTCTTTGAGTAGACACATAAAGTCTACTCAAAGAAGAAGAAGAGTGTCATGCTGGGCTAACTTTTAACTTGTATGTACTATATTTTGGTTAAAATAGGTTTCCAATACACATTTCTAAACTCATACATACACAAACACATATCTAAGCTTTATAGAAGCAATGCTTACATATGTTTCATCTTGGGGGGGGGGGGTTATTTCTCAATAGATTGAACTGGATTCAAGAGAGAAATCAATAGCAACTGTTTTCAAAACTATTCTCATAATTATTATTATTTTCATGATTATTCAGTCCTGAGTAATAAAATATGCTAAAATTAATTTCATGATTGTTTGTGATTTATCAGTACTGTTTAAACATAATGCTAAAAAATTTGCCACCTAAAACTTGTTTATAGAATCAATGGGAAGCATCCTAGTGAAATACAAGTGCCATTATTCTGTGAGTTTTTTCTTAAGTATATTAGCTCTTGAGAAAAACTCAAGTCTCAAAAAAAAAGTTACACATGTTTTGTTTGGTTTTTTTTGTGGTTGTGAAAAAAAAAGTAAAAAATGTACTAGTTTAAGTGCAATTTTCAGTTTTTTTTAATATCAATAGAAGGAATTGTCTATAATCAATTACAAAAACAGTGCTCATGCAGGGAGCACTAACATCTGGTTATGTAACTGGTTCCCAATGATGCCTTATTCGTGCCTCCGACTCTGCCCTAGTCCAATTAGGGGCTAAGGTATCCGTAAATGTGAAAGTAGAGTCTGGCACTCGCAGGTTGACTGCAAAAGTGTTTATTTCCATGACATGTTTCGGGCCAAGCCCTTTACATGTCATGGAAATAAACACTTTGCTTCGCCCGAAACATGTCGTGGAAATAAACACTTTTGCAGTCAACCTGCGAGTGCCAGACTCTACTTTCACATTTACGGGCACTTACATCTGGGACAATGGCTGCACTTTTAATCTTGCACAAGGTGCAGAGAGCAGTGCTGCCACCATAAGACAGCCCTGTAATTAAAGTCTGCCATTGTCTTATGTGCTCTTTACCACATAGGAGTTGCCCCAATGCAAACAGTGCTGTTCCTCTTATTTCAAAAATATGTATATTGTGTTCAGGTGTGTTACCAAATACATTTTTTACTGTATTCTTACTACTGGTATGGGATCTATTATCTAGAAGCCAGTTATCCAGAAAGCTCCAAATTACAGGAAGGCCATCCCCATAGATTTGAAGCACATAACTAAAGAAATTTAAATCATTTCCTTTTCACTGTAATTATAAAACAGTGCCTTATACATGATACAAACTGAGATATAACAAATAATCATATTGGGCTTATTTGTTGTTTTCATGATTTTTAACTGATTCCAGGTATGGTGATCCAAATTAGGGAAATATCCCTTATCCAGAAACAAAGCCTAGGTCACAAGCATTAATGGTGTCTATGAAGGTTCCCGTTTAAATGTTTCACCACTCATCTGAGTGGCTTCTTCAGTTCAACTGAAGTGGTAGGAAATGTCCTGGCATTTAAACCCTTTAAGGTAGAAAAGTCACAGCCATCCAATCACAAAGGTAGTAAAGTCATAGACATCCAATCACAATGGTTCCATTGAACTTCAGTATGGTGTTGGCTGAAAACCACATATGTGTGAAAGTGTGATCTGTGCTGTGAACTCCACATGTCCACTTGTCTTTGTCTTAATTCTACTAGATACATCATTAATGATAACTGGTCCCATGACCCTGCTTAAAAGGCAAGTCAACCAAAATAAAAATGTGCCCAATAAAAGAAAACATAATTCTAAGCAACTTAAGCAATATACATTCATTACAAATGTTCTATGGTTTTTAAGTTATTTGTATATGTATTGCTGTTGAAAGTAGTATTTGTCTGTCCCTTTATATTCTCTGCCCTGATGTCTAAGACTGTTGATACAATGTAAGACTTGGCAGCTGATTAACAGACTGTTGCAGCATTGTTTAAAAAGTAACAACTGGGAGTTAAGCAAATGTTGCTTTCAATATCAATTGTTTGTACAAATAACTTTAAAAGCATTGTAATGAATGTATATTGGAAAGTTGCTTAGAATTATGTTTTCTTTTATTAGGAAACTTATTATGTTGTTGTTGACTTGCCCTTTAAAAAGTGATTACAGGCCAGAATATTATTTATGGCACTTTTATCAGTTCTGTCTTTTTGAATTGTCTTAATAACTTGCCAAAGTAATTATAGCTGTCAGCAGTTCTGTATTAAAATCAAGAACAATATAAAAACCCATTATGTACAAATATGAGAGGAAAAAATAAACGTACTAAAAACAATAAAACAAACTTTTCAACAGAAATACATTATATTTCTCCAAGCTAAACTAGTCATTACTTTAATTTTAGAACAATAGCATGCTTGTAATAAAATTATAATAGTAATTGGCAAAAATATTCTTCCTAAAATATTCTACTTTTATTATGGATATAACAAATAAAACCAGTGGGTGCACCAAAAAATTCATATTTTAACGTAATAAAAATATTTTCTGATTGAGAAACGCTACAATAGTTTGCATAAAAAAGCTGCTATGTTGACATGGGGGCAGCCATTCAAATGCACAGGTTACACAGCAGATAACAGATAAGCTTTGTGGTATACAATGGGATTTTTCAGGTATCTATTATCTGCCGTGTATCCTGTGCTTGAATGGCTGCCCCCATGGTTACACAACAGCTTCTTTATATAAACTAAAGTATTGAGTCTGAAACAAACACACCAATTGTACAAGAGGAGAGCAATAGTACATTATATTGTAATTCCTTTAAAACACTTTCACTGTATACAAATCAGCCAAAAATCATTCTCTAGTCTCTATGACTATTTAAACTATAGAATAATACTAATAAACGGTGTATGTTGAGCCCAAAATAAAGTTCAGAATAAGGTTTAAGGCACCACGCCTTGTATTTATATATATATAGTCCAAGGGAATCCCACCATTCACCCCAATCCATGGGTGTATATAACAATTAGAAAATAAAGGTATTTAGTGGGTTTTTCCCAAAGAAATCCAAGGCAAAAAAGTGTATTAAAAATGTAAAGCCACTTATTAGGACAAAAAGGTTCTGGCCTAATGCGTAGTGATGGGCGAATTTATTCGCCAGGGGCGAATTCCCGCGATTCGCCGCTGGCGAATAAATTTGCCGCCAAAAAAAACGAGTCGCGTGTCGTTTTTGACGCGACGCGTGGAAAACGACGCGACGCACGTCAAAAACGACGCGCGACTCATTTCGCAAATTTTTCCGGAAATTCGTGAATTTTTCGGCGAAGCGAAACGCGGGAGATTCGCCCATCACTACTAATGCGTTTCATTTCTGTTGGGGCACTTATTCCTAGGCTAAAGTACACCTCCCTGTACACATATTTTATAGGGATTGTGGCGAATTAGAAAATACTCTCAACACCCTTGAAAAGTATTTACAATCACCAATCGAAACAGTCATCAAAACCAATCATATTTGTGTAAATGTAGTAGTGCAAATTAGTTAAACATATATATATATCGCCATACACATGGTTAGTAAATTAGTTAAGCAAAGTGAGTGGATATGCTTACATATACTGTATAGGTACATAAGTACAATAATGTAAAAAAAGAAAACAACAATAACCCAGAGGGTTTATTTAGGCTAAGGGAATTACCAAAATGTTCACAATCAAGTGCACCCTATAGTTGAGATGAAGAATATTATCTTATGTGTTTATTAGGAACCATCTGAAGAAACATGTTACATCAAAGTCAATATTAAGACCCTGAGGTTTCCTTGTTTGGAGATAAAAAATTAATTTTGTTTCCAACTGGTGTTATTGCCTCTTCTTCCACCCATTACTTTATCAATACCTGTGACAGAGCATTTTGTAACAGCACCCCCATTACAGGTTTTGAAATGTCCTGCTATATTGGTATCTAACTTTCATTTTTTATATCTAGGATGTGTTCTCTAATATGGTTCTTAAGTGGAGAAGAAGTCTGTGCCACATTTTGATTTTGACAGGAGGTACATTTTAGTAAGTAGGCTACTGAAACCATATTACAGTTAATGTATTACGTAATCTTATATTCTCTATTTGTAATATGTAATTGAAAGGAACATAGTAACATTTTCTTGCTCCTCATTTAAACATGCCTGTCATTTTCAACCAATTAGACTTATTTATTTCAGGGGCTTGAACAAGGCTAGGGGCCAATTGGTTCCCTATAGTGTGGGTACTTTGGGATACTACTTTGTGGCCTATGTCAAATATTTAGTCCAAAAGGTGATCAGTTCATAATATTTTTAGATTCTTTTCAAAGATTTTCTTTATTAAATTGGAGGCTATATCCTGAGGTCATCGGTTGTATCTTCTGTTTAGTAATCTGTACCATGGAATTAGAGGCTATGTGTGGGGTTTCTCCCATGTCTACACTATTACTGACTGGTTTATGCTTTAGTAAAGGCATTACTCAGCTGCCCTTATGGGTAAATCTTAACATGGAATGTTTGTTCAAGTTTACAGGATTGGGAAATAAATTCCTGTGCATCAGTACATAACCTACGCAGTCTCATAAATTGTGCTGTGGGTATTGCTCTGATGACGTGTTTGGGTAGGCGGGAATTAGCTTGTAGCAGGGAATTACCAGAGTTTGGTTTTCTATAGATAGTAGAGGCAATATTTAACACATAAATATTTTGACATGCTGCTTGGCGTTTTACATACAAATCTCATCTTATTACTCATATTCTTAAATAAGAACTGTGTTATAGTCCAACAAATGCATTTATGCAAAACAATGAGAATATAGCTTGCCCTTTGATTTAATGCAGGCAGTTAAATATGCAAAAGACAATATTCATGCTATAGATATACAGTGGTGTGAAAAACTATTTGCCCCCTTCCTGATTTGTTATTCTTTTGCATGTTTGTCACACAAAATGTTTCTGATCATCAAACACATTTAACTATTAGTCAAAGATAACACAAGTAAACACAAAATGCAGTTTGAAAAAGTAATTGCCCCCTGAACCTAATAACTGGTTGGGCCACCCTTAGCAGCAATAACTGCAATCAAGCGTTTGCGATAACTTGCAACGAGTCTTTTACAGCGCTCTGGAGGAATTTTGGCCCACTCTTCTTTGCAGAATTGTTGTAATTCAGCTTTATTTGAGGGTTTTCTAGCATGAACCACCTTTTTAAGGTTATGCCACAACATCTCAATAGGATTCAGGTCAGGACTTTGACTAGGCCACGCCAAAGTCTTCATTTTGTTTTTCTTCAGCCATTCAGAGGTGGATTTGCTGGTGTGTTTTGGGTCATTGTCCTGCTGCAGCACCCAAGATCGCTTCAGCTTGAGTTGACGAACAGATGGCCGGACATTCTCCTTCAGGATATTTTGGTAGACAGTAGAATTCATGGTTCCATCTATCACAGCAAGCCTTCCAGGTCCTGAAGCAGCAAAACAACCCCAGACCATCACACTACCACCACCATATTTTACTGTTGGTATGATGTTATTTTTCTGAAATGCTGTGTTACTTTTACGCCAGATGTAACGGGACGCGCACCTACCAAAAAGTTCAACTTTTGTCTCGTCGGTCCACAAGGTATTTTGTGGTCTATTGCGCTGTGGTTGTGACTGAAGGCTATAAAATTTTGTTTACACACAAGTCAGTGTCCCCAATTGCACTAGCAGCTGAACATCTTTCCAGCTGAAACTGCATGCTGAGAAATTTTGTACAACAGGAGAAATGGGGATTTCAGTTGACCCACCACTGGATTGCAAGAGGTTACACATTACTTATAGGTCTAGTAAGCTTCAATCTGTTCTGCTCCCATAAAAAACAATTACGGTAAAGCAAAGACAAGGCTCCCTGGTAGAGCTAAGAACAACACTCAGTGGTAAAAGCCAAGTCCCACTGAGACTGATCCAGTTATATTAAGTAGGAGAAATAACAGCCTGCCCAAAGTAGTTCCATCCTAAAGTGCAGGCACAAGGCACATGACTGGGGGCAGCTGGGAAACTGACAATATGTCTAGCCCCATGTCAGATTTTAAAACTGAATTTAAAAAAATCTGTTTGCTCTTTTTAGAATTGGATTTCAGTGCATACGTCTGCTGGAGTAGCACTAGTGCCTGATGTGTTTTGAAAAAAACATGTTTTCCCATGACAGCATCCCTTACAGAAACAAATGAAACATGCAACTGCCCAAACGATTACAACAATGGATCACTTACTTTGCTAGGTGAATGATTAAGAGGGAGGAAATTTTACTTTTAGTCTTGTCACTGTTGTCAGTATTGCATTCAGGCAATTAAGCTTTAACAGTGCAATAGTCAGGAGACCATGTGTGCCTGGCTGGATACAATTATAGATATATCTGCCAAAGAAAGTTGCTTTCCTCCCAACAATGTTAAGCAGCATGTCCCATAAGGCAAGGGAGCTCTGCTCCTGCTATGGTATAGAGAAGGAGAGCAAAGAATGTTAGAAGTAGACAAACAACACTGTGACAACGTAAGCTCTTAGATTAAGAGCATCTGTTCCTTCTTTTTTTACATACTAATAGGTTTCCTTAGTTGACAGCAAGATTTTGTGGTTACAATAATTATTATGATATCATTTAAGTTATATCACAGTACTAAATTAGAACATATTATGTTAGAGCACAAAAATAAAGGGGAAAAAAATATAAGTAGGCTATGTCCAAAGGTACCCTATACCGAGAATGAAACAAACAAAAATAAATCCAATGTTCCTTTGTGTTTTAAAATGCCAGATAGCTAATGAAGCAATAAAGTATGAAGGGATACTATATTGGAATCCCAACAGTATGCAGCACAGTGTAAATCTGCTCTGAATTCAGTGGCTAGTCATTTAGTAACAATGTTATCACTGTGAAGAAACAAAGCAACAATGTAAAAATATTCCTGCACTTGGAAAAAAGGCAATATTGTAATAAATATGCCATTTCTTTCCTCTTTTCACACTAAGCTTGGAGTTGGTGCAGATAACTAATCGTGATGCATAATACAAAAATAAATTTGCCATGTAATTTAATTTTACCAAATAAACATATGATTTTCATGTAATTAGCAACTATTTACCAATTTTCCTATTTTATTACCTTTCTTAATTCCTTCGTTCCAACATTTTTTTTTTATGGAAGGTGAAGATATAAAAGTGCTGGTATTTAAATTAAAAGCCTTAAACAAAGTTAGATATGGGATAGGGATTTTACCTAAAAATGTATTTTACTTTAGTTATGCATTTACTATTAACCTTGACAGATGATGCAACCAATAATATCCTCTTTTGCTGGGAAGCTGGGAAGCTGCTTCACAATGTTATGACTTGTCCATTTCATGCAACAAACTCGATATTCGTACTAATGCACACTCTTTATTCAATATTACTCAATATTTATTTTTGCCATACAATGTATGTTAGCGATGAAGAACTTTCTCTGTTTTCTCTCCAGAAGTTTCAACAGTAATATAAGAAACCCCCAAAATATTTAATACCTGTGTATTTTTTAACACAGGGTTCTTCTATGCCTCCTTGACACTGATCTCTCCACTGATCTCTCCACCGAGCTCTGGATTTTTTTTACGGTGCTTGCTGCAGAGGGCAACAAGATCCCAGATGCTTCTTAGCTGAGAACTAAGAGGTATGCTTTTGTGCCATTTAGTGCCCTCGCAAATGACCCCGTTGACTATCTATCTAGGCTCCAAATCAACATAATCAATCATTCTTCATTTACCCCATGGTTCAGAGCTCACTTAGGGGCAAATTTACTAAGATGCGCAAATTCGCTAGCGTTCGCCGCACTTCGCCAGGAGAAATTTCGCAGCGTTACGCAAATTCACTAAAGTACGAAGTTACGCTCAGGTTGGTGAATGTTCGCGTAGTTGCGCTAATGGTACTTCGCCAGGCAAAGCGCAGTTACGCTAGCAATGCCTAATTTGCATACGGCAGGAACTTTAATGTATAATAGAAGTATATGTTACAGCCACTACATTCCACTACACAAGCCCAGGAAACCTTTAATAAATTAAATAAATTTGTCCTATTGCCCTACATGTGCCCCCTATATATTTGTGTTGCCATATGTTAGGAAATGTAGGTGGGAAGGAGGGTAACCCCCCCAAAAAAATTGATCTTTTTCAGACTATCACCCTCCAATGGTAAAACACGCCAGCGTTTTTTTGGGACAGAATAATTTTACCATTTTTTTTTCAAACTCCTTTCTACTGTATTGAACTTCGCCTGGTCTGACTAGGCGAAGTAAAGTCTAACGTAAGTGGTAACATTCAGGAAAATGTTGATCTTAGTGAATTTGTGTAATTACTATGCTTTGTCAGTGTGCAACGTCGCTTGGTGTAAAGGTGCGAAGTTGCACAAGTCTGTCTAATAAGCTAGCGAAAATTCAGTCAGTGTAAGTGAATTTGTGAAGTTACAAAATGATGTCACGCTGGCAAATTAGCGCTAGCGTTAGACGCTTCGCTCTTTAGTGAATTTGGGCCTTAGCCTTACTCAGCCTTAAAGGGAAACTATCATGGGAAAACATGTTTTTTTTAAAACGCATCAGTTAATAGTGCTGCTCCAGTAGACTTCTGCACTGAAATCAATTTCTCAAAAGAGCAAACAGATTTTTTTTTTATATTCAGCTTTGAAATCTGACATAGAGAATTGTTCTGGAACAGCACTATTAACTGATGAATTTTCTCATGACAGGATCCCTTTAAACGATTTACCCTCTGTGATTAACCTGGTCCTGCTTTTATGCATACTAGAACAGCTATACTCTCTGTAATTAACTGGTGGAATAAGATCCCCTGTCACTAACCTTTTGATCCAAACACAAATGAAAAACAACAACATCTGGCACCTCAATACTATATGTCTACAAATACTGGAATTTGGTGATAATATCAATAGGGATCATAAGGATTTCTGGTCATATAGTGTACTGCTGCTTTGACTTTTTTAGAAAGAGCCCAGGAAGAATTGCCAGTGAACAGTCACCTGAAGATTAGAATTTATCAGACGGGTGATACTGGAATAGTGGCCCTGGATGGTAAAACAATTTGATTCCCGTGAATAAAAGGCAAAGGGACCTCTAGGCAATGGGATTTGGCCCCAATTCCCTTGATGGGCTTAGTAGAGTCAATATCAGAACTTCCACAACATTTAACCTAAACAGGAGTTTAAGGCAAAGCTATGCCCTCTATGGAAGGTCAGACTGGCAGAAGCTTGGGAATATGTCAAAGGAAACACCCCCTCAATTTAACTGCCTGCTCCAGTGCCAATATGTCCATGGAAAACAGCCCTGGACATAGAAAAAACACCTTTCCATCAGTCCCTCCATACTAATCTCAACCATCATACAGGTTAAACTATTACACTGGCTGTACACTAACATAGTAACTACACTTGGCAGACCACTTCAGCTGTGATAAGAAATGTTCACTGGCCCCAACCCCCCCAAAAAATGGCAACTCTAAGTAACTACTGTATCCCAGCACTTGCAGGCTACATAAGTGACAAATAACCAAAACAACAAAATAAAGATAAGAACAACCCTCCACTGTTTTCTAGGAAGCATGGGTGGGCACCTTTCTTTAAGATACATAGCCTTAAATGGTGGCTAGCTACATCCTTTGTTACGTTAAATGGGATACCAACTCCCCCAACCTTCACTTAGTTGCCAACTACTCTATGTCCAGTGTGTTGCTTTATCTAAGTTATGTAGCCCCTCCTCTAATTCTGTGGCTCACATGATCTGAATTGAATCATGTATCTGAGGTTTGAACATAGGAGATCTAGAAAAGAAAATATCTGATATACTTGAGGGATGCAGAACAATTTTAACATAGATTACTAGAACAGATAGACTTTTTGACACTGCCTTCAGTCTGATTTATTCCTTCACTTTAAAAACTGTGGAATTCCTCAGAAGAAAAGGAATTCTACTCTACTCTGTTACTTCTCTTACTGTATTCCAAATATCCAAAGCTAAGATCATTTGAAACTTCATCATCAGAGGATGAGTTTTGACAAGCAAATAAGGATCAAATGAAGACCTGAATGAGATGGAAGTTGAGATTGTAAGCAAAATCCGATAGGTTAATAGTGTGAGTATTCTGAATCAGGAATTTGATTCAGGTGAAGAAAAAGGACATGAGACAGAAAAGGTGACAAGGTAATTACCATAAAGAAAAATGGATCACTGATAAATGCAAAAAGGTTTAAGTTTCTGGTGGAGGCCACATCAATGAATTAACCATTTTTAATAGAGGATATTTGTTTCAAATGCTGTAGAAAATATCAAGGATAAGACCGGGAGGGGTCACAAGAATGGCAGCTGAAATCACCCAAGACTTTTGTAAGCAGTCTAATATGTGAAAAAAGATGGTTTTTGAAGGATGAAAGTGGTCTTTAAACAACAACCACAATATGGAAGAGTTAGAAGGGAGGAGAATGCCAGCTCCATTACCATATAAATTTGGAAGAAAAGGAGTAGGTAGAATGCAAGATCTTTTGTTGTGAAAACTTGCTTAATTCTTTCCAAATGACTTGTGACTCAACACTTTTCTCCATAGAGGGAAAGAAAACATGTTTACTCTTGGACAAAGGACAAGATAATTAGAAGCGACTGCAGCTATTTAATTAACTAAGTAATTATCCAATTAGGGTATAGGATGTGAGTGAATGGTATTTACTGTATTTTTGGGCTTTCTGAAGTATGGATTTCTGAATATTATATTCCATACCTACAGAGAGATAGATACAGTAGATAGATATCTATAGATATTGTAGATCTAATTAAATATACAGACAATTATTAAATATTATTTTACTGCCAACTTGGGGAAAAACTGTAGATGTTATGCTGCTTAGTGAATAAATTGTGTGACTATCATGTTTAAAGTAAAATGCTGTATCTCTAATCCGCTTAAGAAACTAGCACTGCAATCAATAGGCTTTCACTCTTGTTGTTTCCCTTATTGTAAACAGAACGTACATAAAATTGGATTTCTAAATTGTTTAAAAACCAGCTTTAAGATCAAACACAAAACCAATAACAGTCAGCTCTCAGATGTAACACTTGAAGCAAAGAGGGAGACACAATTAAAAACTAATGCAAGCCTGTATCACAAGCTAAATAAAAAAAAGTTATAAAATTAGAGAAAATCCTGACAAGTTGTCAACATTTTATTATTAGAAAGTGAAATGACATAAAAAACAGCTGTACAAATGCTAATGAATGTGTCAGATGCTTTTAAATATAAATACGTATAAATTGTTTTCAACATGAATACTTTTATGGCATTTCTTACTGTTCTAATTAATAATTAATCCAATTTCTCAAGAATATTGTGGGCAGAATCCAAAACAAAAGCATCATGGATTTCGCAATGCTTGCAAGATGTAGCACAAACAAAAAATTTATGTCTTCTGGCATTGTAAATGAATATTACAAAATCAACAACGTTTTAACCTTTTTTTTCAGGAAGTTCAGTGAATTCATAAATAAAATTAACATACATAAAAGAAAAAAAATATATATATATATATATTTTTTTTTTTAAAGCAGAAGATGTATTCATCAAATAAGTACTTACCAGTTAAACAAGTATGCATCTTAACATTTTTACATAACATGAATAAATATTTATACAGGGAAATCTTATCAGTTCACCCAGTATTTCCCTTGGGAACTGATAGAAGCTAAAGCCATATGTAATAATAGATGGTATGATATTACATATTGTACAAAGTTATCCAGATTTGTATTACAAATCTATAATTTCACTTAATCAAACTTCCTGCTATTTATTACAGTGGAATAGTCACTCACATTCGGTATTGTGTTGTAATAATTGTGGCAATTGTGGGGAGGATTTGTGCATTAATTCTAAGGAAGGCCCATAGTGTTGTGTTTTTATAGCAGAGGATGAGTAGGGTATAACAGTGCTTTATTAGCAGGTTCATGCAGCCATTACACAACAGCAACATAAACTCTATCCTTCTTTAACAGTATAGACAGTACTGGGTATACACAGCATAACTCATGTGCACAGTGACATCTGCAGGCCATTTGTATAAACACCACATATTCCCTCTATAGTAGGAAAGCATTTGAGCAAATGTTAATAAACAACACCAATGAAACAATAATATACATTCTTCACATCACATAGTCCTTGGTCCATGCAGGTAGTTTTCTGATTCTCTCAGTATGCCTTATAGGTTCAATTTCTTCAGGCCTATTGCAGTTGGCATCAGGAGTAGGAAAATGTCCTTCATCAAACTGAGCTTCTCCAAAGTCATATCTAGCTGGAGCAAGACGACTTGCATTCCATACGTGACAAATCAGACAGTTCGGGGCAAATTTACAAAATTCACGTGAAATGATCGAACTTCGATCGAATTACGATTGTACGAATTTTTTGTGAAATTGGATATGCAAATTTGGCCTCTTCGATCATCGAATATCAAATAGATCGAATAATCGGATATTCGATAATTCGATCATTCGATGATCGAAGGAATAAAAAAAAAAAGTTATTCGAATACCTACTTCGCCAGATTGAACCTACCGAATTGTAATAGAAGCCTTGGGGAAGCTCCCCATAGGCTTCTGAGGCCAAGTCCTGCTCGAATACCATTTGTACGATTGGAGTGTTCGATCGTTTGAATCTTACTTATTTTTCGGACGCTCGAAGGAAATTTCACGATTTTTTTGTTAAATCGAACGATCGGTATGCCAGTTGTATGAGCTTTTCTTGCAAGGTCTCTGGTACCAATAAGCAGTGAGTTCCATGGACGATATAGCCATCTATTAATGACAGTTCATGTCTGATCCTGTAGTAAGGTTGAATATCAGGACTGAGTGTCTTCTCAACATTTGGCCATTTGCTTTGTAAAATGTCCCATAGTTTTGCTTGGATTGGACATGTGAGGCAAGCTTGATTAAAATCAGCAGCTGCAACTGTAGATGATAGAAATCAGTCAATGCTACAACTTCTATGTCCTCATCCAGTGTATCAGAAGCTGCAGGTAAAGGTAAATGTGACAAACAATCAGCAGTAACATTTTTCAAACCTGGTTTGTATTGCATTTTGAAGTTGAAATTCAGTAGCCTTGCTGACCATCTCGCTATACGCATTCCAGCTCTTCCTAGTCCCTTTGTTGTAAGCAGTGTAGTTAAAGGGCTATGCTCCATGCATATGGTAAATCCTCTACCACATAGGTAGGTTCTCCATTTTTCTGTTGCCCAAACACATGCTAGAGCTTCTTTTTCAACAGTGGAATACTTAAGCTCTGTTTAAGTGTTCTGGATGCAAATGCAACAGTTTTCTCTGAATGATCAGCATGGATCTGTGTGAGAACTCCACCAATGCCATAATCTGAAGCGTATGTAGTAACTATAGTGGGTAGTGCAGGATCAAATAAAGCTAGTGCTGGACTGTTCGCTATTTCAAAGCTATGTTGAGCAGTCTCTGACCAAGCCAGACTTGAAGTTCCACGTAGGAGTGCTCTAAGTGGTTTCACAACTGAAGCATAGTTTGGAATAAACATAGAATACCATGAAGTAAGACCTAAGAAAGATTGTAAGGTCTGGATATCAGATGGAGTAGGTGCTTGTGTACCCTTGACATGGTCAGGGTCCAGCAGTAATCCCTCTTCTGAAATTATATGACCCAGAAAAGACAGCTGAGTTTGTCTGAAGATGACATTTGGAAAGGTTCAGTTTCAGTCCTGCAGAATCAATGCATTTCAGAACCTTTTCTAGGTACTTGTCATGAAGATCCATAGTTGGAGCGTAGTCAATTATATCATTCAAGTAGTATTGTACACCAGGTATGTCATGGAATATAGAAGACATCAGTCTTTGAAAACAACTCTGTGCTGAAGCCAATCCATAAGGTACATGCTTGAACCAAAACAAACCATTATCGGTGATAAATGCAGTGAGGTCTCTGCTTTCATCATGCAGTAAAACTTGATGATACGCACTCTGAAGATCCAGAGTAGAAAAGAATTTTGCTCCTCTGAGTTCTGAAAATATTTCCTCTATGTGTGGCAAGGTATGATTATCCATAACAACTGCATTATTAGGTTCACAGAGATCAACACACAATCGTATACCTCCAGTTTTCTTCATTGTTACAACAATTGGCGAAACCCATTCAGAAGATTAAAATTTTCACATCTTGCTCTGCCAGTTTCTTTAGTTCCCATGAGACAGTCTCCCTTATAGAGTAGGGCAATCACCTAATTTTCTGGCATACTGGTTTTACATCTGGTCTCAACTCTGGTCTCAGTGAAGTGTTACTTTGTGGTGAAATTTTAGATACAGGCTGTGTGGCAGGTACTGTAGTAATGAGAACATCCACTAATTGTAGGTTTAATGCAGCAAAGAGATCCCTTCCAAGTATAGCAGTAACCTTATTTTATTTTATTTTATTTGAATAAAAAACTGCAAAATGTGACTTTTACATTGTGAAATGTAAAAGTCACATTTTGCAGTTTTTTATTCAAATAGTACAGTCAATGGCAAGCAACCAAGCACGGGGATTTGATCCTTTAAGTAACTAACCAGTCTCAGGGCAGGTGCAACAAGCGTATTTCAAGAAAATATCCTTTGGTAGTATAGAAACAGCTGAACCTTTATCAAAAATCAGGTTAATGGAGTGTCCCTTGTCAGCAGAAGTAGTATTGACATTGAAAGTGCATATAAACTTGTCTGGAATAAATGTACCAGCTTTATCCACACTGAATACTGTAACATTTGTAGTAGTGAGTTAATGAACATCTTTAGCAACAGCAAACCTTAGCAAAGTGACCTAACTTTGAGCATTTGTGGCACTGTACAGCTTTTGCAGGACATCTAGAATAGTTTGCAGTGTGTTGTGTTTAGGGATGTAGCGAACGTCGGAAAAAAAGTTTGCGAACATATTCGCGAACGTGCGTCAAAAATGCGAACTGTTCGCGAAGTTCGCGAACCCCATAGACTTCAATGGGAA
>CM044436.1:79127097-79163149 GCA_024363595.1 Xenopus borealis
GCATAACAAACATACCTATTTAAACCCTCTCTACAATGGTGCCAATTGACATTCTTGGTGGGCGTGATCTGAGCTTCTTAACATTGACAGCGTCAGTATACATTGTACCAAAAAGTGTTTCAATCGTAGTGTATCATATAATCTTATTTGGAAAACCTCAATACCAGGCTCAGACTGGTGCATTGGGAGTCCACAGGGCAGCAAAGTGAAAAGCCCTCCTGGCAGTCACAAGGGGCCCCCTTCTGACTTCCAAACTCCTGCTGATCGCAACGGGAACACTCAAAAGATGCACTGCATCCATGAGCTTACGCAGACAGAAGCCAATAGGCCAGTAGAACATGTCTAGGCAAACAGAGGCCCATAGGGCCCACCGGGTTTTTTCCTGGTGTCCTGCCAGCCCAGTCCGACCCTGCCCAGTTCCATGTATTCTGGATAACAGGCCCCTTACCTTTAGTAGTTTTTACTTCAAAGAAGCCATATTTATGTGTTGGCTTGATTTGCATCTGGGGTCTGACTGTGCTCTGCACCTTGGGCTGGATAAAAAAAAATCCAATGCAAGGTACAGAGCACAGTGGGTACAAGGCAGTCATGTGATTCCCCCCGCCATGCACCTGCACCTACCAGTGCACAACTAAATGATACATAAGTAGTGATGTGTGAATTTATTCGGCAGGTAAAAATTAGCGGCAAATTCCCATTTTGCAGCTGGCAAATAAATTCACAAATCACTTTGTGTCCTTTTGTAACTCTTCCAGACACACAAAAGCACACACTATAAAATTATACAAAAAGTATAAAATTTAACACTAACACTCTTGCTCTGAAAAATATATTTTCTGTGAATATTTAATGAAAATATTTATTGGAATACCAGTGAATTGCAATGTTTATTGACCAATTTTATGATTTTCCACTTCATATTCATTGCGTTATCTAACAATCATGAGAGTGGTGTAAATCAATAAAACCCTAGTGATATTTATTTCTTTTGGCTGAAATCTGAACAGGTCCTTTATATTCAATTTCCTGTACAGAAAATAGGAATCATTTCAAATGATTTTCTCTGTCTGAAAAGATATACATAGCATAAGCAAGTAAAATTGCCACCTTTTAATTCAGGCTGGTGCATGGTTACTAACAACAGTATGCATGAAAAGAGAAAACCTTCTTATTCTGTGACAGTAAAGGAAAGTGTTTACTAGGTATACTTTCAGGTTTGTTAAAAAGCACATGTATTTGTGTCTGAATGGAATGTGTAATATTGAAATAGGAAATCTAATCAAGCCAAATATATATTGTAATTCTTAAAAAGTTATGGTTATTTTTCTGCTGCTTGCTAAGTGAAAGTTCAATACACCTGTTAATCTCCTTACTTTTTGTCATAAAGCAGTAATTCTGTCATGCTTTTAACTTGAGATTCATGGGGCCATTCAGGACTGTAAGTGCAGTTGCAGCCAACAAAATTCCCTCCAGTCAGTTGGGTGTAAAATCCCATTCATTAAAGTTACTTGCATGAACATGAGCTTCATGCACTTCTTTATAGTCCCACTCAGTATCTCCTCTTTTCCAAATTGAGCACTGCTCCGCCTATTGATGCATGGAAACCCTGAAGCTACTGCTACCTTTAAACCAGGAGCTCCAGGAAAACCACAGTACCATTGAAGCAGTGCACTTCTATCTAAGAATTGGACACGTCATTTTGCTGGTGAACGAAGCCACTTTGGATTGTGCATTTGACACAGAAAAACTTAACTCATCTATCCCATTTATCCCACTTAGCACAGAATATTGTGTCACAGCATCCCATCCAATTAAAGAGTTCACCATAGAAAACAATGGAGCTTTGGTATGCTAATAAAAAGGTTAAATGCATTAAATGAGTTAAGATAACTTTAGATAACACAGTTTCTTCAATTAGCCCTGAGTCACGACGCATTTAACTCACAAATCCAAGTGGCTGCATCTGTAGGTTGTAATTGTGTCTGATTACAACAACAATGCTGGAAATCTGGGGAAAACATTGCATTGTGGGATAAAATATAGCAATTGTGCTTGAAATTGCACTTTGCTCATTGCATTTGTGATTGTAAATTACCCCTATTATTTAAAAAACCCCAAAAACTTTGTTTTATTATCTGAGAAAGATAACACCATATTATATCTCAAATGTCATATGTCAACTGTGAATGGATTATTTAAACTATGTTTGAAACCCCTTTTATTTTTTGTTCTATTTTTATAACTGAAAGTTTTGTTTAATAATATAAGTATAATTATTTCACTTTGCCTCAAAAAGTCATTTTAACTTTTATTTTCACTATAAAATCAGTAAATTGTCTTGTGTAACAATTAGCTGCACCATGTAAGCGAAGGGTCAAACCAATCAAAAAACAGCTGATTGTTATAAGTATCTGATATTGGTAGACTTTTTTTTTCATATTACCAAGTTTTACCCTTATGAAATATCTGTGCATGAACTTAAGGAGGTTGGTTTACAATGATCATGGGTAGAAAAGAAAGAGGCTAAGAGGAACATGAATGACATTGGGCAGGCAGTAAGGATGAACCCCCTACTGCTAGATGAATTTATCACAGCTCCCAAATTTGTGTGTTTCTGCAACTCGCAAGATAAGGGATGGGTAGGGGGCAGGAGGGCAGTCACCTATGTGCCTCTTCCACTCCCACCCTCAAATACAGTACTGACAAATGTAGGCAGTGCTGTATTCATGGCAGAGCATAAACAACCCTTGCAATTACAGTATTTGAAGCAGGAAGAAAATGTGCAAAAGTGCAAAAAAAATAAATAATGAATTGTGCCCTTTTTTTGCATTTTACCATTACTGTCTGTTTGAAAATGACCCCTAATGTGTAGAAACCAATATTTCTTTGGAAATAGTTGTAAGCCATTGTGAATTACAATTTCATTACCAATTTTCATATAATAAAATAGAGAAAGAAATACCAATATTTAAATATATAGACTATATGATTTGTCTGTTCCCCTGATTTTACTGTAAAGAGTAGTTTAAAAAAAAAAAAAAAAAAAAAGTTGGTTACCACAGCCCTTCATATTGTAATCTGCACACCTGTCATTTCTGCATTTACCATATAACAGGGATATGAACAGAGTAATGCTTGTGAATTGCTTTGAGTGATAATTGCTTTGAGTGATAATTATTATTGATCCCTGATCGTACCTAGCATAAAAGTGAATTCTTGCATTCCTTAGTCACTCCAAACTATGTAGTTAGGCTGCAATGGTGTTAAATATGCGCAGGTGGCACAAAATATCAGTTGCTGGAGTTAACATAAGAATTTTAATGAAGTGTCCCATTATATAAATAATTAATCCATCTTAACATCATGGCAACTAAAAATGCCTTTGTAAATGTACATAATTAACTTTTCCAATAGATAAATATCACCATTTTATGCTTTCATTAAACTTTGACTTTAGCTGGCATTTTATTTATAGTGACAGTTAATATGTTTTACAAGGAGATAATTTTTTTAGATGCTAACTTATTTAAAGAACAAGCAATATACCCAAAGACATTAACAAAGTTTTAAAACCATGAGAACCTGCTTATTACAATATAAATTAATTACATAAAATACATTTTTGACTTACTTGAAGTCCTCTTTGAAACACTTTATGACCCATAAAATTAGCCAGCATTCGAATTAGGGCTGCCCCCTGTGGATAAAACATATCAATTAGCAGTTGATATTCATAATCTGTGAACAATTAGCAAACTCTTTTTGCTATAAAATTTTAATTCAGCTGTCTCTCTTACAGTATAAATATAGCAGCTCATTTTTATTCCTACCAGTGTTTTTAAAGTGAACTTTATTTCAAGTGAACGTATTAGTGTTGTGAGAACATGGAACATATGTGTAAGGGGTTAATTGTTCCCAAATGAATCATTCATAAGTGATCTACAAAGAATTTTACAAAGTATAACAAGGAGAGTAAAAAAAGGAGAGACACCGCAGAGAGCCCATGAAACCTGCCTGCCTACTTCTTTATCCTCTTGTTTGGCCACAAAAAGGCCATATGCCAGATTTATATCTGCCTGATACTTGGCCACATATTGGTAGGGGAGGCCCCATACACAACCAGATAAGCTGTCGTATAGGTCTTAAGGACCCAAATCAGCAGTTTAATTTTTTTGTATTTAGTAGTTTTATTTGCCATCATTATATTTATGGTTTGGGATGAGATAATAAATAAATAATAATAATAATAATAATAAAAAAAAAAAGTTGTGCGGTTTGAAAAATTGTTGCTCGGTTTGACTGATTCCAATGTGTTTGGTGACTTTTTTGCTAATTGTTGGCAAAACAGTTTACAATCGCCCACCACTATTTATGGTATAATGTACTCAAGGTTGAACTAGACACCTACTCTGTATATTATTTATTTTTAAGTAGCAACCAACTGCAAAATATTAACCAACAAAGCCTTTCTAATTCACACTATACCATGTGAAGAATCCAATTTGCAGCAGCTCATGAATGCATTGTTAAAAATACAGTATCCATCTCCAAAACATGTTCAAATTCAAGCAAAATTGCTTGCATTCTGGACCTTAGCTAATAATGGTCATAACAAGGAAAGTAATCAGGCTACAACTGTATGCCACATGTACTGGCTAGTCATTATATAGCCACAGTTCAGTGTATTTAGATGTGTAGTGAATAGAAACTATGCACCCAGCTGGGATTAAAACTCTCAATTGAATTTTTCACTCAATTTGGTCTCTATTCAAAATTCAGCAAGGCCTTTGTCACATTTTTCTGCAAGTGTCACAAAGTTATAACTCAATATGGGAGAGAGTTAGAACTGTTAGAAACAGTTAAACAGATGTTTTCTAGTTGTTTCCTAAGTACTGAAAACTTAGGGGCCGATTTACTATATTCACGTGAAGGATTCAAAGTTCGAACTAATTCGATTGAATTTCGAACTTAGTATTTATTCGTTTGGTCGAATATGTGAATTTTGGCATATTCGATCATCGAATAGGGAATGGTCGAACGAACAAATACATTCGAATAGAGTTGAATGGACGAATATTCAATCATTCGACCAGCGAAGGATTTTAATTTTAAAGTTTATTCGATTGCCTACTTCGGCAGATTGGACCTACCGAATTGCAATAGAAGCCTATGGGAGCACTCCCATAGGCTTCTGAGACTAAGTCCTGATCGAATAGGATTCGTACGATCAAAGTCTTCGATCGTTCAAATCGTACGAATCATTCGAATGATCGAATGATTTATTCGACTGATCGAATAAATTTGTATTTGATCATCGAATGATCGAATATCGAATAAAAGGTAGCCTAGAATTATTCGATTAACATTCGAAAATCGAATGCTAATCGAATATCGAATAGAAACTAATTTTTTTTGGGGAATAATAGTAAATTTGCCCCTTAATTGTTAAACTAATTATTTTCCTAAAACTAATTAAGTTGCAATTGACATGCATTTTTTTACGCAAAGAAAGCTATTGTACATGATATGCTAGTTACTAAACATTCTATATATTCATTACAATCCCTCTCACTATCACATCAGCTGTGGTCATGTTGTCAAACATCGGACCAGAAAATTCTACCTGTTTATTGGTTGTTATGGGCTACAAGACATGTAACAAACGTAAGACTGTTTATTACATTAAGGGGCAGATTTATTTAAAGGTCAAACTTTGAATGAAAAAATTTTTTAATTCGACCATCACATTTTTTTGGGGGGGTGTTTTGATCGAAAATGGACTGTTTTCAATCGAATAGGTCCATTTTCGACTGAATTCTATCGAATTCAATCAAATTCTAATTAAACGATTCAAATTATTTTCCAATTTTTTTTTTTATTTTCCAGGACTTATAAAGGCAATTCTGCAGCTTTAAGGTGGCAAATAGTAAAAAAAAAAAATTTTCAAAGAGACAGTATTTCGAAATGAAAAATTTTTAAATTTTTGAATTTTTTCAATTCAAATCAAATTTTGACCTATTTGATAGTCGAAGTAGCCCAAAATTACTGATTACTGGTGATCAAAAATTGATTATTATTCTTTTTCAAGCATAACACAGCATCAGATGCTGTATAGTAAACATTACTAACAACATCCAGAATTATCAGTAAAGAATACAAACCTGTATTTATAGAACCAAGGTGCATTCAGATTCAAATTGCATATCTGCTCAGAAACCAGTGCTTTTTTCATCTGAATTGTATAAGGAACCCTGTAGCATCAGCTTTTATAAGAGATGAACTTTATTTGTGCTTGATGATCTCCCACAACCCCTACTTTATTATTTTTAGCAGCACACAACAGAGCACACTGGGCATGTACAGTTTCAAAAGGAGGTTTAATAAGATCTATATAGACCATAAAGCATGGCTCATTACTCTTAAAGGGCTACCGTATTAATTTTTAGTTATATCTAAAAGGCAAGCAGTGTAAATTGAACAATATATAGAAGAAATAAAGCAAGTTTCATGTAACCCTGCTTCAGTTGGGTAGCTAAATCTGCAAACGATTCAATGCAGCATATAAGCTTCTGTTTCATCTAAGTGTTTGACAATGAGCCATAACATATAAGACTTGAGGTGACAGACAGCTCAGACAGTCAGTTTGTTACTTTCAACATATTATTTGCTGATTTACTGGCAGTTAAATAAATGTAATGAAGCTAGTACAGAAATAATACACTGAAACAATATACGTATAAAGAACTGGAGTCTGTCTGCTAGGAAGAAATAATAAAATATCTATACCTATATTGCCAGATCAAGGGACACATAAATATTCAACACTAAATTAATAGTGTAAACAATCTGTTTCCTGCACCCACTGTGTTTAAGTTCTGGCAATTTCACAAAATGCATACAGCATTACAGTCAAATAGAGATGGCTTTGCTACTGTGCATACTGTGGCTGCTAAAGATTTCTGTACAGAGGGATACTGCAAGATCTTTAAAGACAGCAACAGATGGAGAGCTTTAAAATGTATGTAATGCAGTAAAGCCAGTAGTTTCTAGTCAGTGGACAGAGTGCTATAGCATATTGACACCTCTTGATCCTTCTCTCCTTGCTATATTGTAAAGTGGAGACACAATTGTGCAAGTTTCAGTAAAAATATAACCAACTACCAAAATGTATAATGCAAACTTTATAACTTCTACTAATTTGTGCAAAACAATGAATTCTGCTGCCAGCAGTAGCTTTTGGTGTCCTCACATACTTACATAGTTGAGTTGGGTTGAAACTTAACTATGAAGTTCAACCCCTCCAAATGAACTTAGTGAAGTGCACAAACATACACACTCACACTAAGGGGCAGATTTACTAAATTCGTGTTAAGATTCGAATTTTCAAAAAGATTAAAATTTCAAATAACTTTTTTGGGTACTTCGACCATCGAATTTTAAAAAAAATATGAGCTCCCATAGGGTTTTCCTAAGTTTTTTAGATCGAATAAAAAAAAATCAATTGCATGGTTAAAATCATTCGAATAGTTTTAATCGTTCGAACAAATTTTTTTTATTCGATCGTTCGATTAGACAAATTGTGCTAAAATCCTTTGAATTCGATATTCAAAGGATTTTAATTCGACTGAAATTCGATGGTCAAACTCGAGGGTTTTTTAACCCTCGAATTCGACCCTTGATAAATCTTCCCCTAACAGTTTCATACATTAGGGGGCAGATTTACTAATGGTCAATTTTCTAAGTTTAAAAAAAAAAATTTTGAATTTCAAAAATGTCCTTAAAGGTTCCAGGAGGTCCCCCATAGGCTAAAATAGCAAGTCAGCAGGTTTAAGGTGGCAAAGGGTCGAATTTTGGCCTATTTGGAGTTGAAGTAAATGACTTTGAAATTCAAATTTTTCAATTTTAATTTTCATTTCAACCCTTAGTAACTCTGCCCCTAACTTACACTATATATATACATACATACCAATATCTACAATATCTATATTAATTGTAGATTTTAGTACCCCAGAGGGGTGGCCTCTGGTGTGGTGATCCATTTTATGGAAAAAAATATCTCCTGCTATCTGTCTAATTTGCCCTCTAATGTACTTATAAAGAGTAATCATACAAATCCCCACACAAACATCTTTTTTCCAGAGAGAACAACCAGAACCTTGACAGTATATAGTAATAATTTAAAATACTTATATAGTTCTGCACAATGTCATGGTTGGCACCCAATACCAGAACAAATGCCAAGCACCCTGGTCTCGGCTCATGCTTCACCAGTAGTGTGACCACCTTTGGCTTCGGGAGCAGCCGTCAGCTATTCAGTTGCCACCTGGACTTAAACAAGCGGTACAGGGCAGGAGTTCTGGCCAGCAATGGGGCACGATGGGTTAGAAAGTCTTTAAGGCCAGACGGTACAGACAGAAGTAGGCAGACAGGCTGGGTCGAGGCAGGCAGATAGCTAGGATCATCAGGCAGGCAAGTGTCAAAACCGGGTAATAATTGAGATGAAGATGAGGCAGAATCGGTAGCCAGATAACAGGCACAGGTCAGGATACAGATACTAGAGTAGTCAAAAGCCAGGCAGGGTCAAACACAGGAATCGAAGAGAATAACAAGCAGGATACAAGATAGACCACCAGGTACTAAAACCTATCACGGGAAATCACAAGAAGCAAAAAGTCCCCTTTAAATATTTAAAATTTCACTCCATTGTGTGCTGACAAAAACACACCAGTGCGCGTGTGCCTATAAATAGCGAAAGTGTGCACCGCGTGCAAACTAGGAACTAGCTGGCAGAGAAGAGTAGCAGCTCGGCGTCCCCGCCGCACCACTAGAACACCAGGGTGAGGATTCCTTACACATAATTTAGTATCACATGCAAAAAATAGAAACATTACTTTCAATGCCCACCTCTAGGTCATTAGTATACAAGTTAAAAAAGCAAGGGACTAAGGACAGAGCCCTGTCGTACTCCACAACATGTTCCAATTAAAAAATGTTATGTTTATCAAATTGCAGTGCTCTTGAACCAACTTCTTGGAACTGGAAATATCAGTAGGACCAAACAAAGTAATGGCAGGGAGCTGACTTTATTTTATCCCAGGAAGATATAAGGACAAGTTGCCTTACTTAGGGAAACATATATTACAAAAGTCTGGTATTCATGGGACATGGAGCTACTCTTCAGTATATGCCCAAGAGTAAAACATGTTGACCAGACTACAGTAGCTGTTTGACAAAAATGTTCTATTGCAAAGTAACAAATGTCATGCTTCCATTTGAACCTGTTTACAAGAGCGCTAAGTGTACATTGAGGGGTAGATTTACTAAATTCACATGAAGGATTTGAAGTTCGATCGAATTTTCAAAAAGATTCGAAACTTCGAATTTTCAAATGTTTTTGAAGACCACTTCGAGCAATTGAATCGAATGATTTGAATCATTCGAATAAAAATACTATTCGACAGTCAAATAACTTCCCCTTTACATTTTTATTCCACTGCCTAGTTCGCCAGATTCAACCTACTGAAGTTGTTTTAGTGGATTTTGATCAAATAAAAATATTCGATCCAAAGGTTAAAATCGTTCGAATCTTTCGAAATTCTTTAGTATAGAACGAAAAAAACATAGCGATTTAAAAGTTCAATATGTCTCTAAGTCTTTATTAAGAAACTAGACATTAAGCCCGTTAAATTAACGGGTGCTAGAACATATGTAGTCAAACATTTATAAAAATAGACTTGTTCCAGTCCAAAAAAAAGTGGACAACCATGGTGGACACCTAGAGTGCTTCTCAGTACAATACTACTGCTTCCTAAAGAGTTTGAGCAATGTTTGTTTATGGTATAGATCACACCAGTGTTTTTTTTCCACAAAAAAATGTTTGTCCTACAGAATTTCAGAGGCGACTCTGCCTCAATGTTACTTTTAGAAAAAGAGCTGCCTGACTTTGTCAGCTCAGCATCCCTGTTGCCGTAGCAACGTCGGGGACATGCACTGGGTGAGTGGGTCTCGCTTCTAACAACACGAGATTAAAGATAAGAACAGTTGGCACTGCCCCCGCCTCTTGATCATTCACGCTTCACATGCGCATGCCCATTTTCCGCCAATCATATTTTTTCCTTGTTGTCCTGTAGGCGGAGTTGAGTGAGTCAGAGAGTGGGAGGTACTTTCACAGCTATGGGAGGCCAGACAGTAGCTGCTCCTCTGTCACCCGCCGGCCAGCAACGCTCTATACCTCTGCCATTTGGGCAGCACAACAAAGAGGGGCGGGGCAGCGCACTGGGATTGGCTGCTGCTCTCCTGTGAAGGCGGGGCTTTTAGGCAATAAAGAGGCAAGACGCTCTGTGAGGAGCTGGTGGAAGTCTCTCTTTTCCCCCGACCCCCCATTTACCTTTACTGACTGCGCCGCGGACTCCCCGGGTCACACATCCCACAGCTCGAGCTGCTCCTCTGTCACATGGTGCTTGGGCATGTGTACAGCTGGCGGTGTAGCGGTGAGCAGAGGAGTGGCACACCTTTATGTAGCGCCGGTCTTTTCATAGATTGAAGGCAGCAGATTATAAACGACTAACGGAAGTCTCTGCGCTCCAAATGGGACATTCACTAAGATCCAAAAAATTGCTAGCGCAGGCTTCGCAGCGTTCGCCGCACTTCGCCGTGCGAATTTACGCTCTGGTCGGCGAACGGTAACGTATTTACGCTAGTGTTACTTCGCTAGGCATAGCGCAATTTCGCTAGCGAAACCTAATTTGCATACGGCGCAAATCCTATATAATAAAGTTCAAGTGTCTCTGCGTCCAGTCCCTGTGTCCGTGGGATTGCGCTACTGTGCATGTGCCCCACGGACAGCCAGTGCGAAGCGTCTAACGCTAGCGCAAATTCGCCAGCGTGACGTCAAATCGTAATTGCAAATTCACGAACACCGACTCTGGCGGATTTAGAATCAAAAAGAATTTATATGTCCTAATTAGTATTGATTGTGGATTCTGTCCTGTTTTACTTCATCAAGAAATCTTCAAAGCTGCAAAAAATTAGCAAAAACGCATGGAAGTCAATGGGTGTCAAAATTATTTTGAGGCATAACAATTTTGACACAAACGGCAGTTTATATACAAGCGACTCTTTTGTCCAAATGCATTACAATCAAGGGGCGTCCGAATAATGTTGATGCTCGAAAATTTTTACGCGTGCGATTCTTCTGTCCAAATGCATTAAAGTCAACAGGCGTCTGAATAATTTTGATGTGTGACAATTTTGACTAGCAACGTTTTTTTTGTTGTTTCAACTTTTACCACTGGAAATTTTCTGTGCAGTTTTGCGAAAACATTTCCCATCTGCGAAATCTGTAGATTTGCAGTGAATCCATACTTGCGAAATACATTTTACCATCACTACTGATAGTTATAAATCTTTATGAATATTTATATGACCCCTATTGAATTTTAACCACTGCAGATATTACAGCATTTCAGTGTCTTCATTACTTGCTTTTTTATGCAGTGCCGGATTTACAAATATACATTAATTTACATTAATTCACTATATGAGAAAAAGTTATGAATAATATAAAATGAGAAAAAGGAAAGATTGCTTTATTAAAAAGTGTTTAGAGAAATAATTTACATGAGCTTTGATTGTCTCTACAATTTTTCTAGGAGGATACAGTCATAATAAGAGACTTAACAGTTCAATACAGAACAATGCAAAGAAAAGTTATTTTTCCCACACACGCAGAGCAGGGGCATGGTATGCATGAATGAATCAATGAAAATGACGAATAGGTAATGACAACGTAATAACCTCAGTGGTCCTTTCAATGCTGCATCAATTATATATCATAATCCTTGAACCACTGTAAAACACAGAACCTTGCAATTAGTAGACAAAACAGAGTGCCCAATGAGTTATAGTTGTATACACAGAATAATAATTATTATTAGGCTATACAGTATATTTCAAAAATATATCTGTACTGTATATGCATGGTCTGGTGTATGTAGTTTATATGTATACGTTATGTACAGTATGTGTTTGTGTGTGGGAGCTTTTACTGACGTTTACTGATCATGTAAACGTTTTGCAAATTATTCTATACCAGAAGAGATGTAAACGGTGGGTTAAAATATATGGCATATTTCTAAAGCTAACAGTTTTTTTTTTGAGCGGGTCTGTTTAGAATACGCTAATTATGCAATAAGAGTCCTGCTCAACTGTGGTTGGTTTTAAAGATCGGTGGGACTGGGTACATTTGTAAATGTATCTATATGTATGGAGACGTGTTCTATTTGGGAATACCTATGACTAAGTGCTAGTTAAGCATGAAACGCATTAGGCTCCATGTGAGTTTTTTTGTTATTTTAATATGATGTAATAACACTTTAAAAAAAAAAAAAAAAAAAAAAAAAAAAAAAAAAAAAAAGCATAGCTGTAGAGACATTTTTGAATTTGTACTATTAGGATTCAGCCCACGTATTATGATGGAATGTTGTTTTCAAGATTTCAAATATGGAATCCTAGGTCTACATTCTCTTTTATGCCAACTTTTATTTTTTCAGTCAAAGCAGGACATTATTGAGACCTTCAAAAGGTAACAGACTAATTTTCACAGGTGCAGTAGGACAATGATAGAACCATGATTAGTAATGGGCGAATCTCCCCAGTTTAGCTTTGCCGGAAAATTGGGGAAAAATTTGCGAAACGAGTCGCGGCACGCTTTTGATGCACGTTGCATCGATTTCGGCGTGTCGCATCAAAATATCTGTTCTGATTTACAGTATCTACACACTTAGTCAACTTAATAGTCCTTATATGTATCCAAAAAATTAAACAGCAATTGATATATGTCAGTTTTAGATAAAAACAACTGGGAGCTACTATAAAATAGGTGTTTTTTCTGTACACAAAACAGTTGGTATGGAAAGCATGACTAATTATCCTGTTTTAAAGAACTGAAGCCTTAAAATTATGTTTTGACTATGCCAATACATGCTCAAAATAGATTTTATGACTTCTGAAGGAACAAAAATGTGTTACATGATAAGACACATATTTACCTCATTTTTAGTTTAAAGACATTATAACCTATGGATTAATGAATATGTATATGTTGCATGCAGGAATTCTTTTGGCCCATACCTTTTTATAAGCAATCCAGTCAAACACACGATCAATATCTGTAGCCTTCAAAACCTCTTGAGAAACTGGGTGTGAACTAGCCAATCCATCTATCAGCATGACCTCATGTAAGACATCTGTCAGAAATCTTTGCTTTTCCTGAAAAAAGTAGAGATAGATTAAAATTTTGATATACTTGTGTACAGAACACAGAAGAAAAATTATTTAAACAGCACGGACAGTGAAATGAAGATGACATCCACAAAGACATCTTCTGCCACAAACAATTAATAATAATAATAATAATGATAATAATAATAATAACAGTTATGGTAATAATAAGTTATTATAATTCTGATTATTATTATTATTAGCAATAATAATAATACATTTCACTAAGGCAAAATCCAATAAAAAATGATTATCAATACTAATGAAAATTTGGAAGAATAAACATTATAATCACATTTAAAAAATATCCATGGTAATAAAAACAGACCAGAAACAGAAAGCATCAAAATCATACCTACTGAAAACTGGTTTAGCCATTTGGTAGATGCTTCTATGCTTGGGTCAATTCAAATGGCCATTCAAAAAACACATGAAGTCACACCCTTTGCACATTAGCTGTAGCCAGAGTTTTGTAAGGAAATTATTGTGCTACAAAAGGGGTTGGGAATAAAATAAGAATGGCTGCAGAAAACTTTTTTGGGACAATGCAAATCTTTGACAAGATATAAGGGGTAATTTACTACCACAAGCAAAATTGCATTCGCACAAATGTCCCTGCAGTCAGTTGCACATTAAACGCTATTCCTTATAGGTGCTTGCATCAAAATACAGAACTCATAGTTGCCCTATATACAGTAGATAAGCTCTGTGTTGCTTATTCCTCCTTGCCTTCCTTTTCGAATTGAGCACAGTCACACCTACTGAAACAGAGGAACTCTGCAGCTACCACTGGCTGTGGACAATAGCTCAAGAACACCTTCAGCACTATGCATCAATAGGTACAGCACATTTGTGTCTAAAGAACTGGGTGTATTCATCATTCTCAAACACTGGGAATGTTACTAGTTAGACTTCAGCTCAAATGCATTTGATTTATGCAAAGTGTGTCAGGTGTAATGCCCCCTTGTGACTGCAACAAAACTGGAACTATGGGGGGGAAATCGCTGCATTATACTTATATATATACTGCCTCCACACTATTAGAACTACAAGTACCACAATGCACTGCTAGTGTGACGTCAATCAAATACACGCGAGTCTCTGTACAGTATATTGCCTCCACACACTATTTCCACAATGTACTGCTAATGTGACGCAACTATAAGTAGTGAATTTTATTTTCATTTTTTTGTCTATTTAAAAATAGATGCACCTTACTTTAAATATGAAAATCCCATTAAGGTCAAAATAAACAAAAACACCTCCAGTCAGTAGGAATGAAAAAAAATATGAAGTAAAATCAACATATTGAATTTCATATACCGAAAAGCAAATTATTCAACCTTACTGATAGCATTACATAGTATATTTCACACACAATAGAAGGGCTAGTACATAACAATAAACACGCTAACTAAATATGTAAATCAAGTTGAAGGAAATGTTGCATGAATTATCTGCAGCCTTCAATCTGTTTAAGTTAGAGAATAAAAGAGGGAAAGTGTATAGTAACAATTACTGGTTGAAGGCAAGGGGGCAAAGGAGAGCTCTGCATTTATCCTTTGTTAGCATACTACTATGTAATTTAAAATATGTAATATATTACCAGCAGTGATGGGCAAATTTATTTGCCTGCGGCAAATTCACAGCGATTCAGCGCAGGCTAATAAATTCGTGAAATGCCGGTGAAATTGCACTTGGTGAAAATTCACCAGCGTCCGTTTCTTGGATGCCAGCAATGGGCCAGCCAATTCGCCCATCACTAATTACCAGATTAAAAAAAAAATTAAGAACAATACTTGTAGATGTGTTTCTACCAAATGTCTTAAGTGATATAAGCCAAAGGTGAATAGAGTCATCCTTGTGATAATCAAGAACATTACATATTTCAGCAAGAAGCAATACTCAACAGCAGTAATTGAATGTTTATAAGATGATCTTCCACTTCGCTTATCCATGCAATCACTGAACTTTGATAAAAGATAAATGTGCATTAGTAGTCCCTTATTGCTGTTGATAGTGTTGTCCTCTTGAGGGGAAAGAAAAGTGCAAGCAGCCTAATAATTCAGGAGACAGAAAGCACGCTTCTGCCATTATTACAAAGAGATTTCCAGCATTCTACCATTTGACATTTATGTTACTAGTAAATCCCATTGAGTATTTACATGTTAGGACACAAAAGCTTGGGTAATTACATTTTATTACCATAATGTTACTTTTCTTAGTCCAAGGGGGAGGGAAAATAAATAAATAAATAAATAAAAATAATATACACACACACATATATAGGTATGGGACCCTTTATCCAGAATGCTCAGGACTTGTGTTTTTCCGGATAATGGATCTCTCAGTAATTTGGATCTTCATACCATAATCTACTAGAAAATCATTTAAACATTAATTAAATCCAATAGGCTGGTTTTGCTTCCAAAAAGGGTTATTTATTTCTTAGTTGGGATCAAGTACAAGCTACTGTTTTCTTATTATAGAGTAAAAGGAAATCATTTAAAAAAAAAATTGGATTATTTGATTATAATGGAATCTATTGGAGACGGCTTTTCTGTAATTTGGAACTATCTGGATGGTTTTCCAGATAACTGATCCCATACCTGTATATATAAATTCTAAGGACTGCACTGCTTTCCATTTAGCTACCTCGTAAGTGACCCTGTGCAGAGAAAACCAATGTATGTATAAAAATAAATCAAAAGTCAGCACTAAGAGTTTTGCACTTATAAATGTCAAATAGTGTAATAAACAGCTATGATGGTAGAACCAGGTACCACATTATAAAGATGCCAATATTTTGGTCCTCATATAGAACATTCCTTGAAAATGCCATATTTTCTTTCCTTTCTGCCAGCTTATGTGTCATCTCTATCAAAATATCATGGTATTATTTCCTTCTTCATGAAATTACTGGCTCAATTTCACTGATCATCAGTTAACCAATAAACAACACCAGTAACTTAATCCGAATATGGATCTTCATTACACTGATGTGTAATGGTTTTTTATACAGTGTAGTTCAATATGACAACAAATTCACGCCGTGCATGTTAAAAAAAGAACCTGAAGTTTCATGTCATTAGCACTTTTAAATAAAAGATAATGAATATCTTGCCAGCACATTATATTGACATTTGTGGGATTAAATAAGAAATCATACTATATCAGCTTCAGTGGTATTTTACCAAAAAAATTACAATTACAAAAATATGTGCATTTTGTATAGTTATGTGTGCATTGGAGCGTACATACCACGTTTCAAAATAATAATTATTGCTACTTTCATATACTTCTCTGGATTCAGATGATAAAATAAGAATTTCTAGCAAAGTCAGAGGAATGTCAAAGTAGTTGTTGAGGTTGTAATGTAAATGTCACTCGTAATAAAATGTAATTCAAATTACTCCTTCTCAATAGCATTTCAATGACCAGAATTTAAATATTGCAGACTTCTTATCTTAAATGACATCTAAAGCCACCATAAAAAGTGCAACCAGGTTCCCTAACTTTTGGAAGAAGATATGAAGATATGTAACAGGCATGAATTGCCAATATATTTCCGCTAGTCGAGGTTTGCAATTCCAATGCTTTATGAAGGGGCATCACTTTGTATGCACAAGTTTGTGAAATCATTTGTAACATTTGTGACACTCGGTTGTATCAATATTAATTTGTATAAAATAGTCTAGATTTTGCTTTCTAAATTATGCTTCTTACATAAATTCTTATTTTTCATCTATACCTTAAAATTAATTTGTATTAATTTAA
The DNA here is from genome assembly GCA_024363595.1 of Xenopus borealis. Taxonomy (NCBI): domain Eukaryota; kingdom Metazoa; phylum Chordata; class Amphibia; order Anura; family Pipidae; genus Xenopus; species Xenopus borealis. The sequence continues at coordinate 79,144,156 of CM044436.1, forward strand.
TCGATTTAATTCATAATTAATTAAGTATTAAAATATATTTTATTCACTTTTCTTCATTGCTTTTAGGTGTAACACAACTTACGTTGATTATGATCTTTTGCCTAAACACAGTTAAATTGTTAATTTGAGTTGAAAAAATTAAGCTTTATGTGTATTTCTGGATAGTTTGTCTGTCCAGGACAATACAGTATATCCCCAACATCAATGATTTATGGAAGATTAGTTAAGATTAGAAAGCATACTTCATCATTAATTAAGAATGATTAAGATCATTCATTAAGATCATTCAGCATCCTGGGAGAAAATAAACAACCTTGCATACGACTAATACACTAAAAAACTGCACTCCCTTCTGCAACAGTCACTATTCCATACTTATGCTTCTAAAGTAAAACCCTCCTAGGATTAAATTGTAAGATTTAGCATCAAATTAGATTGTCACCTCCAGCAACTTACAACATATAAGAACTGCTTTTTCCAATAAAAGACAAGGTGAATGAGCAAAGACCAAAAGTAAAAACAATTCAGTAAAAAAAGTAAGATGGGGTTATTCTGCAGCATCTCAACACACTAAACTAACTGGTGGTGACAGAAAATAGCAGCAGTTACAGACAAACTGTATTTATCTTATGACTTTGAAGATTCTCATGTATTTATTTATTTATGAAGATTCTTGTATTTATCTTAGCATGAATAGGAAATGACTTGAAAAGAATCAAATAAAATACAATCTAGACCCAGAAGGGATCTGCGTTCTGATTTTAGGTCCCTGGACACTGTACCATTTCAGGTTGGATAGAGATGGAATATTAATTTAGACACCCGAACAGTTGATCATCATTATGTAGCTTTGCAATAATGTATCCTTCAGGCATTTTATTTAAAGTACTTAAAATATACAAATATTTGCAGACAATAGTTTCACCATTATGAGTAGCTATCATTATTACCAAAGACCATTATTAAATAGTAGAGGGGTTGCACTGTACAGATTTCAGTACCTGCATCTGCATTTTTGCAAAGACAAAGCTGGGATTCAGCATTATTTACCCATTGGTAATTTTGTTCTAGATTTCAAAAGGTTTCCCTTGACATCATCTTTCAGTATAATGTAGTCATATTATAAAGCAATTTGCAATTTATTTTATGTTTTATAAAAAGTTTTTGAAATAATTTACTTTTTATTTCCTGGCTTCTCAGTTTAGAATTTAAACCATAACCTATTTGCTATGGAGAGACTTACCCTAGAAACCAGACCACATTTAAATAAACATTTTCAGAAAAATATAGGTTTTTTAGTAGTAGTACATTGCATTGGATAATCCAAAATAGAAAAGTTTTCTACCAGTAGTTTTCCTTTAGTATCAAAACTTAACCAATACAAATAATTGAAATGTTGAGTTGGAGGAAGGCATAACTGAAATGCAAATAGTTCTATCATGAAACAGAGATCAGTTGCAAAATGTATTAGAATATTGCAACATCATTCTATTAAACTGAACACTATGGATATTATCTGATGCATTCTGCTGTTTAAAAAATAATTTTTAACTTGATTTCTGAACTCATTTTTGTACATTATTTTTTAAATAATTACCATCAAGATTATATTTGTTCATAACTGTTGATGGAAATGCTTGAAATACATTTCTTTTTCAAAAAAGGTTTTTGAGTTGCACTAATGTATCAATACTAGCTAAAATAATGTTTATTGAGTCCAAAGATTAGATTTACCATGTTCCATCCAGGATAGAGGTAGTCTGTTCCAACAAATTCAAAATAGTGAGCAAGTCCTTCTTTTAGCCATACATCTTCCCACCATATTGGTGTCACCAGATCTCCAAACCACTGCAAGAAATGGGTGTCATAAGGTGAGAAGTTAGCTTTTTTTCAGCTTGTAGCTTGAATGTTATTTTCATTACATAATAAAAATACATATAAACAACTGCTAACATAAACTTATGTTTTTTTATATATATTTTTTTTTATATATTCACTCTTTCGATGCTGCAAATTTTTACAAAAGCTACTGTATATTTCTACTGTTTGCTGTTGATTCAAATACAATAAGAACAAATTGTTCTACCATGGTTTTCCTTTACTACAGTTCCTGGGATGGGGAGAAAGGTTAACATAAACAAAAAATATAAAAGTCTCTGCTTACCTATGATGTTAATCACTTTTGGCACCTAGGTGTGGGATTGGATAAAGTTAACTCACCCTTTTTACGTCCAATGAACTCCAACCAGCCACTGTGATGAGGCATCAAATTTGATAGTTTCGCCACAAGTTTTAAAATCATTGATTTACTTTTACTGGGTCCCACAGATTTCTAATAAAGACAGCCTTCCTTCAACCAATTAAAATCAGGGCCGTCCATACAGTATTTAGAGAAGATTAACTTAAAAGTCAATATGATTATCAACTTTATTATCCAACAGGCACCCTACATATAGTAGGTGAATTGTGGCACTAGTTATGATTAGAAATCTATGCTAAGCATTCATCATTTAAATTTGTTATACTAAAATAAGTTCAAAGAACCTTGCTTCAAAATTAATTTATTTTTTTTATTTCTATCTTTATATACTATGCCTCTTTCAACAGAACTTCCTCTCTTCTACATAAGTGGTGCATCCAGTCTCATCACTGAACCCTCTTTTCACACCCAAAACATATAATTACCATTTCACTTGGTATACCGAATTTGGTTCTTTATTTTCTACCAATATCTATCCCCTCTCCTAAGGTAAGGTATTTTTACAATAGCAATTTTTTTCTGTTGCCACCCTTTTTCCTCCACCTTGCCCCAGACACCATATTCAGTATCCAGTTTGCTCTCCTGCCTCTCCCAAACTGTGACTAAAACAGTGCATCCTCCATTCATTTCTACTAAGATGTACACATAAGATATAATACAAAGAAATAAAAAATCTGTCAAAAAAGGCCAGATGATCAAAAAAGATAAATTCTCACCATTCTTTAGTTTGTCAGTCTGTGACTGCATTGCAAGTGCTGCATGTGAATTAAGGGGCAAATTTATCAAGGGTTGAAGTGAAAATTCAAATTATGAATTAGAATTTTCAAGTTTTTTTAGTCAAATTTGACTGGGTAATTGTTAAAATTCGATTTGAGTTCTTAAAAACAAATGAATACGATTTTCAAAACATAATTTGGGAAAAGTTGCAGGAATATTGACTGGCATCCATAGGGAATAGTGTGTGGTTTTGTCAATCACATTTTTTAAATTGGAATCAAACAGAACTTTTTGTGCCTAATCTATAAGAAAGCTAGCTGTTGATTGGTTGCTATTGGTTAGGAATAGCATGTGATAGATAAATGTCATGGGGTAATACATGACAGAGATATGTATAAGCAGATATCATAGGCATTTCAGATATGAAAAATGTGTATAATGTAAGGCTGTTTCTGATATTTTGTTATCTTTACACTTACCTGGTGGCAAATTTCATGTACAATGACCATAGTAACATCAAGTAAGTAAGAAATGGAAGAAATGCTTGGGTCAAGAAGTATTCTTTGCTCCACAAATACACTTAGACCCCAGTTTTCCATAGCAGCATAAGGGTGTTTAGGCACAGCTAATAAATCTAGAGGTAAAAGAAACAGATAATACTTATCAGTTTTTTTTTAAATATTATTTTGTGCAAATTTCATGATGCTATCCATTCTACCTAAAATATCTCTATAAAGGTAAAACTACCCGGCAGATTTTCACGCAATTTCGGCTGATTTAGGCAGCAAATGCTGTGTCTGCATCTAACAGTCGTGTCACGTCTGGTCAACGCTGCAACACCATCCAACTTTCTATTACTTACCTTACTTCTGTTACATCAGACCTGACACGGCCGTTTTGAAGTCCACTGACGGATCCACCAAAATTGTGTCAAAATCTGCCATGTAGTTCTACCGTAATATGAAGAATAAAATCAAGAAGACAAACCTGAAGGGAATAAAATGGTCTAGTTTATTAATAGGGAGAAAGGCGTGACATGCAAACATTTGCACTGTTATTATGTTATTTGCCTACAATTAATACACAAGAGGGTCATGAAACTTTCTACATAAGTGCTAGGTGCAAGTGATACCACAATATTGATGCAAAACTGCTATGCTCATGTCAATATAGTTGTGGGCATTCTCTTAAAATACATTAATTTACATGCTTTTTGATTAGCACAAAAAAAAAAAAAATAGAATGAATGACAGGTTAAAGCTCCGTAATGCGATAGATTTTGATAAATACAAACAATCCAAATCTCCACATATAAAATAATTTTTAATAGCTAACAAATTACTTTTTCTAAAATTGGTACCAAATAAGATACATTTATAACTTCATGTAGTTATCAGCAAGTTATAAATCATATTTATTGGGCCTCATTACAGGCATATATATCAAGAGTCAAGATGCAAGACATTTACCTCTGTTTTAGCATTTTAGTAGAAAGAATGGACTATATATACCTATTATAATGCAAAAGCAGAACTTTGCCTATATATAAAAGGATCAGCTTTACTTTTTGTTGGAGGAATGTAATAAAAATCCTTAAAGGGGTTGTTCACCTTTGAGTTGACTTTTAGTATGATGTAGAGAGTGGTTTTCTGAGACAATTTGTAGTTGGTTTTAATTTTTTATTACTTGTGGTTTTTGAGTTATTTAGCTTTTTATTTAACAGCTTTCCAGTTTGCAGTGTCAGCAATCTGGTTGCTAGGGTCCAATTTACCCTAGAAACCATGCATTGATTTGAATGAGAATATGGAATATTAGGATAGGGTCAGGAAATAAAGATGAATAATAAAAAGTAGCAATAACAATAAATGTACAGCTTTAGAGAGGATTTGTTTTTGAGGGTGTCAGTGACCCCCTTTTGAAAGCTAGAAAGAGTCAGGAGAAGAAGACAAATAATTCATAAACTATAAAAAATAAATAATGAAGACCAATTGAAAGGTTGCTTAGAATTGGTCATTCTATAACTTACTAAAAGTTAACCTGAAGGTGAACCAGCCCTTTAACAAGAAAAATACAATGCAAAACTTTCTGCCTCTGCGTGAACAAATTTTCCTTTGCACACATTTAACTGAAGCCTAAAAATGAATATGGCTAAAAATTGCCTATTTTATATATATATATATATATATATATATATATATATATATATATATATATATTGCACTTATTGCACCAGTCTAAAGCTTCAGCTTTTGAATAGCAGCAATGATCCAGGACATCAAATTTGTCACTACCTTGGAAAGTGGGCTCTGAGCAGCTGTTGAGAAGAGAAGCCTTAGGGGTTTTCGCAAATGATCAAGCAGAAAATAAGTTTGTCCTGTAAGATAAGCTGATGTACAAGGCTGATTATTAAATTCTTATACTAGTTGCACTGGTTTCTGTGCTGCCATGCAGTAATTATCTTTATTAATTACTCATCAGCTTTATATTGTGACATTTATATTCTATGTGTACTGTATATTTTGGGGCAGATTTATCAAGGGTTGAAGTTCGAATTTTAAAAACTTAAAAAATGTAATTCAAAAAGACCAGCCAAAATTAATTTGAAGTCCATATTCAATCAAATTTGAATTGTTCGAATTGAAGCAACACTATTTGATCAAATTTGATTCAAACTTTTTCCCCCAAAAAACTTTGATTTTTCAGAGTCCTCCAACTGACTCCAAATAGGTTCTAGGAGGTCCCCCATAGGCTAAAACTTCAATTCAGCAGGTTTTAAATGGAAAATAGTCTATCAAAGTACTGTCTCTTGTACATGACAGGTTATGTAAGGTTATATACCCCTACAAGAATTCTGTTAGAGACACAAGGGTTCATTTATAAAAACCCTCCACACAAAACCCCACTCCTTATGCTCATGTACTGAGCACATGAATCCAGGCAAAGTGCACAGTACATGTACTATTACAAAACTCTGCAAAATGGAGTGTGAAGCAATGTCGGGTGGATGGTAGACTAATACTTTACACCTGCCTGGAGCAGGTGGCAAGCACAGGGTTATGCTGTACATTGGGGCTGTTGGTGTTCCCAAACTTATACAGTGTGTCTGAATGCCATGCAAGTTAGGAGACAGAACAGGGGAAGCTTATATCCATCCAAAAGGCTTTCCTAGTTTTTTAAACCAAATCACAGTGACTAGATAAATTATATTAATTCTAACTACTGAAAATAGTACATAGTTTTTCTGGGCTTCAAAAAACTTACAAAAAAATTCTATGAACTCACAATACTTATTGCTGGCAATTTCATTTCAGCACTGTGGACAGTAAAAGCATATTGTATAATAAATCCTTTGGTTTCCAGGGATGGCTTGATACATTTATTATGCTTTATTGCAAAGGTGAATACTTGAAAGTTTAGTGCATTTTCAACATTTCCTGTAACTCAAAAATTAAAATGCTGCAATATAAAGGAATGTTGATTTTAAACTCTTATTCTGATTTACCAATCTTTTAACTACAGTACCTTCCAGATCAGTGATTCATAGGTTATGTTACTGCAAAAAGACCAGATCTACAGGCAACATTTTTTCTAAATATTTGGCCACATGACTTACCATGTCCACAATCTCACACCATTGAAATAGATAATTAAAAATTATTTGTTTCCACTAAAGTGAAAGCAGTAGCAAGTTAAGCCGTTTCCCTAAACATTTAGATTCTGAGTAGGGTCCTATGATATGGCCAGCATTTAAGTTCAATGGTTTGTAAATAAGAACAAGCTTGACTTTGATGATCTGTTTCAGTATGTTAATCTCATATAATAATTCAAGTATTAAAATGTGCAATTAGAATATATTTATAAATGTGACATAGTACAGAGCACTTTACAATATATTTCCAAAATATGTTTTTTTCCTTTGGAATGATTGAAAAGATTTTTAAAAAAGGAGCAGTCACATTCACAGTCATCACACAGCAGGTTGCTTTAATCATAATAAAATAATTGTTGTGCAACTATTTGAAGTCCTGTTTAATAAGCAGCAAATAAATGAACAATCATTGTACAGATGACTGAAGCTAGAGGGGGAAGAAAACATTCCTTATAACCTTATGTTATACTGCACAGCATGAAGTTTATAAATTGAAAAATAATGGAAAATGAATAGCTTTGTTTTATTAGATCACATATGAAAAACCTGAAAGTGTGGGAGGTACTTGAAATATTATTTTTGGAAGAATTGGAGCAGTGGTGTTTATATTACTGCCATCTCATTTATTATTCTCCTTTTTCTGTTCAATATTGTATTTAATTCTGTCTCAGCATCATAAGCTGTATATACATGATACAGTAGCTGTATGAGAAATGACTGTCGATTTGCATCATTGTCATACAAAACAGAGTCAATTTGCAACTAAATGACTATAAAATACAAACCTATTTTACCTTTCCAGTTGTGTTGTTAAGTTTATATTGCTAGTATACTATAATAATTTAATAATATGGTTAAAATCAGAAGTCTGTCACCATGGTGGCATCCCAGCACTGGGGTGATGTGTTTGGATATCCTCTTAAGGTTAATGTGGGTGGTAAAACTTACTGGAAGGATAGTTAATTTCTAATAACATTGTAAATAGTGTTTCTGTGTCATTGTTAGGGAAACAAGATGATCGTATCCTCAAGAACCGGGAACGCCACTCCACTTAAAGGAGAACTCCACTCACCCTAGCATAATAAAATACTATTCCAACTAATTGTGCCTGCACCTCTGATTAAGGTGTACAGATATTCTTCTGAGAAGTGATAGCTAAATGAGCACCAAGAGGTGTGCTCTTGTGCTATTGCCTGGGTGGTCAAAAATTATTCAACTAATTTGTTTATTACATATCTTCAAGTAATATAAATTAATCTTAAAGTATGAATAAGTTGAAAGGCATTACATAAAAATGATCAAAGGAAGAAATTCAGGCACTTTGGGTGAAAACTGCGGGGAAGTTCCCCTGCTGTTTATTCAGTCAGTGATGTAACGTTTCGGGGGAACTTCCCCGCAGTTTTCACCCAAAGTGCCTGAATTTCTTCCTTTGATGATTTCTGGGAGAGGTGCCGACCCCCTCCATCAGACACTGGGTACTTATCTATAGGAGAGGAGCAGGGTACAGGTATATTCTTTCACATTCAATTACATAAAAATGCCCATCAGCAGCATTCACAAATCTTTGAAGACTTTATATTTTTATACCCCTAAAGGAGATCAAGATTTGGCCATTACAGATTACATACTGCTGTGTAGACAAAATGCAAACTGAACCTCTATTTGATGCCTGTGTTAAAACTATCTCTATAATATTAAAAAACATAATACTTGGTAAAATGGATATCTCTAAAGGTGTGTCATACCATATTGTATAGCCTTAGGGGCAGATTTATTAAGATTCAAACTTTTCGCTTTTCTTGGTTCTTGAAAAACAATGAAAAATATGTCAAGTTGCAAGAAAAAACTATTTTTACCTTTTTAATCAATAAAGTAACTCACGGATTTTGCTCACAAAAAAACTAATTTTTTTTTGGATTATTGCCTGAAAACCACAAATTCTTTGGATTATTGTATGAAACCTAACCTAATTGATTGGTTTTTAATTAATTAATTAATTAATTAATTAATTAATTGATTGATTGATTGATTGATGTGCTGCCACAGAGTTGATTTGGGAATTATTGCACGATTAAACAATCGTTATATTTATTTATTTAAATTCAATTTTGGGAAATACTTGGAGAGTGTGGGGTTTTACTGCTGCTCTATTTAAAGAATAATACTGTCTGGTAATTATAGCTCTATACAATCCAGGAGTGATAAAGTAAAAGTGAGTCTATAGTAAGTCACAAGTAAATTATTCTTCTTCCTTTTTAATGGTGCTAACAATCTCTCATAGTAAATGGTATGAGAACCAATATTATTTTCTGATATGTTGGTGGATCATTACTTGTTTCATTTTTGGGATACAGCTGCTTGTGTTGTTAATAAATGAGTGATAATACAGAGGAATTTGGATGTAGGAGAGTTCAAATTTAGATTTATCAATGCAAGAACTGCATTGAGCAGGACCAAATCTGTGTATTTTAAACAGATTTTTCTCCTGATAAAGTATTGGATAGACTGTACTAATTATCACTTATTCAAATGCATTCTCAAATTATATAGCATTCCTTTTTATTTTGCGTAATAAGGATATTTTTATGTCCTCAATGTATAGTTTCACGTTGAGAATATATGTGTGTATACTGTATGTGTGTGTGTGTGTGTGTGTGTGTGTAAATAAAGAAAAGCCAATCTTGCATATCTTTTGAAGACTGGCTCATTGGTATCATCAGCAGAAAAGAAGGCTGAATCAAGTAAGTTTTAAAATATTAATACATTTTACTGGCTTTGAATCAGTTTGATGGGTCTTTCTGGTTGAAATATAATAAGTTCTCCTAAGGAACCTGCCCAGTAGTAGCTGAGATATGATATGCACATCAAAGACATGATGACATCCTTCTAGATCCAACACTGGTATTCCTTTCACTGAATGTGCGTATACATACAGCGGATACATGGCTTCTATCTTAGCTGCAAGAGAAAATTAAATTATATAATTTTACAATGTGTATATTTTTTGCTGGTATTAACATTATTTAAACTGATTTAATGTGGTTAAACCATTTTGGTTAACCACAAAGATTTCTTTTAAATAAGGTTTAAAAAATGGAGACCCCATCAATTTTTGTGGGCCCTAACTGTACTACAAACAGAAAAATAGCTGAAGTGTATTCCGAAATATGGCCTATCTCAATCCTGACCATTGGGTAAAATTCTTAGTTGCCCGTCCTGACATTGGTCTATCTTTGACTAGGTTTCTAGCTGCAGAGGCCTCCAGCTTTGTTTCTGGAACCAGACCATGAATTGTCAGTCTGCTTTCTGGGTCCAAACCAGACTGATACTTTACACTTCCAAAGAAATCTAAGTACTACTTGCATACATTTTTGTTATTTTATTAAAGTTCTACCCTTTTAACGTCTTATTGCTTTATTACAATTGCACCCAAGTATCTATACATACATGCACACACTTTTTTTCTCTTTTGTGTGCTTTTGCAGTACAATAACTGATCTGTGGTAATAATAACCATCCACTAAACAAAGATATTTGAGCTACCTCACTAACAGGGGTGTTTAATAACATGCTCTCTGTGTTTAATGTGCATGATAATAGTAGAAATCTATATTTTAAGTTGTCTATATACATTTATGATGCTTTTCTCTTAGGGTCCTAGACTGTGAATAGTAAAAGGTTTTAGTAGTCTGGAACAGTAAAACATATTTAGTGATTCTAATTCTATAGGAATTGGTGGGGTGTTAGAGCTCAGAGATTCTGCCGAACTTCTACATCCTATACAAGAGAATGATGTTCAACTTCTCAAAGCAGTACATTATTTGATAAATGTTTATTTAGCAAATACGTTAAACAGTAAGGAACATGGAAAACATATTGACTGCCTATGAATCCCTCTACATTTTGTAGAGTGTATTATGTTTACCCTGGCCTGTATAATAGTGTTTGGTGCCTAATATTTTCCTTGAACAGTAATAGTGCAGGGAATATTCTAAAAGTCATTAGTAGTGATGGGCCAATCTAACCTGTTAAATTTCACCAAAAATGCGCAAAATGGTGAAAAATTTGTCAAATGCATTGAAGTCTACAGACAATTTTTTTAACATTGGAGTGTATAGGTGTCTTTTTGGTGGTGAAAGCTGGTGAAAAATGTTGCACTAGTTGTATTAGCACCAAACACTGCTGACAATGACTTAACTATTAACAACTCCATAACAGAAGCCGCATAAGCAATGTAAAATAAACTGAACACTCTCTACATCATGATAAGCTTAAATGTAAATTCTACTACTTCTCCTCATATTCCTCATATAAAAAAGAATATGAATACTCTTAAGCACTTTCTTTATATTATGTTTATCTGTATTTCTTTTGGTAAACATAAGTATTACATGACAATTTGATATGCAGAGGTATATATGTATAGCCTGCTGCATGCAATCTATCTTGCAAAGCAACAAAGCCCATGGTGTTTGTAACAATATTATATCATTTCAAGTGGAATGGTGTGTTGTACATCTAAAATAAATATAAGTGACATGCAGAAATTTATTGGGGACTTAGTATTGTTCCTTATTACAGCAAAAATGTATCACCTAACATTATAAGTCATAAACAATGGATTGATTTCACAGAGCTTTTGATATAAACAGCAGCTGCTGCATGCAATGTGAATTTTAAAGGTCCCCAGAGAAATACATATAGTGGGGAAAAGACCATAAGAATAAAAAGTGAAATAACAACATTTGGAGAGGGAACCATGATGTCATTCCAGGAAATAGTGTCTATATCTTATAAAATGCAGTTTAGTACTCCATGATGCTAAAAATTGATTAACTGTAGACTTATCTGCCAAGATTCACTATCACATAGATAGTTGGTTTATGATTTTAGACTGTACCAAGTTTTTTCAAATCCACTCTAAAAAAATTAATTGAAACCTTAATAAACGACTTACTGTATAACAATTTTATATATTAATAACAATATTAATCATAATATTAATAACTAGATTTCTCATGCTTTGCAATGAAGCTATAAATGGACTCACCGTAGCTTACAACCTCTTCCAATGAATATAAGTACACATATTTTCCAATGAATATAAGAACACACATGTTTGGGACCTACTACCTGCAGAATTCATGCATGCAACAATTTTTAGACTTTATTACATATATTATTTTGATAGACGACAATTTTACATGTGCAATTTTTTTGCACAAAATTTTTTGCTGCCAAATTTTAGCACTTTAGTGAAACTATTCGCCAGTGGCAAAATAAGGTAATTTGCCAAAAATCCATGCCTAATGAATAAGTTCACCCATCACTATTCAAGAGCAAATAAATCACGTGGCAGCAAAAATGCGGCATTGTCTAGTTTATTGTAGGTTTAATCTCAAAGTATTTGGCTTGTCCAGTCCAGCCCATCAAAGATGGAGCTACTATGTCATGTTTTGTATATTTATTTATATATTAAAATGTAATTTAATGAAACTGTTTAAATTTGCTCAAGTGCAGTTAACCATATGAGGCAATTAGAGATTTAATTTAATTGTGGATCTTGCAGTAGACTGATCAACCCTAATTAATTTGTCTAGAGTTACAAAATAAATGCCAGTGTTTCTGAGGCTGTATTGAAGAAAGTATTCCTTCTACAGTTAGCAATGTATATTTTATTACATTGTGTTAACAGCAGTATAGACAGTGTTTGCTGATGGCTGTGATATAACAAAGAACTATCTAGATCTCTTTTTGCTAATAGAAGTTTAATGATACCATTGTGGGAATAAAATAACATTTATTAAAGGGCACAACAGACATTAAAATGTAATATTAGCTAATCTTGGAAATGTAAGTTCACATTAACTTGTACTGTGATGCAAGACTCTGTTTAACTGCTCTAAATCTTTCATTAACTTTACATGATATAAATAAACAAATTCTCTTTCTGAGCTGTGACCCAAGAGAATAGAAGAAAATGTTGTAATCACACACATAATAAATACTTCTTCACAATGTCCATGTTAAGGTTCACAAATGTGGGTGAATACACACACACACACACACACACACACACACACACACACACACACTGCCCTGTACAAATGTTTCACAGTTTCTAAAACAATGGTACAAAAAGTTTTGCCTTTCATTAAATATGTACACCATTCATGGACTATCTAAATATAAACATATTTTAGATTAAACACTTTTCGAAATTTACAAATTCTAGTAAATACATTTATCTATAAACATATTTGGATAGAACAATGCATAACTAAAGTGGCAGAATTAATTATGATTATGGCATGTCTACATTATTATCAGATTAAAAGATTTTTCATCTTCTTCAACTTTTAGATAGTAGGTTAATTATTATATGGGGTTATGTGGGTTTTGAATTGAATTATTTATTCAGTTGGACTTTCAGCAGGATAAACCAATTATTATTATTATTATAGTTTTAGTATAGTATAGTATTTTGGATGAAGGAATTTGCAAATGTATATGCTAACTGATTTTACAAATTTACATTATATTTATGTATGCATCCAATAGCATGGGAACTGTTATCTGAAATAAGGAAATGGCATTTCCCATAGTTCCCTGTTTTAACAAAAAGTTTTTATTTTGCTGCTTTCTCTCAATAATAATAAGTCAGGCACCTGACAAACATTATTATTAAAAAGTTATTTTATTTATTTTGATTAACTATACATTCTCCTTTCATCTTTTTTCAAATAAAATCGGGAACATTTTAGTCAAGCTACATTTAAACAAAGGAGCTTATGAGCATGTATTTGAATGCATAAATGATCATGTCTATTCAAAAATAACCCAAAAGGTTTCCAAGTTTTGCCAAACTGCCCCTAAGACTTTTAACTCATATTTAAAAGCTGGAGTATAGTTCAATACTAGCTATAACCTTCTTTTCCCTTCTAGCTGTTTCACAATATTGTGTATTTTTACTAATAATGGTCATTGTTTTTGTGTTATATTTTTTATGAAACTGAGTGTTTATTCATATAATCATCTTTTCTTCTCATTATTTCACAATATTGTGTAATATTACTAATAATGGTTTTTGTTTTTATTTGTTACACATTTTATCAAATTGAGTGTATATTCATTTAATCATAACCATTCTGCATTTTAAATATACTTCATTTTAAATATTGATTGTAAGTGAATTCAAAGAAACAACTGTAAAGTCTATCTAAAACTTGACATTCTATTCCATAACTCCCTTGCATTCCTGTTCTATAACATTTATTGATACCTTTAATACCATTTTAAAAGTACACTGTATTTGGTTTAGTCTGCACTGCCTTCAAAACAATCAGATTGCAGTGCTTTGCAGATATTGATTTAGATGCTGAATTGATATACTAAGCTGATTTTTAAGGGCTTTAGGTTTTCATGTTTGCAAACTCAAGCAAAACATTATAACAAATTGGTTAAACTTAAAATTATTTATCTACTTAAATTATTCAGGGTCAGATTTACTATAACCCTGAAGGATCCCCAGCTGTTTGAAGTCTTCCTAAGTTACAATACAGTTGCCTCTCAGTCAAGAAAGTGTTAAGTAAATGGCTGCATTTATCAAATCTGACATGCTAATTCATAAGAATGTGTTTGACCCAGTGAAGCAGTTGAACATATTCTGTTCTTTAACATCCATCCAAACCATTAATACCTAATGCAAATTGAAAATGGGGATTTGCTAAAAAGAGAATAGCGGGTAATTTTTTTAACAAAGTATTAACTGTCATTACTACTTGGTAAAAAATACACAATATTCATAAATTGATCATTAAAGGGGTTGTTCGCCTTTAAATTAACTTTTAGTATGATGTAGAGAGTGATATTCTGAAACAGTTTGCACTTGGTTTTCATTTTTTAATTATTTGTGTTTTTTATTTAGTATTTGACTCAGATTAACATAGCAATCATGTATTGCTACAGAGACTGTATTTGAATATGAGAGGGTCTGAATAGAAAGGTGTATAATAAACAGTAGCAATACTATTGAATGTGCAACCCCACAGAACATTATTTATTTAGATGCGGTCACTGGCCCCAAATGAAAATCTGGAAAAAGTCAGAAGAAGAATATAAAAATATTATAATAATAATTCAAAAACTATATAACAAGAAATAAAAACTGTGAAGGCAAATTGAAAAGTTTCTTAGAATTAGCCATTCTATAACACACTAAAACGTAACTAAAAGGTGAACCACCTATTTAATATCTAGTTGGTACCTCAAGGGTCTGTGATTGGTCCACTGTTCTTTTTATTTTTCCATGAAAGGCACAGTAAGACCAAAAGGAAAGTGTTTTTAAGTAATGATAATATACTGTACTGTTATGCTGCACAGATACAACTGGTGTGTTTGACTCAGAAACACAACTAAAGTCTATATAAACAAGCTGATGTGTTGCCATGGGGCATCCATTCAAGTATAGGACCCACAGTAGATACCAGATAAGTTCTTTAGAATCCCATTATATACTACAGAGTTAATCTGTTATCTGCAGAGTATCCTGTGCCTTTCTCCTTTTTACACAGCTGCCTGTTTATATAAACTGTAGTTGTGTTTCTGAAGAAAACAAACCAGTTGAACTAGTGCAGGCCAACACTGCATTATATTGTCCTTCCTTCAAAACATTTACATTGTTGTTCCTTTAATGGCCATGGAGTTGGCTTCATAAATTGCATCTCTTTTTTTGTTTGTGATACTAAATTAAGCAAAACAATATATTCCATGCAGTATCTAACAGAATAAGTCTAAAGCAACTTGACTTTTTGAGTTTTCTTGAAAGCATTTTCTAAACTAAATTCTAGTACTGTACTGTATATCAAGACTGAATAAAAATCTTTACAAGGTTAAAGAACAGAATCTTTATATGTAAAGTGGTTTGAATAAAGGCAGCAAATTAACAAATGATTCACACTGTTTCATTGATGATCCCATTGATAATTCTAAGTTAATGGATATGCGTAAAAAACAACATGCTAGTTTTCAACTGCCCCCTTACTTCCGCTTTCCATCCCGCCCCTCTCCCCTTTGAAGTCTCTGCTCTTTCCTGCACTCTGGGTGACTGGTGTGTGGGAGATATGCATAACTATGCACCTGGGCAGCATGCCTCCCCTGAATTTCTGCTGCCCTAGGCCTGGGCCTTTGTGGCCTTGCCACAAATTCGGGCCTGGTTGAGTCATAATTTCAACAAAATATATTATTGCCAACACAGAAATATGTTGCAATTAAAAAATACATTTGAAAACCCTTAACCTAAAAACACTAGTCAATAAGCTTTTTAATATGAACTCTCTTTTTTCAATCTCTACCTCGAGATCATATGTACCTTTGCATGTATTTTATGAAATGTTTAAAAAAAGAAACATTTTCTACATAATTCATGTATTGCTTAATGAGTTTTGAATCACTTTAAAGTTCCTTGTAAAGTTCAAAACTGTCTTTTTGTCTTACAGTCACCTGCAGTTGCTAGCAAGCTGATTAAGAAAAGAAACATTCCAACATTATAGCTAACACAAATGTATTGCATTTCCAATACATAGGGGCAAATTTACAAAATTCAAATGAAGAGATTGAAGTTCGACTGAATTCGATCGAATACCGATCGTACGATTTTTTCAGAGGATCAAATATGCAAATTTAGCCACTTCGCTCATCGAACACCGAATATTCAATGATCGAAGGATTTTAAATTTATTCGAATGCCTACTTTGCCAGATTGAACCGAATACCAATAGAAGCCTATTGGAACCCTCCCATAGGCTTCTTTTGCAAACACCTGCTCGAATACCATTCGTACGATCGAACGCCTTGATCGTTTGAATCGTACTAATTTTTCAGAGGCTCGAAGGATAAAGTATGATTTTTTTCGTGAAATCAAACGATCGGTATTTGATCGTACGATTTCATCGAGAAATCGAATATCGAGGAAATAATAGGCTAAAACTATTCGATAAGCATTTAATAGTCGAATGCTTATCGAATTTCGAGGGGATTCGAGGGATTTTTAGGTGAATTATAGTAAATTTGCCCCATACTGTACAAATTGTTTAGCACTTACATAATAAAACTAGTATAAAATATTTTGCATGGAAACGAAACCAAGCTTGATAAATGCATTATTTAGTCAGTAAAGTAAAGTGCATTAGTTGGCCAGCATAGTAGAGTGAAAGAAAACCAGAAGATAAGAGTTACATCATTCACCCAGAATAGGTTTGTCAATCCATGTGAACACTTGCATGAAACCCAGTGTGTAACAGATTTTATCACATATACAGTAGCATACCTATCAAAAACATAATCCATTTGCCCATAGCAGAGCTCAAGGGAAAGCATGGAAATGTGAAGGTACCAGTGTGACGTCCCAGAGCACGGGACTGGTTTATGGTCACATAAGAAGCACGCAGGCAGGTAACAGTACAATGAAACTTTAATAACAAGCAATCCCTTTATGCATCTGGTAGGGAACAACTGCTCAACAGGAGCACAAGTCAGTGTGTAATTGGGGCCTAATCCCTTCAGGCAGCACTTGGCCCCAGGCAACAGTCACACACAAGATTCTCATATAAGATTCATCTCTAGTCTCTTTCAGGCAGTCCAGCAAGAGGGAAAGTCAGTGTGAGTATTCCAGTTGCACTTGTGTATAACAGGGTAATAGATGAAGAGTCCAGGAACATAACATGGGGTGCAGCTCTGAGGAATCACAGTCTAAAAGGAGGGTACGCTTATCCCAGTCTGTTGTGCAGCCACCAGCCCACACTGCCACAAGTCTTTTTTGTAACCTCCTTTTCAGGCCCTCCCCCTCCCTCCTGATGTCTCAGAGCATACAGCTTCCTGCCTCCCAGCCCACCCCTTCAAGCCTGCAGCTTCCAGCATCAGAGCTCTTGTCACAACCAGATAATCTTAAAGTAAACTGATATTGTAGAAGACATTGTAACAGGTTTCATAAAATGCCCCCTTGGATAAACAGCATGACTGTGAGAAACTTGCCTGGTGGTCTGCTTCCTCCAAAGCCTTTCTAGCGTGTGCACTACATCATTTCACCAATTCCGACTATATTCAGCGTGGCTGCGTCTGATGTCATTGTGGCAGTGCGAAATTCAACTTTGCAAGTGCCTTTTGTACACTGCCCAATTTAAAGATCCATTCGTACAGTACTTCCTGGGGTGCGATTTCTGTGTGTGCTGCGAAGTTGACCCTACCTGATCCTGACCTAGACCTGTTTGCTGCCTGTCCTGACCTCTGCCTGTACTTTGCCTGTAGTTTGACCTGTCTTTACACTGTATGTTTGGTATTCTGACCCACCTGTGACCCAGACTAGGCTCTTATCTCCTGATATTGTACCACTATGCCCATTTGGTGTTGACCCTGTTGGTGACCTTGACTACGCTCTTTTCTCCTAATACAGTAATGCTCTGCCCTTTTGGTGTTGACCCAGTGATTCTGACTATGCATCTTTTACTCCATTCCTGTACCACAAGTGGTTCCCTTGCCTGCCCAGAACTCTCTCCCTGGTCCTCTCATGCTAAGACCTGGTGGCACCTTCTCCCAAAGTGAAAGGTGGCTGTTAAAGGCGGAAGACTGAGCCGCAACAGGGGATTGTTCTGGGTTTGGGATACCAATCGTAACAATAACAAAAAAAATCAAAAGGCTAGTAGAAATTTTGTTTTGTGGGCTTCTGGCAGATAAAAGTCTGTGGTAGTGATGGCAGAATGTACTTTGGAATACTTTCTATACTACCATTATGCACTCATGCTCACAAAATGCAAAACCATCTCTCAAATGACAACTACTGCACAAGAAAGAAAAGTGGTGCACAGACTACTCTTGATGGATAAAACAGAGCCCTAAACAATGTATTAGCTGGATACAAAGGAAACTACACAAGCTGGAGTAGGACCACTTTTGATGAAACTGTCAAGAATGAAATCAAAGGTTAGGAGAATGGTTTTTCATTTGGCTTCTGGGAGAAATTGTGTGACTCAGATTGTTACTTTGAGGTAATGAATAGACAGATTTATCAGTGCAGATGAACACATGAGCTTGTCATAGAAGGTGTTAGTCTGCTAATAAATAGCACTTTTTCAAAGAAGTATTAGAGCTGACACCCTTCCCCCAATCATCAATCCGAAATGCAAATTAAAAGTAGGAAAGAAGATTAGCACAACTACTTCATGTCCTGAAACAAATCAGTAAAGATGGTAGGATAGACTCATTTACATAATGACAGACACAGACTAGCTTCTGCATGGGGACAAAACAGGTGATATGTGTGTGGTATTAAGGTACTATGGGTATTTAAAACTGTATATAAAACACAGTACAGC
>CM044436.1:79178839-79226578 GCA_024363595.1 Xenopus borealis
CGAATCGTGGGAATTCGCCGCGAATTCGCCCCTGGCGAATAAATTCGCCCATCACTAACCATCACAAAAATGGGGGTTCAAGGCAAGAGATGTAAAAGGGCAATATTTACTTAAATATATATACCAGTTTGGTAAGATTCTTTAATGTCACTTAATTTGATATAAATTATCTATTGCTCAAGTATTCATTTTTCGGGGTATAGTTTTCCTTTAAAGCTTAAATGGTGCAGAAGTGTATTGATTCTTCTCTTTTCACTACTTTATAAGCTCAGTCTTTACTTATGTATGAATACACATTTAATTTGGTTATTTGGTCTTTTTCACATCTTAATTGCTTTGAGGTAAGATTTAAACAAAACAAATACATTGTTAAGCCTATTTTGCAAGATCACTGAAAATGAGGATATTTTACTGCATACTTTTTTCTAAATAAAGCCATTGTATTAATTCAAACAGTTTTTCTGTTCTTTTGTACCATTATTAACCATTATTAAGGATATATTTTATGTCCATAACTAAATCAGATTAGCACATGTATTTACAACAAGAACATGCTGAGTGGTAAAGAATGTAAAATCCTATTTGTGTGATGAAAGTACATAATATATATCTCAAAACACATGCTAGGGCATTTTTATCATTATCGAAAATCTTGCACTACCGCGCTCTCATGCACTTAGTCAGTTTTGGACAACGCAGGAATATTATTATATGAATATATACCTTTTATATTACCCACACTTGAAAGCCTGTGATTTTGTAGATTGTCCAATATGCAGTCTTCTGCAAGTAACTAGCAGGCATTCCATTTTATTGGGGCACTTACTGAAATTACAGGGCTGTGTTTAAATCTATGCAGTTACTGCACCTTTTAATGTTTGCAGTGTAGGCTTTAATTTTATAAGGTGATGATATTTCCAAGTTCAGACCTCTGGAATATGAAATGGAGGTACAAACAACAAATCATATTTACTGATTTGCTGCTGATTTTGCTCTGGATTATTTAATGCACAGACCAAGGGAGATATAGCCTTTCCTTGCATATCCTCATTATTCCAATTAGGTCTATATAAATGAATTTAATTACTGAAAAAATACATCATAAATAATAAAGGTGGATAAGAACAGACATATATACAAGAGTATAATATGTTTAGATGATGTTTAGACAAAGCATTCAACCAAGACTGCAAATGTTTTTCATACAGTAGTAAAATTTGTTCTGATACCACACAGTACAAGGACCATACACTCAGCACAGTGTGTCACAGCATTCATTTAAATGTAAAAAGGGACGATAATTATATTTTTAATGCAGTGATTGTAATAAGGATGTTTTAATGTTTGCTGCATACATTTCTAGAATTTCTTGCTAATGAGTCACACCAGCAAAGAATAAGTCAGATTGTAACAATAGTAATGCTTCAAGTCATCAAGCAATCTTAGGGGCAGATTTATCAAGGGTGGAAATTTCAAGATTATGAGAGTTTCTAAAAACTCCTATAAACTCGAACTTTGAAAAAAAATGATCAATCGAAATGTATTAATAAATTAGATTTTTTTTTTAATTCGGGTGAATAGGATTGACCTGCAAACTTGAACCAAATTCGATTCAAATTCGATCTAATTTGATTTGAGTTTTTGCACACAAAATGTTTTTTTTTTTTTTTCAAAAGTCCACAAAACGACTCTAAAACACCAATTCAGCAGGTTTTATATTGTGAATAGTCAAATTTGAATTAAAATCAAATCAAATTACACTAAAATAAACTCAAAATATGAATTCAAAAATTCACATTTTCAATTTGACCCTTGATAAATCTGCCCCTTAGTGGTTGGTGAAGCTGCTGCTGCTTCCAAGACATGGCAGCAACCAATACATCACCAATACAACAAATTGTACCAGTTTAGAGAGTTTGCAATTGAGCTTACTAATTGATTACAGGGAAATATGAGAGGGTGTATAATGAAAGCAATATGCTGATGCTTCAAGGTAGCGTATATTTGTTTATACTGACAGTTTCACAAGCAATTATGCAAATCATTAAAACCTGACGCTATATTTATTGTTGGCAGGAGACACATCAAAATCTATGTAAATGAGCAATTAGAGGCTCATTATATCTTGTGTAGGTATATACCAAGCTCTTATCTGGTGTGACAATCATTGCAGAGGTTTCAATATTGCCATGTTTTATTATCTGCTTGAAATTTTTTTCATTTGAATTATCATTTCGACCCTTGATTAGTGATGGGCGAATCTCCCGAGAGTACTGCAGGTGTGGGAGTGATATCACCACCTGGGAGGAGGGAAGCTCTCTGCCAAAAGCCGGAAGTGAGTGTGTGTGAGGTAACTAAGGGAGAGCTGTGAAAAGAAGAGTTTGGGATACACTTCTGAGACAAGTCTCTGGGGGACTGAGGAATGGATTAACTGCCTAAGTGGGACTAAAGCATTACTGGAGAAAAAAAGGCCACTGTGGCCAGTGGGCCAGTTAACAAGGCTAGTCTAATTTATAAGCACAACTTGCAAGTTTCTGTTAATTTTGTCACAAGCTATTACTTGTTGAAACACTCCATTGTAAATAAAACATATGGATTTGTGTTAAAGTTGCCAGCAGTCTTTGCCTTTCTATGGTGTCAAGTTTTGTTGAGACTACGATTTGAGAAAATGTCCACTATATATATATATATATATATATATATATATATATATATATATATATATATATATATATATATATATATATAGTGTGTGTGTATGTTTGTGTATCTTTATAATATAATATAAAAATTATTTAATCTTCTTTTTAGATTAAAAAAAATCCTAAATATACATCAAGACGTACATATGATATACAGTGCAATCATACAGACACAATACATGTAATGGCACTAAAATGTCTAGGGTCCCTCTCAAGAGCACTTCAGATAATATATAGTTTTAGTAAAGGGTGAAATTTCCTCTGTTCAAACTGAGTACCAAGGAAAGGCACTTAAAAAGCTTGTCTTGTTTGTAGAAAGGCAATTTCTATAGTAGATCAGTGCAAGGAAGGAAAGTAAGGTGCATAATGCCTCAGCCCCATATGAAGAGAGTAAATGACACTGGCCATTTTCGTATGGTTTGGAAAAAAGCAATAATAAAAATAAGCATTTCTACATGTGACAGAATGTTCAATAGAATAGTTTGCTGCATGGAATTAACACTGTTTTATAAATTTGTGTAAGGGTTCCTGCTAATTTTCGCCTGCGTCGAGTTGAGCGCAGGCGTAAATGCGCAAGCGTGAATGCACCGGCGCGCGTCCTAACGGGCACGCACATCAATACGCTGGTGCGCACAGGCGTGCGTCCTGATGCCATCATGCCAGCGTCCGTTTGGCACCAATCTGGGCCTATTTAAGGGATCTTTGGACTCTGGACTCTTGCCCGATTATAGGTTCACGTTTGCTGTTCCTGGGTGTGCCTATCTTGACTTTCTTACGGATTTTGCTCGTGTATGACCCTGCTTCGTTTTTGGACTTGTGATTCTTTGCTGCCTGAACCAACCCTTTACCTGGATTTCGACCACATCTTGTTCTTGACCCCCGACTGTACCATGTACTTGGACTGGCAATCGGACTGCTGCTTCCTTCTTGGTCCGCAACTCCACCAGAGCCTTCGGCCCTTACAATTTGTCATTGTCATACAAAAAATTTGTCATACAAAAAAAAAATCTATATGTGAGATGCAAATGACAGTCAACCTTTTCAAAATCTTTTAACATGAGAATTTTTTTTTACCTAGGAAAACCAAAATATGTCTGTATTCCATGCACTTATACTACTGTAAATATTACTTATTTGCTTAAAATTTGAGATCACATACCTGTATATCATAAACATATCTTTTTTAAAAAAACAACTGATTAGGAAAGTTTCATATAGACAGATAGACAGAGATGAAAGATAGATAGATAGATAGATAGATTGATAGATGATAGATAGATAGATAGATGATAGATAGATAGATAGATAGATAGATAGATAGATAGATAGATAGATAGATCAAAAACTCAAAGCACAGTACTAAATATTCATAACACTGCATCAAAAAGCCATATTTATAGAAAATACAAATACTGACAAATTGAAATGTTCTATACCAAACTGCCAAAACTGTAAATCCTTGCTAAGTTTGGTGATTTTTTCCCAACAAAAGTGCTAAAAATCTGTTCAAAACTTCCATCTAATCTCTCAAAAGTTATTTGATACATAGATTAAAGATCATAAAAATAAATGCTAAGATTGCTCCGACTAGGTCAGATACCCAAAACTACATGGTATGAGGGGTCCCTAAAATAAATATAGTGAATTTAGAAATATTTTCAAACTTTCATAACCTGCCAAATTGTGTAAAATAAACATGGTAATTAGGGGGTGTGGCCACAAAAAAATGAGCATGGTCAAAAAAATTTGCCACGCTACAGGCACCAAAATTTTAATTCCAAAATGTTGGGAGGTATGCTTTTCCAAGGGAGATGGAAGCAGAAAAAGCACATTTACTGGGGGCTGTATTTCTGAAATAATATCGACATTAAATTTAATATTATATTTTTTAATTCACAAATGGCATTTCTTTTCACCTGAGCTATTTGAAAAATCCACAATATGTTTAAAATGGCATCTTCAATTTCTATGGAATTTTGTTAAAGCAATTTTTACTCCTATGAGTCTCTTTTATGCCTCTGATCATTTAAGCTACTTTTCTGACACTGAACATAACATGGCAAATAGTGAGCAACTGAAAGATTGATGCATTTTTCAAATGCACACTTTTATGGGGCACTTATATTACAACACTACGCATTTTTATATCAGCTCAGTGAAGCACAGAATACATAGTCAAGAAAATGCAGATAAAATATACATAAGAACTTATATGAAAGCTCGTAAATGGTTACATTTTTAGTCTTTCAACTATAAGTAAACCACATTTTTTACTTGATTTCAGAATACGTTAGTAGCACCTGATGATATAAAAAACAAATACATTTCCATCTTCACAATTTGTAGTTGGTTCTCCACAATTTTACTAGCGATAGGAGCAGTAACATTATTTTTGCAAATATTTTTAGAGAAAAGCTTTCTTTCAGTGACAGTAAAAATAAAGTGTATGTTGCGCAAATATGAATAAAAATAAAGAAAAATTCCGAGATACACTAGGGTGGTTATTTATCAAGCTCCGAATTTATCTCCATATTTTAATTTAGAAACTCCAAGCAAATCCATGTTTTCCAAAAATGTTATTTGTGGCAAAAAGTCAGATTTCCCAGATTTCTTTTCCAAAAACTACAAATTTTTCGGAGTTTTACCCCAAAAGCTCAGATAATATTGTGGAATTGCACGAAACCCAGCGCACATCAAAAAATCAATAGGACTTCTCCCCATGACTTTACTGTATATACAACCTCGGCAGGTTTGAGATGCCGGATTTTAATATTCAGAGTTTTTCATCCTCGGGGTTTAATATATCCCGAAAAATTTGTGATTTTAAAAAAGGTCTATTTAAATAAAAAACATGAATTTTTCGCATTTTGGGAATTCGGAGCTTAATGAATAGCCCTCATGGTGTTAGCAAACATTTACAGCCCTTATCTAGAGTTACGGTTGTTATCACTGTTTTGATTATTGACTTCCAAGCTAGCCACATACATTTCAATATTGGTTTGCTAACTTTCTTTCTTTGGATCAAAGTAGCCAGCCATTGATTGGTGATATGGGGGGGCCTGTGAATTCAAAATATTGGACTCAATCCATATACAGTACACCCATGTTTCTATCTGTGTATTTATAATTTACATTTATGACAAGCTCTCGTTGATAAGTCTCCAAAGTAATACTCTTATTTACTCATTATAACCACAGAGAATGCAGTTTGATTACCTAAATATCTGCATTAGAATGAGTTGTTTCCCATTCCAACTCTAAGCTTGCCATTGGCTCATTCTCCACATATATATTATATTGGATTATATATATGGACTGACTATAACCCACCTCCCTCATAGAAAGGCTCAGTGAGCAAAAAATTGCTTTTGTTTATGTGCATTAATGCGATAAAATATACACAGTAAAATACAGTTGCTCTTTTGCTATAGAAATATTTGATTATCATTCATAAATAAGCTGCATTTATGCATTTTCCTTGCAAAAACAACAAAGGGTCGCTATACAAGGACCAACTCAACCATTTTTCCAACCAAACTGCTGTCTTTCATAAAAACAGCATTCTTCCTGATTTGTTGGACCCTTGAAATACTATAGCAACATACTGCAATTCCTCAGAAAAAATGAAATCTGAAAAATGTTCATATGGTAATCATTGTTTTCTTTATCTTTTTTTTTTTCTTTAATTATATCATAGTTAATTATTCAGATTTTCTTTTGTTTTCATAGTCATTAACTGAGAGAAAAATCCATTCTTTATTATTCAAACTTTCATCAGGGGCTATATTTCAATACCTATAAAGAAGTGTAGGACTGTTCCCACTAACCAAGAAATATGTTTTTTCTAAATCTCTTAATTAGAAATATAGTTATACTTGGAACTTAATCAAGTTTGTAGCATTGTAGGGATTTCATTGGGCCCAGTAAGCAGTGCTCTTTTACTTAACCTTCACCTAATAGATTGTAAGCTCTTCAGGGCAGGAACCTCATCCCAACTGTGTATTAAGCTTTTATCACTTAAATATATATTTTTAGTGATGGGCGTATCTCCCCATTTTCGCTTCAACGGAAAATTCGCGAAACGAGTCGCGGCACGCTTTTGACGTGCTGCGTCGTTTCAGTCGCGTTGTTTTCGGTGCGCGTCACGTCGTTTTCGTCGTGTCGCGCAACTCGTTTTTTTGGCGAATTTTCGGCAGGCGAAATTTCGCTGGCGTTTCACTAATTTATTCGCTGGCAGCGAATCGCGGGAATTCGCCCCTGGCGAATAAATTCGCCCATCACTATATATTTTCACTTTCTAACTATACCCTGTTTATGTTTATAATTTTTTTTTTACAGCTCCACATATCTACCTTGTGCTTTACAAGGTCTAAAAACGTATATACAGTACCTTTGGTATAAAACAACTAAATATTTTTGCAAACCTCTTCTAGTAGTAGAACTTACAGGATCATTTTACTTTGTACATGTACTAGCTATTTCAATTCTCGTGAATCAAATGAAGACCCACCCAGGCAATATTGAATGATGTGTCACAGTTTGGTTACTGTCATAAAAAGCAAAAATGTTTCTGCTTGAACCTGAAGTACATATTATTCTGACATTGAGTAAAGCGGTTCATTGTTGTATAGAAGTGATTTACATATTTTAAATTATAGTGTCTTTCACCTGACTGAAGATGCACATTTCTCATTAACTGTATATTTTATCTCTATGTATTCTGTGTATTCACATTCTTTTGATGACAAACACATAAATCAGTTTATGCATTTTGTCTTTAAAATGAATTGGTCTGTATTTTAAAGAAGAGGTTTATCTGTATGAATAGGTTCTTCCAATATAGTTTTAAGGATCAGTAATGACAATTTTTGAGTACTTTTTACTTGACATATCACTTGTTTCTATTCAGTGTATGCAATCCGTATAGAATTAATAAAGGCTTATTTATTAATGCTGTTATGCAGTGTATTTGGAACCTGGGGCTTTTCCGGATAAGAATTTTCTTCTGGAATTTCAATCAGTATACTTTAAGATTTAAACATTAAATAAACCCAGAAGGATTGCTTTGCTACCATTATGGATTCATTCAGTGTAGTTACCATCAAGGTACTGTTTTATTATTACAGAATATAAGGATATACATTTGTGCTGTCCCAACAGTTAAAAGTTCATCATGTTAATGTATATGTTTATTGCTTATATGCTTGTTACACTGCCACCTAGTGACCAAAGCTATTTGGCAGGCTCTGTATTTCCTTGTTTGTAAACCCTCCTCCTATTCCTTCCCTATGTGTGATGTCAGTTGCTCCCATCATTCTCTTGTATTCCTGCCCTTCATCAGAGAGGAGATTCAGCTCAGAGGTTAGTAAAGGAATATTCTTTTTGACCTGCTGCACTTATTCATCCACTGCTTCATTTGTCCATTCACCTCAAATAAAACAGCTTTGTGGTGAGTTCAGCTATCTGGCAAAGATTGCCCTCAGTGGTTGTTACAGCTCCATACAGGCCCAACAGGGAAGTTTCACGGGGATTCAGCCATTATTACAGCAAATGGAGTCAGAATAACATTTTTAAAAATTAGAATTATAAGCTTCCCTTGTTCTCCAATATTCCCCTAAAATCCTATAGGTAAGTAAACATAGAGCTACACTTAAAGGGCAATTAAAGTCTAAATAAAGAAATAGCTAGAAATGTTGTATATTATGTTCTTCTGTACCAGCTCAAGGCACCACATCCCTTTAGAAGTAACGATCTTGTCTCCAAATATGCCCCAGTAGCTCCCCATCTTCTTTTCTACTGATTCACTGATTCACATGCTCTGTGCTGCTGTCATTTACTGAGCTTAGGGACCCACTTACAATATACAGTACACGTAGAATATAAATGTCACAATCTAAGGCTGATTCGCAATTAATACAGATAATTACTACATGGCAGCATCGAAGCTAGCACACTTAGCATCAGAATTTAATAATCATCCCTGTAGCATCAGCTTATATTACAGGTCAACCTAATTTTCTCCTGGATAATTTGTGATGACCCCTAAGCTTAGCTTCTCAACAGCTGCTCAGAGCCCACTGAGCATGGGAGTGTCACACGCACTTTCCAAGATGGTGACCCTCTGTGACAAGTTTGAAGTCCTGATTCATAATAGCTATTGAGAAGCTGAAAGTTTAGGCTGGTGCAATAACTTCAGTATAGAAAATATGGCATTTTTAGCAATATTAATTTTTAGGGTTTAGTTCTCCTTTAATCTTTGATTAACTAAGGTTAACTTATCATCTGCATTGATCATCATAATCACCATTGACAAATATGTATTATAATAAATATTTGTCTTGTTTTTTTCTTTTACACAAGTGGAAAATAATGTTGGTGGTAAGAAAAATTATATGGCAGTACATCTGCCATCAAGTGTATGTGGCTGTGTTAAAAGTTTTCTATGGAGAATTGTGATAACATTTATTCTAAAGATTATTACACAGCTAGAGCATGGCTATTTCAAATAAAGCATTGCATTTTAGCAAGATACGATATAACTATAACTGTAAATAATTAGTACAATTTATTGCTCTATTACTCACACAGATAAATCACATTTCATAATTCATTCAAATATGCTGTGCTACACATCTATACACATACATTATTTTTTTAAACAAGGGTAAGCAGCCAATACATAATCTCTCTTTATTAATATTGTGTATTCCTAAAGTGTATACTATTTGAATGATTACACTGCCTGAAGTCCCTTATCAATACTGTGGTCCCTTCACTAAAGGCAACGTAGAGCCTGGGGGAGAGCTACTCCCTTCTATCCTCCTTGGTGGAGCTTGAGCTGCTCTTACTATCTTTCCTCTCTGACTCACTTCCACTAGAAAGTGCTATAATGAGATATAACCTATACACTGGCTTTACCTCGTTCACGGGGTCCCTGTATCCCCGACTTCTCTAAAGGTGTATGTCCCTTTAGGGCCGAACGCTTCTGGGGCATTGTTGACTCCCAGGCTCAGTGGATCCTCTGCCCAGATCAACTGCTGCAGGCCAAAGAGGAAGTGCCCCTCCCTGCAAGCACTTTTGTTACAGCACTGCAGGGGGTGGTCACAACCTGTAGCCAACAAATATGTTATATGGGATTTAACCCAGGAAAAAGGAAGGTACTAGCAAGGGAATGAAGCCATAAGGGCCATGCTACTTATGGGTCCCTACATAAACTTAAACAGAGGTTATCCATATAAGATTTTGGATAGAGCAGATAAGGTTGGGGCCCAAAAAAAGGTGAGAAAAACTAAGAGCCAGAGAATTACCTTTGTCACTCAGTATGATGCACTGAGTAGATATATGAATGTAATTCTTAAGAAACATTGGTATTATTACGTGGAGCTAGTGATGGGCGAAACGGGCGCGTTTCGCTTCGCCGAAAAATTCTCGAATTTCCAGAGAAATTCGCAAATTTTTCGCCGATTCGCGAAACGAGTCGCGCGTCATTTTTGACGCGCGTCGCGTCGTTTTTGACGCGCGTCGCATCAAACGCGTCGCGTCGCGGCATTTTCTGCATTTTTGCGAATTTTTGGGGCAGTTTCGCGAATTTATTCGCCAGCGGCGAATCGCGGGAATTCGCCACTGGCGAATAAATTCGCCCATCACTACGTGGAGCATATCTGATGGTAAAACAGTTCGCCCAGCCACCATTAATATCTTATAAAAAGGGAAACACTATTGGTTCTAATTAGAACTATGACTCGTAAAGAAGGATACATTTTTGGGAGCAAAAAACAATGGTATGTACCCATGCTTGAATTGCAAGCAATGTAGATATGTGATGAAGTGAAAAACCTTTGAACATCCTGGTACGGGAGAATCTATTCAGATACAAGGATATCATACCTGTCTAACACAATTTGTAGTATATGTGATCGTATGCCCTTGTGGCATGATCTATGTTGGAGAGACTGTTCAAAAGATAAAATCTTGGATTTCCCAACATAGATCAACAATCAAGTTGGGGAATATGGGATTAACACTCTCCAAACATTTTAAGGAAAAAGGATACACGGCAGAACAGTTGTGATTTATGGTATTGGAGATGGTACCCCCACTAGAGATAGGGGGGGATTGTGAATTACGATTAAAATAAAGGGAGGGAATACATTGAATTCCTTGCACCCACACGGTTTAAATAAGGATTATAATTAATATACGTTTGTTTAAATTGTATAGCTGTATTTATATGCATATACTTTGCTATTTATACTTTATTTATTATATACAACAGACATGGTTTGAAACCTATCGAATGTGTCCTTGAATAACTGATATGTCACTTCCTAGGATGGACTATAAGAGATCTGATTTGCTTTTCATTATTGTACACATGGCTTGAGAAAGAGCCTATTTGGGCTCGAAACATTGATATTTACAATGTGCACATTATGGTAATGTAACTTTTAAATTTTCAATACAATTTTGATAAACTATCGAGTGCTGTGTTGTTTGTTGGCCGGAGACCTCAGTGGACGTGCACCGTGAAACAAGAAGTGAAGCGTGAGTGCAGTTGTGTGCATATATATATATAGTGTATATATAGTGTATATACTCTATATGTTTTTTTCTCTGTAATAATAAAACAGTACATAGTAATTGACCTTAACTAAGATGACATTATTCAGTATTGGTGGTAAACAATCCTTCTGGCTTCAGTTAATGTTTACATGCTTTTTAACAGACTTAAAGGGTACCTGTTAGGCAGAAATATTTTCCCAACCAAAGGTGGGGGCTAGTAGAGCCGGACTCCGGCTGGGGGTAATTAGTTTTTTTTAATTGCTCCCCACCAGCACCTGTCTTGCTACCCATGAGTATAGGAAAGAAAATTTCATCACCAAATCAAAATTGCTGATGTGGTTTTTTTTGGTTCTAAACTTTATAATTGTCAGGATGATTCTACAATATAATTTAGGGTCCTTGAGAAAATATTTAAGAAATCTAATGTGATATGACTCTTTACTTTAATATTTACTTCTCAATCTGGTGGTCACATAGGAGTGAACTTTCATCTCTGCTTTTATAGTTACTGATGGCCCACAAAACGCTCCTTAAAAGGTTTATATGAAGCTCTAGGTCAAAACAGCAGATGATAATGTTCACAGACTGTCCAATAAATATGACAAATGAAAAAATTAAAAAGTAAGAAGTTCATGCCCTAATGGTTATATTATGAGGTGTTTCAAGTATGCCAAATGATATTCATATTGAAGTTACAGTAGGTGGATATATCATTGTATCATAGAATGTAGTTTGATGCAAGACTTTAATAGTACTATTGAAACCAAAGATGAAGTAAAAATATACGCACCTAATAATATTCCCTCATTTTATATAGTTGGAAGATACACAAGGGTCCATTTAATTGAGGCAGGATACAAAATCCAAAAATAAGCGACACACCACCATGACTTTTACACTTTAAATCTTGCTCAAGGCTGTGCCTCCCTAGTGAATGTAGCACTGCCTGCATTCAAAAGCACTGTGACTCTTTATGTGTAGGCGAGGGGAGACCTGTAGGCATTGTCATTCATTCCCTTTGGTTTGTTCTGCTTGGAAAAGGTCCAAGGTTCAAGATGCACTCAAATCCCATTTTGGGATTTTGGACATCTATAAAGTTTCAAAACTTGACATTAGAGTTCAGTAACAGCTGAACTCCACTGGGTTCCTGTTGTGCAAAATGTTATTCTTACCTAATTTTGGTAATGAGTATGGGACTCTGAAGTAATCTTCATAAAATTCTAGGAGTCGCTTTGTGATATTAAGGGCATAATCTCCAGATCCTCTTCTTATGGCATCAGGACGTGCATACAATCTCACCTGTTTTGGGGCAATACATACATGTCAGCAGGTATAAATTAAAAGTACAGAAACAGAACACTCTCCTAAAAACAATGCACAATACAATACCATAGTTAAAGAATGCATTCAGGGAAAACGTGATTTTACAACACTACTACGATAGATTTAAGTTAAAATGTAGGTATGGTCAAGCCTGGATTTGTGGCAAGGCCAAAAAGGTTCGGGCCTAGGGTGGAAAAAATTTATGGACAGCATGCCTTCCAGTCTCACAGTAAGGTGCACTAATACCTAATAAGGTGTAATAATTGGAGTTTTTTTTTCAATAATGGCTCATGGTAATACTTTTATTAAACCCAATAGCTCATTACAGAACTATTTAAAACTACAAAACAAAGAACTGTTCTACTGTTTAGACCGATGTCGAATGTTGAACCCAATATAGTATACAAGACCGCTTTATAAACTATAATTCCGTATATTGAAGCTTTGTACAAGAGAAATCATGGGAACTAATCAACTCAATGACATAATACTTGTTCTTTATTCTTACTCTGGATATTCTCATATGTATTACCTAATATCAGACTCTTTTTTTTTTTTATTGTAGCTAGGGGCACCATATGCTATTCAGCTACTAGATAGCTAGATCAAATCTCTGCTTTGGATGTGCTTGTTGGGAGTCTGGCCAGATCCTGATGAGTGCATGAGATGCAAAATCTGTTATTAACCAAATCATTGTATCTACTTAATAAACTGCTATATGAGATAATTGTTCGCTAAGCCTATATAAAGGGTATATATGAGGGTTTCTGTTCAGTCAGTTGAGATCTCACTTGTGGGGTTACCGCGTGACAGACACAGGACCTTTAAAACTGTCTGAGCCTCGATGTGTGGACTTTTCGGGATTTACCCAGTCTTAGTTGCAGAGGTAAGAGGTGCTTGCTACATTTGCTCATTCGGTAATGTATTTCTTTTTCATTCTTTTTGTTTATATCTAGCTGGTGTGTTTTGATTATTTCCGAGAGACTCATAAAAACTCCAGTAACATAACTGGGGACGCACAGGTCCCCAGTGCTCCAGCACATGTGTACTTGCACTTTCTGGGGGCATGTGAACACGTAGGCAAACAGAGGGCGCTTGGACTGAGCTATCTCAGGGCACTGCATTAGGAAAATTGAGGACTTCATAATTTCAAGTTTATAATTAATTTACAAACAACTAAAACAGAGCTCTAATCAATTTTACTAAAACTCATTAACCATAAACATATATATATATATATATATATATATATATATATATATATATATATATGATTCAGTAAAAACAGTAAAAATAGAATGCAAAAAGGGTAGACACAAACCTCACAACCTGACCTAGTGTATTCGTTTTTAGTTTCTTATATGTAATTATTATGCTATATTTTACCTCTTTTCCATAAGAAAAAAAACCCACAGAATATCATACATTAAAAAAAAAAATGTGTGTGAAAAATTGTCATGCAAAAAAATGCCCATTGATTTCAATGTGTTTGGTGACTTTTTTTTCCGTTTCATGATTTTTTAGTAAAGCGAAACAAATCAGATTCACCAATAACTACTTATTTGGAATTGCCGCAATACTCTTGCCTTGTCCTCTGTTCTGCTCTACAAAATGTAATGCATGTGTTGTTGATTTTATAATAAAGATTAAATCATGTATTGTTTTTATATAGGTGAACTTATGGTTTTTACATGACAGTACATATGGGCTAAAAATTGAGAAAACAGAATCACTTAAGTCAAGTAGTTTGCTGATTTAATTAATTTTTCAGTTAAAGTGGACCCGTCACCCCAAAAAAAAATTCAAAATCATATTTTATCACATTAGTCAAGCAAAATTAACATTAATTACACAATATAAATTATTTTAATCTTGTTTTCTTCAGTCTGGGAATTCATAATTATAGTAAGCAGGCAGGAGCCATTTTGTGGACACAAATCATTAAGGCAAGCCTTGCATCATCTCAGAATCTTGTTTGTGCACCAGAATGGGGGACCCGATGTCTATCCCCATGTCCTGGCTACACAATTAAATGGTTAAGAGAACTGGGGGAATGTGTGGGGAGCAGTGACATCTACTGTAGGAAGTGCTGAATGGAAAATGAAAGTAATAATCTGCCCCGCCTATATGCATAGGCATAGAGGAGTGACAGTCAATATTTGATTGACAGCTGAGATTTTTAAATGAGCTGAAAACAGCTATGAATGCTTAATTAAAAATTTGAAATTGGATTTCATGTTTAATTTGAAAAGGACTTTTATTATACAGATTTTTGTGTCTGGGTGACGGGTCCACTTTAAAGGGTGTGCTCCAGCAAACCACATCATATTTGAACATCTTGATGTGATTTTAGTACCTGCAACCGCCCATAACCCGGTGCATTTTGTTATTTATAGATCCGCTTCACCCCTTTCCACTTTGATGTTATGGAAAGGGTGGGACATGCAGGAATGAGGCTATTAAAAAGCCACCACTGAAAACAGAAGTAGGGCACTGTAAGGTGGTAGATGGGGTGGGTGAAGCGTAAAGTCCAGCCCATGCCCTAAAATAAAAAAATGTTTCTAATATAATTAGTTAGCCACAAATGTAATGTATAAAGGCTGGAGTAACTGGATGTCTTGCATAACAGAACAGGACACTACTTCTTGCTTTTCAGCTCTCTAACTCAGTCAGTGTCTTGAAGGGGGGCCACATGGGACATAACTGTTTAGTGAGTTTGCAATTGATCCTCAGTATTCAGCTCAGATTCAAAAGAAAACAGTTATGACCCATGTGCCCCCCCCCCTCAAGTCACTGATTGGTTACTGCCTGGTAACCAGTCAGTGGAAACCAAGCAAGCTGAAAAGCAGGAAGTTGTGTTCTGGCTATTCTTTTACACATCCAGTCACTTCAGCCTTTATACATTACATTTTTGGATAACTAACTATATTAGAAACAATTTTTATTTTGCCCAGCCAATCAATTTACCCAGTTTTTATTTTTACACTGAACAATTCAATGTAAAACTGAATGAAATTGGGTAACGCTATGTCCTATAATCTTGCATTAATGCACACATCCTAGTGACTACCTTTGACTGTAAATGAGTATTTTTGTTTATCATTGAAAGAAAACCTATTTCTGTCTGTGTATACAGGATTGGTTATTTGAACAGTGGCATAACTACTCGCTGGTGGGCCCTGGTGCAGCGGGCCCGAGAGGGAGCGGGCCCTGGTGCAATTGCACCCCCTTCTCCCCTGGTAGTTACACTACTGTATTTGAATGTGTTCTGTACCTCATGTAACCTACTGTATTTGGTTAAAATCAAATCTTGGCATATCACTAGTATTGGGAAATAAGCAATATCCATATGGAGTTGTTGGCATATTGTTGCTAAAAAAAAATTCTTTTTTTCAAGGTTGTTCACTTCAGGTACAAATACCCAACAGGAGTTTGCTGTGAAGTTGAGGAATAATGTTTTAATATGCTGTTTTATGTAAGGGTGTTTACTTCCTACTGAAATGTGATTCAGTTTTATGGTTGCAAGATTACTGATTATTTCTTCCACCGTAAAAGAGAAAACATTTAAAAAAGGCAAAACAAAAGAGTGTTAACTTATGATATAGTGAACTGATTTATTCTAAATTAACATTTCTTGTTCACTGAGAATTCACACAAATCTATCTTCATCTTTAAAAGTACAAAAGCACTCTAAAAAGTTTAATGCTCCCTGTTTTAAAAAATCTACTTTTATATTTCTGCCGAGGTTCCATTAATACTTATGAGTCAGGGGGCGTGTCGGCTCCCAACGGGAGAAGTCTGGACCAAGGCTCAGGGTAAAGATCCAAGTTCACGGTATCCAGAAAGGGTTCAGGCGAAAGCGTAGTCAATTCAGGCAATAACTTTAATAAGGCAGGCAGCAGGAATGAGAATTGGGGTAAAGCCAAGGGTCAGGAATTTTTACTATTCGATCATTCGAGCAATCGAATAGCAGTAAAAATGCAGAGAATTTTTATTCCCTTTCTATTCACATGGTTGAATTCAGGGGTATTTTAACCCTCAAATTAAACCCTTAGTAAATCTGCCCCTAAGTGACATGTTACAGACTTCAAACTTCCAAAAAATACTGTTGCTACAAAATCATCTACTGAGTACATTGTCAAACGTCAGCAAGTCAAATGCAAGGCTTAGACTGACAGAAAACGTGGTGCAACAGAAGTGCACTTTCAGCCTGGATCTTTAATCAGAATTAAGAAATCAGGACTATTGAAACAAGGACAATGTAAATGTACTGATGCCAACTGCACTAGGCCTGAAGAAAGTGAACCTATGAGGCGTACTGAGAGAATCAGAAAGCATAATATTGCTTTAAGATGCATACCATTTTATGGTTTCTGTTTATTACATTTACGCAAATGCTTTCCTACTATAGGGGAATATGCTTGTTCAAGGTGCCTGTAGGTGTCACTTTGCACAAGAGTATACTGTGCATACACTGTACTTTCTATACTGCTTAAAAGGGTTAGAGTTACTGTTTAAGTGTAATGGCTGCATGAACCTGCTAATCAAGCACTGATAAACTCTTACTCTTGTTATATGCTCATCCTTGTCTACCAAAACATAATACTCAAAAACAGGAAAAAAACTTAAATGCAGCAAAATCATATTCTATACTTAATTACATAATTCAAGTTTAATTAATTTAATTAATTAATCTAGAAATTGAAAAATTATTGGAATACAATTCCTTTTGGCCTCTACATGACCACACCAGCTATTTTTTTTTACTCAAATGTTATTTTTTTTTTACATTTAATAAACCTTGAATATTCATGATTAGGAAACTCCAATTTAAATACCTGATTTGTTGCTGTGAAAAACTCACATTATAGTAAAAACTTGAATGTTGATAAATCTACCCCTAATTGGTTAGACATTATGCAGAAGTGTGCTTTTTCAATCTTATTTACTACTGTATATAGTTATGTCTATCTCAAATGATAGAAACATGGGAAACTTAAATCATATGGAAAAATATTATAACCCATCTTTTTAAGGGGTAGCAGATGTCTGCAACAACTTTCCAAAAGTGCTGGCTAATGACAACTTAACTAGTCCCTTATTAGGTTTTTGTCATGGTAGATGGGGATTTAATCACTACAATGGATCCCAAGTTGGAAAACTGGCTTCAGAAAATGAAGTACTTTTAACAAGAGAACATTGGATTTTGCCAAAAACATACCTGAAGGCTATGCTATTAGAACTTTATTTGCTAGTCTGGGTATTTACAAGGAAACTAAAATGACAGACAAGATGTATACTGTATCAGGAATCTTGAGGAAAAATTCTACAAAATTGTCTAATTTACAGTTTGCTACAAAGTGACTCAGTTGGCAAACAGGCCTAAGAGCATTTATAGGAAACCCAGATTGATTATTAAAAGATTGATTGTTAAAAGATGTATGCAAACAAGGCACGATTTTATGCCACAATTAGCAAGAGGAAACTGTCATGTGAGCCTGTTGGATATATACATAATTCAAAAGAACTAGATATAGAACCAGAAGGGTTTGAGAATATACAGTAGAAAACGGAAACAATAAATCACAATGAAAATAATAAAATGTTTTGTTTTCATTTGATGCTAAGAAGAAAGCAACCATACAGACCTAATTATGGTATACAACTAATACATTCGTTCTTAAGTGGGAATATATGGTCTGTACTCAATTCAAAATCAATAGAGACTAATGGACCACTCCTTTTTCAATAAAGAAACTTCAGCCGACTCTGCATAGTGAACATTTTCTGGCAAATAACATGGTACATTCCTTGCTGTTATAAAGCTCCAGTTGAATATATCTTACCAAAATACTTAATAATTGAGATTCAATTACATTTTTACATGATATTAAAATATTTATTAAAAATGAAACCTGTAGGTTCATGATAGTCCGTATATAAACTTATCTGACATTTGTTTAACTGTGATTTCACTGGCCTCAGTCTAAGGGCTATTGCATAGAGGGCATTTTGAACAATTGAATTTTCTTCAGAAAAGTAGAGGCAATATAATACTGGTAAGGTACTATTAAGTAGTTCTGGAAGGTAATAATAATCTGAATATTTTGTGGTTTTACAGCAATAATAAAATTAACACCACCTTACCTTGCTTTCTAAACCGAAAGGCTTAAAGTAATTGTATGATGCTATGGGGGAAAACAGCCATGCTATAGCAAAATTGTATTTTTATTATATTCTGTCTCTTCATTCTGGTTAACAAACAGTTATGCTGTTAGGCACATATATACACTGTTGTCTCGCCAATGACCTAGCTAGCATTGCACTCTGCTCCAGAAGCATGCAAACAAAGAAAAAAGAAATAAGGTTTGGTCTCTGACAGGCCCAAAGGTGGTTTAGGCCCAGGGCAATTGCACCACCTGCACCCCCAGTAAGTTATGCCGCTGTTTTTGTATCAGTGGGTTTGGATTCAAAACAAGAATGCATTTCGGCATTAGACAAATCACTACATCTAATTAAATGAACAACATCATTTGCAAATGCATCAGGCCAAGACAGAAAATAAATGTGACTACAAATACTATAAATAGCCAAAATACAAATTTCCAAAATACGCAAATATGTAAAATGAAAATGTTATGTGGAAGATGGCCTTCCTGTAGCCTATCTGCATATTGGATTACTAGGTAAGACGTTCCATACCTGAGTGTGTATAAATATATATACATATTTATATATGTGCACTGCAGTGCAGTGCAGCTAGCGAACCACTAATTTACTGGATGTCTATGCAGATAAATAATGTTTACAAAACAAACTAGCATACTGATATGTATCAATATAATGAACAACAAAGGCTTCCGAACCCATTCTTGAAAACAGAATATTATTTTTTATCAAATATACCAGTGAAATTAATTTAATTTCAAACTTAAAGAAGTTAGAAGGCCACCTCCATTAAGCAAAGGGTGAGACATCTGACAACTTTAGCAACTGACAAATCAAGTATGTACAGGCATATCTATAACTAACACTACAGGCATACATGCCATTAGTAAGCAGAGAAACAATCTAAAATAATAATTAAAATAATTGAAACCTCAACAACAGTATATAATCAAAACAACAACAGCAGTTATCAGATTGTTTACTATAATCTTCTTATTCTTATTCTTTAAGTAGCAAAGCATACTCTGTATTTTCGAATAAAACACAATTTGCACTTAAATCTCTGTATTGGTTTGATTATGATGTATGCTTTGAGGGCATCCCAAACTATTGGGTATTTGGCGGTTGGTTCTTTGATCTTGAAAAACTCCCTAATGCTTTTCACCTATAGGGTTTTCCAGGTCTTTGTGGTTTATCCAAAACTGGCAAAAACACCAAATGTTGTAAGGTATGTTGTTGCCCAGTTGTAGTTATGCCTCTGGTTAATGTTTGGATTTCAGTGATACTTTTATTTATATCAGATGATCCCATTATCATATCGACACAATAGAGTTGAATGTGCCTGGTTGAAATAGGTGTAGCTAGTAGAGGTTAGGATACG
Organism: Xenopus borealis; assembly: GCA_024363595.1. Classification (NCBI taxonomy): domain Eukaryota; kingdom Metazoa; phylum Chordata; class Amphibia; order Anura; family Pipidae; genus Xenopus; species Xenopus borealis. Next base: position 79,198,976 of record CM044436.1, read on the forward strand.
GTAGCGCCATAGGTCAACCAAACCAAAGGCTTCTGCCCATCTGGAAAAGCTATAGTTTGAACAGGTAGCAGGAGGCATCCTGTCCTCAGCCCATTTGGAGGATGGAGTCCGAAAATGGAGGCAGTACATACACATTACCTAAGGTTAGCAGCACACCCATCACTCAGGCTTGAATAATGAGGTATCTCCCATTTGGGTCTGAAATTAAGTGTTCCATTTCAAAGGAGTAAGATTTGCTAACCAATATTGGCACTCCCCTTGAGTAAGTTTAGTAGGGAGCCTGGTATGTGTCTGCCAGTTTTTTACCAACTAAGAGTAACAAAATTATATGTGGTTGATATTTTCTGAAAAATTGAAACACTAGGTCGTGCTTAATGGCCCTGCCTAGGCCCCTAACATTCCAGGAGGTAAATCTAATGGTAGCCATAATAAATTAGCTTGTATATTGTATTGTAAGTGAGGCCCCTGGTGGTGGGGGGAGGTTTGGAATGCAGTGGACTCTCTCTACTACAAATCAAGGAGATAATATTCCATTGCCTAGTTGTTGCGGAGCCACACTTCAATAAAGAGTTTTTGGGTGTTGCCTTCCACCCTCTCTGGGAGGCCCACCAGCCGGATATTGTTGCCAGAGAGCAGGGGGGAGGTACAGACCACCACAATAATCATACGTGTAGTAGAAGACACTACTAGACAATATATTTTCTGGTATGGGTGCAGTAGTGTCTTCTAGTACACTCATGATTATTGTAGCGGTCTGTATCTCCCCCTGCTCTCTGGCATACCTTTGAAGTTTTTGGGCAGCCCCATAGCCCATTTTGTACCAGTCTGCTGCGTTTGTGCTGAGGCTCCGGTGCGTGTGTTGCAGTGAGCAGTGTGGTCGTGTCTGCGCCATCTTGGATTCCGGAGGAAGGAACTGCTGTGCTCTGCCTGTGGCTTATGGCTTGATTTTTCCCCGTAATAAGACCTCTAACAGAGTCAGGGTTCTTGCAGGTCATGGAGCAAGGCGACTGTCTCCTTCAGTTCATGGCCATTCACCTTACATTTAATTTTAAATGAGGCACTTTAATATTATTTCAAATGACAATTTTTCCATGCTGCTTAATTTTTTTTTTTTGTATTTAATTAATTTCCCATTTGCCATGGGCATTATGGTATTCTTTGTGAGTCTACAAAGAATTTGAGGGGTTTTAATGCGATACAAATTCCATTGGTGACCCTTAGTTAATCTGACCCTAACTGTTGATCCTTTGAACCAAGGAATAAACCAAATATAATCTGTTTGAATATGAAATAGAAAAGAATAGAGGGACATTAAAGGGATAGAAAATCTTGTATAGGCTATGTGATAACAGAGGGAACTATTAGTCCAATAAACCAAGCATTCAAATTAAAGTGGACCTGTCACCCAGACATAGAAAGCTTTATCACAAAAGTCCTTTTCAAATTAAATATGAAATTCAAATACTTTTTTTATTTAAACATTCATAGTGGTTGTAAACTCATTCCAAAATTTTGGCTGTCAATCAAATATTGCCTGCCTGCATTCCTCTATTGAAAAATCCAACTTTTTAGTTAAAGTTCGGCTTTTCGTTCTACTGCATAAGACAAAAGATGACAAAAATAGATCTCTCCGTGGTGTTCACTTGCATAACCCCAGGCCGGTTGCGGTTGTTCATAGCTGTTGTAAACCCATTCAAAAATTTCGGTTGTCAATCAAATATTGCGTGCCCTCCTCTATGCCTTGAAGAAAAAGGAAAGGCTGGAGGCACTTGGGGTGCTAAACGTTAGGCACCCCCACCGCAACTGCACGGGGTTAAACGAGTGAGCACAACATAGCAATCTACTTCTATTTTCCTCTCTATTTCCCCAGACTGTGCATTTTAATGAAAAACCCTACTCTTTAGTTAAAGTTCAGCTTTTCGTTCTACTGCACACGTGCAGCCACACGAAGAAAGTAGAAAACAGAATTAGATCTCTCCGTGGTTCTCACTCGTATAATCCAGGCCGGTACAGATTTCTGCTGATAGGAGCACCGCCCCAGGGTTTCAGGCAGGTAGATACAATCACTTGGGCGTGACTAATGTTTGGAACCCCCAAGTGCTTCCAGCCTTTCCTTCTCCTTTAACCACTTAATTGTGTGACCAGTACATAGATATAGACATAAGGTCTTGCACAAACAAGATTTTGAGAAGATGCAAGGTTTTGAAAAACTTCTATATACTGGGATATGTATATAAGGCAAATCAAAGGGCCATAGTCTCTGTGATATAGCCCCCAGTAGTGAAGGGCGAATTTATTCGCCTAGCTCGAATTTGCAGCAAATTCCTGCGATTCACCACCGGCGAATAAATTTGCAAAATGCCCATGAAAATGTGCCAAATTGCCATTCACATCAATTTCTGATTTTCACGAATATTTTGTGAAATTGTTCGAAATTCACAAATTTAGTGAAATCGTTCCAAATTCACACATTTATAGCAAAATCATTAAAAATTCACAAATTTATGGCGAAATCATTCGAAATTCAGGAATTTATCGCAAAATTGTTCGGAATTCACATATTTATAGTGAAATAGTTCGAAATTTATAAATTTATAGTGAAATTGTTCAAAATTCACAAATTTATAGTAAAATAGTTGAATTTCATAAATTTTTCGTCAAAATGTTCGAATTTTTCGTGATCTTTCCAATCTCACTATTTTTTCCCCGCAAATTTTTAACCATTTGGTGAAGCAAAACACCCCAGATTCACCCATCACTAGCCCCCAGGTCCAAGGGCACAATATTTTAAAAAAATCCCATAAACTGAGTATTACCATAAAAATCTTGCTTTTATTAAAAAACATTTTAAAAGAACAAACATACAGAACCCATCGTGATCTACTTTATGTGTTTCATACCCTCAGGCACATTTACAGTACTAAGGGTCGAAATGAAAATTTTAATTAATAAATTCGAATTTCGAAGTAATTTTGGCTACTTCAACTATCGTACAAAAATTCGATTTTAATTGAAAAAATTTAAAATTCGAATTCGACACTGCGCCACCTTAAAAATGCTGAATTGTTATTTTAGCCTAAGGGGGACCTCCTGGAACTGAATTTTTTTGAAATTCAAAGGATTTTTGCAAAAATCATTCAAATCAAACAATGCATTCCAATGATTTTAACGATTTTTATTCGATCAAAACTGACCTATTCGATCCATTTTCGATCGAAAATACCCTTAAATGGTTAAATTTTGATGGTTACATTTCATTTTTTTTTTTCAATTCGAATTTTGACCCTTTGTAAATTTGCCCCTCAATCATAGGTCTATGATTAAGTACAAGAAGGTATGAAACGCTTAAGTTGTATTACCTAAAACTAGATTTTTATGCTAATACTCAGTTTGTGGGAATATTTTTTTTTTTTAATTTTTAAGATGCAAGGCTTGCCTTAATAACAGTGTCCACAAAATGGCTCCTGCCTGCTTGCAATAATTATGAATTCCCAGATGGAAGGATACAAGAATTAAATCATTTTTACAGTGTAATTAAAGTTCTCTTGACTAATATGATAAAATAGGATTCTGAATAATTTATTTTGGCTGACAGGTCCCCTTTAAGTAAAGGGCTTCACAAAAAGAAAATGTAAATCCTTGTTTGTAGCTTGTTCCTAGCAGAAAAGCAACAAAGGTGCAGTATAAAGAGGCAGCATATGCTTAGGATATATTCTGTGCGAATAACATGACATTGTGTGAGCTGCATTGTCAAAGAGTTACTGATTTGATTTCTTGATGATTTTTATGGAAATGTTTTATGCAATACAGATTGTATCTCTCTTGTTAACTTGTTCTACGCTTGTCATTTTCTAGCCAGACTGCTAGGCATGCTCCATATTAGTATGCAATACATCTAAACATATATATTTTCACAAAGTGATGGACTTCTAACAGCTGCAGCAACATCTTCCTCTGCTAAATAACAACTTTGATGTAGCTCATTTTTACATGCATTTAGTCTAGGTTTCAAACTTTTTCTTTTTCTTTTATATTGAATAATTCACATTTTTGTACCTATAAATATTTAACTTTAAATTAGAACAAATATCAGTAGCAAGTTTGAAACTTTTTGAAAATATGAAACAATGTGGTCATGTAAAAACCATAATTTGAAGGCCTTGAGATTGTTTTAGGATGATCAGTGACTTCTCACAGCTCAGAAATTTGTAGACATGCTGTAATAAATGTACCTTTAGGTAGGGCAGCAGGGATGCCCTTCGCACTCCCAGTGTGGGACACCCACTGTGTCCTGTTAGGGAAGCTCGGTGCACTTCTGGGTTTTGACACCGGGTTCGTGTCTCACATCACATTTGGCACAAAGTTTAAATAATTAAAGGTGCCTCGGGCAAATATTCACTGCCCAAAAAAGCTCTATTTCTTAGTTCCTGGATGCACTCTTTGAGTATTGCTCATCTGTAATCGACCCTGCATGTTCCTGACCACTGCCTTGTGTTGACTATTCTCTTGGATCCTGTTATGTACCGCAATATTGGTGTATTTGACCTGGCCTGTGACCCGCTTATTACTGTGTCTCCTGTATATGCACATATATGTACAGCTGTTATAGGTGGAAGGGTGAGCCACGACTGGGTCCTTGGAGTCTGTTCTGAGTTTGCGATATCCTGCGTTACACATGCTTTCTGAAAGTATAACCCACAGTATGAGCCCAATACAATCAAAATCTGTTTTACAACCCTAACCTCTGTTGTTTCTAGATTACAACTACCAGAATATTTTAATATTTATAAAGGGTTAGAGGACAAGGAAATCTAGACTCATTGAGTCACACATGAAGTTGCTGGTTTTGGAGAGAAAGATGTTGCAGAAGTATTGCATTAAAAATACAACTTTGTGTGCCTTAATGAACAAGAAAATGCAGAAATGTTGAGAGGCAGGGTCAGACTGGCCTGCAGGACACTGGGAAAAATCCAGTTGTACCCGACTCTTTTTGGGGCCCGCAAGCCTAGACATGTTCTCTGGACTCCTTCTCCTCACTTCCCTATGCGTGGGAGGGAGGGGCTAGGGGAGAGAAGACTTCATGGCTGGGGGGTCTGATGCTGTTGAGGAGTACCAATTAGTTAGACACCCTGGTTACTCTAATCACTTACCTCTTCTGTCACTCTTCTTCTATGAAAAATGCACTTCAGGGTGAGCCTTTACCTAACCATGCATTCCCTGTGCCCCTTTAGACTTGGTGCACCAGCAGTCAAGAAATGACCATAAAACCTTGCTTTGGAGAACAGTTTATCTGGGTATGTAAATGAAGATGACAGTCACTTGCCATGCTGCATGACCTGGTATAGGATGTTTTTCATGAAAGACTTGGTTAAAAAGTTAAAAGATTCAATGGGGGTTCCTACTTTCACTTTCCAAGCTGTACAGAAAGTCCTCTGTATTTGCATAGCAAAAGTAATGTGCACAGTGACACCAGCAGGCCATTTGTATAAACACCACAAGGGGTTACCAATTAGCATCCAGCAATATGCTATGTACCCATTTGTCCGACTTTCCTTTTCCTTTAATACATGCAATGATTAGTGATGGGCGAATCTCCCCCGTTTCGCCGAAAAATTTGCGAATTTCCAGCAAAATTTGCGAATTGGCGAAAAAATTTGTTAAACGAGTAGCGTTTTTGACGTGCGCTGCGTCGTTTTCGTCGCGTTGTTTTCGACGCGCATCGCGTTGTTTTCGCCGCTTCGCGTTGTTTTCGACGCACGTCGCGTCGTTTTTGGCACGTCGTGTCAAAAATTACGCGCGACTCGGTTTTTTCCGGCTAATTTTTTTGCCTAATTTTCGCTGGCGTTTTGCGAATTTATTCGCCAGCGGCGAAAACGACGCGACGCGCATCAAAAACGACTCGTTTCGCCAAATGGCGAAAAATTCGCGAATTTCTCTGGAAATTCGCAAATTTTTCGGCGAAGCGAAACGCGCCCGTTTCGCCCATCACTACTCTTTGGGACAGATTTATCGAGGATCAAAGTGAAAATTTGAATTAAAAAAATTCAAATTTCTAGCTAGTCCAAATTCAATTTGAATTTCCCAAAAATTTGAAAATTCTAATTGTGAAATTTATCATGTACTGTCTCTTTAAAAATTCACCATCTAAAACCTGTAGAATTGCTGTTTTAGCCTATGGGGGACCTCCTAGATCAGTGATCCCCAACCAGTAGCTCGTGAGCAACATGTTGCTCTCCAACCCCTTGGATGTTGCTCTCAGGGTCCTAAAAGCTGGTGCTTATTTTTGAATTCCAAGCTTGAAAGCAATTTTTAATTGCATGAATACTAAGTATAGTGCCAAGTGAACTTTTTCATGCTTGTGTTGCTCTCCAACTCTTTGCACATTTGAATGTGGCTCACGAGTAAAAAAAGGTTAGGGACCGCTGTCCTAGATCCTATTTGGAGTCAATTGGCGGACTAAAAAAAAATTAAAACTTTTATTCAGGGGGAAAACTTCGATTAGAAATTCGACCCTTGATGAATCTACCCCTTAATCTCTGATTACTATTCCTATATATTTATTCAAGTAATAACACACAGAACATTTTATGTTGTTTTGCCTCTAACTTTTTTATAGAGCAAAAAAAAAAAAACAATTCACCATACAGAAGTTACTCTGCACACCATATAATTAATACAGAAACATATTGTATGCAAAAATAATGATAATATATACTGTATGCTAGCTTTGATATCATTAAGTTCAGTGTTCTGTTTTATTACACAGAAATAAAAAAACAGTCAAAATTTCTATATTAAAATATGTGTTCATTGTGGCCAATGGCAATGTCATGTTTTTCTGGGCAACAGATTATTCGATGATAGATTGAGTATATTATTGTGCTGCATCTGTGTGGTCTGCACAAAATATAAATCTGCCTCTATCTGCTACTCATTTAATTTACTTTTAGCTACCCTATAGAATGTATGTATTTTAGTTACAGTAAACCTTAGCATGCTGAGGCACAGTGATCAAACAACATAAAACGGTGCAGTGAGTCACCATATGATACCATATAATGGTATAATTACAAATTGGCATAAAATAATACCATAATACCCAGCATAAAAATGGATCAATGACCCCATTACAAGCACTGTACCGTTAAGATACCCCTGCCATACATTACATTATCAGAGTGGGAACAGAGTGGGAACTGAGTGGGAACTGAGTGGGAACTGAGTGGGAAGTGCAGACCTGTTCTGCTGTTTATAACTATGCGCCACCAATACAGTTAACTCTGGACATGCCGGAATATTGAGTATGTATATTGAGTATACTCAGGAGGACTAGAAAAGATTTATAACTGCAAGGTGAAAAAATATAACTGCAAGGTGAAAAAATTGGCAAACACTGAGGGGCAGATTTACTATTGGTCGAATTTGAGGGTTAAAAAACCCTCGAATTAGACCATGGGAATAACTGGGAATAGTCTGGGAAGTAAAATACTTCAAATTTGAAGGTTTTAAATGCAAATCGATTGGTCGAACGATCGAATAGTAAAAATTCGATCGAACGATAAAATCGTTTGAATCAAACGATTGGAACAATTTTAACCATTCGATCAAATTTTTTTATTCGATAAAAAATAATGAAACCCAATTCGGTAGCTTTGATCTGGCGAAACTAGGCAGTCGAATAAAACTTTGAATCAAAATTCACTGGTTGAAGTGGTCTTCAAAACCATTCGAAAATTCGAATTTGAATCTTTTTGAAAATTAGATCAAACTTCGAATCCTTCATGTGAATTTAGTAAATCTGCCCCTGAATATTCAAATATATGTACTATACAATAATTTTCAGAGCAATGAGATTTATTGAAGAACAAATGTAATAATATTCAGTTTCAGTGCTCCATGTCTTTTTTAGGCAACAGATGAGCCATGACAGGGATGCTAGATTAGTTAAAGGGATACTGTCATGGGAAAACTTTTTTTTTCCAAAAAGCATCAGTTAATAGTTACAATCTGTAGCAACAACTCAGCAATATGCCTCCATGTAGTATCCCCGTTATGAATATTCTTGCATTCCTAATTAGTATTTTGGTCATCTACTTTTGGGAACTAGGGGACACATTAGGACAGACTTATGAAAGGTTTAGACCCTCACATCATAGTAAACCTGGCTGGCCCAACATTGCTTACCACAGCTACAGTCTAATGTACAAATACTTGTGGTTGTGTGCCAAATACATGGTGCCTACCAAAAAGATATAAATAAGTAATTAGCAATCTCAAAAATGCGTAACGTATACTTTAAATCACAGTTGTATTAACATATGAATGGGAACCTATTTAGGGTCGATTTTCGAATAAAAAAAAATTCTAAATTCGACCATGGGAATAGTGGGGAAGTAAAATCCTTCGAATTCTTCGAAGGATTTTACAGCAATTCGATCGATCGAACGATCTAATATAAAAAATTCGATCGATCGAATATTCAAATCAAATATTCGAACGATTTTAATCGATCACATTTTTTTAATTCAATCTCAACTAATGATTCCCAATTTTATTCGAATCATTTGAAATTCGAATATTCGATGGCCGAATTTGCCTAATTTGCATATTCGAAGATTCCAATTCGAATTTAGATTAAATTTGATCGAACTTCGAATTATTCACATGAACTTTGTAAATCTGCCCCTAAATATAAGCTTCAGCAAACTGAAATAAGAACATTTCTAAACAAAATCAATTTAACATTCTGATATGTTTCTGAAATAGATTTGTGCCAAAATTATTCAGATACATTTTGTTTGTGCTGAAATCAGTTATTTGAGTTAGGTTTAATATATTTGCTAGGAAAAGGAACCCCCCTAAATGATATTTTGGATCTGTAAGTTAAAATCTGACACCCAGCTCCAGCATGAAGAGAGAATGAAGAGTAATAGATGCTTTAATTATTTCAGAATGACGATGCTTATATAACATTTTCATTTTTGCAATAATTACCCTTTAAGCATATTTTTGTATACACCAATTAAAAAACCTTCAATATAACTTCATTCAGCAAGATGCAAAAGAGCTTAATAATAGACCAAGTGAGTCAGATTCACCTTGGGCAAAATATCCTTACATTACACATTGCTAAATCTGTAAATTACGATGAATGACATTCCCATCCTTCTAATAGTTAATATGAAATAAATTGTTGACTGAATAAGCATTTGTTCATCACAACTGCTTGAAAGGAAATCACTCTAATCTTTCAGGCTGCCATAAATGCACTCCTTATAAAAAGTGAAACATATGTATATGTAAAAATTGGTTTGAAATCTTAATAGGCAATGCTGACAGCCCTAATTTTGTGCAATTATTTTTTTAATTCAGTTTTATTCAGTCAATGAGGCACTATCAAGTCTCAACAAATGTCACACACTCTATTCAACAACAGTTGTATTCTCATGTGAAAGAACTCTCAAAGAGTAGTCACACTAATATAATAATGCCAATAGCATGATTCGTTAAAGAAAAACAAAATGATAAAAAGAATACTCCTACTGTGACTATTGAATTGGGCTTAGCAAAAATCCTTTGAATGCCCTCATATAGACTTACTTTGATTAAACTACGTTTGAGTAAGCTGACATTGTATTAGTTCTTTCATTTGTTGCTAATGACATTCTAATGTAACTTCTTTGTAACTGTCTTTGCCAATAAAAATGTGTATATGCCATACTTTTCAAGCATTCTTCAATGATTCTAAACAATAGTCTCAAAGCACTTTTTCATTCATAGCAAATGATATTTACTGTATATGAAATTTAAAAATAGATTTAGCATTTTTAAAGGAGATACAGTATATTCCTACCCACACAGCTTTCTCAGTATATACTGCTCATGATATTAGCAGTACTTATCGGCGAATTCCTGGCAAATTTCCGCATTTTGCTGCAGGCAAATAAATTAGCTAATAACCCGTGAAAATTCGCCGGAATCAAATGTTTGGACACCTGTGCCCAAACTTTGGACGCCGGCATAAATTTTTAACACCGGCGTCGAAATTCACCCATCACTAATTAGCAGTGTTTACATTGTGTGACAAGCTGGCTTCTTGTACATGTAGTTTTGGAGGAATTTTGGTAGGCAGGTTTGTCAAAGGATCAGGAGAAAAAAAGACAGGGACACCACATTGCCAGGCAAACACAGGTTTCTTTTGCAAAGTTTTTTCAATATAAAGTCAATATAATATATATATATATATATATATATATATATATATATATATATATATATATATATATATATATATATATAATTTTTCAATAGTTCAAAGTTCCAGGATGTCTTCCATAGGCTAAAACAGCAATTCGGCAGGTTTTAGGTGGCTGGCGTCGAAATTCACCCATCACTAATTAGCAGTGTTTACATTGTGTGACAAGCTGGCTTCTTGTACATGTAGTTTTGGAGGAATTTTGGTAGCAATTGGGCAGGTCGAGTTCTTAAAAGGCCAGTGTATGATAAATCTCCAAAATCTAATTTGAATTTAAAAAAAGACTTGGATCAAATTTTAACAATGTGTTTTGGCCATAAAAAAACTAAAAAATTAGAATGTTCACTTCAAACCTTGATAAATCTGCCCCTTAATGTTAATAAAGGTAGAACTGAGCAGAGAAGGAACAAAAGACACTTCCTGCATTATTCAATTTCTGAAGTTTAATCCTTTTGAAGACAGCAGGAGTACTGTGCAACCACCAACTGTATTTCCTGCCTGCTGAATAATGGGAATTATAGTCTCAGTATACAGTTACTGGACCCACTGACAATGCCTTTCCCTTTAGCTACACGTTGTTCTTGAAAGAGCTACAACCACCATTTCCTTTTTCTCCCAAGGTCTACATTGCAACGTGGTTGAGTTACTGCACTATACTGAACACTTATTTCTCACATTTATAACACAATCTGTCAACGTGTTCCAAATACATGTAATCTGTACAAAATTAAAGAATGCCAAGAAAGGGTTACAATATCATTGATCATTTCAATCTATATATTTATCACATTCCAATGCAACTTGTACCTTTAACAGGAAAACACAGGCACAGCAAACGTAAACATATAAAAGCTAAAGAACTGGCCACTTACTACATTAACATAACCTTTTTGTATTTAATTGGAACACGGTTCAATTCTTCCATTCTTCTACAAAATCATTACAGAGTAAAGCACATCCCCAAAAACCCATCATCATAGGTGATAACAAAGGATCTTTCCATTAATATTCTCATTCACCTAAACAAAAATATAGCAATTTATTTTATTTTATATGATGCCATCTTTATCATTAATGACACACAACAGATTAACTTTTTAAATGCCACAGATCATAGAATCTACGTTCTCTGTGGCAAAGTAATTTGAAATGCCACAGAATGTAGATTCTACGTTCTGCAGCCTATCTGGGTGGGGTAAGTGGAGGAGCAGCTTTTAAAGCCACTCTCCTCTCCTGCTCACTCAAAAGCCCCTAGGCAACAAGCAGAGCAGGTTTGAAAGTGGTTCCTGGGGTGTATGTACTATTACATACTTACATTTACACATTCTTAAATACATTTTTGGGGGATCAGGGGGGTTTCACACATTCACAACACACACATACTTGCACATGCACACATATGCACACAACACACATTGTACACTCACATATGCACACTTACACAATTTTGTAGCTTTTTTTTTTCTTACTGCATCATCTGTTGTTTTTCCTGAAAAAAACAGTTTTTTACCATTGTGAATAGTGTGTGTTACATGAAAATTCATATGCACTATTTGGACTTCGGGTTCTCTGTATGCAACAAATTTTGGTAAATCTATGCATATTTGGCATCATCTTGTTTAACAAACCCCTGGCATTCATATTTAGGATGCTTTATGCTGGTAGAAGATGAAATGTGGGGTATATAATGGGGTAAAATTTAAGATTTGTGACAATTTTCAGAAATTTCATAAAAAATGATTTTTAACATAGCTTTGCAGTTTGGTAGTTTGCAGTAGAAAGACGTATTTACCCATTTTAGATTCATCAGAATGTTTATATGGTTTTCTATGGTCTCCCTACTGTTAGGGGGTCTCATGGCACATGATACACATACTAGGTGCTTATATAGTAGTAGCTAGAGTGTCATACGTTAGAATTCATATGCATTATTTGTTCAATATGCATATTGAACATCAAACTGTTTAGTAGACGCCCAACATTCATATTAAAGATACTTTATGCTGGTTATGATAAATGAATGACAATGCTGGAAAGTTGAAGCTTTGAGGCAATTTTCAGGCATTTCACCAAAACTGCCAGTTTTGGGAAAGCTATGTGACTTAGATTCGGAAGAATGTGTACTTTCCAAAAATATATAGTTTTGGGCAGTAAACATATATTTCTGTGTTTATACCCCACACAAATGCAGTCAATGTGCTGATTTTTCATTAGCTGAAGATGGGGGAAAGTTGAAGCTCTGAGGCAATTTTCAGATATTTCACCAAAACCGACAATTTTGAGAAAGCCTTGCTTGGAGCAGAAAGGCATGGGTACCAATTTTAGATTCGGTAGAATGTGTACTTTCCAGAAATATATGGTTTGGGGGCTAAACATATATTTGTGTTTTTACATCTCCTGATCTCAACCCAGAACTCCCAACTCGCATCTCCTCCTGCCTGTCTGCTATCTCTAACTGGATGTCACAACGCTACCTTATATCTAACCTCTCTAAAACGGAAATGGTTCTCCAGAAGTATCCATCGTAGCTAATAATTCCATTATCACCCCATCTCCTGAGGCTCGGTGCCTTGGGCTTATCCTAGATTCTGCCCTGTCATTCACTCCTCACATCTAGTCACTTGTTAAATCATGTCACTTCCACCTAAGGAACATATCCAAAATACGATCATTTATCAGCCAAGATGCTGAAAAAATTCTTATTCACTCTCTTGTCACATCACTTCTAGACTACTATAACTCTCTTTTAATTGGCCTTCCGCATGCTCGGATTCAAGACTTTGCAAGGGCTACACCCCTCCTCTGGAACTCTCTCCCACGGTCTGTCCGACTATCTCCCAAACTTTCTGCTTTCAAGAAATCTCTTAAAACGCACTTCTTTCGAGAAACCAACCCTCACTCTTAACTACCAAATGCAACACTACAGTACCACATTTCTCACCCACTTAATTCGATCTTACCACACCTTATGTATAACTCCCTTACCTATAGATTTAGTTGTATAAACACATCTACTTTAATATTTTGGCGCTATAGCAATACATGTTAATTATAAATAAAATTATAATAATAATATAGTTTACCAGGCTTTTCACTGTTGATGTCTAAATTCCAGTTTTAGTCTACGGAGTAGTGATGGGCGAATTTATTCGCCAGGGGCGAATTCGCGGCGAATTCCCGCGATTCGCCGCTGGCGAATAAATTCGCGAAACTGGAAAAAAAATTCGCCATAAAAAATTCGCCGCGCAAAAACGAGTCGCGCGTCGGAAATGACGCGACGCGTCGGAAATGACGCGATGCGCGTCAAAAACGACGCGAGACGCGTCGGAAATGACGCGACGCGCGTCAAAAACGACGCGACACGCGTAAAAAACGACGCGTGACTCGTTTCGCGAATCGGCGAAAAATTTGCGAATTTCTCTGGAAATTCGCGAATTTTTCGGCGAAGCGAAACGCGGCCGTTTCGCCCGTCACTACTACTGAGCATGCACTTATCTCAGGGCAGCCACAATGCATCACTAAAGTCAAATTGGGATCTGAGCTTAGTAGTTACTGTGATTAAGCATTTCCTTGTCCTTAATCAATCAGTGCAAATCAATTATAAATCAGTAGTAATGTGTAAAATGACTTGTTAATCAGAATGGATAATACTAACAAAAAATCTAGCCCACTCATTATACAAACCTATAATTTATGTAAAATGTGCTATATCATGTAGAATTTAATTGTACCTAGGTAAGCAATTGAGCAGTAGTAATTATTTGATCAACAATAACTAAGAGAGCTGATTAGAGACATGATAAATAGATAGATAGATATTCTTTCCACACACTTCCATATACTATTTAACATCTCCCTTGTACAGTGCTTTTTAATTCCATCATGCGTGTCTATGATATCAACTTTTTGTATACACAATTTGCATAAACCAAAGTGACAAAGAAGGTTTCATTTGGTTTGCAATCTGCCTCAAAAAGTATATAAGAAATAACCTTTTTCTTTTTGTAATAATGTGGCCATATTGATGGAGTTCTCTATAAAAGCAGACAGTTTTTACACTATTCACTTTCCATTACGGATTGGATGCTGACAAGGCAGCATATCACTGATCAAGATTCAAAAAAGCAATAGAAAAATTCAATCTGCGGTCTAACAAAAGAGAAGCTTATTAGTTCCGTGATTTCAGACAGTTTCTTGTGCTGCTTAAAAGCCTCTTCTTGTACAGACAACTGATAAAAACAGCTGTGAGAATAAGCAAAAAAAGATACATTATTAACTCTGTAGCAAAAAGAAGTTGCTCCTATAATTTTACATACTGTAAGTTAGATTCATGGCAAAAACAATGATATTTGTACACTCAATGTTCTCACTACATACATAACAATAATTTTATTGTTATCATACTTGATTTACAAAGCAGCAACATATTCCACAGTTCTGTACAATGGACTGTGTGCAAATAGAAATAATAAAAAACAGAAAGAGACCTATATCAAACAAGTAAGACTCAGAGGGGCAGATTTACTAAATTCACATGAAGGATTTGAAGTTCGATAGAATATTTGCTATTTGATTGTTCGACCAATCGAATTGCGGTAAAATCCTTCGAATTCAATATTTGAGTTTGAAGGATTTTCATTCCCCATCTATTGACATGATCAAATTCGAGGGTTTTTTAACCCTTGAATTCAACAAATAGTAAATCGACCATAAAGTCAGGTTCTTGATATGAGAGCGTGCGATCTATTGGACATGTAGTTTGAAAAATTCCTCCAGATAGGTAACTGGAGCTATGAGGGAGGAGGAAGTGACAGTGTTTAGGAGGAACAAGAAGCCAGGGTAAGGGTTGGGGAGCAAGGGGGCAGTACTTTGGCGTAGGTAATCACAGGCAATGGTCAGGGAGAAGCATCCCTCTCACCTAGCCACCCCAGTTAGTGATGTGCAGGTCGGGAAAACATTGCATGCCCCTGATCCATGCCCATGCACCCAACTTCTGACTTCCTTTTAGAAACCTGGTGAAGGTGGCATAGTGATAATTAATCAGGGAGTATTATTTAATGTTTGCCATTCTTGACATTTCATTACATTGGAAAAAAAGCTAATTGATTGGAAAAGGATAGAAGATGCAATAGGAAAAGTTGATTATACTGGAACCAAAGCCATTTCTTGAAATAGAAATATCATGGAAACAAAGCCAAATTCAAAAGCACTTGAAAAAAGGCAGTTTTATCAATTGAGAGAGTATACGGGCATTATAAAAAAAAAGACGTTTCTTTGGAATAAAATACACAATTTGAGTCAGACTGGCACTTACTTTCTATTTATTACCACAGATTAAGAAGCACTTGAAGCAGGAATGCATTTGAAATTGGTACTAAAGTGAGCTCTTAAACGGAATATAGTTTAACACAGACTGCAGCACAGTCAGAAAATATGAGCAATGTTTCCTGGACATCACTAATAGACTGCCACCACACATTCCCCTGCAGCCCTCTGATAGTTAAAGGTTTATTGTTATAATCCAACCACAAGCACCGCTGTGATCTTCAACCCATTTCAGGTCAAAAGAACTTACTAAAACACACTGGTATTTTGTAGCTAGTTGCAAAATAAAATGTTTGCAGGCTACCCTAAATGTATTTTTAAATTTTATTTGACATATATCTATATTTGACATTAATTGCTTTTTGATGTAAACATTGTTTGCATGTGGTAGTCTTGAGGACAATTCTGAGCTTTTATAAAATCCCAGTTATTTACTTGTGGATGCCCCAAGTAAACCAGACTAACTAAACATTAAGGGGCAGATTTATCAAGGGTAAGAATGAAAATTAAAATTTCAAATTTAAATTCAAATTTTTATGGCCAAAACTGTCAAATTAGACTAGGGAATTGTTAAAATTTTAATTTTTGTTTTTAAACTTCAATTTCCATTTTACAGATTTAACATACACTATCCCTTTAAGAACTCAAATTCAACTATTCACCACCTAAAACCTGTTGAATTACTGTTTTAATCAATTAAAGATATCCTGGGATCAATTTGGAGTCGTTTGCAGCCTTCCTGACAATCAAGTTTTTAAAGCTCAAATTTAATTTGATTTGAAATTCAATTCCAGTTTTAGGGTCGATTCTTTTCACTCGAGTTTGTAAAATTCAAATTTTTTTTTATATAAAATTTAGATTGGTTGAATTTCGAGTTCATGGGAATTCATGGGAGTTTTTAAAAACTCACGAACTCAAAATTCGACCTTTGATATATGTTCCTAAAAATCTAAATTTACTTAACAGAATACAGTTTCATCACCCTCACAATAAATAAATAAAGCATAATATACATAGCATTGGCATTAAAGTAATATATTTTATTAATTATCTAAATACAATAGCATCTTATATTATACTGCTACTTACAATCATTCTCTATAGCTTCCATAAATCAATTTAAATTAATAAACACTACCTTTCATATGATTGATCTAACTTAAAAACCAAATTTTTCTAATGATTCCTCTTATCACTAACTACACACTACCAATAATCTCCTACTAAAGAATATCTTACAGAGATTTCTCTAGAAGCTTTTCTAGCCTTGGAATGAGTTTTATTACCCTGTCATATTTGAATGTTATCAAGCAATATTTCCACATTCATTAAAATTGGTTAAGTTAATGAGAAATAAATCTGATGATTAATATACTAAGGGAGCAATAAATGTTTTATATGGGTAGGGTCATGTGTAAGATTTTCTTTGTTATGTGAACGAAAGTAACCATTATATTGAGTTTGATTACAATAGGGCTGCATTAGGATACATTTTTACTACTGTTCAGAGCAGACATTTGGGAGCAGATTTATTATCATTCATAGCAAGGTTTGGGTATATTGATGTAAGAGAGAGCTTAATCTCATTGTATTTTTCTTTAAAAAAATATACATATAGTATACTTTAATATTTGCTATAAGAAGTTAGACAGTACTCTCTAAATGATTAGAGTTAGCACCCACAGTATATACAGTATGATGTACTGTACATAGTAACATGTAGTAATTGCGGTTTTTTCCTTTCACTAAGAATCTGGAAACATATTAACCCTTTCGCTGCCAGACAATTTGACTGATTTGGTACTTTGTCAGGCCATTTTTGAACATTTTGTACTCTTTTAGTTTAAAGGAGGATTCAACCACTAAGGCACTAAAATCCCTACCTCCTCCCCTGTGTTGGCTTCCCTCCCTCTTCCTCCCCCCGGCCTACCTCCGCCCCCTGGCAAATGCCCCTAACTTGTTACTGACCCCTCCAAGCAGTTCCTCTCCTGTTGAGTTGACGGCAGCCATGTTCGCTCGTGTGCTCTTGTTTCCTTTAAGGGACTTTAGTTTACCCAGGAAATCAAGCAGTGTACTCCAAGCAGTACACTACCAAATTTCCAAAGCACCACTCCACAAAACAGCATACTGCTGATCTCATGGACAAACATTCCACTAAGAGTAGTTTTACCTTAGAAAACTACCCATTATTAGAAAGAACAGATTCTGGAGAGTTAAAAATAGGTAAATATATCTATGTACTCCAAACTACCAAGTTGCAATTCTTTCCTAAAATTATATTTTTTTTATAGAAATTGGTGATTTTTTTGATAAATGACCTCAAAGCTTCCAATCTACAGTATCATTTCTACTACACATCCTTAGGTTCCAATGTAAAACACCCTAAATATGATTGCCAGGTGTCCACTGAACAGTTTGATGCCAAATATGTATATGTTTACCTATGCATGTGGCTTATAGTTGCCCCAAAATTTAGACACCCCATTCAAGATCAGTTCTGTAATTCCAAATATTGCAAAATCTACACATTTACCTTCTGCAAAGGTACAAAAAAGTATGTTCACCACAGAAAACCATATATTTTTGGAAAGCACACATTCCCTCAAATCCAAATTGGGTATGCATGTCTTTCTACTCCAAAGCACCAAGCTGCAAAACTTTTCTAAATGTGGTGATTTTGGTGACATTTCCAAAAATCACCTCAAAACTTGCAGCATCTTATTTCCACATACTATTAGGTATCAAGACAAATCATCCCAAATATGAAAGCCTGGGGTCTTCTGAACAGTTTTATGTCCAGTATGTATAAGTTTACTTAAGCATGTGGCATATAGGGGCCCCAAAAGTAAGACACCCCATATGGTCTGTCATTTTAGGTACTGCACAATCAACACATGTAAATAATTTTGGGGTGTGCAAAATTGGGTATGCATGTTTTTCTACTCCAAAGCACCAAGCCACAAACCTTTTCTAAATCTGGTGATTTTGGTGACATTGCCAAAACTCATCTTAAAACTTTCACCCTGCAGCATCTTATTTCCCAACAAGAAGGGGAAATTGATAAAATGAAGAACTAATAAAAAGTTAACAAAAAAAGACCCTATAAGTGTGTGTTCATGTATGCTTGTGTGTATGCAGCTCTAAAAAGAGTGTGTGTGTGTATGTGAGTGTATACATGTGTGGAAAACAAAAAAGGCACAAAAGCAACAAAAAACTAATTATAATAAAACTTGTAATGTGTAAATGTGTAAAAAAAATGGCACTTATAGGTGAAGTGGGGATCCTCAGCAGTCCTGAGGGGGCCCGTACCAGAGCTGGAGGTCCAGGTTGCATAACAGGAGTGTCTACATGCAGAGCCTCCCAAGAAGTATGTGGGCGGAGACAAGGGACAGGTTGCACATGGAGGCGGTAAAAAGTTGTATTGTCGCAGGACCCGCATGGCAAGGGGGTTGGGGGCTCAAAAGACTTGCTGCACAGAAGCAAACATGTTATCCAGAAAGCTCCAAATTACGGAGAGGCCATCTCCCATAGACTCCAAAATAATTAAATAATACAAATGTTTAAAAATGATTTCCTTTTTTCTCTGTAAAACAGCACCTTATACTTGATCCAAAGTAAAATATAGTTAATTCTTACTTCAAACTATAGAAAGATCTGTTAATCCCCAGGTTCTGAGTATTCTGGATAACAGGTCCCATACTTGTATAAGATGTGTCACTGATAAATGAAGATGCATCATAAAGCAGGACTCATGTGCTATCAAAACACTACTATAATAAACTGCCATCCATCATGTGTCAAAACAACAATTGTAGAGGTTACACAGTGTGCTCACATACAGATATGCTTTAGCCCAAGGCGATGGAAGATGCCTTATTAACTTACTGACATGTCTGGGAGATATTTTTCTTAAACTAGGTATATATACTGGAAGATACTTGTCTGGTACACAGATTTTTCTTATATGAGCACAATCAGTTTTGGCAAATAGTTTACTTAATTTAGTGTACTGGGATTATATTGCATATAAATCATTTAGTATGTTTTATCATGATAATAATAAATGTAAAGCCATAGCAATAGAAAATGACACATTAACAAAAGAACACTATGGGGCCGATTTACTAAATTCACATGAAGGATTCAAAGTTCGATCGAATTTTCTAAAATATTCCAATTAGAATTTTCGATTGTTTTTGAAGACCACTTCAACCAGTGAATTTTGAAAATTCGATCGAATCAAATGATTTGAATAATTTGAATAAAAATCTATTCAAATATTCGACTATTCGACAGTCGAATTACTTCTCCTTTAAACTTCTATTTGACTGCCTAGTTCGCCAGATCAAAGCTACCAAATTGGGTTTCATTATTTTTGATTGAATCAAAAAATTTGATCGAATGGTTAAAATCATTCGAATCGTCCGATTCGAACGATTTTATCGATTGATCGAATATTTTCTATTTGATCGTTCAATCGAATTGCGGTAAAATCTCGAAAAATATCGAATTGGAAGGATTTTACTTCCCACACTATTCCCAGCTATTTACATGGTCGAATTTGAGGGTTTTTTAACCCTCAAACTCGACCCTTAGTAAATCTGCCCCTAAATGTACACTAATATGTACCTTCTAGAAATAGAGGATATTAATTCTAATTATAGCAGTGCATACAAATGTTCACTCCATGGAGGTTATCTCCTTGCAGTAAACAGTCCAGCATTGTATAAATCAAGCTGTATTTTGTAGAACACATTCGTCTACAAACTACACTGGCCTCTTCATCAGATGTCAAGACAAAATTAAATTTAAACAGTATATTGAGAAAAATACACAGATGGGTCACATTGCTGTGGAAAAGCTCCGGACTCCCCTAAGCTGACTTATACATTATGGGGAAGATCTACTAAGGGTCAATTTAGAAGTGAAAAAACTTCGAAATTCGACCATCGAATTTCTTTGGGGGCCATTTTTCGAATGGATCAAATAGGTAAATTTTCGATCAAACTGAAATTGTTCGAATTATTTCAATTCAAACAATTTCAACCTAAATACTTTGAATTCTTGGCACTCAGAAAAAATTTCAGGACAGGTTCTAGTAGGTCCCCCATAGGCTAAAATGGCAATTCAGCAGCTTTAAGGTGTTGAAGTGTCGAATTCAAATGATTTTAAAGAGACAGTACTTCCAATCGAATTTTGGGCTATTCGATGTATTCGAAGTAGCCCAAAATTACTTCCAAATTTGAATTTTAAAAATTCAAATTTTATTCGAAAATTCTCTTCGACCATTAGTAAATGTGCCACTATATGTTCTCTGAATTCCTGAAACACAAACATTGTTCAACGAAAAGGTTTCAAATCTGTATTAACATTTTCATACAGGACTGATGCCACTTCAGAAGAAAATGTAATTACAGTATGTTCACAATCACAAGTGGAACTTGTCGAGTAGCTAGAGATCAATACGTGGGAGTAGCTAGAGACCAAACAGCTCTGTCCAAAAATTTCATTCCATCTCCTTTACTCATCTATATGCATGTGGCACTATAGCATGGTCTTTTCATATGGCATGTTTTCCTATGTAGAAAAAGATCTAAACATTTTTGTCCATGGGCCTCCCTCAGGCCTTAAGGTTTTGTTTGGTTGCAACACTTGCAATTGTACCTTTGCATCTCATAATTTTGCTTTAGTGCCTACAAACCTGAGGAGCCATGATAATATTTGTGGAAAATCATAAAAAAATTGGAAATGTCACTCTTTTCACAAACTGAAAGTACCCTGTAAAGTCTAGAGTCTAAAATATCAAAATATCAAAGCAATTTATCTCAAACTCAACTTAAAGGAATCGGTCAGTGTAAAAAATAAACTGGTTGTGCAAAATGACAAATGTTTTAATATATTTATGTGTATTGTAAGTGTAATCTATAAAGGCTGCAATGACCAGATGGCTAACATAATAGCCAGATTATTATGTCTTGCTTTGAAGCTCTCTTATTGGTTTCCAGTCAGTAACCAATCAGTCACATGAGGGGGGGGGGTAATGGGTCATAACAATTTGTCTTTCAATCTAACCTGCAGCTAAGGATCAAAAGCAAACTGACTGCATAATAATGTCCCATGTTGCCCCCCTATAATTCGCTGACTAACTCAGAGTTAGAGAGATGAAAAGCAAGAGTTAGTGTTTTGCTCTGTTCTGTAAAGACATCCAGTCACTCCAGCCTTGACAGATTACATTTTTTTTGCTAACTAACTATTTTAGAAACATTTTTTCATTTGGCATACCTGGTTTTTATTTTTACACTGAACTGTTCCTTTAAGATGGCCATAAGGTAAGAGTATATCCAGTTATGACTGTCCTAATCTCACAGTAAGGAAACCACAGACTGAATCTATGATATGCTAAGAACTTTATTCTTTATAATGAAATTCGAGGTAAACATGCATTAAAAACCAGTTGTTTATTACACAAGTTTGGAACCAAAGCTATAGAGAGTAAAGCGTCATCAGAACCAAAATAGGATACAATCATGCAACAAACATGCATACAGAACTGCAACCAGATTTATTCATTCCAAGTTAAAAAAAATACTAGTCAGCAGTAAAAAATGAACGCAAAGCTAAAAAATGGCACGGGTGCAAATTCAAGAGCACTAAAGAGCAGCCATGACTATGGTCAGTGACTGTGCTCCATTTCTTATAACAATTTTTTAAGGTGAAGAGGGCAGTGCTGTGATGCCAAGGGAAGGTGGAATGTACAGGTGCCTTTAACTCATTGGGACTCTCCAGCCAAAGCATCAGACTGATGTCAAATTAACAAATATTCTTGTACCTAGAGAGCTGAAAGATGAGAATTTGTGGAAAAAAACAAATAAATAATCACTTTAGGTATAAAATACATCCGTGATTAAACACCCTGTTTTAGTGACTTAAACTCATCAAACACATATAATTAGTGAGTGAGAGATAGTATTAGTCAATGGTAGGGCAAGCACCTAAGCATCTGCATGTCTCTAGGCAGCTCAAAAAATGTGCTTTACCCTACTTCTGGTGTTTCTAGTATACTCACAAGACATCAACATATTGTGGCACACGTAGTTAATACATGTAGACTAATTTCATTCCTTCTCCTTAAAGAACAATAAAGAAGTGGTATGTGCAGTAAACGTTTCACATTTTAACAGACTCATAGTACACTTACAAACACAGCATAAAAATGGGCATATCAATTACAAATCCAAAAAGTCCAATACTTTTCTTGTATCTCCTAAAGTCCACTGTGCATACTCCCAATTCCTGCACAAATGTCTCTGTGCTTAAGCTTGTGACATCACTCATACCTCCCAAGAGGGATAGTCCCTCTTTTGTCAAGCTCAACGTCCTGTCCCTCATTTGTACTGGAAATTCCCATTTTTCTGTACACTGAACAGCCAGAAAACTTAAACCGTATTTTGGCAGAGAACCCACAACTACAAGAAGGCTCATATAAGATACAATTTCAAGACAAGCAAATAAGTAATGTAAGAATATAAGATAACACCTTCATAAGCAAAACTGTAATAGCTGAAAAATAATCACAGAAATATGCTCAAACTTTCATAATCTGCCAAATTTTGTAAAATTAACATGGTAATTAGGGGCTGTGGCCACAGAAGTGGGCATGGTCAACACATTGCTGCGTGTCCTGTTTGTTTCCGAAATGTTTGGAGGTATGCATCAGTGCTTCCATTTGTCTCTAGGGAGTATTCCTATATGCCATTCAGGCCTAGATTTGTGGCAAGGCCACAAAGACCCGGGCCTAGGGCAGCAAATTATTAGGGCGGCACGCTGCCCAGCCGCTTGCCAAGGAGCACTGGGGACATGAAGCTCCCCAGTGCTCCAGCGTCTGTGCTCACATGGTTGGTGCATCGCCTGCGATCGAAAATCCGGCCTTGATGCCATTCATCTACAACCACTTAGTATGCAGCTCCATTGAATGCAAAT
Source organism: Xenopus borealis (assembly GCA_024363595.1). Taxonomy (NCBI): domain Eukaryota; kingdom Metazoa; phylum Chordata; class Amphibia; order Anura; family Pipidae; genus Xenopus; species Xenopus borealis. Next base: position 79,222,536 of record CM044436.1, read on the forward strand.
AGCACTGCAAACTCGTTGCACACAATCTGTATGCAAAGTATTATCTTTGAATGCTAAAGCATGATTCACTATGCTCTGTGTGAAGTACCTGAAGATATTTAATTATGGGTTTTATTTGTAGCAAGAAGTACCAAGTGTGGGAAGCAGATGAAGCTTTGAAAGCCCTGAAGTGGAAGCACAGAAAGCATTGGGCCTAATAATTATAGCCTGGAATGAGCTACTGATATAGCATATATACGGTACTTGTCTACAGATGACCATTTATACTTTAAGTCTAAAAATAAACCACCCTTATCTTTACCTTAGGTTAGTTCTAGTTCTAGGTTATATACAATTCTAGTAAGTATACTGTTCTGTTCAACTTGCTGATCCTGATCCACTTGTTGAAAAATTTGTGGGAAACATTTAAATCTACAAGCATTTTCTTGCAGTAACTTTTATTTATCAAAGTTTTTTATTGACTTTTACACAATAATACACCAGTATATGTACATTTTATCTTCTTGACAAATGTTTGTAATTTGTTATATATATTTCAATATTACATTCTTCATTACATTTTCCATATACTGTTATTTAGTTTCACAAAATACTCAGTCATTTTTCTTTTATATTAAACCGTATCAGGAAAAGAAAAGAAATAAAAAGAAGAAAAGGAATAGCACTTGTAAGTATGAGAATTGTTTTCACATTCTACCTCAGATTGCAATTATAACATATTTTCCTTTCATTTACAGTGAGGTTCTTATACCTATAATTCTAATGGGACTAAGACCGTCTTTATCAAGTCATACAGGCAGCTGCGTAAGGACTATCATTCCAAATTTGCCATTTATCGTTGTATTTGTGTAATAAAAGCTTATTTTTTGCAATAAAATATTCAAAAGTGGATGTTTCATTCATTAAAGTGAAAAATTCTTTGATACGTGGAGGGTTGAGTGATTTCCAGTTTCTAGCAATGAGTAGTCTAACTATTGTTAAGATATGAACAACTAAAATTTTCTTTTTCCAAGGAATTAAATCCATTTCTAGGTTAAGAAGAACCATTTGTGGTGAAAATCTTATTTCAATGTCTAAAATTCTTCTAAGAATATCACATATAGAAAACCAAAAAGATTGTATTTTTGGGCAATCCCACCAAATATGTAAGAATGATCCAATATTTCCACATTGTCTCCAACACATATTAGAAGCAGTTTTAGGATATATTGTATGCAATTTAGTAGGAACCATATACCATCTATACATTATTTTAATACTGGTTTCTAATAATCTGACAGATTGCGTAGTATTGGTAAGCAAAATGAATGCCGAGTTCCAGTCTATCTGATCTGTTTTGAAAAATATTTCTGATTCCCATTTCTTCTGATGTACTTCTGGAGTTTGTGGATAAGTATCCATAATAATCATATAATATTGAGCAATCCGAGACTGTTGTTGCAATCTTATAGTTAGTTGTAGTTGTGAATTAGAAATTTTTTTAAGTTTACCTATTTTGTGTGCCTTTAAATAGCTATTGAGTTGCAGGTATATAAAAAAAGTATTTTTTGGTAACCCAAATCTTGCTTGTAATTGTTCAAAAGATTGAAGAGTCTCCTGATAGAATAAGTCTTCAAATTTTGTTAACCCTGCTTTGATCCATGAAGTCAATTTTAATTGAGGAATAAGATATTGAAATACCTTTACAGGTAGAAGAGGGTGTAGCCCTAGTTTTAGATTATCTGAAAATTGTAGTAAATCCCAAATTTTAAGTGAGATATCCGTGGTAGGAAAATATTTTGTTGTTTTTGGTCGTAGTCTAGGATGAATCCATATTAAATGAGTAGTAAGTCCAGATGAGTTATTAGAGATATCTATCTCCTGTTGTACCCATTGAGGTTGATTGGTATGGTCTAAGAACCTCTGTAAAAAGTTCAAGTGAGTTGCTTGATAATAGGCTTTAATAAGAGGAAGACCTAGGCCTCCTTTCGTTTTGTGTTTTGTTAAAATCTTTGCTGATATCCTTGGTTTTTTCCCTTTCCACACAAACTTTAAAAAAAGAGCTTGTATCGAGCCAAAAAATGTATTTGGGATTTGAATAGGAATGGTACGGAGTAGATATAAAATCTTTGGAAGTAAATGTGCTTTAATAGTTGCAATTCTGCCTAGCCATGAAATTTCTTTAAACATCCATCCTTCGGTGTGTTTATTGAAATTATTAATTAAATGAAGGTAATTTTGTTTATATAATTCCTTAGTAGACATAGCTAACCTAATACCCAGGTATTTTATTGACGTTTGTTTCCACTCAAACTTGTATGACGTCTTCAAGGAGACCAGAGTCTTATTATCAATCCAAATCGGTAAAGCTTCTGTTTTAGTGGTATTCACTTTATAATATGAAAGTTGTGAAAATTGAGAAAGATTGTTGAACAATGCTCGTAAAGACTTATCCGGATCAGATAGAGATAAAATAACATCATCAGCAAATAATGATATCTTATATGTATGTGATCCTATTTTATAGCCCGTTATTAATGGGTTAGATCTGATCAATTCTGCTAAGGGTTCCATTATCAAGGCGAAGATTAAAGGAGAAAGCGGGCAGCCTTGTCTAGTTCCGTTGGTTAATTTAAAATAAGGCGAGTAGTATCCACTAGCACATATCCTAGCTGATGGATTCTTATATAGTATAAGTATACTATCTAAGGCCACTCCTTTAAAGCCGAATTTAATAAGCACCTCTTTTAAATATGGCCAGGCCACCCTATCGAATGCCTTTTCGGCATCTAATGAAAGCAAAATACAAGGATTTTTGTATATATTAGCATGTAAAGCAATATTAATAAGTTTTCTAGTATTATCAGGAGCTTCTCTTGTTGTCACAAAGCCAACTTGATCATTATTAATTAGCAATTTAATAATAGGGTTAAGTCTAGTTGCTATAATTTTTGCATATATTTTAATATCTGAATTAAGCAATGATATAGGGCGATAATTAGTTACTGTTTCTGGATTTTTCCCTGGCTTAGGTATTGTGACTATAGTGGCTTGAAAAAGTTCTTCTCTCTGTGTGTTACCTGTGAGAAAATTATTAAAAAGGGGAAGTAAAATTGGAGAAATAGACTGGGCTAATACTCTATAAAAATTATTGGAAAATCCATCTGGACCTGGTGCTTTATTTAATTTGAACGTTTTTATAGTTGTCAAATTTTCCTCCATTGTAATTGGAAGAGATAGCATTTTAATATGATCTTCTGAGAGATTTGGAAGATTTAGGGTAGCTAAAAATTGTTCTATTTCTGCCTGCATAGGTTGATGAGTTGTATTTATTAAATCTTCCTTAAGATTATATAGTTTTGTATAGTATGTTTGAAATTCATTTGCTATATGCAAAGGATTCGTAATAATTTTACCTGTAGAAGTTTTAATTTGAAAAATCCTAGAATTAGCTCTGGCTTCCTTAACTTTGAGTGATAACAAACGTCCAGCTTTATTATCTTGAGCATAGTATCTTTGCTTTAGTATATTACACTGAAAAGTTATCTTTTCAAGTTGAATCATATTAATTTGGTGTTTTAACAAATGTACCCTTTGGGAGCATGCCTCAGTAGGTTCTTTTTTCAGTTTATTCATTTCTGAGATTAGTTGTAAATTCAAGTCAAGTATTGTTTTAGTTCTTATTTTATTTAACTTGGAAGATAAAGCTATAATATGTCCTCTTATAAAGGCTTTATAAGTACACCATAAAGTATCGGGAGAAATTTCAGGTGTGTTATTGTCTTCTATAAATTGGGTAGTAAGTTTAATTAAATGTTCAATATTTTCCTTTTTAGCAAGGATAGAATTATTTAACTTCCAAGTAGTCATTGGTGGAGGTCTTTCGTTTATTTTCAATACCAAACCAACTGGTGCATGGTCCGACCAGGCAACCATTCCAATATATGATTTCTGTACCAATTGTAATAACCTTTTATCAAGTAAAATTGCATCTATACGAGAACGCGACAAATGGGCAGGAGAGAAATACGTAAAATCTCGTTCGCTTGGGTGCCAAGCTCTCC
>CM044436.1:79239296-79255962 GCA_024363595.1 Xenopus borealis
CAATTTTTATTTTTACCCAAAGTTAGCCATAAAATATGCACCAAAATTCAATATCCCCTCAAATTTCTTATCTACAAGAATAGGTATAGATCATAATCCCTGTTAAGGCCGTGTGGTGCCAATGTATTCATTTTCTTTATCCACCATACTTCTCTTTGTTTAAGTTTCAGTTCACGGTTCCCTCCATACTTTTGGGGTGGAATTGCTTCCAGCACCATAAATTTCAGCTGATTTGCACTATGGCCAGCTTCCAAAAAATGTTTGGAGACTGGAAGTTTAATGTTTCCCAAATTAATGGACGATTTATGTTGTGATATGCGCGACTTTACCATCTGGGTGGTCTCTCCAATGTAGATATATATATAACATATATATACATATATATATATAACAAACAAAGAAAAGATGTGCTCACCACTGATTAGGCGGGGGTGCAATGAGGCTGTGACCACAAAATAAAAATAGACAAATACAAGAGGTCCCATTGGTGTCTAATAAAAGGGCAGATTGGGAATTTTACTCTGAAAGCAGCAAGTAAGTTGCGGGTAAAACTTAGTCCCTTTGTAAAATGTATAATTAAGCAATGGGAATTCTTAATTCTTAATGAATCAGATGAAAATTGGGTGTAGGACAGATATGGGATGACTTTGACGTAGTTGGCCAGCTTAAATATATTGCAATATATGGACAAACAATCCCCTCCAGCCAGGTTCATGGGCGCCATCTTCTCCAGCAACGTCTTCTTCCTGGATCCATTGGTGCTTGGCAGCACATGCGCAGCAGGATGCATTTGCCAGTTGGTACTACTGCGTAGATGCGCCCCGATTTTCACGAAGTTCGCAGATTGAACTTTGTGAACTTTGGGCTCATGCTCAGTAGTACCAATCGGCAAATGTGTCCTTCTGTGCATGCCAAGTGCTGACGGATTGAGAAAAAGGCATTGCGCCAAGTTTTTTACTGAATGATGTGTCTTGAATATAAAAAAATATACAAGCTGATCTGTAGAATAGAATAACAATTCTCTTTTTACAGGACATCATTTTCAACTTTTCTGTTTTTCTTGCAAAGCATTTTTGTGTATCCACAAAAAACTCAGCTTTCCTGATCTCATAACAAATGAGAATCTTTCTTTTGTTTGCAGTGACTTAAGTAGTTTACCTGCCTATAGCTGCATATTTCCTTACAGCTATATAGTTATGCCTGTTGTCACATGCTTAAACAGAAATGCCAGCATTATACTATGTTGATCGTATAGGGGCCTGATATAAATTGGTGCCATATGCTGTTAATTCTTAACGGCTTAATTTTTTAACTTTTGGTAGAGTGCTTACAATTAATTGCTAATTGTTTGTCACTGGTAACCACATTAGTGGTTACACATTACAGTGTATCACATGCAACACAATTTGGGCTACACATGATACCTTTTAGTGAAATCAATATTTCTCTTTCATTGTATTGTATATGCACAATCTCTTTGCCCAAATAACAATAATTTTGTGGTTTTGATTTTTTTTGTGGTGAAGTTTAGTTCCTTGAGCTGGAATACAAAGGCTACATAATGTGGGTGGCAAACAGAATATTACAGTAAAGACATTGTACCCATATTTTCTGTAATAAAATATATAATAGTAATTTCTTGGAGAACTCACACAAACTTCTATAGATTATATAGATAAAAAGAAAATCATACATTTAGATCATATTATTTATTTACATTGTTCTAAAGTGTCCATCAGGCTGATTTCTGATTTCACAGCGCTACGAAACAAGCTATAGAAATACATGTTGATATAGAGATACATGTTAATAATTTCTTCAGATGACAAAGAACTACACACAAAATGAAATGCATTCCTGCACCCCATTTATAAGGCAATCTGTAATTCATTCAACATACATGCAGTACACTAGGTCCGTAAAACATGCATAGTATAAATAAATATATTTGCCCTGAAGTTATTGTATAGCTTAATTATATATGGCTTAATTATTTACCTTTTTCTTCTGCTTTGTCCAGTTTTTAAACATTATTCTGTGAGATGACAAAAAAGCTAAATAATTGAAAATATGCAAAAAAAAAACCCAAAAACATAAACCCTAAGAACATTAGCAAATTGATTAAAATTTTACTTGCTACAGTTTGCTATCATTTAATTATAATTGTGTAAACTATGCCGTTGAGGACCCCTACAATTTTATTCTGGACGCCTTGCAGGTGACCTGAAATCATGGGATGGTCAATAAATTTCAGGTCAATCGTGACACCCTCCATGGCCCCCTTGTCGATAAAGCAGGCCCCCTGGGCATTGGGGTTTGCTTTTTCTATAGTTACATGACTACACTTCTTAAAGGAGAACTAAATGCTAAAAAATGAATATTGCTAGAAATGCCATATTTTATATATTCTACTTGTTAAACTAGACTACAGGTTTGACATTGCTATAGTAGTAATGATCCAGGTCTTCAAAGTTGTCACAGGAGTTTCCCATAGGAGTATTTGTGACATGCACATGCTCAGTGTGCTTTGAGCAGCTATTGAGAAGCTAAGTTTAGGGGTTGTCACAAATCTTTAAAGGAGACATATTGTGTAAAATATAAGAATTATTATATTATAGAAATATTATCATTGACAAGTTTGGATGTTTTAATGGTATTATTTAATATGTATTGCCTGTTTTGCACTACACCGTAAGAGGTTAATGGTGATTTCACCTTGAGAAAAATATGTATAATTGTAAGGGTTAATTATATGACTCGCAAGGCTAATTGAGGGGTGGGATTTCCTATGTGGTTCTTTAAAGCAACTGTTTTTATGGGATTTGTACACACTTGAAAAAGGGCCTTGCTGCCCGAAACATGTCGTGTGGACGCACAAAAAAGCATTGAGTAGCAGGTATTTTGCTGTCAGCCTGTGATTTCCATATCCTACTATTTAAAATATAAGAATGTACCAGTGCATTATACTCATTTAGATACAGAAGAATTGTGTTTTAAAAAGTAGTGCTTCAGGCGGATTTATTGAATATTTCTGCAAAAACCCTAATAATCCCTCCCTTCTGTTCCACTTCCTGCTCCCTGAATTCCCAGGCTGTGCAGGGGAGCCGGTGGCACTCAGCTCACAGCACTGTAGGACAGGAACCAATCAGCATCTGGCCAGACCCGATAGGGAACTGAAGCCTGTATGTGCTTGTGTGACGGCAGGGCTGTGATTGGCTGTCCCCTCCTACTTTGCTTCTGGCAGGGACTGTTAGGACACACCCACCCCTCATTTGAAACACAGACAGAGACCAGAGAACTATAGGGATAAAGGGGCTATTTTTAAAGATAATGTTAATTTTTAGCACCATGTAAAAGCAACACCATATATTACTGAGAATTGCCTACAGAAATAGGGTTTTTTTATTTATCCTATATGTCTCCTTTAAGCAGCAAACAATATGCAGTACTGATGAATTTAGCTGTATATACAATATCATTCAGTGTTGGAGCACATAATAAAATATTTATAATAATATTTATTATAATGCTTCTACTTCCTGCCTGTAATTTTATTCCCCGTAACATAGTACAGTTATACATATCCTACTAACTCTCAATATAGAAAGTTATAATACAAGTTATAATAATAAAATGATATTTTAATGTAATAAAAATAGGAATGGCGTCATTTTGAACTACGTCAACCTGCATGTAATTCACTCTATTCAGAATAATTATAATTGCCAATTAATGCCTTGAACATATTTCTATTGTTCGGTTTCACTGTGTTAGAAGGAACAGCTCATGCAGTCAAGTCTTGTCATACTAAATGTCAAGCTAAAGCATGTCAAGATAAAGTTGTGAAAACCAGACCTTTGAAAAAGAGGTTTAAAGATCTTGTTGTAAAACGAGCTTTTTACAAGTGTAATAATACAGACAAGAATGGCCTCTCAGTCTGTTCTGATAAGAACACAGCAAGAATATTAACCAAAATGGATAGGCAGACAGTAGAAAGTGTGGCCACTTCTAATACATGACACTTGAAATAATAAGTCTATGCAAACAATCACCATTGCTGGCTGCATAAAAATGCTAAGCATTTTGAAAAGGATAAAAATCGTATTATGTTGGAAAATTATGTCTAAGTCAAACTACTGCTTATTGTACTATTGAACCTTCATTTTAATGAACACCAAGGTATTCTAAAATCCTTACTGCTTTTAGGGAGTTTATATTAACCATGCTGTGGTGTAACATATTCTAAGCTTATAAGCAATGGAGAACTTGCATTATATATACACTGTATATTGTTTAGCACTACTGGTGCATACTTTACCATACAGTAGAATGGTGTACAAAAATGCAAATTTGATTTTCAAAATCATGTGACTTTTCTTTACTCCAATAAATTTGAATGTACTCACAACTGAATTGGGAGGTTATTTATGAAAACACTAGAATGTCTAATATTCAATCGAATAGACCCGAATCAAGTTTGAATCGAGTTTTCCTCTGGAAAAAAACCTCAAAAGTCAGCGAGGCAATTAATTAATTCTGCTACATGAAAGAGGCTTTTACCTTGAATGGTGGCCTCAACTTCCACCACAGCTGCTACCACAAAGACCACATTAAAACCATCTGCTCCATGATACTCCCATTATAACCAAAAATAAATGTATTTCACCAGAAATTCCTGCCAGATGGTAGTCCTATCTTTAAAAGCACACTGAATTGCAAATCTTTAACTTGTGTGGCAGCATGCTGCTATTGAGGCTCACCTCAGAGAGTTCAATGTGAGTGTTGTAGTTGTAACTTTCAGGCAATCAGCATACATTACCTTGAAAGATAAGGCACCATACTGCTTTCAGGAAGATTCTAGAGACACTCCAGTGTGGACTGGCTGTAGACAGGCTCCTGTGTAGACCTCTCCAAGTGGTGGACACCACGAAACCCATCTCAGGCAACAAAGTGTACTAATTAGCCTTCTGATCCAAATGTTCACACTTCTGAGTACTGAGAACTGTACTGTTTTTTTCAGTCCTGAAGGCTTCCAGGTTTACTATTACATTCCCACTGTCAGTCCCATGACTGTGAGTTTAGTATAATGACTGGCTCAGTAACAATCTATTAAGGTAATGACACCTGGGGGTTTCCATTGCAGTCTGTGAATCTGTTTTATTTCTGAATAGTTGGTTCACTTCCTGTACCGATCTGGTCCACATATCTTTTCCAGTTCATACCAAGTGGTATGTTGAAATGTTTGTATGGTAAGTTGCCTAGTAATGTTAGGTAGTGTGTTAATGTAGGTGGACCATGTATCAATTAATTTTTCTGTATGTTCTTCTTTGTCTGTCAGAGTTTCCACCCAATCAATGTGAAAGATGTGTTGTAGTTTTTGTAACACTAATGATAAAGGTGGAGGGGACTGCGATAGCCATTTATGAAGAATAGAAGTTCTGGCTGCTGCTGCTAAGCATTCAGCCAAGGCTTTTTCTGATTTGGAGGTGTTGGTATCAGGCGGAGATTTACGAAATATTGCCCAGGCCGCTGTAGGTGCCATTGTTTTTCCAGATATGTTATTCCAGTAATTGGCTATCTCCCAGCTTCTCCACATTTGATAGTGACGTTCCAATATGGTATCTTTTTAGAGGGGTTAAATATGTCTGATGTAATATTTGTATGGTCATTTCTTGATAGGTACTAGCTGGTAATTTCTTCATTGCTCTTGTGTGAAGTTGAATATCTTTATTATCTGTTTGTGGATTATCATGACCCACTTTGTAAAATTGAAGTTGTCTACATCTAGTGCGGATCTGATTTGTCTGTGAATTTGAGCTGTCGATTTAATTGTGTCTCTTCTAGGCCATAGAGAATAAATTGAATTATTTTTGCCTCTATCAGTAAGTTTAATCAGATGTTGTGTAGTGAAGTGTTTCAGGTGTTTCAGCTGTAGCAGCTGGAATTGATGGGATAGTAGAAATGGGTATTTCTGTGTTAGGTCTGCAATTGGTTGTAGGGTAAATTGATCTGTAATTAAATCTTTGATATTTTGTAATCCCTGTGTTTGCCATGAATTAAATATAGTACTACTTAAACTTGTGGTAAAGTTCTTATTTTTGATCCAAGAGAGATGTATAGTGTTAAGTGGAGATATATTTGCTTTTTTCCGGATGTCATTCCAGGTTTTGTAAGTATGAATGAAAAGTGGATTGTCTTGCATGTTTTTAGGGATATCTTTTAATGGTGTGTGTAAAAGGGAATTGAAAGAGGAGCCTTCCGCCAGTGGTGAAGCCAGTCTCCCACAAATCGTAGAAGAGCTGCCTCATTGTATTCATTTATGTTTGGGAGATTAAGTCCCCATCTTGTTTTTGTTGTTGGAGTTTAGGAAAACTAATTCTAGGACATTTTTTACTCTAAATAAAATTCGTAAAAATGTGCTGTAGCCTTTTTATATCCTTTTGTGTTATTCGGTAGGGTAGCATTTGGATATTATAAAGGATTTTGGGAAATATGACCATTTTTATTAAATTAATTCTACCCATAAATGAAAGATTGGTGTTTATCCATTTTTTGGTTTCTTGTTCTATGTAGTCAATGGTGCATCTAATATTCAATTTATATATGTTGTGATGAGATTATGGTAGTTTAATTCCAAGGAATTTGATATGTGGTTTGGCTTTATTAAAAGGAAAAGGGTTATTCCAGTCTGCTGGGGTGGTATGTTGTAAACGTTTAAATCCTGCTATTGAGCCAAAGCTCTCAATTTTTTATAAAATTATAGGCAGTTCTGTTTTTGGTTGGTTTAAAAAGAAAAGACTATCGTCTGCATATGCTGTCAATTTAAGATGTTGTGTGCCTAATGTTATTCCTTGAAAGGGGTAAAGTCCCCGACTGCAACTTGAGTGTGTGCGGACTGTTCTTCTATACATATAATTCCTTGAAAGGTCTCATTGTTCAGTAATTGTCGTAACAGGGGGTCGAGGGCTATGTTGAAATGCAAGGGCAAGAGAGGACAACCCTGCCTAGTCCCTCTTTGTATTCAAAATCTGGAGGAATTGAATCCATTTACAGTGACATGAGTGTAAGAGTGTGTGTATAGTGTTTTAAATGAATTTAATATTTGAATACCAAAGTGGTGAAATTTAAGGAGTCTTTTAATGTGTGTGTGTGTTATTCTGTCAAATGCTTTGTCTGCATCTAGGTTAATTAACATACTGTGTTTCCTCTTTTCTAGGTTGCACGGATAGATGACTGCTATTGCATTTCTTAAGGCCTGGACCGGATTTCGACTTATGAGGAATCCTACTTGGTGTGTGGTAAGTATGTGCAGGAGAATTGTTTGTAGTCTGTCTGCCATAATTTTAGTCAGTAATTTTAAATCCTGATTTAGTAAAGAAATCGGTCTGTATGAGGAAGGAAGGGTAGGGTCTTTCCCTTCTTTTGGGATGAGAATTATCCTAGCTTCATTTGCTTCATTCCATAATGGTGATACTTGTAAAACTTTACTTTATGGGAGTAAGTTCTAGTATAAGTATTTTATAGTATTCTGCACTAAGGCCGTCAGGGCCTGGTGATTTCCCATTTTTTTTATTTTTTATTGTTGAAGCTATTTCTTGTTCTGTTATAGGTGCGTCAAGAAATTCCCTGTCCTGAACTGAGAGTTTAGACAGATGGGTGTGTCGTAAGAAAAGGAGACCCTTTTCGGGATAATCTAGATTTTCTTCATAAACTTTTACTATATGTTTTGTGTCTTGAGCCCAACCTTCCTCTGTTCACAGTTTTTTTATGAAGTGGTTTGGTGTTTGAAACTTTGTAATTTTTGCCAACAGTTTCCCAGGTTTGTTTCCCCATCTGTGGAAGATTTTCTATTGTGCATTATCTTATAATAAAGTGTTAAACAAATTCTTTGTGTCTGTGTATTTTTGTTTGTCTTCATCTAGGTTGGTAAGTTTGAAAGCTTTATAGTGTTTAGTAAGTTCTTTTTGTAAGTGGCGATATTTTTCATTAAATCGTTTTTTCTGTTTTATTAGATAAGCTGTGATAAGCCCTCTCAGAACCGGTTTTGAAGCTGCCCATAATAGGCTTTGGTCATCCCAGTGTTGCAAAATATTGCACATTTGAATGACTGTGTGCACTAAATCCCAGTGCAAAAATCAGGTCCAATATTTATTGCTCAACATTCTTAAAAGCATTGTATAGTCATAAATGTTACAGAGGTTATGTAACTTTAGAATATGTGTTATTAAAGATTAAGTTTCTATTTAATTGCATCCTGTAAGTGCTCTGTTTTTTTTTCAGTAACATGTATAGCAGTGCATTTCTCAAGCATGGGAAATCATACAGATCATTAATCATCTACAGCTGATAAAATATAAAAACAAACAGGATTTAGTCCTCTCATAATATAGGGTTGGAAGGGATATGATGCAGCTGATTCCCTACAAGGTGGCTTTTAGGAATGCTATTTAATTCTATAAATATGTGACAATCTGTGACCCTGAACTCCCAAGAGTCCAATGAATGAGCTAAAAGGAATGCTATAAATTATGCATTGTATTAATTTGTCTCCCATTGTAAGAAAGAATCCAGAGACTGAATCTGCAGCATTATCACATCACCACAATGCAAATAATTTTCCCCAACTTGGGTCATTTCGGAGTTCATGAAAGGTTTCACAATTGAAGTTACAAATTAGCATTAGTGACAATTTTGCCTTCATAAACTGGGGAACCTAGGCATAACCATAACACTTCCAGAACCAGAATAAAGCTGTGGCCCTGTTTCTTCAGGCATTTTATACAGAACCACTGAAGCTTGTATACGTCTGTGTATTTAGTTGTTGATTTCCAAGGCAATTACTTAATAGCACCATAGTAACTGGTTTTATTGGGGCAGATTCAGTAAAGGGTGAAGTTGCACGACTTCTCACCAGCGTTACCACCTGCAGGGACATTGGCAATTCCCGTTCTCAAACATTCATTCACACTCTATTGCCAGATGACGCACTGGCGAATGATCGTTACTCCAAAGTGCAGATTTTACAGAACATTACCTCTTTCCCCAAAGTTGATTTCGCCACCTCAGACCAGACAAAGTGCTAAAAAGAAGCTAGATCTTCCTCAATCTTTTGTCATTAACATCATATCCTGTGTGTAGAAAATGCATTAAATATCCAAAAAATGCTGGCAAGTATTCCTTTTTTTCAAGCGTGATTGGCTGCAAAAGTCCTAGCTTTGACTTTTTTGGGTAACCGTTTTTGTCCAGCCATTTTATAACATATGGAACATTAATTTTACAGTGGACTCATGTGTAGGGCATTATATTAACTCTCTTGACTTTTTTAAGGTGCCCTGGACATGTGTTATAAAAACCAGTAACTTAAACCATATGCAGAAAAAAAAGACCTTCATACAACTTCAAATTTCCTGCCGTATGCAAATTGACCTAAGTGCAAGATCACTAGTGAATTCTCACCAGGCACAAATTAATTATATATTTATTATGCTGTGTAAAAAATGGCAGGACACACACATTGCCTGGCTATGCCCTGTGAAAAGAATGTAAAAAACTACGTAACATTTTTATGTGTTTTTTCTTGGAGTGACTTCTGTTGGAAGCAATGTAAAATACCGGTGTCAAATCTGGCCTTCGCATGATGTGCAATTACACATGCCTTGACCAACTAGCCATTTATTTTACACAGCTTTCTAATATGTTGTTTTTGGAGAATTTGGTAACAATCGATTTATGTTTATCACACAACTATTGTTTTCATTGGACAGTCTAGACCCCCATTTATCACAAAATTTTCCTAAATGGTTCTTGCACTGAAAAAGTCATGAAAAAATCAGAATCCTACAATTTTTTTTCCAATTTTGCGCTCCAAACCTACAGTTTTTTCATTAAATTGCCTGAAAGCTATGATTTTTCGGAGACCTAGCACAATGTTTCAATTGTTAACGGGACATCTGCAATTGACTTTTACATGTTCTCGGCAGGTCTGAGTTGGAGTACTTTTTTTCACTAGACTTTTAACACCATCAGATTTTAATAATTCCCAAAAATAATTATTTTTTTCTCTGAAAAATTGTATTTGCCCCTTTAAAAGTCTGACCAATTACTGCATTTATGAAGAGCATAGATAGAATAGTAATAGAATGTAACTAATTAAACCTGAACTTTAATGCATTAAAGTTGTAAAAACGCTGGTGCTGCAAAGTCTTAACTATTTAACTTTTTTGGGTTAACATTTTTCCCCAGACATTTGAGGGCCACGGAACATTCATTTTAGGGTTCCTTAGACTTTTGTAATATAAAGTGGCCACTTCAAGCATTTGCACCAACATTTCTAATAAAAACGTCCATACGACTTTAACGTACCCATCCTATTCAAATTGACCTAAGCATAAGAGGAATAATTAAGTTTCTCTAGGCAGAAGTGATCGCTAGCTTAAGTTCGCCTTGAAACACTCGCACTGTCGAAGTAATGCTAGTGAAAATTTTCCAGTATTCAACATCCAGGACACATTTTAGTATTATAGTCAATTAGAGTAGTGGTAAAAAAATTTCGCATAGCGAAATGTGCAAAGCTGTCCCTGGCGTCAATTCTCCCTTTAGTGAATCTGCCTCATAAATGGGAAAATGTAATAAAAGTACATATACTTTTGTACATATACTGACACACAACTATTTCTCATTAGGGGATACTATATACCTCCAACTGATGGGACGTGCAATGGGAAGCAAAATGGCACCTCAGGATGCCAATCTGTTCATGGCCCAGTTAGAGGAAAATTTCCTCACTTCCTGCAACACCAGGCCCTTAACCTATTTAACATATATAGATGACATATTTATCATATGGACAGCATCAGAAAAAGAACTATTGATGTTCCAACAAAGATTTAACCAGTTCCACCCCACCATCATAATTACCCTCAACCACTCTAATTCACACATCAACTTCTTGGATACAACCATCTACATCAAAAATGGAACCATACAAACATCCCTACCTTAACCTTAACCACTCTAACTCACACATCAACTTCTTGGATACAACCATCTAGATCGAAAATGGAACCATACAAACATCCCTATACCAAAAACCAACAGGCCATCCTGCATATCTTATGTGGGACAGTTTTCATCCTCATCTCAGGCTCTGAGATACAACCGGATTTGCTCAAACCTTGATGACAGAAATAAACATCTCCATTCCTTATGGAAAACTTTTGTTAATCAGGGATACCATCCGCAGGTTATTGATGATCAAATCCACAGAGCAACTTAAATACCCAGAGACACACTCTTGGATTACAAACAAAAGACAGAAAACAACAGGGTACCTATTGTAGTTACCTACAACCCACAACTGAAAATTATTAGAAAAATAGCCAGAGACCTGCAACCCATGCTCCATACAGATATCCGACTAAAAGAAATATTCCCAGAACTACCTCTCTTGTCTTATAGACAACCACCTAATCTGAGGAAAATGATTGTCAGAAATGCTCTTCCTAAAACAACTAAAGCAGGTACATTTCCCTGCAACAGTAACAGATGTGAAACCTGCAAATACATCCTGTGCAATGATTAAGTTGCTATACCGAATATACAAAAAGTATAAATCATTCTGGACTACTATTCGTGTGCTTCATCAAATGTGGTATACATGATTACATAAACTAGGTGCTCTACAGGAGGCATATACATTGGACGAAAATTGCGCACAAGGATGAACCATCACAGACATAAAATCAACACCAAGTCATGTGATACATCAGTGGGGTAACACTTTTGCAGTCAAAATCACAGTCTTCAGGACATGCAGGTTTGTAATTCTAAAAGGGAACTTTAAAACTGAAGGGAAAGGAAGATTTATGAATTCAAATGTATGGAGTTATTTAACACATTAAGACAGGGACTTAATTTAGAGTCAGGTTTAATGTCACACTATGTGACCTGACTGAATCCAGACTACTGGACTATTTACGACCCACCCTAATTCATTGTATTATCTCTACAATTGATCTGTAACTTCCTACTTACAAGGAAATGCTAAATGTAATTGATTTAAGTGTTACTTTAAGGCAGTGATCCACAACTAGTGGCTCATGAGCAACATCAGTGGCCTCATAGCAGGAGCTTATTTTTGAATTCCTCACTTGGAGGCAAGTTTTGGTTACATAAAAATCATGTGTAGTGCCTAACAGAGCATTATGTAGTCTGCCAGTCCACATAGAGGCTACCAAATTAGGACCTCCAGGAAATTGCATGCTTGTGTTGCTCTTCAGCTATTTTTACAGTTGAATGTGAATGTGCACAGTTTAACAGAATTATAAAAAGCAATGTCAATGTTTTCTTTATACAAAATAAATACAAAATTGCAAATTATTGATTTTCCCAAAGGGAAAACATAGAGCATGTAATAGAATGTTCAGTCTTATAGAAAATCTCAGTTGTCAGGGGTTGTTCAAGTGGCATTATATAAAGTGACTATCCCTTTAACAGCACATTGACAGCTGAATAAGTGTATAGCATGGGTTACATACTTAATTGCTAGTTATTCAAAACTGGGAGGTATTGTTCTTATTTTTGTGTAAAAATCAACATGGTGAAAAGTCTCAAAAAGAGAAAATTCTTCAGCACCATTCTTAGTTACTCTGAAATAGTTATTTAATAGAACAGTTATTTAATAGAGCTTTACATGCAGTGGCGTAACTCAATGTTACTGTGCCCAACAGCTAATTCAAGTTAGGTCCCTAAAATGTTGCTAAGTTTACCAATTCTGCCAAGATATATTTAAATTGCTCATTACTTATGGCCTCAATGGGCCCTCTGACCTCCTGGGCCCCCTTGGAGTGCCAAGATATTTTCACAAGATTTGATATACGAGATCTCAGTCCAGTGAGCACCAGATAATTTGGGTTGAACAAGCTGAATGCTGTGTTGCTACAAGTACAGTATATTTGAGAACTAAAACACAAAGTTAAATATCTCATGAAAAATAAACTGGTTTCACTAGGTTTTCGGATTGCATTCAAGACTTGACAACACAAATTAAAAAAAGTTACTTGCAATGCTAATATTTTGATTAGAAATTATTTTTTTTTAATTCCATGCTCCCGATTAGAGATCCTTAAATTTAAGCATTTTAATTATTTGAACAATAATAAGATGAAACATGTTAATGATTTCAAATCCAAAAGTCAGCAAGAGTTTTCTTGTGTGCAGTATTTATGGCCCTTGTAGATTTGCTCTGCTGGATCATGTTTCAGAAAACAAGATTACAGCTAAATGTCACATATTAGAATGATCAATTGTGGTAAATTAATTTAGTAAATCTTCCCAAACCCGTTTAGCAAGCTGACTTAACACGATACAATATGTAATGAAACAAATGCAGGAGTGCTGTAGGAGTGAGCTGTCTTTAATTTGTTGTTATAAACAGCTGGCATTTAACTACTTAAATATTAAAGAGACTCTAGTTTACAAATGCCATTATTTTATGGTCAGAGCTGTTCTCTTTTCAGTAGCCTACACAGCTTCAGCAAGACTGCCGCGAGAAAGAACATTTCCATTTAAAATTGATCTCCTTATTCCCACAGATAAATCTGTGAGGAGAATGAGAATCATGAACATTTTTAGTAGCTTTTTTGCATTGTTACAAGCTTGTTAATATTTTGTGTATTTTTATGATAATGTAGAAAGAGCAAAAGTCATGTCGCTTGGAAAAAAAACCTTCACTCTGTATTATTTGGCACATTGTTCTGACATTTTAGCAAACAATATCAAGGAAACCCTTTCATAGCAATTAAATCAGTTGAAATGGCTGACAGTTATTTTCAGTTTTTATAGAAAAAAGGTGAGCACAATAGTTATGTAGCTATTAAATATATGCCATTTTAAATTAATAGGCTTTGGTTACGTTTCATCTACCATTTACTTACCCTTAGTCTGGATTCATAAAAGTTTCATATTTGATGCAGCTAGCTTTGTTTAGGGTACTTGTGTAAGGGGGGCAACACGAAATCACAGTGGATTGGCTTAAAGGGGTGCAGCACCATTAAGAAACTTTTGCAGAGCTGTCAGTCCCCCCCCCCCATTATTTTTGGCATTACCAGATGCTGCCCCCCTGTTCTCTCATAATTTAAGCATTCCCCCAATTTCTGATGATGTTCAGGAAAAAATCAATATGCACATTTGCAGAGCATTTCAATGATGTATGTGGAACAATGTGCTTCAGCTGACATCATATCTGCTTATGTCACAGACCAAGAAACATTTTGATCAGGTGCCTCGGATACCTCGGCCCCCTGCATTTGCCCATCTAGGTACAGTCACCTGAGTGTCAGTGGGATCTGTCAATGGGTCTTTACAGTAAGGCAAGAGTATAGACTTAAAACTATGTTATACAGGTTGTGTTGATTGCTGTGGCTCTGCCAGGAAGAAATGTGCAGATCAAAACACTGTTTACTGACAAGGAAAATGCCAAATATAATTGCTTTAAGTATTACTTTAAGACAGTGATCCACAACTAGTGGCTCATGAGCAACGTTTATCACCAAGCTCTTGGGTGTTGCTATCAGTGGCCTCATTGCAGATACTTATTTTTGAATTCCTCACTTGGAGGCAAGTTTTGGTTACAAAAAACACATGTGTAGTGCATAACTACATATGGGTTATATGTTGAATGTTTCTAAATATGTCTATTAAGACATACATTTATATACATTTATAATGTGCCACTGTCGCTCCTAAAGACTAAATTTTATGAAGCCAACACTTGAGTAAACTTGATGTACAAGAAAAACCATTTACATATGGGAATTATCCATTAAGGTTGCTCATAATACTGTATATTCAAATCCATTTTTGAGTGTGGTAATTTTCAATACATTTAGCAACTTTTAAAGAATTAATGGCACTTTGACTAAATCAATAACACAACCAAATATGAAAGGAAACTGTACTGAATCAATGTATGATGTGAAATGTTCCAAATGATATACATTAAAATGAGGAAAGAATATTTCTCAATGCATTTAAATAATGCTTCAAATGGCATCTTGCCCTTAGGCCGTTTCTGTGCAAGGGGAAGAGCAAACTTGGCAGTTTTTCGTTTGCTAATTCCAATGGACAGAAGTGGTATATAAACAGGAGAAACCTGCCAGATTTGCTTTTGTCTTTTTGAATAATATTCCTGAAGTGATAGCTTGGGCAGGTATGTTTACTTATATTTATTGCTAATTATTCCACTTTTCCTAGTAGTGCACACAGAAGATCATATAAATATTTAATCACTTCTACAGTGAATTCTGGATACAGGCTACTTTTACTGGTTTTCCTCACAACAAATGTTCTTAGGGCACTACAGTGTGAATTGTAACTTTTAAAACCAAAAGTAAATTGGATGACAAATCCTGCAGCTACAGATAGATTATATAGTGAAATATATTTGCAGAGCTACAGTATTAATCCCGATATTAAATTCACTAATTTTATATTAGTGAAAAATGTACTAAGGGGCAGATTTGCTAAGGGTTGAATTTGAAGGTTAAAAAACCCTCGAATTCGACCATGGGAATTTTATGGGAATAAAAATCCTTCAAATTCGAATATCAAATTAGAAGGATTTTACTGCTATTCGATTGGTGGAACGTTCGAATAGGAAATATTCGATCGAACGATTGGTTGGCGCTATAGAAATACAGGTTAATAATAATATTAAGTAAAGAGGGTGTTTTGATCTGCACAGGTCTTCTTGACAGTGTCACAGCAATCAACAAAACCTGTATAACATCGTTTTAAGTCTATACTCTTGTCTTACTATAAAAGCCCATTGACAGAAGACATTTGTGTCTGTACTATACCCAGATGGGCAAATGCAGAGCTGTCAGCTCTGTAAAGCAGGAGGCTGAGGAATTTGAGGCACCTGATTGAATTGTTTCTGGGTCTGTGACATAGAGTAAGCAGATATAAATTCAGGTGAAGCACATCGCTCAAAAGACATCATTGAAATGTTTTGCCCATGTGCACATTGAATCTTTTCCTGAAATTCATGAGAAATCATGAATCTGGTAACACCAGAAAGAATGGGGGGCTGACAGCTCTGCAAGTGCGTACGGGTACTGCACTGCTGTTAGCCATTCCCCTGTGATTTCTGTGGAGTTAATTTATGTTGCCTCCCTTACACAAGTGCCCTAAACAAACCTAGTTACATCAAATATTTGTAGGAGAGTAAAGGTTTTGCTAACCTTTAGGTATCTTGTTCCCCTGGGCATAATTTAGACACCTAGATTGGGTTGTCATTTACATAAGGGAAGCGGTTTCCTTTTTCCTACGTGAAAATATTATGCTGGCAGTTCAGTGACTGGCCAGTAAGTAGATGTCACTATGTAAAAGGGTAAAGGTTTTCCTGTGCCCCAGTAAATGTGTTATTCAGCTAGGCTGGGTCATTTTTCCCAGAGGGGAGAGGGAGTAGTTCCCCAGAGGTTACAAAAAGGGATGCCACGTGTTCACTCTCTTTCCAGTGTACCCATTGGAAGTGAGGTGTGCTGCTAGGGCCAGAGGTGGAGTTAGAAATCAGTACAGAAGTAAGGGAGTGTCAGGTCAGAAACTGTTGTAGGGACCCATAAGTAGCATGGCCCTTATGGCTTCATTCCCTACCAGTACTTTCCTT
>CM044436.1:79256062-79272175 GCA_024363595.1 Xenopus borealis
CCAATGCTCTACCTATGCTAGTTTGGTTTGGTTAATTATAGCCAAGAAAGGGTTACACTGTAATAGGTCACTATAGGAGTGACAGATAAGTTTAGGAAAGTTTGTGAGCAGCTAAGAATCCAACAAGGAGTTTAGAGAAGGTTTAGCACCCTGTGGTGTGAAAAGTCCACCAGGTTAGGGACTCAAATGGTTAAGCTCACGGATAGAGAGATTCCTGGAGTGTAGAACCAGTTGTGAGACTCACCTTCAATGGGGATTTTACACCACAGGCAGGAAAGGCAGCTCAATTCACAAAGCTGACTATTAAAGGATCAGACAGTATCCGTGAGTAATACAACTGTGTATAAATGACCTGCCTCTGGTGTAAAATCCCCATTGAAGGTCACCTCACAGCTGGTTGGACACTCCAAGGTTCTCTCTATCCCTGAACTTAACCACTAGAGTTAGCTAAACCTTTACCCTTCTACATATGGATAAAACCCTTATGGCTCCAAACTAAAGGTAAGTAAATGGCAAATAAATGGTATATATTTAATAGCTACATAATTATTTAGCTCACCTTTTGTCTATAAAAGCTGAAAATAACCGTCAGCCATATCAACTGATTTAATTGCAATGTATCGTTTTCCTTGATATTGTTTGCTAAAAGGTCAGTTCAATGTGCCAAATAATCAAGAGTGAAAGGTTTTTTCCAAGTGACATGGCTTTTGCTCTTTCTACATTTTTATAAACATACACACAATATTAACAAGCTTGTAACAATGCAAAGGGCTACTTACAGCTTTCTTGATTCTCATTATCCTCACAGATTTATCTTTGGGAATAAGGAGATCAATGTTAAATTAAACGTTCTCTCTTGCAGCAGTGTCTTGCTGAATCTGTGTAGGCTATTGAAAAGCAAACAGTTCTGACCATAAAATAATGACATTTGTAAAATAGAGTCTCTTTAATATTTAAGTAGCTGTTTATAACAACAAATTAAAGACAGCTTACTCCTACAGCAATTCTGCATTTGTTTCATTGCATACAGTATTGTGTTAAGTGAGCTTGCTAAACAGGTTTTAGGAAGGTTTACTAAATTAATTTACCACAATTGATCATTCTAATATGTGACATTCAGCTGTAATCTTGCTTTCTGAAACATGATCCAGCACAGGATTTGGATTTGAAATCATTAACATGTTTCAGCTTATTATTGTTCACATAATTAAAATGTTTAAATTTAAGTATCTCTGAAGTGTGGAATTGCAAAACATAAAAAAAGTATTTCAAATCAAAATATTAGCATTGCAAATAACTTTTTTAATTTGTTTTGTCAAGTCTTGAACACAACACAAAAACCTAGCGAAACCAGTTTCTTTTTCATTGGATATTAATTAGCTTTGTGTTTTGGTGACTTCTCAAAAAAACATGTAGCAAACACAGCATCCAGCTTAAGCAACCCAAATAATCTGTTGCTTACTGGACTGAGATCTCATATATCAAATATTGTGAAAATTTCTGGCCACTCCAAAGAACCCAGGAGGTTAGAGGGCCCATTGAGGCCATAAGACTATGAAGATTCTCATTCATCCAGGTTATGTTACAGTATATATATCAAAAGTAACTCAAAGCAACTGGACTTGCTGAGATATTTTAATGAAGACGTTTCACTGCTCATCCGAGCAGCTTCTTCAGTTCAACTGACTGGTGTAGGGGAGTTCTCGGCATATAGACTCTTCCAACAATCCAATCACAATGGCACACTGCAACTCTTCAGAGAGGTGACATCTGAAATTCACAGTGGTGTTGATTCTGTGTAGTTATAGGATAACCAATGTGTCATGCAACTCCTAGAAAACAGGTGTTACTTGTGAGTGTTGCATGATTGGATGTGTCATGAGTTCTAAAACTGCCAGGGTATACATGGAGGAAGTGGAAAGGAGGGCTTTACTTACTTTCCAGGGAACTACACCAAGTCACTGGTTCAGGTATGTGGATGACACCTAGGTTAAAATCAGATCCAATGAAGTGGCAGCCTTTACAGAACACATTAATTCAGTGGACAATAACATCAACTTCACAAGGGAAGATGTCCACGGGAACAAACTTTCTTTTTTGGACTGTTTACTTTGCATCCAAGAAGGGGGTATTTTAAAAAGGAGGTGTACAAGAAACCTACTCATACGGATCAATATCTGTTGTTCGATTCCCACCATTCGCTGGAACACAAACTGGGTGTCATTAGAACTCTGCACCACAGGGCGGAATGTGTGGCAACTGATACAGAGTCCAAGGACAAGGAGCATAAACATCTCAGAGGAGCTTTAAAAGCATGTGGCTACCCAGACTGGGCCTTTGTTAAAACAGCAGCAATCAAGACCAACAGGAACATCTAAAGAAATAACCACCCGGAGACACATAGTAAGCAATACATAGTCATTCCATATGTAGCTGGAGTGTCGGAGGAACTCAGGAGGATTTTCAACAAACACCAAGTCCCTGTGTTTTTCAAGCCTAGCAATACACTGAGACAAAAACTGGTACACCCAAAGGATCCAACTCCTAAGGGAAAACAAAGTAATGTGGTTTACGCAGTCCAGTGTAGCGATGTGTGCACTGATCTATACATTGGGGAGACAAAACAACTGCTCCATAAATGAATGGATCAGCATAGGAGGGCGACTCTACAGGACAAGACTCGGCTGTTTTTCTACACCTAAAAGACAATGGACACTCTTTTGAAGATAACAATGTCCAAAGTTTGGATAAAGAAGACCGCTGGTTTGAAAGAGGTGTGAAAGAAGCGATTCATGTTAAGGTGGAGAAACCATCCCTGAACAGAGGCGGGGGCCTTCGACACCACCTGTCTGCTACATACAATGCTGTTCTCACATCTGTTCCCCGGCGGTTTCAGAATTCATGACACATCCATTCATGCAACTCTCACAAGTAACACCTGTTTTCTAGGAGTTGCATGACACATTGGTTTTCCTATCACTGTAACTACACAGAATCAACACCACTGTGAATTTCAGATGTCACCTCTCTGAAGAGTTGCAGTGTGCCATTGTGATTGGATTGTTGGAAGAGTCTATATGCAGAGAACTCCCCTACACCAGTCAGTTGAACTGAAGAAGCTGCACGGATGAGCAGTGAAACGTCTTCATTAAAATATCTCAGCAAGTCCAGTTGCTTTGAGTTACTTTTGATATATATTGAGGCCATAAGTAATGATCAATTTAAATATATCATGGCAGAATTAGTAGACTTGGCAACATTTTAGGGCCCTAAGATGAATTTGATGTGGGGCACAGAAACATCTAGTTATGCCACTGTATATAAAGCTCTATTAAATAACTGTTGATATGGCAGAGCAACTGTGTGTCCCATGTGTAAAAGCAAATAACTACAAAAGAGTATATGTTTTAATACACATTTTCAGTGTAATGCATGTGTTCAGTGTAATACATGTGTTCTTATTGTGACAAATAAATACCTAAGAACAAGGAAACACAGGAAATTACACTTTTCTCATGTGAATTTCAATGAGAAGTGAAGAATTTTCTCTTTTTAAGACTTTTCACAATGTAGTAAGATATTATTTCTAATAGAAAAATAGGAAAATTCCTCCCAGTCTTGAATAACAAACAATTAAGTATGTAACCCATGCTATACACTTATTCAGCTGTCAATGTGCTGATAAAGGGCTAGCCGCTTTATATAATGTCACTTGAACAACCCCTGACAACTGAGATTTTCTATAAGACAGAACATTCTATTACATGCTCTATGTTTTCCCTTTGGGATTAGCTGAAAATCAATAAATTGCAATTTAGTAATTTATTTTTTAGAAAGGAAACATTGACATGGCTTTTTTATAATTCTGTCAAACTGTGTGCATTCACTTATAACACACAAAATGTAAACTGTCTAAAATATCATAAGTAACTTTATATACAGTGTATACTCAAGATGGATAGGATCAGTCTTAAGGAAAATGCTGGTTTTCTTGTAAAAGATAATCATGCTGCATTTAGGTAAAGGAAAACTATACCCCAGAACAAATACTAAACCAACAAAAGTGTGTATAAGACAGAATTTTGTAAGTTAAAGGGGACCTGTCACCCTAATAAATTATTCCAAATTCTTTTGTATAATGTTAGTTGGGCAAAATAGACTTAACTCACACTATATTTATTATTTAAATAGTGTTTCCTTTAGTCTTGGAATTCACAATTATACTAGACATGCCATTTTATGGACAAGGCAAGTTGTGTATCACCCCCAAAATATTGTGTATGTGCCAGAATGGGTGACCTAGGGGCAGATTTACTAAATTCACATCAAGAATTCGAAGTTAGATCGAATTTCAAAAAGATTTTAATTTGAATCTTAGAATATGCAAATTAGGCAAATTCGACCATCGAATATTCAAATTCGAATAATTTGAATATTCGAATTTAATTCTAATCGAATATTTGACTAGTCGATGGTCGAAGTACTTCCCCTTTAAATTTTTATTCGACCACCTAGTTCGCCAGATCAAAGCTACCAAATTGGATATCATTATTTTTGATCGAATAAAATTCAATTCGAACGATTATCCCGATTGATCGAATTTTTCCTATTCTATCGTTCGACCAATCGAATTTCTGTAAAATCCTTTGAATTTGATATTCGAATTGTGTAATGGCTGCATGAGCCTGCTAATAAAGCACTGTTATACTCTATTCATCCTCGGCTATCAAAACACAACAAATTGGCGATGAGACATGCCTTCTACCTCTGCAGCAGGCTGCACCTTTTCTCCCAAACCCTGGTGAGCCTACCATACCTTTTACTGCTTGGATTTGTTACATTATTGCTGACCAAGGGGATATTTCTGCTGCTTTACATATTCACTGCCTGGTAGCACAGGGACAGTGTATATTCTATACATTACCATTACCTGATGAGACTTATGAAACTGCACTTACTGCTATAAAGAACTTTTTTGTGCCAAGAATAAATGTGGTTAATGAAAGATATAAATTCGACCAACATGGACAACGTAATGGCGAATCCACAGAACAATTTGTAGCAGCTTTGAAAGAGCTGGTTGTTACCTGTGAGTTTGGGAATCTAACAGATGAAATGCTAAGAGACCAAATAGTGGAAACAATGAATTCACCACGCATTAGAGGCCCTTGCAAAGGCTATTACAGTTGCTAGCCAAACTGAAACAGCAGTGGCAGAGGCTAAAACTCTCAGTCAGGGAACTGCTGGAAATGTACAGATGGTGTATCCAGCACTGGGGTCTAATAATGCACAGTCACAGGCAAAATACAGTGCTAAGGAAAGGGATTCACTGCAAAACCAAGCAGAAAATACAAATAAAAAAATACTGCTTTCACTGTGGTTCAGCATAACATACTGCAAATGATGCTATATGTCCTGAAAAAACTGTACAGTGCTTGCAAATGCAAAAAGTTAGGTCATTTTGCTAAGATCTGCCGTAGATCTGCTAAAGATGTTCAGGAAGTCACTACTACAAATGTTACAGTATTAAGTGTGGATAAAGCTGGTACATTTATTCCAGACAATACTATCGATACTATCAGGCACCCTGGAAAGAAATGGGAACCCTTCTTCTAATACAGCCTCTTTTTTAGAGATAACCAATCAGGGACCAAGAAACGCAGAGAGTTTGAGAGACAGACAAAAATGCGGTTATCAAAAGAATAAATGAATGAATCAGATGCCCTAAAAAAAAATTTAATCTGTCATCTCAAACACTTAATTCTCACCAGATACATTTACTACACAAAGAGCTTTCTTTTGCTCCATCCGACACTTTTTAACTCTTCAGTTGGATAAAAGACTTAGACCTATTTGGTAGCAAACTTCTTTTACGTAAACATTTGAATGAAGGCTTAACATTCACCCCATTTCTTTAAATGTCATTGGTCCATAGAAGTTTTAGAAACGGTCTAATGATTCCCTGCCATTAGTTTAGAAATGTTTACTTCAACTTATGACAGGTATTTAGACTGTATAGTTGTCATTGGGATATGAAGATTTCAAGCTTAACTTTGCCTTTAAATGTATAAATACTGTCTCTCTTGTTATTCTAACAAATTTATAAAAGTCTCCTTTTTGTTGGCCAAGCGATAGACAAATGTCTGAAAGTAAGACATTTTCTTCCAGACTATTGTGTTTTGGTCCCTCTTCAATATAACAATTGTCTGATAGACATACAGCGCAAGCTTATTCTCTCTAGTGTTCAGCTATTATGTTATTATGTAAGGGCACGCGTGCTTTTGCGCTTGTGTGTTTTCATCACAGCGCGAGTAAGGGCAAAATTCGCCTGCTCTAAACAGGAAGCTAATGACCTTCACATACTGCGCCTGGATATTACTTTTTTTTCTCTGTGCCACCATGAGGGACACTAAGGGAGGGCTATTTAAAGCCTCTCCAAAAGCAGCAGCACCATCTATGCCTCTGAGGAAGCCTAAGTTTTGGCGAAACGCATAGGGCGCATAGGTGGACAGTGGGGGACCAGCTCCCATCCGCTCCCCACGTAGACAGGTAGATCCACCCTGACGGGGGAGGGAATTGGAAGGGTGGGAATTTGGGGGTCTGGTGCCAGCACTAATTGATAAAGGACGGTAGGGGACCAGCCCCCACCCGCTCCCCAGGTAGACAGGTAGAACAGCTGCGACTGGGGTACGATTTGGAGCATGGGGGTCCAGTATTTAGCTGTAATTTACGAAGGTCTACACAGACGGCCTGACCATTTATAATTTTCAGCTTTAATTCGATAATATCCTGTCCACCGTATGCTAGTGGTTTTAACTATATGTTTTTAGGGACACTTGTCCCACACTGTCTCAAAACCTATGGAGGAGTGAGTTTGTTAAAATTTTGGTGTGCTGTGTGGGCTTGGCTCAGTGTTTGTTGTTTGGTTGCAGTTAAGGCATTTAAATGTTATTTATTAAACGTTACATTTTAACCACTTGTTTAACTATCATTTAGCTATAACTATTTAATTACAATTGGGGGTTGGTACCTGAACAGGTTTGCAAGTGGGCGTGGGGGAAGGGTTTCAACTACTGTGGAACTATAACTCCCCTCCTCACAAGTTTTGTGTTCAAGTTTATTCTTTCTCAACCCTGCAGGGATTCTCTAACTTCATCTTACATTTCTGTATATAGCTCTACATTCAATATAAGCTTTTAAGAAATACAAGAAAACCAGATTCATGGAAAAAATGTCCTTTTATTTGTTAGTAAATGGGCCCCTTTGAGTAAGACATTTGAACATTGGGCTTCCTAATTAATCACCACCTAAACTGCAGTAGCATTTCCTAACTTATTTGAAGATTAAGAGTATCTTCAATATCCCCAGACCACAAGCTGTTCCAAGTGACTGCATTGTTTGAGTACAGGGATAACAGGACTAGGTCAGCATTATTAATAGAAATGATTAAGACTTTGTGAAAATAAGTGTTAGCACTAGTATGTGCATACAAATGAACATCTGCACCAAGACATGTAAATGTACAATAGCTAATGCACACACACATATATATTTTCATACTGTATTCGAGCCATGTAAAAAAAATATACTTACAACAACACCACTCTGTGTTACAGTTTCCTTGAAGGTAAAATTGCACACTGCCCAGGCAAGGTAATAAGTGGACATTAAAGGAGTTTGTGAAAAATGATCTGTAACCCATCCGCCTTCTTCGAAAACTGAGGTTTCCACAGGCATATTTGACAAAGAAAGGTAATAGGTCTGATGCCTAATACTTATTTTGAATGTAGCCTTGTAAATTGGCTCATCAAAACAGGGGAAGGCTTTTCTGGCGTGAATCGGAGAAAACTGGGTAACAGCAAGGGATCTGAAAAATAAACAGATAAATATATTTTAATCAAAATATTAATGGCAAAAAAACAGATATGGCATCTATACAGCAGTCAAGAATGCTTGTGTAGTTCTATCAAAATAAAACCCAATGTATTTTTAGAACTGGCATGAAAAATATTACATAAAATATTGGCTATTTTTGACATTCACAAGGTCAGAAATCTCTATGCACTGATAATTACTATGTCTCACATTAATTCAACAAGTATGTTCAGACAGACTAGAGATGTCATACCATATGTTCATTAAAAGTTGTCTCAATTGAATTCCTTGTTGCAACTGCACAAGCTAAACTCCTGGAAGTAAATTACATAGCACTGGAAAAATATACATTAGGAGAATTATTTTTTAAACTGCAAAAAAAAGCAGCTTTTTATGTATTAATGAGGAACGTGTATGCAAAAAACAGTAACAATATTTATCATCATGGGGCAAAAACAATCTTTAAATATTAAACCTGTTTTAAATTTTCTTTCTTAAGAGATAAAAGAATAAACAGAAATATTAAGGGCTTATTTATAATGTAAGAATAAAAGCAGATTGCATTACGCCCCCATTTTAGTATAATAAATCCTTGTATTTGTTTTAAAAAAGAAACGTAATAGAGAAATGAACTGCAAAACAAACTCTTGTAAACCACTACATAAAGTCGTTCCCACATCTTTAACAAACTTGAAAGATAGTACAACGTTTTCTTTAAACATTTGCTTTCTAAACATATCAATAAAGTTATAATGAACTAATAGAAGCAACGGAACCATAACCATGATGTATAATTATAGTGTGCATCATATATATATATATATATATATATATATATATATATATATATATATATATATACATATACATATATATACATATACATATATATATTGGAGATCACACAGAGCAGATACATCTGCCCGGAGCCAGCTTCATACTGTTCTTTGTTGGATGGTGGTGCTCCCTGTTGTGCACTGACCCCTATGTTCTAATATGTACAAGAATGCTCTGTCAATGCTCAGCACAGTTCCCTGGCAGTGCAGCAAAACAAATGCAACCCCACCAACATCCAAGGGAAGACGGTGTATACCACTCAGATCTATATTTTGATCTACAGATACACTTATACAAAATATAAAAGTCAACTATGTAAAAAAAAGTTGAAACAAATTGTGTGTAGGTTTATTTTTGAAAGGAGTTCAATGCTGCTATTATTTTGAGTTACAAATACAAAAATCATATTTCTCTTAAGAAATCAATGGGCAGATTTATCAAGGCTCGAATTTTGAAGTGCAAAAACTTTGAATTCAAAAAGACCAACTGAAAGTAATTAAAACATTCCTTTGATCAAATAGGTCCATTGTTTGGTCGAATAGATCAGTTTTCGATCAAATTAGAATCGATTTGATTAAAATTTTTTGCACAATTTTTTCCCCAAAAAAAACTCTGACTTTTTAAAGTCCACCAATTGACTCCAAATAGGTTAAGAAGGTCCCCCATAGGCTAAAACAGCAATGGTTGAATTTGAATTTTTAAAGAGACCATACATGATAAATTTTGAAATTAGAATTTTCAATTTTTTTGCAAATTCGAATCGAATTTGGACTATTCCCTAGTCAAGGAACACAAAAATGGCTCAAAATTCAATTTTTTTTAATTAAAAAATTCACCTTGACCTTTGATAAATCTGCCTCCAAGTGTCCAATTATACATCTTTTTAAAGATATTTCAAACACTTCAAGACTACATTACCTTGGTTTGCTACAACAGTAATGGTGCTTATTTATCAAAAATCTCATTTGTGAGGTTTTAGGGGTAAATGTAATATAATTTGTAAAAAACAAAACTTTGAGGATAAAAATTAGCCTCTTGAAATGTTATATTCTTCATTAGGCTTTTATTGCATTGCAAATCTTAATTGCACATTGCAAATCTTTAACACCCGCTCTGCCATTCATTATATATTTTGTCACAAAAATTGGTTTGCAATTGTGAAATTTAATTACATACACTGCAAATGCTCACAAACTATACAATTCACAACACTTTGCAAACATTTATTTGCATTGCAAATCAATTCCAAATTAGTATTGCTCTAGCGACTAATATTACCTTGTAAGGGCCATCAGACTCAAGGCACAGTACACACAAGTGGAACTTGCACAAAGGTTTTATTTTTGGTTCAGCTTAGCAGTACTAACTTTCCTTATGATTAAAGTGTGTCCAACATTTTCTCCTTGCAGGTTTACAGATTCACCAAGTACAATCCCAACATACCAATGGACTTGCAAACCTCAGCCAAGGATTTTCCTGCACCACCTACTGGTCAAGCAGTCTGACCTACAACCCTCCACTTAGCCCCAGCTAGGAATTTTTCCTTCCTCCCTCCTTCAGCCAGCCTCACAATTCACCAGTGACCTCTGGCCTTTCCAGGTAGGAATTTCTTAAACTCTGGCCTGGGTTGTCCACATTGTCCCTCACTCACACTACACCCTATCTGTGGTAGAACACAACTTCTAACCCTCTGCCTACATTTTGGGGTAACAGCTACCCATGCTACTATAGTCCTGTCTGGCTAAAGCACCTAGTGCCTGCACTGTAGGAGACATAACTATTTGGACCTTCAGCCACTGGTTCTTCTTTTCCTTTAGTGGTGGAGGTCAATATATACATAAGTAAGAGCCCAAATTAAGTATCTGTCTTCACTAATTTTAATTCTGCTGAAGCACCTGACAACACTTTCAGGTAAATAGGGAAAATAAATATTTTATGAACTATGACAGTATTTCTTTCTTTCAAACACACCATCACTACCAGCAGGCAGAAATCCAAGATGACAAAATTACTCTCATTCTTATTCACCATTACGCTCAACCTATTTCTCACCTCCATTCAAGGGAATATTAACACTATTGTTCGCCCATACTTTACTGTTGCAGGACTACAAATCCTAACATATTTTATCATATCATCAAGGGTTAAAGCATATTGTCCTGCAATACGAAGGTTGAAATTTTAAAGAAGTATTTCATGATAAAACTTTTTCCAGCTTTCCCCAAGACAGACATATTCTAAAGCATAGTATAGAGTCTACTATGCAAAAGCCCACTGAAAAAAACTGGTGTGGTCAATTGATATGAATAATATTATAAAAGTCAAAAGGGTCATAATGTTATTTTCATTGGTCCATTTGCAGACACAAAAATTGCCATTTATTACATCTTTGCCCCTAAGAGAAATCAACTAGAGGCTGTGTGCAAGCCAATCTTATTTTTTACTAGAATTATAACCAACTTAATCAATTTGAAACAATTTTATTTTATCAAGAAGGGGACACTATGCTGAATTATGAATCTATTAGATGTGATTCAGTCACAGGGACATCAGGCAGTCCCTGTTATTTTGAACACTGAACTTGCACCCTTACAAGGTCAAAAGAATGTCCAATCTGTTAAATTCTGATAGTTTTAAAGGCCCATTTAAACCCAATGTAAATATTGTACTCTGAAGATATACCGGAAAATGTTAAGCTTTTATCCATTTTATTCTAAATGTGAGCACTTTAAGAAACACTATAAACAGAAATACCAGCCATGCTTTAGCTGTAGTAGCTACAGCATACCAAGATTTCACTAAAGATGATCTTCGTTTTATCAAACGTTCGGGTCTGAATATAATAACAGGCTTCTAAATCTAACATCTAAATCTAAAAATGTAAGAATTGCACCAACACAGAAAATACATTTGTCAATGCTACAATCTTGGTCATGTACATGGAAATATTTAGGAACATTTGTTGAATTGGGTCCTAATTCTTTACAAATCCTAACTTTTAGATTATCTAAATTAAAGTTTTTTTTATCCTAATTCTTTGCAATTCTTAACTTTTGATTATATAGATTAAAGTTTCTTATCCATTTACAGCTGTAAATCTGTGAAATAATTGTTGTTGGGGAATATGTATACTTTATTGCTACAATCTAATAAAAAATATGTTATGTCATGTCTTCTTATTTCATCTCCTCTGCTGTGTACACTGGACATACAGTACAAGCTTCAAGTCCTGAAAAATGAACTACATCTATAATGTATATTGCTGTTTTATCATTTCACTTAGGAATAAAGCAAGCTGGTACCAAAAAATGTTCCTTGGTCTTAAAATGTAATTCACTGGGTACTTTGATGACTGTAAAGCTTGTACATGCACTTCTAAATGTATCTTGGGAATTGGGTAGGAAAACAGAATTAAGTGATGAAAAAAGGTTACAGTGAAGTGCATAACCTGAATTGTTGCTTCTGTAATGCTTCATGAATAAAAAATATTTAGAAACGCTGCGGGCGTCTTATTTTGGACACAGGCATTTTTGGACAGCGGCAAATTTTCGCCAGGTTAATTTAATTAATTAAAGTGGCGATTCGCAAATTTACTTGCCAGCGGCGAATTGCGGGAATTTGCCGCAAATTCGCCCATCGTTAGTTTGTACAGTGCACAGTGAAAAGAAACAACGTTCCTCTAGGACCATGGTGCTACACACAACATAGAAGTACCGGACAACAGACAAAAAGTGCAAGTGCAAAAATGTGCAACCACTGCAAGACAGGACAGCATAGTGCAGGAACAGGACATCTGCACACTCAGCAGATGTAATATGTAAAGTAAATAATGCTAAACATAAGACATGATGAGTGTATCATTGTGATATGATAGCAGTAAGAACATAAAGTGCAGATGTGCTCATTGAGAACAGTTGTATCTCCAGCGATGATAATCAGTTAGTTCTTAGCTTAGCGTGGACTTCCGCTCACTTTCCGCGCTTTGCCGTCCTTGTACACCATTTCTTATCGCTTCTCCTCCCGCCATTGGCCCAGGCAAGTCCGCAGTCAGAAGATCCGTCTCCAGAAGTAGGCCAAGATCCCGTAGTGTGTGCAATAAACCATCCTTTAACGTAAGATACAGTATGTGTGTCTGACGATTATAGACCTGGACCTTAGTTGTTCTGACGTCCATAGTAAAAAAGCACATAACCACAACAAAAGCACCTTGTGATCCATAGATGCTGCTGCTAGGCCCACAGTTTCCCCCAGGGTGCCCCACATCACCAGGCCAGCAGTCTCCCTGCAGTTCAGGCCCCGTGTAGTAGAATCTCCAATTTCTGTAACAAAGTTACTCTTTAACACTAATCATTTTTCTGCCACTCCACTAAGGTAATTTCGTCTTTAAAAAATTGCTTCTCATCTGTTCCACCTAAATATCTCTTACTTCACTCACCAACCTATGTATCCTACTTAATTGGCTTATTGATATCAAATCTTTTGTATGTGAAGGATGGTAACTAGAGAAATATTTGATTATGATCTATTGTTTTTCGAGTACAGTCTTGCCTGTAAACCCCCTTGTCAATATATCTCCAAATCAAAAAAATGCACCTCAGCCTCATGATGTTTACAGTAAAAATTAAATATAAACAGTATATAAAACACATAAAGATGCCAGCACTCACGTATAAATGATAAATGCACCTTGTTGCTCTGTGAGACAGAGCAGTTGCAAAGTATAACATGGGCTGTGTATACTCAGGCTGAAAGGCCAGTACAGGAGTTGAAATTAATTAAACATCCCCCCACTTATAAAGGGACAGGGCTGGGAGGGTTGGTCCAGGAATTGGAAATAAGAACTGGTACAGCTAGAAGAGCAGAGGAGGAGAAATACTTTAAAGGCTGTAAGTAAAACATCTGATTTGTACTAAATTAAAGAGTTTCAGAAAAATTCAAAATATTCAATTGATTGTATTTAGAAAGTTTTTTTATTTCAGAATGCTGAAGCTTATTTCAAATTTTCATTTTCCCAATAGTTCCCCTTTAAGTAAAAGTTGTGTTTAAAAGATTAGTTCATGACTATATCACTATGCTTAAAAGACTTTTAGGGAGGTGGTATTAAAAAGAGAGTGAAAACGTATTGGACTGATAATAAAGAAGCTTATGCTGGCTCTAAGTTTTTCTATATACCAGACAGCTTCTACATTTTAGGTAATTAGAATAGATGGAGGATATACAGTAAAATATTTTTTTCATTCAGCAGATACCTAGTCAAACCTTTTTTTTCCATTTCCCAGTTTAATGTTCTAGGACTGGAATTAAAATGCCTAATTTTTGTTTGTATGCATAATGATATTATTACAATAAAAAAAGTCTTCTGAAGAAAGCTTAGCATAGATGGTACATGTTAAATAAACAATATCCACCCACCCTATTTAACAATAAAGTTGAATTCTTTACTTGAGTTGTTGCCCATTAGCATAATGGAGTATTACATTATCTTTTCTCTTCCACAAGGTTTTTCATAGTTATCTAGCATAGACCTCTGTAAATTAGGGACCATTGACAATCAGAGAGTCACTAAAATCAGTCCCCTATTGCTTCTTGACTTACCGCTAGTTGCAACAACAAAATATATAGCTGCAAAAAACTGTTTGTTTAATTAAGCCCTTCCATGCTGCAGCTTTTTAAGACATAAACACATTTTAAAATGGCATTTCATTATTTTGATATGCTTTCCTTTACACCCTCTACAAATACATCTTCCAGTCACTTATCAGGGTTAAAAATAGCTGATATTTTCAAAACTGCTTGACCTTGAGCTGCCATATTTTTTTACACAATTTCAGCAAATTAAGAATATCTTAATTTTTCTTTTTTAATATGTGTGGTTGAGTCTCTCCCAGGATCAATACAGGATGCTTATGAACTGCTGTGTCAGCTTTGGAAAACATTGATGTGAGCCATAGGTATGCAGAATACAGTATTTCAGCTCTGTGGTATGCTTTTATCATTGTTGAACTTTAAAGATCTGTCTTTATGTGGAGGTTCCATTCTGAATATTTTAGAAATTCCTTTAATAAACTTTCTGGACATGCTACTTCTGAGTACAAAGCTTATTGGAGCACAATTTCCAGAAGAGTATCCAGAGATACTTAAATGAATCACTTTATTGATATACTGTTTACCTCATCCTAGACCTTTGAAGTCTTAACATACAAACATAACAAACTCACACATTGTTTTACTCTACAGCAGAAAGCATTATCTCTAAAACAAATGCATTTTATTGCCGTATTTACAGAATAAACAAACAGGGATATGAGTGATTCATAGGCATAGCCACTGATACCTCTATAATCTATTTGGCTTTGTAATACAGTTGACGGATTATGGAAAAGAGTAGGTAATATCAGCTTTGACATAATGACATTGACACTGATTTCATATTATTATCTGATACCAATAGGCATATTCTTATTTGCATATACCAAGCTTTAACAAGACATTTCTTATTATACCTTGAAGAGAGCAGAGGTTATGTGCTGAAAATGCTAATACAGACTTCAATTATCTTCAGTTGTCGCTACAATTTCCTTAATCTCAGTAAGAACAATGAAATGGAAGAACATCGTGAGATTTTTTTTCATCATACATATTTCTCAGATTCTAATTTACCAGACTTAGGGGGAAATGTAATACAATTCACAAAGAGAACAAATTTGTGATTAAAATTTGCAGGTCACAATGTAATATTAATTAGGCTTTTATTACAGTGCAAATCTTAATTGCACATTGCAAACCTTTAACACCTTTTTGAAGGTGGCGTAAACTTTTGAAGCAAATCTAACAACTTTTTAATCAATCGCAAACTATAAAATTCACAATCGTTATCCTACTCAATAATCCTAATAAGTAAAGAGATATTTATTGTACTTATAAATATCAAGGGAAGGATTTATCAAGGGTCGAATTTCAAGTTTATGGGAGCTTCTAAAAACTCTCATAAACTCCCATCAACTCAAAATTAAAAAAAAAAAAATGACCATTGGAAATGTATTTTTTTCAAAAGTCCACCAAACGCCTCCAAATTGATTGCAGGAGGTCCCACATAGGGAACAGCTGAATTTGAATTTTTAAATTTACAGTACATGATAAATTTAAAATTTTGAATTTTTTTAAATTCAAATCAAATTTGGACAATTCCCTAGTCGAATTACACTAAGGGGCAAATTTACTATCATTCCCTAAAAATCCCTCGAATTCCCTTGGAATTGGATAAGCATTCAACTATCGAATGCTTATTGAATAGTTTTAGGCTATCTTTTACCTCAATTTTCGATTTCTCGATGAAATCGTATGATCGAATACCAATCGTTCGATTTCACGAAAAAATCGTACTTTTTACCTTCGAGCGCT
>CM044436.1:79278917-79294111 GCA_024363595.1 Xenopus borealis
CACAAAAGGGTAAAAATGGTTATGAAAGGTAACCATCTTCAGATGTGATCTGTTTGCTTGTAATTAGTTGGTGTGTATAAAAGGTCAATGACTTTCTAGATTCCTAACAGACCATTGCATCTTTCATCCAGTCCTGCAATGATGTTTTTTTGGATTCTAAGTCATGGGGAAAGCAAAAGAATTGTCAAAGGATCTGTGGGAAAATGTAGTTGAACTCTATAAAACAGGAAAGGGATTTAAAAATATATCAAAGGAATTGAGAATGACAATCAGCACTGTTCAAAGTCTAATTAAGAAGTGGAAAATTAGGGGTTCTGTTGAAACCAAACCAGGTAGACCAACTAAAATTTCAGTCGCAACTGCCAGAAAAATTGTTCGGTATGCATGAGAAAACCCACAAATAACTTCAGGTGAAATACAAAAAATACTGGAGGAAAATTTGCTCAGAAGCTCCCCATGGGGCATTCCAACATGACAATGATTCAAATGATCCAAAACACAAGGCCAAGTCGACCTGTCATTGGCTACAGAAAAATAAAGTGAGTGGCCATCTAAGTCTCCTGACCTCAATATCATTGAGCCACTCTGGGGAGACCTCAAATGTGCAGTTCTTGCAAGACATCCCAAGAAATCATAAACTTATGAGCACAACTGTACTTCTAACATTTAAGACAACATCTGTGAACTACCCTATCATTAAACATATTTCCATGTACTCCCAAAACCATTCTTTATGTTAATGCCTATAACAGTCTACTCCTCAAATTCTCATCAATTTACATCTTCATATGCAGATAGCACCTTCTACTTTTAGAACCCACTTTATCTCTTGTATTGAATTCTTTTTGTACATAATCTGTATTTTTGTATTCTTTATTGTTAATAATAATAGTAATAACAATTACATATAATACAGAAGGTATATTTGTGTGGAAGAAGAGAAAAGTATAGGTGAAATATATTCTTATATCTATCACTCTGACATCACTGAGTGAAATATATAAGAATATACTTCAGTGAATGTTTAAAGGTCTATCATGTCATATAAAGGATTTAAAATGCATTATAAAAAAATCAACATATAGTTTATAACATGTGTGTAGATATAATGTGTAATAAAAATGTGTTTATTTGTTCTATTTAATCTACATATTACAAATATAACATAATGTTCACTAAATATATGCAGTACAGAAAAGAACCTTGCTCATGGATCACATTGGACATTAATGATAAGTGCTCAGAGGCAAACACTGCCTTAATTAGCATATGACAGAGTAACAGATTAATTTGAATCAATATTCTTGGAGGATAATGCATGCAGGAAAATCAATACCAAGAAACATTAAAAAAATATGTTCCACTTCCAGAATTACAGTATATGAATTGTACTGGGTGAATTTTGTGAAACTGCATATTGTAAATTGTTAGGAAACTGTCAATTTTACAGTATTTACCAAAGTTCTGATTGTAGTTGGCTTTTCTTCTACAAAATGACCTAAAATATATGTTTTCCTTCAACATGCCTGCAGAGGCCCCTGCACTAATTACAATTAATATCTGGCCTCAGCAAGTCTTTATTAGACCCTTACCACACAATCAATGAGGAAGGGAAGAGGCTACTGGGATTTTCTGAGCCCCTCACTTCCAACGATTTATTAAGCTGAGAAACATTTTTTTTTATTTTAATAAAAGCAATCATAATGGTGTATTTGTTTTAACAAATTATTTTCAAAGGATGGCTATAAAGTGTCACTGTCAAGAAAATTAGGACAGCTTGCACAAATTACTATTTGAATGTCCAAAGTGCAATTTAAAGTGGACCCGTCACCCCAAAAAAATATTCAAAATCCTATTTTATCACATTAGTCAAGCAAAATGAACATTAATTACACTATATAAATTATTTTAATCTTGTTTTCTTCAGTCTGGGAATTCATAATTATAGCAAGCAGGCAGGAGCCATTTTGTGGACACTGTTATTAAGGCAAGCATTGCATCATCTCAGAATCTTGTTTGTGCACCAGAATGGGGGACCCAATGTCTATCCCAAGTCCTGACTACACAATTAAATGGTTAAGAGAACTGAGGGAATGTGTGGGGAGCAGTGGCATCTAGGAAGTGCTAAATGGAAAGTGAAATTAATTATCTGCCCCACCTCTATGCCTAAGGCAATATTTGATTGACAGCTGAGATTTTAAATGAGCTTAAAACAGCTATAAATGCTTTAATAAAAATTTGAAATTTGATTTCATGTTTAATTTGAAAAGGACTTTTATTATACAGATTTTTGTGTCTGGGTGACGGGTCCACTTTAAATAAGCTATCAAGCTATCAAATGTGTCATACAGAATTTGATATGTTGGTTAAGGTTAATATCAGGGGTTTCAGTCCACATTGTCGAACCCCTGAGAATATTTTTTAGAGCAAACTCATTAATAGCACTATGACACAATAAGACTATTGTCCATAGCAACCAATCAAATGTTTGTCTACTACTAGTCTACTAGTAGTACACTGATCAAAACTTATTGGCAGTTAGTTGGTAAAGTATGAAGTAACTACACTCATACAATTCAGCGCCTATCTTTGATGCTACTATACATTGTTTTATCTATGAAAATAATTCATAAGTTGACTTATGGTCTATAAAAGAGCATATTTTAAAGCTTTTCTGGGCTTGTAGGCTCATGTAAGGGGATTTCTAGTATATGCCTAAGTTTTAACTCTTTTTTTTCTATATTTAACCTATGGCTTTTTCATATAATTTAAATATATGAAAAAGATTAGTTGCTTTGCAAGTCTGCACAGAAAGCTGTATCAGCCAATTCAGAATTCATTAAAATATCTACTTTCAGGCCATGTAGGCTTTTATTGGATTATATTGCTGTTATGAGGATATTAGGCCTTGTAAATTAGAATTTGCATTTTCCAGCTGCTAGAAACATAAAATGTGACAGCAGAAAAGACCCAATTTGTTCTTCAATTCTGTCCATTACAAGTATAGAATGTGAAAAAGATATGTGAATATATAGCACAAATCAGATGTATTACTGTTGTTGCCAATAAATACACATGCATAGAATAGAACCAGGAGCTCAATATACTTCCAGAAACAAGGGTGCAGTATCCCATGTATTAGACAGTACTGCACACACAAACACACAGGGTCTGAACTCTGGCTTCTGAAAAGTGAAGGCCAAGATTCAGACCCAATGGTATTAACTGTCTTTTTTAACTGCAGCCAGGACCATTGTGTCGGCCTGGGTGCAGGCACACAAAGCAGTTTCAGTGTTAAAATACAAACTGTTGCATTTCAGTGCCAAAATCCACCATGTGTGCCTGCACCTGGCCTGACAAAATGGTTCTGTCTTCAGGAGAAGAAGAAAGTTAGAGAGTTGGGGCTGATTCTTGGGCTTTTCAGCAGCCTACAATCAGACCCCATGTGGCATTATCTTAACAAATCCGCTACTCTTAAAACACTATCCTACATCACCTCAGTAGTTACAAACTACCCTCCCCAAACGTAATTTTCACTCTGCATAATTTAAACCAGGGTCTGCATTACAGTTTCCTTCTTTAGATGGGTTTAAGCAACCAGATGATTTTGTCACCTTAGTTATGAATTCATTTGTTGTGGTGGAATTAAAGACTGATTAAGATGAAAAAAGGAAAAGGAAGGTGTCAACAAAGGATGGAACGAGATTAGTGACAGAGCAGAATGGCATTTGAATGGTGTCTGTGAACTAAAAGAGATTAGAAAAAGACAAGGAAATTTGTGTGGTTTTTAATAGATTACCAAATGAGACATTTTAGAGATCCAAAACAAAAAATGTTGTATAATATGGGAATGTCAGGAACTGAAGCTTTGGGCTTTTGTTATGATTGCTTTAGTTTATTTCAAGTAACCCAACGATTTTTGTGTGTGCCAAATTGAATTCTATAAACATCACTTTTTATTTAGTTCTGAAAGTAGTGTTCTTGATAATCCTATATTTGGTTATGGCAAATGGGATTACCAAAACAAAAAGAATTTTAGGTCACCTTTCACTGGCTTAATGGGAAGCACCACATGTATTCATTAGGTTGCAACTATGAAAGGGCCATTACCTGAACCAGCCTGAGCCACAAAATAGTTTAACATAGCCCTAAATGCTTTAATATAGCCAGGTTAAAGGTCTGGCTTTTATGTGATTTACCCTTGTTTACTTATATTGTTTTTGTCATTATAGTAGACAGCTTCAGTGAATAGTTTGTCCGATTTTCCACAGGAAAATAATTAATGAGTTGCGCTAAAGAAACATTCAGTAAGTGAAAGACAACTTGTAGTCATATGTTTATGAGGCAGAAAGCTGCTCTTGGCAAGAAGAAACAGATATGACCACTGGGAAGAGTGGGCGGAGTAAACAATTTCAAGGTTAAGGTATTTAATATGTGAAGTTTGCTCTGTAAAGCAAACTTGCAGTAATGTCATAGTGTTCCCCAGAGAACATGGAAATGGTATGGATAATTAAGATGCAATATTAAATTAATTAAATCACCTATCAAGGTTAAAGTGGAAAGATAGATACATGTTGGAGACAAAATGCTTTTCCTTTGGATATGGTTGTGTTGATCATAGTAAGATGTAAACATTTACAGAAGATTACACTAATAACACTCAATATCATACATTTCAGAGCCATTACAAATAATATAAGCACTCTCTATAATATTGTATTATACACAGTGACTTCAAAGAATATGTTATTTAATATAAAATTAAGCATACACTTTATTGCATATGTGGACATAGAAAAATAAAGGGATAAACTTGCATATCACTTGCAGTACCACTGTTCCCTCTAAGCTGTGTGCTCATGCCCGAGCACACAATTTTTGAGGCTAGCGCACACATTAATTTATGGTGCACACAAAGAATTTTTCATGAAAACACATCATTTTGATGTGCTCACATCAGTTTTTTTTAAAGTACACACAAGATTCTACAAAGTTTGCACATGGCCAAGAAGATGTTAGAGCCAATACTGCAGTACATAGAGGTTAAAAAAATCAGTGTTATTAAGCTATTCTGCAGCATTGTTAAATTGATCAGAATTGAATATAATACTGAAGGTTTGTAGCTCTGTAATAGATCAAAACTCATCAAAAGTGTACTGTACCTCAAAGTAGTGGTATAAAGTTACCTCTGAATTCCTCTAACACTATACTGTTGTGATGTTTCCATTTCTATATTCCTATACTATAACAGTTTTCCCACATATGCTCAAAAAAGGGGAGAAATATGTTGTATTTTCCTCTCGGATATATCTGAGACATATCGTAATATGGTCTTACAAAAAAAGTGCAATGTGCAAATATTTTATGCAATCTTCCATATTTTCTCATACAACCAGAATA
Organism: Xenopus borealis; assembly: GCA_024363595.1. Classification (NCBI taxonomy): domain Eukaryota; kingdom Metazoa; phylum Chordata; class Amphibia; order Anura; family Pipidae; genus Xenopus; species Xenopus borealis. The sequence continues at coordinate 79,284,318 of CM044436.1, forward strand.
TAGGCAGAGCCCAACGCAAGTCGTATTATCAATTTAACAGGGCAAATTACTGTAGGTATGTATGTCTTGTTGCTCTGAACCTTGGGTTTGAAAATTAGCCATTTAGTTCTTACTGTGCAAAAAGCCTATAATCAACTATGTTATTTAATTTAATATACTAGGACTAGTGATGGGCGAATTTATTCGCCAGGGGCGAATTCGCGGCGAATTCCCGCGATTCGCCGCTGGCGAATAAATTCGTGAAACGACCCGAAAAATTCGCTGCCAAAAATTTGCCGCGTCAAAACGAGTCGCGCGTCGTTTTTGACGCGACGCCAAATGGCGAAAAATTCGCGAATTTCTCTGGAAATTCGCGAATTTTTCGGCGAAGCGAAACGCGCCCGTTTCGCCCATCACTAACTGGGACTAAATTACAGGTATTGGTGCTCAATTGCACAAGTGTAGTTACTTCATGTTTAAAAGTATGTGCTTTTCCAGATACTTTACAAAACTTTACATTCGTGTTTAATAGTATTCTAAAACAAGATCTTTATCATACTTATTAACATATTTTCAAGGGTATAAATAAGAGTTAAACAATGTTGTCAGCAGTTGTCCAGAAACATTGGGGATTTATATTGAAATACAATTACAAATTTAAAATGTTCCTTTAGCCACAGGCTATATTGTAAGCAAAAGAAGTCTCCGGTGTGAATCCCACCTGCTCAAAGAAATTCTGGGCCGTGTAGTTGGAGCTGGAACCAATACACACAGCTTTCCTAGCACAGAACAGTTACGTCCTGCTTTTTAATGACCGATCACAGTATATTGTAGCCTATCTTTCAAAATAATCTTCTAATAAGCTACTAGTATCAGCAACTTGTCCTGGCTACAGTACACCAACTAATACCCTGCCATAGACAATACTGAGAATGTAACAAGATAACAGCTTCCTAACACAAGCTCTCTGGTAGATATGAGAATAGCATTCAATAGTAAAAATTCACTTGCATTTATTATAGTATAGTTTTCAAAGAACATCCTCTGATGAGTGTAGCATTGTGCTGATGTTCTCAATTATGCCTCATTTATGCAAACTAGAAATAAACATGCAGGGACAAAGATTACTTTTAAATTAACTGTAGATTTCAGTCTGGAAATCTAACAATCTTCTACCATCTTTTGTCAATAAGGCTAATGCTAATGGAACCATTTTGAACTTATCTATGCCTTCCCAAAATATAAACCCAATGAAGCATGGGTAATAGCCAAATTAGTTAAACGCTGTGATATCTAAGTAACCACAAAACGAACAACAGATTCTTATACTTTATAATAAGATGTTAATACCAACTCATTCTGAAATTATTATTGCATCCTTTGTTAATATTTAGGTTTATACTGTAATTGAAAATATTAGGACGTGATGACTAACTAAATTATAGAGTAGTTCAGTGATCATCAGATAATTCCAGCATAGCCTCTAATGTAATCATAATTAACATGGCAATTCCCTGAAACATAATCCAGTTGGAGAGAGGTGCCTTTCAGCAATTATGATTAATAAAGGAGCAGATTTACTAAATGTGTGTGAATGATTCGAAATTCGATCGAATTTTAAAAAAGATTCAAATTCAAATTTTCAAATAGGTTTTCTGGTCACTTTGACCATAGAATTTAAAAAATTCGATCGAATTGAATGATTTGAGTAGATTGAATAAAAATCTATTCAATTAAACGACTATTCGATGGTCGAATTACTTGCCCTTTAAATATTTATTCGAATTCCTAGTTCGGCAAATTAAACATACTGAATTGCTGTATAACCCTATGGGAAGCTCCCACAGGTTTTTTCAGCTTTTTAAGATCGAATAAAAAAATTTGATCGAATGGTTAAAATCGCTCGAATCCTTCGATTTTATAGATCGATCAAATTTTTTTTATTCAATCATTCGATTTTTCGAATTTCATTAAAACCCTTCGAATTCGAATATTGAATTTGGGTTAAAATTTGGTAAAAATTTGATGGTTGAATTCGAGGGTTTTTAAACCCTCAAATTTGACCCTTAGTAAATTTGCCCCAAGTGAAAAATGAATCTACTATTATACTACTATAGCTTGGTGGCTTTTTTGGCAATGATGGTTCCCTTTATTTAAACATTAGAATTCAGATGAAGCTTTGATCTTAACATTGTTCTACAGGAGCAAAAATAAGATAAAAAATATGATATAGACTATTATTATTGATCTCTGTGATATAATTGTAAAAAATATGTATCATGTATGCATATTTACAGGACACATAATATAGTCCACTAGGTATTTGTGAGTTACAATTTAAAGTATCCACTTTAACAACCAACTTGTATATGGTATACTTGTAGGCAATACTTGTATAGAATATATTGTATACTTGTAGGTTAATTGAATAACCTAGAATAACCAATGATGCCACACAACACTACTAGTTGATTCATGTGTGGTCTGCATCCGGAATACAGGTAATTTAAGCAAACACTGCAATACAATTTGCAATTTCAGAAGACTACAATGGTAAAACCTATGATTCTCAAGCATGTTAATTAAACAATAACAACAATAGTTCAGGTACAGTTTCCCTTTTAATCAGTGTAGTTGTGTTAATTCCCATACAAGTATGCCCTTTTTTATTTGAATGGCCAAATAAGGCTACATGCTGCAAATCTCTTAGTTTAAAGGAAAACTATATCCCCCGAACAATGTATGTCTCTATGAAAAGATATTGCATAAAACAACTCATATGTAAAACCCTGCTTCATGTAAATAAACCATTTTCATAAAAATATACTTTTTTAGTAGTATGTGCCATTGGGTAATCATAAATAGAAAATTGCCATTTAAAATAAGGACAGCCTCCTGGGATTGTATGATTCAACTGTGCACACAAACATACCAAACAAAATATAAAGTTAGGTCACATGAGCCAATTAACAGAGAGAGTTCTGTCTTTTGCTTCCACACTTCTTCCTGTTACAGTTGAAATATTTCTGGTCAGGTGATCTCTGAGGCAGCACACCGACCATCACAAAATGGTGGTTCAAGGCAAGAGATGTAAAAGGGCAATATTTACTTCAATATATAAACCAGTTTGGTAAGATTCTTTACAATGCCACTTAATTTGATATAAACTATCTGTTGCTCAAGTATTTATTTTGGGGGTATAGTTTTCCTTTAAGCAGAAGGTAATATAGAAAATAGTTTGGAATTTAACAAAATATTTTAATTACGCATTGCATACAGATGGCCATACACTATAAGATCTTTTTATTTGGAGAGGTCACCAAGCTGAACTTTCTCTGATATGCTCATCTAAAGTGGATCATAACTGGCTTTAATTTAATTCCTGACCCTAGTGTCAAATGATTGGACTACAACAATGGGTATATGAGCAGTCAGAGCAAGGAGATACAAGCAGGTTACTTGGCTTTTGATAAACTTGACCATAGTGTATGTGAATACGATAGGGATGATATATTCCAGATCACATAGAATATAGCGTTTTGAATAGCAAACAATTTTGAATAAACTGTTTAATATTATTTTAATGCTATTCAATATTCATCTTGCTGTTCGCAAAGTTTGTTCCAAAAGGCAGCCTTGGTGTTTGTTGAAAAGGGATGCAAGTTCTTTGTCTGAATACTGCTTAAGTCAATCTTTGAAAGTACACTGGCAATTAAATTACATGTTTTAAATGAGAATACTTTCTAGGCACACATGCTGCTATTCTCAAAAGAGGGGGGGAGGGAATTAAAGAACCTGGAGCGCTTGTTACTTGTGTCACTCAATATTAATTCAATAAAAATACACTCAGAATTGCAAAAAATGCAAATATAAAGAAAAACCCACTGGCTAAAATGTAAACATCCTTTGGTTTTAAATATTTAGTAACCATGACAACATATTTTTCAAATATACTCTGTTATTGTTTTTTACATGTCTTAAAATATTTGGTTTGCTATACGCTATATTTACTTAAGGCACAAGCAATACATATTATTGGAATGGAATATGTTAAAATATTACTAATATTGTACTCTTAACCATATTTATTCTCTTTTACATGGATTTTATTAATATTGATTAATATTACATGCAATCACGCCAGGCACTGCCACACACAATAACAGCACGTTTTATTTAAGTAGTCCATTAATATTTTGTATAATACTTGGTTTAATAAATACATAAAAGCTCATAACAATAATATTCCATATTTATATTACATTTCAAAAAATTTTAAAAAAAACTTAAATCACCAGTAAGATCCAAAAAAGTATTACTGCAACTTCATCAAAATGCACTGATTTCTAGCTATAGTCTTTTACTTTACAGATTTATAACATCTGCTGAGGATGTTGGTATATGCTGTTGCAAGGACTATACATGGGTGCCCTTTAATGGGGTAGCCATGTATATTATAACTTAATATAATTTGTGGTAAGAGGTGATTCAGGATTTTCTTAATGGATTAGAATATATGTCAATAGGTCAGAAATGTTTCTACAGTTTATAATAAATATCCTATAGTATGTACTTGCATATCCTCTTTGTATTGTTCTTTTGCTGTTAAAGATTTTTATACAGGTATTATCTGGAAACCTATTATCCAGAAAGCTCTGAATTTGGAAAAAAGCCATCTCCCATCGACTCATTTTAGATCAAATAATTAAAATTTGATTGCCTTTTCTCAATAATAATAAAACAGTTATGCTTGATACCAGGTAAGATATTATTAATCATTATTGTTGAGAAAACAATCACATTGGGTTTTTTTACATTTACATCATTTTTAGCAGTCTTTAAAAATGATGATCTTAATTATAGAAATAACCCTTATATGAAAAACCCCAGGTCCAGAGTATTCTGGGTAATGAGTTCCATACCTGTATATGAAATGATCTAGAATAGTCTTTTGGGTAGAATAATTCATATACCTGCCTGCCAGATCTGGCAGGCAGGTATTCTAAAATAAGGCATTTTCTAAACATAACAAATTCTGACTCATTTCTCAAATAATCAAGTTAATCTTTGCTTTTCTAATTTCATCTGTATCTCTTCATTCTCTCTTCATGTAGGAATTGGGTAATCTGATTTTTGAATGACAGTTAGGTTCAATGCAGCATTTGGGGGTGCTTATTTTTCCTAGAAGATGTATTAGAGCTCACTATTTTAAAATAACCAGAAATACTGCATGCCAAAAATCGGTAATTTTATTAAATTTTGTTGTGCTGGAGTAAGTTAATTTCACATAACACAGCTGCTAGAACCAAACAACATATTTTTTACTGAATTCAATTTTTTTATAAATTAATTTGACTTTTAGTTAACAATCACACCCAATGTTTGGCAATACCATTTGGAAGTGAAAAACGATGCTCACAGCTGGCAGTTTACAACGGCAACTGGTAAAAAAAAAAAGAGTGTTTTTTCCTCATCAAAAATGAAATCAAATGACTTTCAGGAAGATTAGCTCACCCAATTGTTTATATAACAGCTATTACAAAGATAGTGAGTTGTGCTTGATCTTAGGAGCAATGACCGAGCTACACATATTTCTATCTGCATGTTCTCTAAAATGGGCAAGATAAGCAGATCAACCTCAGCCAGAGGACAGCCTCTGATAACGAGATGGCACATCAAATGTAAACACGTTCATTAATCTTGGATATAGTAAGCATATTTCTGAGGGCTAATCTTAGTTGCTTTTTCAGATGCTGATCTCCAAGGGGTTGCTTAATCTCTCATTTGAATGGCAAGCAATAAATATTAAACTTTGCGCAGAGCGCCAGGAGAAATTCAGCAACTAATCTTTGTGTACAGTAACAAAGTATCCAGATCTTTCTGTGCAGGTTATCATTATGCAGAGTAAATGTCTGATTAACAATTAACATCATATTGATCTGAAACAACAGCAGAGTGCATTGGCAAGCACATTTGCTGGGGTTTTCATTATGAAATGTCATACAGATGAAATCCATTAGAAATATATTTGCAAAATATAACTTCAAATGTGTATATTGTGTGTATATGAGTGTAGATATATTTTTTTTTTTTAAAAAAAGCATCTTTATAATTTTACTGTTGATTATTTGCAACACACCAGCAGATACAATGTTATAACAAGCAAAATGATACTCAGCTCCACTCTAAATGCTTGTTAAACTGGGGGATTTATTGTTATATTGCATGTATGTGACTGTTATAAATGCTTTATTTACTGGATGTTTGCACTGACGTGCACATTAGGACTTCCCCCTTCTGCTTTTTCTACATACCGATACGCTGTAGCATTCTATTACCATGGGAACAGATCTTTTCATCACATGACATACCCCTTAAAAGTTTCGTCATTTCCGCTACTCGTTCTCTTGACAAAGCTACGGTGGTAGCGAAACAGGCTGTCGAGGCGAAGTTGGCGGCGCCGCCTGCTGGGATGGGACCCCATGCTCAAATGAGCTACGGAGAGTGGAGCCGAGTATAATTTTTGCAACCACGGAATGCGGAGAACAGTGCAACCCACGTGTGCTGCGGAACTGGTCTGTATACATGCTGTTTGAAGTCTTACACAACTTGGGGCTAATCTACTGTGTCACTCACAAAAACCACATACCACAGGGGCTATATGCTGCGGCCCAGTGACCCCATGCTCAAATGAGCTACGGAGAGTGGAGCCGAGTACCATTTTTCAACTGCGGAATGCGGAGAACAGCGCAACTCATGTGTGCTGCGGAGCTGGTCTGTATACATGCTGTTTGATGTCTTATATAACTTGGGGCCAATCTACTGCGTCACTTACAAAAACCACTTACCACAGGGGCTACATGTTGCGGCCCAGTGATTAAGGCGAACATATCTTATCGCCCCACTTCTAATATTGGGACACACCAGTGAGCAGACATTAGTTCACTATCTTATAGCGCCATTGGGTGCTTTCAATTCTCACTCAGCCAGCATTTTTGAGTGATGTTTATGATTACTTTTAAATAAATATAATTAAATATTTATTAGGCAATTCAGCTGTCTCACACAGTAGATACTGCACCCAGATCCAAAAACTTAACTTTTAAATCATATACAAAATATGTGCAGTCTCATACTGAAAAAACATTTATTAGTGCAAACACAAAAAAGTATATTTACAAACACATCATTTTAAACAAAAAAACACAGTGCAGTGCTACCCCTCTGTCTGCCCACCTGTGTCAGCCACTCCCTCCTGACGCGTTTCGCGCTATTGGGCGCTTCATCAGAGGATGATGATGAAGCGCCCAATAGCGCGAAACGCGTCAGGAGGGAGTGGCTGACACAGGTGGGCAGACAGAGGGATAGCACTGCACTGTGGTTTTTTGTTTAAAATGATGTGTTTGTAAATATACTTTTTTGTGTTTGCACTAATAAATGTTTTTTCAGTATGAGACTGCACATATTTTGTATATGATTTAAAAGTAATGTTTATGATTACAGCCACCAACGTGAGTCGCACTACATTATATTTCCCAACGATTTGTGGATATACTGCTTCAAGTTCCGGAATATTTACAGCACTCCATTTATTTTTCTCCAGCAATTAACCACATGGTCTTGTGACTTAATTATTATCTTTACCATCATCCAGGATTGAACTTTTGTCTTACACTTTTGGGCCCACTCAAGGCTTAGATACCGAAGAAAACGAAACAGGGACTGTTATTTGATATTGCTAATTACAGTATTTACTTGCTTTTGCTAAAATTTCCTGGAGATACACGCTTCACCTCCGATTCCACCATAATCGGTAGGGTGGTTATGTATCCACTCTAAGGGGATCCCCTTCCATCATGCGGTGCCGCCTGTTTTTAATATTTGGTTTATTTTCCTTATATTTTCTTTTTGTTTTGATTTAATTTTAATTTTGGGGTTGAATGTCCAAACTAAATAAATTAATTAATAATTATTTCACCACTAAGTGTATATTTATGTATAATTGGGACACAGCATTGAGACTGGGAGATTAGTCCATTATTTGGGAGAGCAATAACACCAGCAGATACCTGTTTTAGAATTTTTCTATGTGTTTCATGATTACTGGCTTATTATTAAGCATTGCTTTGATATTGGTTGCATCTTAATAATGATGGTACATTGTACATTATACAGTCATAATACTGCTATAATAGAAACTCTTTCAGAGACAGAATTTCTAACAAGCACAATCAGGCAAGATTGTGAGAATACCTAAAATGGGTCATAAAATGCAGCATGAAACATGAAAGCATAGCACTAGAAATTGGATTTAAATATTGCATTTTTTTATCTTGAAGCTGATGAAGATTAATTTTCTATAAATCAGTCTGCGTGGTTTCCAAAATCTAAATAATTGTCTCCTAAAGGCTGAAATTAGCGTACATTTTTCTTTTCTTGTTAGAAAATGATGTAATGCTTGCTTACAGCAGTAATTATATAAGTACTACTATGATTTCAAGTGTTATCACCTACCACAATAGTCTGGCTTCCAATTTTCATTCAGCTCAGATTTGCTGCAATTGTTTTTGGAATTAGTCAAACCAGATTTGGCAAGAATCAGCATCTGGTCAGAGACATAACAATTATTTCGTAGTTTGTGCTTTACTACAACTTCACTCAACAGTGTCAACATTGCTCCCTTTATATTAAAAAATTATAACCTGAAAATCTTATGGCAGCAAACAAGCAAAAATCAATGGTATGTAGGGAGAAAAAGTATAATTAATGTTTAAAATTTAATTAAAAAAAAAAAAAAAGAATGAGAAGATGAAAAAGATGGTGGGATTAAGAATGGAAGAGAAATAAGAATAGAAGGGCCTAAAGAGAATAAAGGAGATTAAAAATTAAGGCAGGGAAAACTAGTGGGCAGATTTATGAAAGATCAAACAGGGGAGTGTTTAAATTTAAAACATTTACCAAACCAGATACATTATACACCATTCTGTCAGAATCTTCTTGACCGCCTTGAATGAAGGAAAATTTTTCAGTGTCAGACTGTGCACAACATGGCTCAGCAGCAGTGCTGAGCATTAACACATGTTCAAATCCTGATGCAGACACCATGGGAGTAAGATTTGGAAAATAATTTTCGGCACTGGAATGATTTTCAAATTTGTATACATTGTTAAATTGGTACTGCCTGAGAAAATATATATCAAATAAGCATAAATCAACTTTGAAATGTTATTCCAATACTAATACTGCAAATTCTTGGTAAGCAAGGAAACTTTGGGCAGCTTTAAAAAACAAAGTGCCGCATATGTTTTCCCACCAGCGATTTACTTAATTGCCAGTGGGAACGCATTTCAGGGAGATTTGTTGCTCATGGTAGAATAGATTTAAAGGGGATGTAAAGGAAAAAAAATAAAATCTAATTTTTACTTTCGTAAATATACTTTATATATACTCCAATATACTTTAATTGAAATATGTCTACTGGTTTTATAATAAACCTGACTGTATGCAGTGAAATTCCCCCTTAGTTTTTCTTGCTCTGACAGCTGCGGATGGGAAACTTCAGACAGTCCTTAACTGCTCTGCAGGGAAACCATCATACTTTCAAATGGCGGGGGGGAGCCCCCACCTTACTTCCCTGACCTTGAGCAGCTTTGTTTGTTTCCCCGTAAAGCAGCTGGCCAGTGTGTAGATTTGTATCCACAGACCCAGTGCAATCTGTATATTCTTATTATTAATCAGTCTTGCTGTATCAGCAACTATGGCAGATATTATTTGACTTGTGTTGTTTTGATCATTTATGATGATCCCTAAGCTTA
>CM044436.1:79305432-79324437 GCA_024363595.1 Xenopus borealis
ATCTAGGTTTATATTTTAAATATATATAAATGTATATTAGGGAATAAAGACATACAGAGCTGTAGCTTTCTTTTCTTTCCTTGTTATTTTAATAATTATCTATGTTCTATAAAATGTTTGAAAATAATTTATTATAATATTAGATGTACTGTAACTGCAATGCATAAAGCCTGGAGTGAATAGATGTCTACCAGAACTCTATTTCCTGCCTTGCAGCTCTCTTGGTTCCACTGATTGGTTACTAGGCAATAACCAATCATATACTTGAGGGGGGCCACATGAGTTATAACTGTTTGCTTTTGAATCTGAGCTGCATGCTAAGGATCAATTGCAAATTCACTGAACATTTATGTCCCATGTGGCCCTTCTTCAAGTTGCTGACTAACTCAGAGTTAGAGAGCTGAAAAGCAGGAAGTAGTGGTCTGTTATGTTCTGTTATAAATCCATTCACTCTAGAATTTATAGATTGAATTTTTTGCTAACTATATTAGAAATATTTTTTATTTTGCACAGCTTTTATTGTTAAACTGAACTGGTATTTTAAGAACAGACAATTCCTACTGGATTTTAGAGTTTTGGAGAAAAATGTAGTTTGCTTATTTAATTAATCATTTATATTATGCAAGTACGTAAATAGAATTTGATGTTGTCTGCCTGCTGATTATATAATACTTTCACAGTTATTTTATTACTTAACTTAATGCACCAAGAAAAAACTGTATTATATATATATATATATATATATATATATATATTTATATATATACATATACATTTCCTTGCCATATGAGTATTCCTTGCCTGCAGCATACTTTACTTTTATATTTTATCCTCTGTCTAATAGTAAATTGATTATACAGGTAAGGGGATGCATATTACTGGAAAGATCCCTTATCCAAAAACCTCAGGTTCCATACATTCTCAGTAAGATTCGATACCTGTATACCTATGGGTCAAAATAGTATTACCTTTTCCCCTTTAATAAGAAGATAATAGTGTGTACTTGATCTTAACTAAGTTATAATTAATCCTTATAATTCTTATAATAATGTTTACATTTTAGCACAATATTTATGGAGCTCAAATTACGGAAAGACCGCTTGTTGTGTACTTGAAAAGAGTACAGGTGCATTTCATATCACAATATTTTGGTATAGATGTATAATTTAGTACATAGGTGCAATGAATTCAACCAGAACATGGATTAATTGCAAGCAGGGATGATCCTTGTTGTGTTTATTTGCGTAGGTGCAACGTTTCGGGGTAAACCCCTTTATCAAGCATCAGGGGTTTACCCTGAAACATTGCACCTACGCAAATAAACACAGCAAGGGTCATCCCTGCTTGCAATTGATCCGTGTGCCGGTTGAATTCATTGTACTCACAAAGTTTGGAGGTTGCTGAAAGCCTACTCGGCCAGGCACCTGACGATCACGATACGGAGAGCCAGGGTGTGCAAGCCGTTAATATTGCTTGCATCTGTAGTACATATGGACACATGGGGCAGATTTACTAAAGGGCGAAGTAGCTAACGCTAGCGAATTTATGCCAGAAATCCTAGGGACAACGACAATTTGGCATGCCAATCTGTAATACTATAATTGAAATTGCAACTTGCATGATAATACATGTGTTTACAATATGCTTGTAAGAGTTCTGCAGTGAATAAAAATGTTAAGGGGCACATTTACTAAGGGTGGAAGTGAATTTTCGAATAAAATTCGAAATTTGAAGTAATTTTGGGCTACTTCGACTATCAAATAGCCCAAAATTTTATTTGATTTGAAAAGTCGAATGTCGAAGTACCGTCTCTTTAAAAAACGTTGAATTCGACACTTCGCCACCTTAAAGCTGCCGAATTGCATTTATAGCCTATGGGGGACCTCCTGGAAACTTTCCTGGAAATGCAAAAGTTTTTTTGAAAATTGTTCGAATTGAATGATTCGAAAATGTTAATTCGATCGAAAACGGACCTAATCAATCGAAATTCGATAAATTCCTGCATTCAGCTAGCGGCGTTACAAGCTTAGCCATGTATTATGCTGTGGTTTTGTGCACTAATAAATGCTTGATGTGAAATTCATAGTGATTGAGAAGAAATCTATATTTTTTTTAATGGTATAGAGTCCGTATCTATCTATTGACATACATTTTATTTTTGATCCTGCACTCACTTTATGCAAGTTAGAGTGCTGACACTGTAAATACTTTATTTAGTATGCTTGATAAAGAAATCATCCAAGCCAATCTTAAAGGCATTAACAGAATCTGCCATTACATCATCACCCGACATGATATTCTACAACCTCACTGCTATCACCGTAGAAGAAATTAGATTCTTGGATTTATCTATTGTGCTCTTTAAAGAAAATAGTAATGAAAAATGTGTAATAATGCAAATGCTTTCGCACTTTATCCTACAACCCTGTTGGGCACTGAGATTTGTAAACCTCAAGCGGTAATAACCGTTCATAAATATGTTTTTCCCCTCATTCAACATTTTAACATAAAACAGTGAAGTTACAAGTGCATACATAAACATTTATGGTTATTTACGCATGCTGTGCTTCCAATAAAAGTAGTTGCACAGTTTGATTCACAGAGCTTTAACCAAACATATAATGCATTTCCAGATTGTCCTCAGATTGTTTGATGACCATAACCCTACAATTTTGCACTCTAGGTAGTGATATTTGAAAAGAGGAACTATTTAATAAAAGAAAAGCTTTGCCATCGGAATTTTCAGAAGTATCTTTCAGACTTTGTCAAAAATTACTATCACAATGGAGCCACAATGGTTACTGTAAAATAGCTGATATCAATTTGCATTCTGTGTGAAATTATGTCATAAAACCTGTTTCAACCTTTTGAATAAAACATTTGACTAGCCATAAAACATGTGGACAAGTAGAGAAATTATAAATCAAGGGAATATTACATTTTTAGCAAGCAAATGTCTACTCTATTCCATTTCACTGACATTACAAGGAAGTCTACAGTTTGATATGAAATGTAAAATAAAATAAGATTACTATAGCAATGAAATGGTTAGTGAACTTTAAAATGAATGCAGGCAAATGCAGAGTGTCTGCCATATTTATTCACACTAGGATAGGGTTACCAATGACATAAACCAAAAGCGATCATTTACCGATTATTTTGTTAAAGTTAGGCTTTTCATTCTACTGTGCTTGATCACCCACTTGAAGAAGAAGCTGGAAGAGCTTGGTGGTGTCTGCTGAGAAGAACACAGGAGCACCAGCCCGAGGTATCAGGTAAGTGAATACAATCACTGGAGGGGTGCCTAATTTTGTATCCCCAATGATGTCTTTATCTTTTAGCTTGTATATTTCACTGTAGACAATCTGGGAGTAGTGATCTCCCCAGTTTCGCTTTGCCTAAAAATTTCCAGAGAAATTCGTGAATTGGCGAAAAATTTGCCAATTTAGTTTTCGCCAGGCGAAATTTCGCTGACGTTTCGCAAATTTAATTGCCGCGAATTCGCCCCATGCGAATAAATTTGCCCATCACTATCTGGGAGACCTTTTCATAATGTTTGCAATAATGTGGCTGAGAAGGATATGCTAAATACATTTACCATTATACAGAGAGTTGTGCAAGCTATACTTCCCTATGGGAAGCTCCCATAGCATTTTTTAAAGCTTTGTACATCGAATAAAAAAAAATTTCATTGTTAAAAAAAAATGGTTAAAATCGTTCAATTCGTTCGATTCTAATGATTTTATCGTTCGATCAAATTTTTACTATTCGATCATTCGATTGGTAGAATAGCGTTAAAATCCTTCCAATTCGATTCTATTAAAATTCAATGGTCAAATTCGAGGATTTTTTAACCCTCGAATTCGAACCGTTAGTAAATCTGCACCTTAGATAAATTTCTAACAATTTAAGATAAGCAAAAAACCAATTGTTACTATTTAAGATAAAAATCTCCTTCATTAGCAAAACACATAAAACATGGTCCTAAAACTCACAGATATGTGTTCATTGTCAAATTTAGTAAAATGGACATGGTAATTAGAGGGTGTGGCCATAAATTGGGCATGGTCAAAAATGTTCCATTTTTCAAATGTTGGGAGGTATGGTTGCAAGGCCAGTGTATAGGTACAAGTACCTTGAGAATAACATTTAACAGCTTTCTGTTTCCTCTTCTTGGGGAAAAAAATCAGTTACCGAGGGTTTTTAAAGTGTAGTAAGTTGATAAAAGATGTTACCATGGAAGTGAGGATAACATTTCAGTTTGCTAATTCATTTTTTTGCCTCCTCTGGGTAACTGATTTGGAGGACCTTAAATATCTGTCTAAAAAATTCACTTCATACATTGCCAGCAATTTTCCTTTAGAGTAAAAAAAAAAATTAACCCTGTGAACATACTTAGATTTAGACACAAGATTAGACTTATTTAGACATGAGATTATGCATTTGTTGTGTTTAATTGAAGAAGCACAATAATCTTCCTTTTTCCTCTACAGCACAAAAGAATTAACCCTGTGAATATAAAAAAACAGGGCCAATTGACATGATGCCTTTGTTGTGTGTAACTGAAGCATCACAAGAATCTTCCTACTGCAGATCTTCAAATTATGCAGTAACTACAATTAGTTTATAAGCACTAATCACACTTATTCTCATGTGGCAGGTAACAGCTTTGCTGCACAGAAGACGGCAGTTAATTGCCATTGTGACCTATGTCAATAAACAAGTGTTTTATAAAGGGATAACTCCCCTTAGGGGCAGATTTACTAAGGGCCGAATTTTAGAAGTAAAAAAACTGCGAAATTCGACCCTCAAAGTTTTTAAAGGGCTTTTTTCGATCGAAAATTGACCTATTATGATTGATTAGGTCCATTTTCGATCAAATATAAAATATTTTGAATAGATTGAACGATTCTCCAAATTCCAAAATCCTTTGAATTCTTGGAACTTAGAAAATTTTCAGGACAGGTTCTATGAGGTTCCCCATAGGCTAAAATGGCAATTCGGCAGCTTTAAGCTGGTGAATAGTCGAAGTCGAAGAATTTTTAAAGGGCAAGTACTTCGAAATTTGAAAATTCAAATTTGATAGTCGAAGTTAGCCCAAAATTACTGTGAAATTCGAATTTAAATTTTTTTTATTTTATTTGAATTTTCATTTCGACCTTTTGTAAATGTGCCCCTTAGTTGACAATGGGAATTCATTTATTACAGAGCTACTAAATAAGTTGGCGCTATAGAAATACATGTTAATAATGTTAATAATATTATGAAAAGCAAGTTCACTGTTCTCACCAGAGGTAACGGCATAGCTCTAAAATCACTGACCAAGAAAATAGTCTGCATGTAAATACATGTCTGATATACATTATTAGATGTACAGTACAATGAAGAAGAAAACATTATCCATAAACTTCTATAATTCCACATTTATACACAGGCCAAGAATCAGCGCCTTGTGGGACTACCCTTAGCTTTAGAATCATACTAAAGATGAATGAAAAGAGACATAAACACAAAAAAGTCTATTTCTGCATCCACTGTCACTGTATCAATATGAAACACCATCATCACAAACACTATATAAATGTCTGAATGAATGCTTTGGAAAATCTTAGTCCTGTGATTAGCAATCTCCCTACCTGTACTGGATACTTTGATCTTCTATCAAAGTATGCCTTTCAGCTTCCCTGGCCTCTTTCATTTTCTACATTCACATTGCATTACAATAGGAGCAGAGTTGATTACTCAACTGAACATTTCCCAGTTCCACTTGTGCTTAGTTATGGAGACTTCTGACATCTTCATTATCCTTCATCATTTGATCACAGCTAAACACTAAATTACACAGTAATACTTCCATGCAAACATTATCATAAATGTGTATGGATGTATAGGAGACTCACACATTCCTTCATAATGCTGGCAATCAAAATATATTGAAAAAAAGTGGTAACAAGGTTTTCTGAGCCTCACATTGGTTATTTTTTAATGTTGCAGGGAACCATGCTCTAAATAATATATTTCTATGTTACCTTTGGCCATAAAATCTTGCAGAATACAATTTTTTAAAGCAAGTATTTCTTCCCATACAAGCATTTTCATGAGCAAAATCGGTATGTATATAAAAAACAGGATTTTGTTTTTATACTAGAGTTGTTATGATCTCTATCATTCTAAAGATGGATTTTCTTGTCTATCGCCTCTGTAAAGCTTTAGCTATTTCTCACAAGGCTTTGCTTATCACATAGAAAAACTTTACACATACTGGGTATGTGATGGAATGCATGCAAGTGCCACTATAACTGGCTTATACAGTAAAGGTAAAGTTTGCATTTAGTACAGTTCAGTTGCTATAAGTGCAATAGAAGAGTAACCTGTGATTAAATCATAAATTCTGAAGCTATGGGTCAGGGAACATTTTTTACCCTGGACAGTGGTAAAGAAAATAATACACATAATTGTTTCTAAGTCAACTACAGGGTCACCAGCTGATTTTGATGCAACTAAAACACTGCCCTAAATCTGCATTGAACAAATAATTATATATTTTCCCTTTTATGCCTCGCCGAGTAATTTTTTTAATTTTCTTTCTTGTAAATTTTTAAAGAAAATATAACCAATTGCATAAAAGTTGCTATAACTAGGTAAATTCTTGGTAAATTCTAGTTCATAAAAAGTGGTGCTTTATCATATTTACCGCATTTTTTATATGTCATATATAGTTGGCATGGATCACTACATAAGTTCCCAGAAATTCAGAGTAAGAATCCATAGCATGCTGGGAAAAGTAGACCAGCACTGAATCATGGCATTAGCACCAGAAGTACTGCACTATCATGGTAAACAGCATTTAAGATTATTTTAAAATAAAGCGGAAGTGAATTGTAATTTAACATCAGCACTGAAGCATACAAGTGAAATAAAATGTCTATGGTTTGCTTTACATCTGAACCAAATTAACTTTATATTCTCTGTTTATCAATAGACAGCAGCTTCATTACTGTGGTCTATTTGCAATGTATGTCTCTGTACTTATGTCCAATATTTAGGGTTATTATGTTAACATAGGTGCAAAGTGCATTCATACAGTATACAATTGCAACTAAACCACAATCAGCTTGGATCAACTTGATCTGATTTTCTTTTAATTGCATTGTGTCATTGCTATATTAATTTCACATCACTAGCTATGCTATCTTGTTAATAAGTAATCTGTCAATTTGTCAATACAATTGTAATATCTTTTGAATTTTATCTACAGAAAGGCAACCAAAATGATTAAATACTACCGACATGCCAATATGCTGAATATTTCTTTCAACTACATGTAAAGAATATTAATACAACCACTATCCTCAAAATCCAGGACAGAGACAGCCAAATTCTAATTTTTAAGGTTTGCAATGCTTTTATCAGCAGGTATAACAGAAGTGGTGAATATTCAATTTGGATAATGTGAATTAATTTTGTACAAGCCACAGATGTCAGTACTTCTCATTTTGCGGTGTGTACTTTCATATTAATGGGATGTCAAAGTCTGAACTTTAAGAAAATTCTAAATTAGGAGTTAAAGTTTGTTGCTCTCCGTATATGTTGGAGATTCTTAAACAAGCAGAGAAAGGATAAGCAATTTCTTCTGTACAGATTGCAATGTATTTTGTCCAAAAGACTTATTGGGACTCTCAATTAGAAATGTACATTTTATTTGTGGTTAGTTATCAGATTAGTCTGTCTGCTCAACACACTTCAAAATAATTAAAATGAATGAGAAATCAAAATCTGAGTAGCAGAGACTGTTGTTCTGAGACTGGAACCAACAACTATCTTGATGCAGTCTATGTCACAAACATTTCTTGGATAAATTTTCAGTGATCAAAGTATTTGGCATGACCAGTGACAAACACATTATTTTGTAATGGGAAGTATGTGGATTATGGCACACAGGAGTGATTATTATTGGAAAAAGCAGAACTCTGTAAGACAAAAATCAGATACCTGTGCCCCTAAGCTGTGCACATCCCGTTAACACTAATAAGTAATCATTGCAATACCACTGCTGCAGCCCTAAAAGAGATTGGCAGACAATATAAATATAGAGAATGATTTAGCTAGATTGATACATAGATAGATGATAGATAGATAGACAGACAGACAGAGATGCAAAGCATGAATAGCTATAGTCAATTAGATAAAATAGCTTTCAGTATGGGAAGTGTCATCTTGTACTATGTTGTATAAAACATATTTTAGAATGAATTCATTGTCTGCCTGCTTTATCAGACACTGAATAAAAGATACTTGTGCTTGTTTTTGAACAAATTCTAGGCTACCAAAGTAATCTAGTGAAAGAAGCTAGAACTGAAATAGAACTACATAAATGCATTGTAACTCCTTTCAGCTGGTTTAAGCTGACGTATACATTACTCTGTGACCATAAGGTGGGGAATTCAGACCAACCTATAATGCTGTCTGATCACATTTTACTTTACCAAATTGAATATTTCTTTTGCCAGTGCAAGCTTATAATACAACTGCTGGCAACTGGTTGAATACATCAAAGGTCATCCTCTGTATGCCCATTTTTTATTCATTTCTGACACACATTTTTTTTTTTTTAAATCTATTATTGACACACATTGTGATCATACAATTATACAATTTACACTTTTATTGCACTTCTTATAGACTATCTCTGGTCCCTATCTGTGCTAACTGTGGTTGTTTGCTAATGTTAATTTCACAGTAGGATGTTGGTACCCAGTCTCAAATATACCCTCACACAAGGAAAGTGTTCCCGGTCAGTGCATGCTTGCCGTTTGTTCACAACAGGCAGGCATGTTAAAAATGCTGAGCGGAAAATGAACTCCCTGGGAATTCAGTAAATGGAAGTAAAATGGTTTCCAGTAAGATATGAAGGAAAGCTTTTTTTTTTTTATCAAAGCAAATGGCAACTTTAAAGCTGATTTCCTTCTGTTTTAAGTGGAAAACAATACAATGGCAAATACCTTCTTTGGGTATTTTATGCACAAGCAATGACTGCCTCTAAGAGGCCCATTTATCAAAGGTGAAATTTTGAATTCATGTGAGTTTTTTTAACAATTTTTTTAGCGAATTGTGAGGTTATTTAAGAAACAAATTGAATATCTAAACTCAAACAAATGTTACAGAATAGAATTTGAGTAGTGATGGGCGAATCTCCCGAGATTCGCTTCGCCGAATTTTTCGCGAATTTCTAGAGAAATTCGCGAAACGGCGAAAAATTCGCGAAACGAGTCGCGGGACGATTTTGTCGCGCGTCGCGTCAATTTTGTCGCGCGTCTGTCGCGCGTCGCGTCAACTTTGACGCGTCGCGTCGTTTTCGGCGCGCGTCGCGTCGTTTTCGGCGCGTCGCGTCAAAAACGACGCGCGACTGACGCGCGACTCGTTTTCAGCGAATTTTCGCCAAGCGAAATTTCGCTGGTGATTCGCGAATTTATTCGCCAGCGGCGAATCGCGGGAATTCGCCGCGAATTCGACCTAGGCGAACAAATTCGCCCATCACTAAATTTGAGTCTTTTCTCCAAAAAAAAACAAAAAACTTGAATGTCAGGAAGGCTAGTATCATTTTCAAATTGGTCACTGGACTCTCCCATTGACTTATACATGAACTGGGCAGATTTTAGGTGGGGAATAGTGGAAATGAATTATTCCCAGGGTATAGGTTTTATAAATCTCAAAATCTGAATTAAAATTCGAATAGAGTTTGGATAATTCACAATTCGAATTTGAAAATTTTGACCAAAATCAAATTTGAAAACAAATGTACTATTCAACCCTTAAATCTGCCCCTTAGTTATCACTTAAATACAGTTCCCAGCATCCTCTGGTAGCCAATGTAGCAACCCTGCAGGTTTTAAAGAAATCCAACAAACATTGATGTGAATAGTAATTAACTGAAAAAAAGACGGCAAACTCAGATAAAGATATTAATTAACACAGATTAACATGGAGATTAATATTGAAAAAATTCTTTAAAGCAATAGGAGAAGATCTGAAAAAGTTCATACAGTATATCAGATGCTTATAAGCTGCATGACTAATGTACTGGCATACGGTAGAAGAATTCAGCCTCTGGCTAGCTTTGATAACAAGGAATGCTGTTAAATCCCATATGTTGCTATTGTGTTCAGAACATATATCCTTCCCGAATCTGCACATAACCTATATGACAATGTAGATTGTAAGCTCTTCAGGACAGGGACCTTATTCCAACTGTTTACGGAAACTCTTAACATGTACATATATATATACTCACTTAATTTATAATAACTGTACAGTTTTTATGTCTTCTAAAACACTACTTACATTTGTAGTCGTATATAAATAAATAAATACATACAGTATTGTATACATTGTACTGGTTTCCATTCAGTTACAGCTCTGCTGACATGGTAGGTAAGTGGTTAGCACTACTAGATTGCAATGCCAGGGTCCTGTATTTATTGCCAAGAGTTTTCATGCCCTTTGTGTCTTTTCGTGAGTTTCCTCTGACTACTCTTGGGTGTATGACCTCAAATTGTCTGTTCCGTTGGGGCAGTGGCTAATGCATTAAACATGCTCTGTAAAGTGCTGAATAAACATGTATTTACAATATAAAATGAAATTTCCTTTGTGCTTTCATGTCACAGCTATGTCCTGTTATTAATGTAGCCGTCACTCCTTCGATTCAGTCACAAAGCCCTGGTTCTGTCCTGCTTATGAAATTACAACAGAACTCTGTTTCAGAGGTGCAGTTATTCTGTCTGTGCTGAGTAAAGTTGATTTATTGAAAATTGCTGATTGGGTACCATGGGATGCTATGCAGGTGCAATTGTATACCCGTGCTGTTAAAACGGAGTATTCGGGGCAACTGCACATACATCTTTTGGATCACTGTGATCTTCTTTAAGAAAACTGAATTGGTCCAAACTCCCTGAACTAAAGGATGGCATTTCCCACTACAATCTACTGTATACATACAACTTTGGCACAGAAGAGAGAATGCTATCATCTGAAAACTTTAATGTCGGTTTTCTCCTGTGAAAATAGTTCTCATGTGCCGTATAAAAAATATGCTTCCAATATAACAAGTAGCAGTTATGGGCATTTGGATCTCACTGGTTTTCCTGCAGTGATCAAACAGAAAACTGCAAAGAATTCATTTAGAGTACTGAAAAAGTAAATGTGAATGTTAAGAAAGGTCAGAAGTGATGGCCATACCCTCTGTTTGGAATGAAGATTTTATTCCAAGAGTTATTTTAATAGACAGGGAAATATCTTTAGGGAAGATTGACTCATTGCTTTTTATTCATTCTGACCGGGAACAGTATATTACAGCTAAAAACACAGAAAATTAAATTATGATCAGACAAGGTGATATTAAAATACGCTTCTATAAGTGTTGAACTGCTTTCCTATTAGATCAGCAGGCATTTTTGCATGACTATCAATTTAACAGGATGCATTTTAGTGACATCCACATTCTCATATTACCCAAGAACTACACTGGAATGAACCCTTGCACGCAAGAAAAAACTTTTTTTGCACTGACCAGCAGCTTTATCAAGTGACTGTGGGATCACTTCATCTGGCATTCCCAGTACTGCTCCTCACGACCTCTGACAGTGCAAATTTTAAAAATATCTTCAAATAGATGCCTGCCAATAACATAGGTGGGTCTGTCAAAATGACAAAGCCCAATTGATCTTTGTGCACTCAAGAGAGGAGACCCTGGAAAGTTGCACTGATAAGGGGATCCATGGATTGACTTTGATAATGAATAATAAATATTATGGCGTATGGTACCCATGATTATTTATCAAATTATAGAACAAGAAGCAACAGAATAGAAATACATTTGCAGAGAGGAAAACGTCTTACTGAAAGCTTCCCAATTTTTGTTGCATGAGATTAAGTGATTTAGCAGGACAAAACATACATTTGTACAGTCACTTATTATTTTAGTATGTTTGCAAAAGATTCAGAATCATCCCAGAGTTTTCTCCAAATGCGATATTATTTGTAATTAAGTACTTTTTAAGTAATGAAAATATCATGCAGTGTTGCCCTGCACTGGTAAAACGGATGTGGTTGCTTCCGAAACATTACTGTAGTTCATATAAACAAGCTGCTGAGTAGCAATGGTGGAAATTGAAAAAAGGCTACATGGCACAGGATAAATAATGGATAACAGATAACATTATGTTCTACACAGCTTATCTGCTATCTGCTGTTCTCCTTTGAATGGCTGCCCCCATTGCTACACAGCAGCTTATTTATATAAACAGAAGTAGTGTTTCTGAAGCAAACACAGCAGTTTTACCAGTGCGCCCTGCATTATATTTTTATTACTTTAAAACTATTTCATTTTTTGATGTTTCGGTTCCTTTAAAATACAAAAATCATTTTACTGAAATGGGACTGCTTTGTAATAATTAGGTATATTATAATTAGTAATAATTGATAGATAGGTCAATGATAGATAGATAGATAGATAGATAGATAGATAGTATGGGCTTCTTTATCTGGAAAATCTGTTATACAGAGAGCTCCAAATTACAGGAAGGCCATCTCAGAGTGCATTTAAAAAATAAAGTATTTTTTCTCTGTAATGAGAAGACAATACATTATACTTGACTCCCAGCTAAGTTGCATATTGATGACAAAACAAGCTTATTGGTTTTATTTAATGTTAAAATGATTCTAGCAGACTTAAATGAGAAGGAAAGGTTGGAGGCATTTGGGGGGTGCAAAAAGTTAGGCACCCCCTAGTGAATCTATCTACCTGAAACCCCCGGACCAGTGCTCCTATCAGCAGAAATCTGCACCAGCCCGGGGTTATAAGAGTGAGCACCACGGAGACATCTACTTCTGTCTTTGCGCACCTGTGCATGCGCAGTTGAACGAAAAGCCAAACTTTAAGTAAAAAGTAATTTTTTTCCGTTAAACTTCGCATGCGTTGGCCCGAAGAAATTGAAGACAGCCTTTCCTTCTCCTTTAAAGGGGTTGTTCACCTTCAAGCAACTAGTTGTTTTCAAATAGAGCACCAGAAATAACTGCTGTCTAATTGCTATTTTCTATTTGTAACCATTTTTCTAATGTTAAAGTGTAAAGTGTCATTTTTCACCTTCTAAAGCAGCTCTGGGAGGGGGGGGGTCGCAGAGCCCCAAACGGATACATTTAATGGATACATTTCTTATCTTTGTCCCTGCTGAGCAGAATCTCTGGGTTTTATTACAGTCAGATGTTAGAATTGATACAATAGTTGCTAATACTCCAGAGATGTTGCTGTGAAATGTATCAATTAAATGTTGCAAAATTGTATCAGTTTAGAGTCTGCACTTGAAGCTGCCAGACTCAAACACCAGAGACACCAACATTCACCTTTACACTTAGATTTTGGAAAAACAGTAAAAGATAAATAATGGAAAGTAATTGCAAAAAGTCTTTATTTCTGGGGAACAATTTCAAAACAACTGAACAGTAAAAATTGTTTGGAAGGTAAACAACCCCTTTAAGGTATTGTGATTCAAATTTTGCAAAGATCCCTTATCCAGAAAACCCCAGACAACCGATCCATAAACTGTATATATAAACTACAGAAGTGTTTAAAAAAAGCATGTAAGACAGTGTGTATCTATGCAGTGCTCCAAAGGGTCTTTGTAAAGCGCTGCATAAAGCATGTTGGTGCTATATAAAGGCTTGTAATAAATAAATTATACTTTGTATCAATTTTGCATTCCATTAATTAGTGAGGTTACAGTTTCTTTGAAGTGTCATAATGATTGTGTCATGTGATTTATTAAAAACATGATCCTCTCTGATCTTTTCAGTCCTTGAAGTTTTAAAACTTTGATATGGGGCTTTGGGGCATGTGTAACATCTCAGTGAGGAATAAGTGATTCTCGGGCAGACCAAGTGTGGCACATGAAGTATAACAGCCAGCCTGGCCCACAGAGGTATGTCACTGTGCCTACATGAAACCTCCCAGAAGAGACACTTACACTTTGCTGAGATGAACACATCTGGGACTTACTAAGTGGCAGAGCACTGTCACCAGTTCCTCTAACAGACAAGAGCAGGATGTTAATCATTTAACAAGGAAGGGCACTGGTTACAAATCTAGGGCACTGTGTTGTACACTTTGCTTGCCTTTGTCAAATGCAATTTACAGTTGCTGTCATTTTTACACGCACGCTGGCAGGGCTGGGTGACACCGAGCTGAAGACTTTTCAATTATATGCAAATTATAGAAATTAGGAGTAGTTTATGCAGATTCTGAGAGCCTACCTCAGTACAGTAATTAAAATGAAAGCATAGCAAATAAAATGCATGTTAATGAGCTCTTTTCCAGTAAGAACCTTGCCAGTTTCTCTCATTTGGGAGCAGTGTGTTAAAGGGAAAAGTAATATGTGTCACTTCTGCTCTCATCACCTGAAACTCTGACAAGGCAAAGGAAGCCACTGATATGCCATTTAGTTGACAAGAGGTATACAAGTTAGTCATTTGCAGCTGTGCTCCTCTCAAGTCTTTTTCTGTGCACTGCTGCTGTATCATGAACACTGCCACAGTTGCAACTGCCTAGGGGCTGCTCACTTTTATTTGCCTTCAGCATGGAAATGAGGGATATCCAACCACTCTGCAGCTAAACTACACTTTCCAGCTTCCCAACCCCCACATCAGTCTATAGATGTTTTGTGGGATACTGAGAGAAACAGTTAATGGGACGCAGGAAAAACATTTCTGATTTCAACTCTCTGTTCAGAGAAATTCATCTAAGAGCATGTCCTTAAACAGGAACTATCCAGAAAATGAAAAGTTTATATGAGCTTCATCATACTGAAATTAAAACTTTCTAAATATGATCAATCAGAAAAAAAGGCACTGCTTGTGAAATAAGCAAGTTTATCTTCACTATTTCCCTCTCGGAATCTGTTTCTCTTCATTTTCTCTCTTCATGCAGGAGTTGGTTGTCAGATTTTAGTTGACAGTTAGATACAATAGACCTTTAAGGGATGGAGTGACCATACTTTAAGCGATATTGTCCCATTATGATCAACATCCATAAAAGCATTGTTAGCATTTTGTTCCATGGAAAATATTACTTAAATATTGATTTATGAGAAAATGTATATTGCTAAATTTAACAAACAACTGTTTCTTATGTAACCTTAACATAATAAATACCTGAATGAAAAGCATGAAACAGGAGGGTGAATTAGACAAGCTGTTGACAGTGTCTAGAGATCTACTGATCACCAGCTAAAGGTCCACCGGTAGATCCCGATCTACCTTTTGCGCACCCCTGTCTAAGGGGATGTAGCAGTTGTAATAGAGTAAACTAAAATAACTGACTCCAGCTTAAAGCTGGCGGTCGCCAAACGAGCAGATCTTTCCCCAATATGCCACTAACTGGCAGGGCTACATCGGGGTAATGTGAATGTCCGGCACTATGGCGGAAAGAACGGATTATGACTAGAGCAATGGGTCGGTTGGATGAAAATCCAACCTTCCTCATCGATATCGTGTCCAGATATCAGTCGGGAAGACCCATCGGAAGCCCCCATACACGGCTAGATAAGCTGTCAAATCAGTCTAAACAACTGATATCGGCAGCTTTATCTGCCCGTGTATGGCCACCTTAAATGCAGTCTAACAAATTAACCGATTTTGGCACAAAATTCTACATGTATAGAATAGAGATTTTCTTGTGTTTCCATTTTAATGAGCTCTAATACACCCTCTAGGTAAAAAGATGCCCCACAAAAGGCCGTATAAGACCTAACTGTGATTCAAAATCAGATTCCCAACTCCTGCATGAAGAGAGATAGGTCATAAGAGAGGGAGAGGGAAGAGTAACTTTATTATTTCAGGTCAGAATTTTAAATTGAGTATACGTGCTACTTCAATATAAAAAAGCTTATGTCAAATGTTAATTTTTCTGATTTTTCCTCTTTAAACAAAAATATATCCTAAAGCGTGATGAAGAGTTAACAATTTCCCACACCTTGTGCGTCATAGCACCTTTTTGAAAAATGTAAGCTCTGCTGAGCATCTGTAGCACCTGTATTGATCAGTTTTAGGGTGGATGATAAAGCTTGTGTTAAATGTTCATTTTCCTGTTCCTCTTTAAGCTAAAATATATTCTAAAGCATTATGAAGAGTTAACAACAATTACCCACACCTTGTACATCATAGCACCTTTTTGTAGATTGTAAGCTCTGCTGGGCATGGCTCCCTGTAGTACCTGTATTGATCAGTTTTAATACGTATGTTTGATGCTGTACGCCTATGAGCAATGTGCTACAGCTTTACAAATACTTGCCAATATAAAAAAGAATAGTTTTCAAAAACTGCCAAATGCCAAATTACATAATGTTTTAGTTTAATATGAATACTTAGCTGTACATTGTGTGTCCCCCTGTTCAGGTACCTACAGCAGTGATGTAACATTAGTGATATTTTAAAGCCTAAAGTGCAAATGATCCCTTCAGCAGGGGGAAATGACACTTTCAAAACGATTGGGCAGATTGATGACATACGCAGGACTCTCCTGGCACTGGAGCAGCCAGCTGATACAGTAAGGCCATCCAAGGCAAAAAGGCTCATTAAAATGTCAATAGATAGAAAGTAGGGATGGATAATAGGGACAATGTGAGAGAAAGAGCTAGAGAGACAAGTGTTACAAGTTAATGTGCATAAGGAGGCGAATAAATGCGTTACCTTCTCTCTCCATGCAGCACATAGGAACTCCTGAAGAAGCCAAGAAGCTCATTCTCTATGATGCCACTATAAATGATCTTCAGGTTATAACTTTTCTGGGCCTCCAGGGATTTGTTTAAAACCACCACAAGAACTTGGTTTTGCGGGTAAGCAAAATAATGTGAAACTGTCACCTCCCCGGCCACCCTATCCTCGGCCACCTGCACCCTCTCAACCGCCAGCCTGTGGGCATGGACAACGATGTATCTGCTGGAGTTCACGCACTCGATCTCCACGTTGACTTCCCCGCTGAAAGTAAAGTTGTTCATGAAGGCGGTGACCATGAGGTTGTAGTGCAGGGGTCTCAGGTGAGTGGGTAACCTCAGGTAAGTCCATGGCTTCCATTCCTCCTCCGGGTCTTTGACTGGCGGGGGCTGGGTGCCTTCCCCGGAATCCTTTTCCCCCTCCGGATTTTGGTTGAACCTGGCCGCCTCCAGGACGCCGCTGCTGCTGTTAAAGAGCCTGGCGGAAGCGTCTGGACATTCCTCAAAGCGAACGCTGAGCAGCACCGCCACAATAGTGACCACGATCAGAGCCAGGATAGAGACGGCAAATGCCAGCAGCAGCTTCCTATGAACAGTCATGTGCCTTTCCGTGGTCCTGCTTCTCACTGCCACGCTATCAGCCCACTGATCCTGCAGCCCTCTGCCGTTCCTCATCCCGTTCTCTTCTAATAACATTGGACTGGGAGATGCGCTCTTCTTCTGCTTCTCACTGCCCCCGGCCATTGCCGCTCATGCCGTTACCCCGGGGAAAGGAAGGCACCGCGCTATCAGTCAGCATCCTACCCCGGACTCCGGGCTTTAAATGTGCCATCGCCCTCTTCCAGGTGCTGACACGGAACCGGTCCCTGGCATGCCTTTAATCCCTGCCCACACACACAGAAATAGGTCGGGGGTGAGAAGGCTGGCAACTTGCTAAGCAATGTCGGAGCCCTACGCGCGGCACTATGTTGCTGGTGGGATAGTGAGAGCAACTCTGTGTCTATGAGTGGGAGGAGAAGTGAGTGACAGGGCTGCTGCATGCCATTTCCCAACTCCAATCGCTTGCGAGCAAATCACTTTTGATTGGGCTGATGATTTGCTTTCCTCGGTGGAATAAAGCGGTGCAGGAACAAGACACGAATACATCCCGGGGAGCAAGTTGTGCTCGTGGCTGCCTCATGCCCTACAGGCTCCCCATCTGCCCAGCGCAGTTTTCTCTCCCCGCCGGCGTGTGGCAGCTTTAAATGTCCCGGATTATGCTCTCAAATAGTCCCCCCCCTCGCGCTTCTCTATTCCGCCCCCTTCCCTCCCAGCCAATCGGCCCCTCTACTGCCCCTCTGGCACGCCTCCTAGTTCTCCCCTGGGCTGGCCTGAGGGCTATTCGGTGGCTTGTTCTCAGGAGAGTCGGGCATGTTCTCGGTGCGGAGGGACACTATTACAGGAGACAGTAATGGTTCCCTATTACAGGACGAAATGACCAAGCTCCCAAACACTCTTAGGGATACTGACACTAAAAAAAAATATTTTCAAAATATTAATCTGCATTAATAGTTACCTATAGGTCATGTTGATCGTTTTTCAACTTTGGAGTTCTAAAACCTATTGCTAGCCTGACTGTTTCTTCTTAAAGGACCAGTAACAATTTTTTTTAATTCGTTAGTCTACAATGAAGAAAAAATAGACAAAGAAAAATAAACTTTGAAATCGCTGTTTATTAAGCAATAACTTACCGAAATTCCGCTTTAGCTCCTCTTCAGAAAAGGCGACGGGGTGACAATCCATCGTGCTGCGCTTGATTTCTCCTCCCTGTTTCCTTATACGAGATAGCCAGGGAGGAGAAATAGAGCGCCATATGATGGATCACCTCCCTGTCTCATTTTCTGAAGAGAAGCGGAGTTTCGGTAAGTTGTTTCTTAATAAAGACTTAGCAATTTCAAAGTTTAATTTGTCTTTGTGTTTTTTCCATTGTAGACTAAGAAATGTAAATATTTATATATACAGACTTCTGCTGAACAAATATGGCAGCCCCATCATGCAGGAACATGCAGGTAAGAAAAGTAATGTAAAAGCATCAGGCAAATACATTTATGGCAAATTTATAAATAGCATTCAAAGATATGATAGATAATAAAAAGGTTATTTTCTGATGTTTGTATCTCTTTAAAGGGATACTGTCATGGGAAACTGTTTTTTTTTTCAAAATGCATCAGTTAATAGTGCTGCTCCAGCATAATTCTGCACTGAA
>CM044436.1:79326339-79337706 GCA_024363595.1 Xenopus borealis
GGAATTAAATTTTATATTGTAGAGTGAATTATTTTCAGTGTAAACAGTGTAATTTAGAAAAAACGACATCATAATATTCATGACAGACTCCCTTTAACTTACAGCTTCAGTGAAATCCCAGCTTAAGCGGATTCACTGTGCGCTCAGGGGGGCCTGCTGTATTTGCTGCTCAGCTCAGGTCTTACCTGCAGAGCAATTGTAAAGTTACCCATCAGAGTAGGTGGATCAGTGTCTCCTGGAATGGCATTGCATGCCCACCTATCCACTGGGCTCCTAATTCCTTGCCATACTCACCAGAACAACTTGCCGTGGACTCCTGTAATTGTACCTCATATGAACACCCCATGGGCACACACTCAGGTCAATTGCAAATCATCACATCACCTTTTCCTAGCACTGGCATTGTTATGGATTTCTGTAGGCACACATCTGAATTCTGCATTTAATTTTTCCCCTACTAGCCAACCAAAATAACTTATAGGTGCACTATCATTGAGAGTTTAGATTGTGCAACAAAAAGGGGTTATTTAGTAGCAAGTAGATGTTTTTCTCCAGTACTGCTATCAGATGTTTGCTTCATTATAATGCTAGGCAACATTAACTGCACAGTGGTTGGTACAGGTTACATGGAGAAATTGTGCCCCATTAATTTTTCCTAGTGGTATAGTTACTTGGCTGAAAACAATCAAATTGCCTATCTTTGCATATGCTGTGGCCAAAATACTGGGCATTGGGCAAATAACCACTCAATGATTTGATTTCTTCAGTCAGCTGTAGGTAGAATATTGAAAGAAAATATTTGGTTGGTTACCTTTGTTTATCACTATAGTTAAATGTTTCCAATGTGCTCATTCTATCACTAAATATGAATGCAGATAAGACTTCATGTATAGAATAACCTATTCCCATATTTTGTGCTGGAAATGTGAAACTATAGACAGTGAATATGAACCTATTTCAAAATTTGGTGAAGAAATAATTCAGCTCAGATTTTAAATGACCAAATCCAATAACTCAAGGTAACCCTTTCATGAAAAAGCAATGGCCCAACATATTTTATATCCAAGGGTGCTGTCCCTCTTATCAGATTCTTCAGTACTTTGCTCATAACTGGCAAAATCCCTCTTTTGAAAGCCGTTATCAAACACTCTCTTCCAATAATACATAAGGCGTGGTTGTGTACCGCCATACATTTGGTTATTTTATTAATGTACTAATGAATATAATAATGGGCACTTAAAGGTTTCAAAGTGGAGACTAATTCCAGTATACATTGTAATTAAGGAAGAAGATCATTTTTTAAAAAAAAAAAAATCAATAAAATGCAATTTATTCAGAACCTTGGGAATCAAGGAGTCATTCATTTTTCTTCTTTCCAGTTAAATAGTTGGATCAAAATAGCAGGGAAAATAATGTACATATACACCAGTGTAGTATAACAGTTACTAATATTTTCAAACTATTGATCAGTATTTTCTTTTAATGCACCATATTTCTAGAACATCCAAAGCAATTTACCTACTTCTGGTTTAAATGCACTAGGCGCACTTTTCTGCATGTTGCACGTTTGCTGACAGTGTGTTTACTGTGTGTAATGCCAATGGTTGTGTTGCATTATTAACATTAGTTATAGCTAGCTTTGTAATTATTTGTACTTTTAATGATTTATTTTTTATTTTTAAATAAATTGACTCTTCTCTCTGGCACCATCTTGTGGATCAAAGAGGAACACTGTGTACCAGATGCTGCCCAGCTGTCCAGCTGTTTTGGAACTAATTTAGTTGCCAGGAATTTGTGAGGTCTCTCCAAGTACACACTTTGGAGAAAAACACAAGCATGTGACTGACAGCACAGGCCCTTTGGAAACAAACAGCGTGGAATAGAGCAATTTCTTTTTCATCATAAGTGGAAAGTCTCTTGGACATGAACAGTTTTCTTGGATGATTTTGCAGATGCAGACTGAAAACAAAGTAAATAGAGTCTTAACTGAAGCTAACTCATCTAATTAAAAGGAATGTATAACAGGGAAACCAGGATTTCTCAACAGTTTCTGGTTATGGACCTTTATAGCTGTGGGGGGTCCCTAGCACAGCAGCAACTAATCAACTACAAATGACACACACCCAAAAAACAAGAAACATGGAAATATCAAAATCAAATATGAATCCTTAAAATCAAGTGACTTTTTGTCACATGAATAAGAAAATAGCAATTTGTTTGACGTTTTTCTTCCTATGCCCAGTTGCATATTAACAACATGTGGGGCACCTAGGTTACATCCACACATACCCTCCTTCTAGGCTACTACTGGGTGTAGATGCATGTATAGAGAAAATTCAAAGAGTGGAGGGCACACTTTAGTACACAATTCACCAAGTATAGAAAGCTAAGCGGGTGCATAAGTAAAGCCCATACATAGACCCCATATAGGTCAAAAATACTGGAACAATATTTACAAAAGGAGGGCCTGCACACCAATAATATCCATCTCACAAATATTATCTCTAAAAAAGACTTTAATGGGTCACATGTAATTATAGACAGTTTTATACTTGTTTACACATGGCAGTACATAAGTCAACATATACATTAGTAGTGCATAACACTCAAAATACTAATACATTACCTATAACAAGGTACAGAATGCGGATACACTTGCCCTGAGAGAAGTGAGATGCATGTATATCCAGACACTTGTGCCCCAGAGATCTCCAGGTCATGTCCGGTTTGGATGCCAGGCTTTCTCTCCCAGCAGGTCCGCAGACCTAGCAACGCAAATAAAAATAAATATAAAAAGAAAGTAGAAATAGTAGAAAATAGTTAGATGGCCGCTAATCAAATTGGGTCTGTAGGCTATAGCCTAGGCAAAATATTTTGCTCATCCATAGTCATGGTAGAAATCTCCATTAAGGTAGTATATACAAAATGTCCAATTAACTACCATGAGCATGGCTGGCAATTTTACAGTTCATGCAAGTGAGTTTCAAACCATTATCTGTCAGTGAAAGGGTTGAAGCATGGTTTTCATTGCTATGAAGATTCTGGTGGTCAAAGCATCTGTTGTGCCATAGTCCTTAGTACGTTGATTTCCACTTCAAGAACAGGTTTAGCATATATAGGTCATTCTGACCATTGTCTTATCCTGAGTGCACAAAAAGGTCTTAAGCAATTTGGTACAATAAACATATCAGTGATGTGATGAGTGCAATTTTCAATAAACAGCCCATGGTGAGGAATATACAAATGAAGCATATTGTATGCAGAAATTAAAGGGGATCTATTGCAAAAATGAATTTGTAACATTTATCTCACTGATATAAGAACATATCAAAATATAATCAGTTCAAAAGCTCTAATACATCTTCTAGGCAATGGGTACAACCCCACAAAGGATGTATTAGACCTAAATGTCAATCAAAAACTGACTCCACCTATTGAATGAGAAGAAAGAGAGACAAGTTGCTGTAGGACAGCGAAGAGTAATCTGATTATTTAATAAACAGTACAGAATATTTAATTGATTATATTTAGAAAGTTTCTGATTTCAGTGAGATGACGTTTATATTAAATATAATATAATTGTTTTTCACAATTGATCCCCTTTAAAGATGAATTGTCATGAGCATGCAAGCTGTAAATCAGTTCTGTTTCAAAGGCAAAGGATCATATAGATATCAACACTCCATGTGTCGTCTCCACCACAGCAGAATAAAATATCTATGTACTACTGGAGGCTGCCAGTGTATCCTGGTGTGGTCAAATAGTCACATACTAAATGGGTCAGATGCAGAGAGACGCCCCCCACTGAGATATTGTTCAATTCATCATTACAGCTCAAATACTGAAAGGTAGAGATCTTCCCTTATATGAAAATGTACTAAGACCATTCATAAATTGGGATTTTTAAGTTTGCTATCTGTCACACTTTATTGCCAACTTTAAAACTAATCACAAATTGATATCATTTTTTTGGAAGCTGAAAAGCATAGACTAGGACATACACTAGTGCTTTTCATTAGGGTTTATTACATTCTTCTTTAGGCAATATTCAGGTTTAACAGGCAGACCAAGAAATAACATGCAGCATTCGCTTGTCAAGAAGGTTATTCAAATAATGAAATTCAGCTATGTCTTTTTGTAGGTAAATGTCAAGCAAGCAAACAATAGCTGGAAATCTCAAAAAATATCAGTATTTCAAACCTAATATGTGTTGAGGAGACATGCGAGATGCATACTGGATACATTGGTAACATCCTGGCACAAGCTGTTCTGACTTCCATTATCTAAAAACAAAATATTTTTTTCTGATCAAGAATGTATTCAGGTGGTGCACAGTTATCTAAAATACAATGTATTTGCTTTTATTAAACCAGATTATTTGTTCCAGAAATCAATACATGATTTTGAGCATGTACACTAAATATAGAGAAAACCTTATTTTAATATCGCTCATGGCACACCATAACAAACAAAAAGACAGAATTTCACATTGAGAAATTAATAATAATGATCCAGATAAACTGACTGGCATGCTAGTCCCTGATGAAAATTGGACCAACATGTCTAGATAAAATTTGCTCCATGGGTATGCTGCTATGTATGAATAGATATAAATTGTTACACTATTTTTATATGGTTCTGCATAACATATTCAGGGACCCCCATTTTTTTATCACCAACAAAGGATAAAAGCATACACATTTAGAAGAGAGATGCACTCAATGATTTAGACCATGATGTACATGTGC
The DNA here is from genome assembly GCA_024363595.1 of Xenopus borealis. Taxonomy (NCBI): domain Eukaryota; kingdom Metazoa; phylum Chordata; class Amphibia; order Anura; family Pipidae; genus Xenopus; species Xenopus borealis. The sequence goes on from CM044436.1 coordinate 79,331,088, forward strand.
AGGTGAGTTTCATCATTTAAGTACATATTAATATATTATGAGACAAGAAGCAATTCTGTCTGGAGATTTAAATAGCTTTATGATTAGCATTTTAGATATGGTTAGATATTCTCCCTTGAGTTTATGCCACTTCAGATGTTTAGGGTACATCTTAATAGTAACTCATTTTATTTTATTTCTGCAAAGCTCTGGAAAAGAAACAGGAAAATAAATGAATTCTAATTAATTAACATCTTAATAGAAATTAATTTTACTTTATTTCTGCAAAGCTCTGGAAAATTAACAGGTAAATAAATTAATTATCTTGCAGATTGTTGATGACAATTTTTTTTCCCTCTAACTGCTTTTGAACAGTGGCACCCTGGCAGTTTGAAATTAGTTGAAAAATCTGTAGACCAGGCAAATCTTATCAATAAGGCTGAATGGTGTACTGGTGTGCCTTATATATAATCAAGAGCAGTATAGTTGATATTCCAGTGTATTTTTCATTGCATAAAAGACCACAAAGAGGCAACACTAAAACTATAATTAATGTCCATCTATATAGTTCTGACTAGGGATGAGAGAAAAATTTTGTCGAGTTTTGCCACAAAAATGATGTCCATAGACTCCATTGGGTGAAAAAAATTGTTGCACAGCAAAAAAAATGATGCCTGTAGACTTCAATGTATTTCTGCAAATTGTCAATGTTCCACAAACTTTTGGCGAGGCAAAAGGGGTCAGATTCGTCCATCTTTAGTACACATTATTGGGCAGATTTATCAAAGGTCGAATTTCAAATTTCAAAAACTTCAAAATTCGAATGAAAAAAATTAATCAAAATGAATTTGAAGATTTTTTGATCGAATAGGTTAGTTTAACAATTAAATTTGAATCATACGAATCAAAGTAATATGTTGCGCATTCGATTGAAATCGATTCAATCCACAAAAAAACTGAATTGACTCCAAATAGGTTCTAGGAGGTCCCCCATAGACTAATACAGCAAATCGTCAGGTGAATAGTCAAAGTTGAATTTTTAAAGAGACAGTACATGATAAATTTTGAAATTCGAATTCCCTAGTCAAATACACAAAAATAGCTTGAAATTCGCATTTTTTTTATTCGAATTTTCACTTTTCCCAGTGATAAATCTGCCCTGTGTGCGTAGACAGCCATCTCAGGTCATTTTGCCTGGTCATAAAGAGCCAGTGCTGCACTATGGAACTGCTTTCTGACAGGCTGTTGTTTCTCCTACTTAATGTAACTGAAGGAGTGGCAGTGGGACATGAACTTTTACTATTGAGTGCTGTTCTAATATGTACCATGGAGCTGTTATCTGGTTTCCTTCCCATTTTTCTGCTGAAGGGATGCTGGTGGGGGGTTGGTAGGTGTGTGATATCACACCAATTTGCAGTAAAGAGTGACAGACGTTGATCTGAGCACAAGTCACATGACTGGGGGTACCTGGGAAACTGACAATATGTCTAGCCCCATGCCAGATTTCAAAATTAAATATAAAAATCAGTTTTCTCCTTTGAATAACATATTTCATTGCAGAAGTCTGCTGGAACAGCACTATTAACTGATGCATTTTGAAAAAAACATGTTTTCTCATGACAGTATCCCGCTGCACTGGCATTGCTCATTGCCAGAATTTTTGTCATATTGGTTAATGGCCCATATGCTACACTTTTTTGTTGTTACATAACAACGTTAAAACAATGTTAAATAATGCTTAAATGTTTAAGACTTATTCACACAATTTTATTGGAAAAAACAGCCTTTGGGCAAAGTTATTTTATTTGTTGCAAGCTGAACCTTAATCTTGGTGGACCAATATTTTCATTGACTATAATTATATGGAGATGTTGTGATATATGAGGGTTTTGTCTTGTCATCTATATTTGATGTCTTGAAAAATTTTACTTCTGTAATATGCAGAAACAAAAGCAGAGGGCTTACACCTTGAGTATATACCTTTTTTGGTATTAGGTGCTGTGCTGGAAGACCTGTGCCAATGCCAGCAGAAAAAAATTGAAGTAGTGCAAGGTTTCTTTAAGCCCAAAACATACAGAAAAAAGGCAACGTTTCGGGCCACCCAGGGCCTTAATCAAGCCTGGACCAGCCTTTGGGTAAAGTAATTTTACTTGTCATTGTACCTTGACCTTGGTGGACCAGTATTTTCATTGACTGAAATGATATGTTAGGAGATTTTGTGGCATATGGGGATTTAGCCTTGCCATCTATATTTGATGTCTTGAGTAATTTTCCTTCTGTTATAGAATCAACATCTATTTGAATTGCAGGTGTCACCTCTCTGAAGAGTTACAATGTGATTCTGTAAATGATTGTTGGAAGAGTCTTTATGCCCAGAACTCCCTTACACCAGTCAGTTGAACTGAAGAAGCTGCTTGGATGAGAAGTTTAATGTCTTCATTAAATTGTCTCTGCAAGTCCAGTTGATTTGAGTTACTTGTGTTAGATATACCATGACCTGGATGAATGAGAATCTTCATAGTCATGTCACTTGATGCAGCATGTCAAAATTTTTTTGTCGCATGACAATTTTTTTTCACCCATTGGAGTGGTGAAACTCAGATAAAAATTTCACTCATCACTATTCTGTAAATGAAGACAAAATAGGAGTACTTGGCAAGTTTGTACTCATAATAAATCCATTGCAAGGCCATATGTAACAGCAGCCCTATACTGTATATATAGACAGGTATGTGCTATAATATGAGTAGTGGAGCATTAGATAAAAATTTTTCTTCTTTTATCCAGTATTTTTTATTGCTAGAATTGCTCCTGAGACAATATCCATGCAACCAAATATTGCAGTGCACTCCGGGGATTTTTAAAAAAAAAAAGCATTAATGTCTTAATAAAGGATCTAGATGTGAGTCGAAACATCAATCGATTTTGTGCCATGTTGAAATAAAGACATTAATGCTTTTTTTTTTTTTGCTTTTACTTTTAAATCCCAGGAGTGCGCTGCTATATTTGGTTGCATCTATATATGTGTGTGATCAGTTATCCAGAAACCCATTATCCAGAAAGATCCAAATTATGGAAAGGCCGTCTCCCATAGGCTCCATTTTATAAAAAGAATCCAAATTTCTAAAAATGATTTCCTTTTCTCTGTAATAATAAAACAGTACCTTTTACTTGACCCAAACTAAAATATAATCGATCCTTATTGGAAGCAGGACCAGCCTCTTGTGTTTATTTAATATTTACATGATTTTCTGGTAGACTTAAGGTATGAGGATCCAAATTATGGAAATATCTGTTATCCAGAAAGCCCCAGGTCAAAATATTCTAAATAACATATCTCATACCTGTATTTAGTACTGAATCACTTAATCAGTAGGTTTAACAAGTTTAAAGGCAGGTCACATTCTATGGAACATACACAATTTATGTAAATGTAGATTTTGTAAGTAGAAATGGTGATGTTTCCTAAAGCTTCTTGAATAACCTCTTATTTGTTTATATATAAGGTATATATATATATATATATATATATATATAAGTGGGAATCACTCTAGGATTTATTGGTTTAGAAAAGGTTATGTATAGTTATTTATTAACTAACTAAATTACTGTACATAATGAAACTCTGCCTGGAGTATTTGAAAAGCAAATCTAACGGGTAATTAAACAAAGGAACCATTCCTCTAGGACACAAAAGGAAACCAATTCATGGAGGAGTCATAATTTCTCATCAGATTCTGTCTACCAGTCCATATATATGTGATTTACAGTATAATGCCTCAAGTCATTTCCTATTTACAAAGCAGTTGTAAAGCTTGAACTTAAATAAGCAATTTGGCTTTTAGTTTTCTCAATAGGAAATTATACATATATACACATAGATATGTTCTCTAAGCCTTTCAGTTAGCTGGCTTCTGCTTACAATTACATTTTCCTGTGCAAAAGAGAGTTAATTGGTTAATGACACCTTTAAAGGGATGATAGGAAACATAACCCTATCTAAAAAGCATACATTATATCTGTTCATTTCTACTATTTGCCTTAAATTATCTAGCATTCATAATTTGCTTTATATGATACCAAATGATACCAAAGAACAGCACTAGTCATACAGATGTGCATTTGTATGTATAGTAGAGTAGCATATACTGATATATAGTATAAAAGAGATAAAATATTTTTGTGTTCTCTCCAATTATCCTTATGATGATGAATTGACTTCTATTAAACCTTGCACCAGTGGTTGTTGTGGTTGATGGCATTAGCATATACTGTCAATACAAGTTTTATTGCCATACATATTAGGCTGCATGTGTCCTATTAGATTCATATCTAAGATATTGGGATTAACCTTTGTATATGCATAGCAGAACACTAATTCTCATGTAATAAAAATGCAACATATTGCTATAGCGCAAACTGTTGTGCAGACCATTTGTCAGACGATCCCAAACACTGAATTCAAGCCTCAGTACATTGTGAAGACAATGAAGCATGGTGGCACAAGCATAATAATATAGGGATGTTTCTCATACTATGGTGACTATTTATCACATACCAGGGATCATGGATCAGTTTCAATACATCAACATACTTGAACAGGTAATCTTGGCTTATGTCAATGAGGAAATATGCTTGAAATGGGTGTTTTTAACAAGACATCGACCCCAAACACTCCAGTAAATGAGCATCATCTTGGTTCCAGACAAACAAGATTGACTTATGGAGTGGCCAATCCAATCCCCAGACCTTAATCCAATAGAAAACTCATGGGGTGAAATAAAAAATGCTGTTTATGAGGCAAAAACAAGAAATACAGAAGAATTGTGGAATGAAAAATGTGCCAGGAATCTGAGCTTTTTTTTAAACAAACTACTATTATTGTGAACACAACTGTAGATATCTATACACATATATATTTATATACAGAATATATATGGTTGTTTTATTTGAAACATCATGCTTTGGTGCTAAGAAATATCTGGGAAAACATAGGAAACAAATGTTATATTCCACAACATGACATCTGAAATTGCACAATAACTTATTGGTTTCAATTTTTCTGTCAAAAGCAATGTGAAATGACTATATTTTTAAAGCAAAGCACAGTTTGAAACCTATAATTTAATAAAGGCCTATTAAACACTGGATTTTTTTCTAATAAGGTGATGGATCATATTGACACGGAGAAAAGCGTAATGCAAAGGTGCCAATATTGTGGGGTTTTAGAAAAGCAAGCAAACTTTTTTCAGAACTCTAAAGTATTTTATTTAAAAAAAAGGAACTATTGACACTCAAACATATATATATTCTTTTAAGTGGTTAGTTGATAATGTACTTTTGTCAAAGACCTTAATGCCTGCCTGCATTGTCAGCTTTACATTTCTGGGTTCTTCTTATATCTATGTCAAATTGTGTTTTTAGCAAATTCTTCTGCTTTCCATTTATTATCCATTTTATAGAATACAAACAATTTGTCACTAGGCTAGAGCAAAATACTTTATGCACCCGTCTCTTAGCATTAAACATGCTGCATGTTATGTTTTACTTTAACCAGCTTAGCAAGGCAGCTATAAGAACATTTGAAAATAAGCCATATTGAACATCAAACCGTTGCGTGAGAATAAACAAACGCTGTGCCATATCCCCCAGTGGCTCCATTTGTTATCTTGTAGGTCAGCAGACCTGTTCACAAGGGAATATCCACAAGTTCCATTACTGATTGCAGGTGATCATGAAATAAAATGTGCTGATTCCATAGAGACCTGACACAAATGGCTATGCTATTTGAGATAAAACATATTTTGAATATGCATAAACAGAGTTACACTGTTTTCTTAGTTTTATATATATATATGATTCATGAAAGGAAAGGTTACAATAACTTAGGTTTTATGAAATATGGCTGGCATATGGTTTCTATGTGCATTTCTGGCTGAATTTGTGACATTGTTGCAGGAGCCCTGATCAACATTTCATACAGAACAGAGCTTTAAAAAAAAATATAAATATATGTATACTCTGCTAAAATATCAAAACACCAGAAATCCATGTGCGTGCATTTTCTTTTTTTCTTTGTTACAGCTTACATAATATCACAAAGAATTTCCTTTGTAACTATGTTACAAGGAAAACCTGTAATAAAGTGCTGATGTGTTTTTTGCTGGGAGATTTTTGCTCTGTTTTAAAAGGAACAGGAGCATTGTAATTTGCAGTGATCTGCTGGAGAATAGAGTTTTCCCACTGTGCTACAGCTATTTAATAGGAATTTGCAGAGGTCAATGAGAAACCTACAAAATCGGCCTAGGTCTGCTCAGATTTGTTAAGTAGAACAGGGGTTCTATTACCCAGTGATGAAGTGTCAAAGGTTGTCCTGAAAAATACATTGCTTGTATTATTGCATGTTGTGATACAAAATAAAGAATGTACTCTTCATGCATAAAGTAAAGGATATTCTAAGCTAGTGAATGGTAGTGGCATGGTAATTTAAATAGTAAAATATAATAGCATCATAATAGCATGAAATGTAAAAATATTTACACATATATGTATGTTTTTATTTGTCTAATGCGCCTTGAGGGGAAAGCACTGTACAGCAAAACAATTAGGAGTAAAAGTAGGAGAAAAAATGTCATCCTAT
>CM044436.1:79347230-79364887 GCA_024363595.1 Xenopus borealis
TCTGGGTAGAATGCTCAGGGCAGTGCTACAATCTGAGCATGCTCATGAGCTCATTTGCATTTTGTAGTCTCAGTATGGACTCCCTCTGTGAAAGAACCCATTTGACAAAGTATGGGAATTTTTAAAAACTGCTTGTTTCCCCCAAAAAACTGTAAATGCAGACACTTTCTTAAACATGTTTGTGGTCGAGAGGGCTCACAGAGTGCTGACCAGACCCCTGCTACCGGGAGCCTCTCCTCAACCATGCTAAATTATAGAGATTGGGATGCAGCACTCAGGGCAGCCAGACTCAAGGGACCCTCTCCTTTAATGCAACCACTTTGTCACTATACCCAGTCTGCTCGCTGGCCATTCAAAAACAAAGTGCTATCTTCATCACAGACAAAAAGTTTTAGATATGCGCAAACAGGAAGAAGAGCTAGTCCAAATCTTTAACACCCCCACAGAGGCTGATGAGTGGATCACCAGAAACAACCCTGGAGATCAAACCCCCTCCACAATTAAGAAGAAGGATAATTTTTAGAGACCCCACCTATACAAACTGAGTTCATCAGTGCATTGTCATACTGGTGAGTAGCTGCTACTACACACCCCACTAGTTAGCTGAACTATTCTCAATACACCTTTCCACTGCCTATCTGTTGTAGCTGTTAATGGGCACTTGATCAGCCGATTCCCAGCCGTTCATCCCCTAATAATTACCTTGGTAATGTGCTGCTGATCTCACCCAAGGACCACAGTCATTATAGGGCTCAGCCCATAACTTTGCTCAGGATAAACCCATAAACATTCTTTGAGCCCATTCATTGGTAGCCTTATTTGCTGGAGTGTCCCAGATCATGCTTTCCTGACACACACGTATCAACGGCAACCAAAACCCTCTCCATTCAGACTGCAACCATAGTAATGTATATTACTATGCCTACCTTGTGTTAGCCACTCCCTCTAACACAAGGTAGGCAGGCCGGGGGGAGACACTGCAATGTGGTGACTTATGTTTGATAATGTGTGTTTGCACAATGTAACAATGTTAATTTTGCACAAATAAATGTTTTTAGCATGAAGCCGAGCATGTTTTCAATACTAGATATTGTTCAGGGTAGACCTGTGCATGGCTTTTTGCTGTAAAGATGGATTTTCGCACCATTTACTTCTAACTAAGACACACTCTGACCACTCCTCACTATGGGTAGAACTCCAACTAGGTCCGCCTCATGACCATTTTGCATGAGGCGTCAGAGGAGATTGGTGTGCCCTGACAAAAGGAAGCCTAGACAGTGAATTAAATGCCAAAATACACTACAAAATATTGAGCATAATAAAAGTAAAACTTTTATTTTTTTTATTTTGAAGACAGAATCTATTTTTTGGATTAGAAAATGGTTAGTAAAATATATAAAGAAAAATGGTAAAGCATTACTAAAGCATTTAACTCCCATGGTAAATGCAAATCACTTAAAGAATGGAATATACACATAAATCTTGGCCAACATTTTAAACAGCTAAAGAAGATAAATCTGTCATTTTAAGAGAGTGAATCTAAAAACAGGATTGACACACAACAAGAGGAAAATCTAAAAGGCAAACAAGAAAATCATCTGTGGGATTTAACTGATGGGAGAACTTCAAATAGAGCAGAAAAAAAATCTCAAATGAGGAAAGAATAATACATTTGTGAAGTGGTAAAGTGAAGACGAGTAAAATACACATTATACTCTTTTTTTTTTTTACAGCATTACTGAGGTTTTTAGCACATTAGAATCTGCCCTCTTTATTGCAGTTTATAATTTAAAGGGGGAATATACCCTTTTTCTGACATAAGTTCATTGAATTTGACTTTATGTAGAAAAGGTGCATAAACATTATCTGAACCTATAAATATATACTGAATATATTTACATATTTTTACACAGATATACCTATATCTTGGTAATGCAACCCCTCCCTAAACTATCATTTAAGATTCCTTTTAATCTGTGCAATGAGGTACTGTATATAGTATATTGTGTTTATGCGCCTAGTCTACAGATGTTAAACTAAATGAGATAGTGTTATAGTAAGTGGGGTATGTTTTCCCTTAAATTTTGTTATCAGAGGTGCAGGGAAACTAATTAACAAGAACAGGCAATGTAGGTTGAAAGTCTGGAAAATAGGCTGGGTCTTCTAAACATGAACCCATCAGATAGGCTAGGCTTCAAGGAGAATTCATGTTAACCAGGCACAGATCAGAATTGTGAGCATCTTTAAATAGCTTTGTCATTTTCCCATAACACACAACTTAGGAATGTGCATGCCTCAGTACCTGAACGCAGATGGATATCATTAAGTTAAGTCTTGTGATACAGTTTGTGTAATCAACAGAAGTGCTATTTAAAAAAAGTAATTGACAATTTTTGACAAATAAATAATTGACAATTGTTAACATTTTACTTCAACTTTATCTTGATTGTTATGACACCATCTGGAGATGCCAATTTATAAAAAAATAAATGATTAATATTAAATGTTTATTTATTCTCAGTCCTTTTATGAACTCATATAGTACAACTGCATTTGGACACATACAAGCATAGTGCAAGGGACTATCATCATTAGCCCATACTAATTCTAAGCAATGTTCCATTGTATGTATTCATCACAGATGTTCAATTATTTTTAAGTTATTTGTAAAAAGAAATGGCTATTTCTTGCTGGTTCTGACTACTGAAACAATCTAGCAGAACTAGCTAATTTACCGACCTGTGAAAAAAGCATACAATGCATCTGCTCCATTCTTTCAATACATTAATGAGGTATATTCACCTTAAAATAAACAGGTTGATGTAGATGGCAGTACTATAAAACTACTTTTATTATTTTCATTTTATTAATTTTTTTTTTTATATTTACATTTTTTGTTTCTGCAACGCTCCTGCTTTTACTGTAAATTCAGCTGCTGTGGCTAATTTGCCCTAGCAACAAGGCAGCAGCTTAGAAGTGGAAAATGAATATGAGAAGGCCTGAAAATAAGTAGATCTTGCAGCTGGAAATAAGCAGAATAGGAAGCCTAATAATTCAAAAATCAAACAAAATATTAATGAAGACCTATGAAAATTTGCATAAAACAGATCCATCTATTCTATAGCATGATAAAATTTAATTAAAGTGATTAAACATCCAGCAAAACATACAGGGGTTTATTTATCAAAATGTATCCCTTTTTTCTAAAAAAACATTCCAACCAAATTCGCACAGACTTCTACTTATTAACACATTTTCATACATTTTTCTTGTGTAGAAAAAGTCACAATAAAATCCTAACAAAATCCGAATGCTAATATTTTTTTTCAGATTATGAGCTTGAAACCTACGATTTTCTCGGAAACCCAGCGCAACTCAGAAAATCTTCCAATTGTTAACAGGATATCTGCCATTAACTTTTACATGTTCTTGGCAGGTCCGATTTGGAGTATATTTATTGTACTTTTAACATCATCGGAAAATGGTATTTTCCTACTAGTCCTACTTGAAGAATTCAGAGCTTAATAAACAACCCCCACAGTGTTTAGCTATGACAGGTATAAGGTATCTTTGTATATTAGGCCAATAACTGGTAGGTGTTATGTACAGTGTTGGACTGGACCAGCAGTAGTAGGCGGGCTGGCCCGGGACCCGTGGTTCCCCCAGGGAAAATCCTGATCCGTACATCACTAGCCAGCAGGACACTGGGAAAAAATCTAGTGTGCCCGGTGGCCTTCAGGAATGTGGTGCATACAGTGGCAGTGGAAGAGGTCATGACTGGGCTGGGAAGCCCCTGAGGTGGCTTGTCCTGGTGAGCCCCAAACACCTCAGTTTGACACTGGCCTCTCCAATGCCATCCTTACCTCAGCTCTCTCTAGCTTATGCCTCCCTTAGTGGGCATTCCAGGTGAATCCTATTCCTCCTTTCTTCTAAATGCAGCACTACTATGACTGCATAGCAACTTTGGTTCAACAGTTTGTGGCAGATTCAAGAAGTAAAGTGCAAAAAACAAGCACAAGGCACTCTACCTTGAATGAGCTCCAATATGCCACTTTTTGTTAGTAGTTTAAATGCATAAATAAAGTTATTTACATTATGAGCAGTATAATGGAAAGTACATTTCAAAACATTTTTGAAGAGGATGGAACCCATTCTCAGCAGCACAGTCTATTCATGTAGGGTTGCATTTTTATTTACTGTTTTTATTAACTGTGTTTTCATTCATGTTATGTCTTTGTATAGGGGTTTCAGCTTAAAATATAGTAGTTGTGAGGATATTAGAAAATCATGTGGAAAAAAATTGCAAAAACATCTATACAAATATTCACACTGATAGATAAGTACTTTTTCCCCATTGTTCTTGTTTAGGTTCTAAAGGCATGCTCTGGATATAATCCTGTATGCTCATAAACAATTCATTCGGGATATATCTGCACTCTTTCCACCTTGCTTCAAATTGATACATGCCTTCATTAAGATCTAGGTCATTGCTTCCTGGAACACTGTTCTTATCGCTGTATTGTGAAGAACATAGCAGTTTGTCACTCAGTGAACTATCTTGTTATCTAGGTAAGGGAACACTATCAGATTATCTACAGATATAATACCTATTTATATGTGCTTTCATTGTAGCTATAATCTGCAGGAGTCTATAGTTTATCAGCAGAATGGAAAGAGATATGTATTTTATACTTCACTTTTCTTGATGTAGAATCAAGAACATAAGTAGCCGGTTAGGCTCAACGGACTTCAGTAACATATAATAGTCCTTGATTTCACAATTTCATTTATTTGATTAGCTAGTTATCCTTATTTCCTAGTTACCAGTGAAGTTGAAAGAAACACAACTCAATCAAGTTCAGAGTTTCAATAAACTGAACTGGATGAAGGCAATATTTTAAGCAAAAAATGCAGTTACCTTCCACTTCACTTCCATTATTTTAAATGCAACTTAGGGTTCACATTGAATAAATGGGGAGGTTTAGTGTGCTAAGAAAAATAGGATACAAGAGAAACAAGTAGTCTAGAATATATTCTTCAACCTAATTCATGATAAACAGTTGACTTTTATGTACAGACCCGCGAGCAAAATGTAGAGATGTTTTGCTGAGCTGTGTCAACATCCACCTAGGAATTGTTTCTCCCAAGGTGGCCAATAGTTTGACATTTCTACTGCCAGAGCTGCTATTAAAGCACTCATGGAGTTGGATTTATCAATGTTTGTGTCTTTTTCTCCTACAAAGTTTTTTGTGTTCATAAAATCATATCTTTTAATAATGACGTTAAAAACATGACTTTTTGACATTTATTAAGTGCAAATATTTATTAAATGCAAATGCATATTTATCTAAAGGCTGCCTAAGTCAATGGTGTCTGCCCTGCAAATTTAAAATATTTCTCTATTTTGAGTTTTTATAATCTAGGTTTTTTTAATATTTTTATTTATTATATGTTTAAGAGCTTATAAATACACAAAAAAATTTGAGTAAGCTACAAATTTGAGTTTATTTGTGGTATAAAAACCTTTAAGATTATAAAAATGCAAATTTTGATGAATAACCCCTTAAAGAATAACCCCCTACCATAAGTCCCCTGAAGCTTCCAGGCATTGCACCACTCCCCTCTCCCTTTCTGTGATGTGATTTAGGGGCCGATTTACAAAATTCACGTGAAGAGATCGAAGTTCGAACAAATTCGATTGAATTTCGAACGTAGGATTTATTCGTTTAGTCGAATATGTGAATTTTGGCATATTCGATCATCGAATAGGGAATGGTCGAGCGTTCAAATACATTCGAATAGAGTTGAATGAACGAATATTCGTTCATTCGATCATTCGTCCAGCGAAGGATTTTAATTTTAAAGTTTATTCGATTGCCTACTTCGGCAGATTGGACCTACAGAATTGCAATAGAAGCCTATGGGAGCACTCCCATAGGCTTCTGAGACTAAGTCCTGATCGAATAAGATTCGTACGATCGAAGTCTTCGATCGTTCAAATTGTACGAATCATTCGAATGATCAAATTATTTATTGATTCAGTCAAATGATTTATTCGACTGAATGAATAAATTTGTATTCGATCGTCGAATGATAGCCTAGAACTATTTGATTAACATTCGAAAATCGAATGCTTATCGAATATCGAGTAGAAACAAATTTTTTTGGGGAATAATAGTAAATTTACCCCTTAGTGTTAAAAAAAAAAACCTTTTAAAATTTGATCTTATGGATCTTTGTTTAGTCTTCGGGTCTCTTCACTATGACAAAGCATGCTGGTGCATGTGCAGTTCAGCCAAGTCAGGAATCAGCTTCAATTGCACATGCATAAATCAGCATTGAGACCTGAATACTACACGAAGATTTGCAAGATGGCAACTGGGCACTCCGCTGTTCTTCGCTGCATTTAAGGGTCAGAATTTTTTTTTTTTTAACACTAAAGCACATCTCAGGGAGGGGGCAATATCTGTATGCTTAGGGGGACTTATGCTAGAGGGGTTTAGTTCTTTAAATCATGGCCTTAATATGATCTTTAATTAATTTGCTGTTCCCACCTACTAGTATCTAATATGTATCAATTTACATAAATATAATATTTCATGATAAACATTTGTTAGCAGAAGGCTGTGTCAGTGCACATACCTACAGTACAGTATATCTGGAAAGCTAGCCTGCTGTTGCTGCCCACAGACTGAACTGTACAGCTACACAGCTAATGAGTTTTCACTCTACAGGTCTAGTGATGGATAAATTGATACAATTTCATTTTTTTGCTTCAGATCTCAGCACCTTGTTCCCACAAAAACGGGAAGAAAAATGTATCCTCTGGTTTCTTTCAAGCTTGCGCCAAACAACAATCCTCTCACCTTTTAACATGATTTTAGAGTTCTGCCTAGTAGGAAAGCACATTATTATACAAATAAATATAGTGTTCTGACAGTTAAACTTCAAATCTATGATTCATCTATCATTCAGAATTACTCAAAGGCACTCTTCCAAATAATTTTTCATTTAGAAACTGCAAACTCAGCAACAAACTAGCATAACAGGCTTAGTGATTTGATAGAATATTTAAACAATTGGACAATATCCCGCAATTTTAGTCTTAAAGCTATCACACAGAGAAGAGTAATGGGCTTAAAAAGTGAAAAACAAGTAAATATGAGCTATTCAATAGTAATAATAAAAAATAACAGTGTATCAGACTATACCGGGTCCTGTACACAACCTGGTGATTTATTCTAGCTAACGTTTTTAACCAATAGAAGAGATTAACGGGTGCTGTACACAACCTGGTGATTTATTCTAGCTAACATTTTTAACCAATTGAAGAGATTTTTAGAAAACTTTTACGTAGAGATTTCAATGGTACAATGGTTTATGATACTAACATAATTATACATGAAAACATTGCTTTTTTAAAAATATTATAGACTATAATAAGAGTTGCAAATTAGTTTGAAGCCAATTGTATGTGTAACTTTTCTTGGTTTCATATTGGCTGAACTGATTTGCAGCTGTCGACTAGAGGTTGTTGTTGTTGTAGAAGTGTTTTTGTGCCCTATCTACTGGATAAAGAACCTATCTAAGTACAGCAGATAAGGCACATACACATCATTTAGGGTAGGGTTTTGGGGGCACAGGGCCGGGCCAAGAAGTAGGCAGAGTAGGCATGTGCCTAGGGCGTAAAGCTGGCAGGGCGCCAGGCACGCACCTTCTCTGTTGCCTACCCCCTAGTCCGGTCCCTGCTTGCTGCCGGAGTGAAAAAGGATGCCTTTTCGGTGCCTATCAGTGGCTGAGACCGGCCAGGTTGGCTAGGGTGCCTGGTCAGTCTGACCCAGCACTGAATGTGTGATAAAGAAAAGATGTGTTTACCTGCAATAAAGAATGCCCTATTGTACTTAATTCAATTCACTGCGATATGGAATTTAGTGAATGCAACATCATATTTGTAACATCCATCCAAACCAACATATACTTATTTATTTACAGCCATTTACTGGTCATGTCTAATTTTTTCACTTATTTTACGTATAAATATAATTAGGCTTCTTCAGAATGTACATGTAACGGGTTAAATAACTCTGCTGAAAAATATGTAATCATTAATGCAACATAATATCACGTTTCTACGATTGCCGATTGATCCCAACATGACAAAATTCTGTGGTGTCAGGTATGATTATTAATAGTTTATGTTTGTGTCCATTTCTAAGACTATTACAGTCTGTTATTGCTAGGGTCACATACTGTAACAACTAGATAAGCAGAAAAACAGCAGTAGCTATGATGCAACACAAAAATATGGTGAATTAACCAAAAATGAAGATAAGCATTATCACCATGCTATCTTTATTTTGAAAACTTCAATTACACTGAATTGTCTCTGTATAGCCAATGTCATTATTTGATGTTGATGTCACTGTGTCTATAAGTGTGTCTCAAAGACCTAAACATAATTTTTGTCGTGATATTTGGACCCTAATATTTACCCTTGATAAAGTGGATCCTAGCACAATCCCCCATGGCCCTGGCAAGATAACCCCACATGACAATGGGGCCAAAAGAAGCAAGTGAAACTGAAATCAGGTTATCTACCACTTCGAGATGTGAGTCATGTAGTTCTGTTAGAATAACAAGGAGTTCTTCAAGCCAAGTCAATCCACCAAGGTCAGAAGATGATATCCATTCAAAAC
Source organism: Xenopus borealis (assembly GCA_024363595.1). Taxonomy (NCBI): domain Eukaryota; kingdom Metazoa; phylum Chordata; class Amphibia; order Anura; family Pipidae; genus Xenopus; species Xenopus borealis. The sequence continues at coordinate 79,355,927 of CM044436.1, forward strand.
TCACCAAAGTCAATCCAATGGATAATGAAAGGCAATGAGGCCCCAGGTTTAGCTCTGAAGAAAATGCTTAACCAATCACAACTAACAGATATTATGATCTGTTTGGAATTGGCAAGGTCCATACATCGTATTCACACAAAAAAACAGCCTGCTGAAATGAAATCACAGCATCTGTCAATAGAATGAGCAGTGCATACGGAACCTCTGATGTGATAAAAACAAAAGGTTTAACGACTGCAAAAGAATAGTCAAACAAAAAATGTTGGAAGAAGCCCTTCAGGCCAAAAAAAACGGAATGATTGATTTTTTAAAGGTGTACTTGACCCTAACACGATTGTTTCTCACTGAAACCAGTCTTGTTATTGTATCTATATTTGGAGAATAATCCTTTGCATCAAATCTCCTACTGTTAGCATGTATCTTGTTTCTAGGGTCAAATGAAGCCTAGCAACCAACCAGTGTTTGGTAACAGAAACTAAAATATGCATAGAGGCTCTACTACATTGAAAGCCAACTGTGAAAAAGTTATAGTCAAATGGAAATATTACCCTCACATACAAATGTGGGTGTTGCAGTTATCCCCATTTAAAATAGTTAGAAACTATATGAACATTTCCACGTACAAAATGAGTCAGATTTTAAAGGGATACTGTCATGGGAAAAATTTTTTTTTCAAAATGCATCAGTTAATAGTGATGCTCCAGTAGAATTCTGCATTGGAATCCATGTCTCAAAAGAGCAAACAGATTTTTATATATTTAATTTTGAAATCTTACATGTGGCTAGACATTTTGTCAATTTCCCAGCTGCCCCAAGTCATGTGACTTGTGCTCTGATCACACGCTGTACTGCAAGTTGGAGTGATATCACCCCTTCCCTTCCCCCCAGCAGCCTAACAACAGAACAATGGGAAGGTAACCAGATAACACAAGATAACAGCTGCCTAGTAGATCTAAGAACAGCACTCAATAGTAAAAACCCCTGTCCCACTGAGTTCTATTTAGTTACATTGAGAAGGAAAGACAACAGCCTGCCAGAAAGGTCCTTCCTAAAGTGCTGGCACAAGTCACATGACCGGGGCAGCTGGGAAATTGACAAAATGTCTAGCCCCATGTCAGATTTCAAAACTGAATTTAAAAAAATCAAATGGATTTCAGTGCAGAAGTCTACTGGAGCAGCACTATTAACAGATGCAATTAAAAAAAAAAACTTTCAAATTCGAACTGGGAATATTCCAAACTCAATTTTAATTTGAATTTGAAAATCGAGATTTAGTAAACCTTGACCCTTGGAATAGCACAACTTGAACTCCCGTATCCTCGGCGCTAATCGAAGAAGAGTCGTCACACTTTCTTCGTTAATAACTCTGTGGCTTTATTAAAGGCACACACATAGTGTAACAGTGGGTATAACTACACAACTGACTGATGCGTTTCTTGCCGCGGCCCTTCCTCAGAGTCCATACACACCACGTGATGAGAGATTTAAATAGTGTTCAAAGTGCTCATTAATAGATTCTAAGACACGTGTTGTAATCAACTTTTAAAAGTTATGCACACCCTATTCCTATCATTCAAGGAAACGGTTTCTATATAATTACTATACAATCATTCACTTCAAAACCTTTAAGTGTTCAATAATGCAACAATGTTACTCTCATAAAAAGTGTTACCATATCTCTAGTGATACTTATAGGTGAAAATAAAGAAACAGTAAATAACATAATATCCACATACAATTTATACTACCTCCTTTATTCATAAAAACATTAATTTAATTTATTTAAGATCATTTCAAATGATGATGTCTCAAATGAATTAACATGATGTGTTATCATACTTCTACATACACTATGCTCAGTTATTCATCTGTTATTAATTTATATAAATTTATGTTTATCATTCTATTAATTGTTTTGTTTCTTTGTTTATAATTCATTCTTATTTACAGGAAACAGAAATTATCTTTATTTTTATTTTGTTTCTTAGTAAAGAAACGCGTCAGTCAGTTGTGTAGTTATACCCACTGTTAACACTATGGGGTATATTTATCAAAGAGTGAAATAAAGAGTGAAGTTCCGCCACTAGAGGGAAATTCCACAGCTCTCCATTAATTTCTATGGGATTTTTTAAAGGCGTATTTATCAAAGGGTGAATTTTCACTTCTCCCATTGATAAATAGGCCTTTCAAAATGCCATAGAAATGAATGGAGAGCCGGCACTACGTATCGGCAGAGGAGACGCACAGCAGTCGGGTGAGCTCGGCCACGGACCGCTCCTATATATTTATATTTGTGCTTGACCCTTGGAACAATGTGAACTTGGCTAAAACCTGCCATGTTTATGTATAAGTCAATGGGAAAGGTCCAGTGACACATTTGAAGATGTTAACCTTCCTAACATTTGATTTTTTTTTGGAGAAAAAACTTGTTGAACTATTTCAAATATATATATATCTATATATAACTAAATAGTGTCTAATTTCTAGGTTATGGGAAGGGGATAGAGAGGAGGAGAGTGACACTAAATAAAAAATCCTGCATACTACCATTTGCTTATGGATGACTAATACATTCTTGTCTTTATTACAGACCAACAACCAAAACAAGCACCACCGCCCATGGGACAATATTGTTCTGTAGCACAAAAAAGCAACTTGGACAAAAATAATAGCACATCTTTGAAAACATTAACAATGGATGCAGCTTCAAATGACACTTCTAATACAACAGAAAAAGAAATGATAATTGTTGATCATCCTGAAAATGTAAGAGAGGATAATGTTGTCATGCGCCAACGATATTTTCCTAGCTGGCCAACAACACACCCATTTAGTGCAACAATACCCACCATATATGCATGCACTTTATGATGTTGCAACAGATAGACATCAGGATCCTTTTTTACACAGTTACCATCCACATCCTTTTTCCAATGTGTCTCCTTATATGCGGCCTACACAAAGGCCTTTTTTGCAACAACTGATGCCTACAACATGTCCTCTCCAAATTTGATCGAAACAGCAAACACTGCATTAGAACAAACTGTTTTATTAAGTGTTTCTACAAGCCCAAAATTGACGTTGTTGATAATGCAACAATTTGTAATGAAAAAAATGTAGACAATACAAGTCATCCTGTATGTAAGTGAAGTACAATGTGAGGAAGAAGAAGCACAATCACATGATGACACTGTATTTTCAGAATGGAACACAGCAAACAGCAACATCTGAAATAAGTTTTTTATTGGCAGATGTCACTCCTGCATTTGGTAAACTTGTAAAAAAACAGTCAAAAAAGGTCTTACATAACCCGCATGTATAGTGCTGACAACACACAAAAACTTCTGAATTGTTATGGGACAACTGCCAAAGAAAAACAGATAGTTGTCTCAGTCGGTTGCATAACACAGGCAATCTTGTTGATACAAAGTGCTATAGCATGACCACTTTAAGTATTCCCCAAAAAAGGATAATAAATAATTGTTAAACCCACAGTATAAAACCATCATTATTTTTTGTAAGATTTTATTATTGTCTTGATGTGTAGTTTGTTATGCGAATACTGTATTTTGGTTGAACATTTGCATCAAAGTACCTTATTTTATTTGACACCAATTGTCATATCTTATCAAGTGGATAGAATTGTACTTTTAGCCACAACAACAAGCACACGTTGTAAGGATTTTTATTTATTTCCTGTTGTATGGAATTTTATTTATTTATTGTAATAAAAATGGTAGCAAAGGTTTGTTTTTTGCTGTTATTGATCAGTTAAGGGCCAACATTTATCAGCATACACTTTAAGGTACAACAGAAGGTCAAAGGGTAGTCTCACTTATGTACTCCAAACCTAGCTTAAATGTTCAAAATAAGGTTTACCACACACACACGCATACACACACACACACATATTTAGAATATTGTTTTATAATTGAATATTAAAATTTGCTTGTAACACCTACACTATTGATATGCTACTGAGATGTCTTGTTTCTAGGGTACATTTTGCTATAGCAAGCAGTCTGAGTGTAATGTGAATTAGAGAAGGTGTTATAGAAGGAAAATGTTGATAATATTTCATTAAACAGCAAAAAGTACCTACATATTAAAGCTATTTTGTGTTGTGGGGCACTAAGAAATGTTTAGAAGCATGTAATGTGCAAATTACAAAAAAGTAGACAGGGCCAAACACCAACAACATTACAATGATCCTTCTTTAAAAAAAGAGAGTGTCCAGTGTGGTATAAACGACATGAAATGAAAATTCACATGTTCATATATGGGGTAGCAGGCACATTTGTAAGCTAAACAGCTAATCAGAATCCCATGTGAACCTACAAGAGAAGTGTCCACAAATGATTTGCTGCCAGACCTGGTTCCCACATTGGCCTGCATTTGCAGGATGAACAGGAGGACCTTCAGCTTGCTCAGTACCTTCAATAGCTTCACATAATTGTAGATCCCCCAATAGCTGTCCACCCCAATATTATGTAAAATACAGGCTTCTAAAAATTGCACTCTGTATCCCGTTTGCTGTTCCGGTTTTTTTTACGTCTTCCTGTTTTTTAACCTTGATATTTGCTGTCTCCTCCTTGCCTGTACTGTGTTTATCTCTGATAACCCTGCTTACCCTGCCACAGAAAGTTCTGGTGCCCCAAAAGGGCAGTGGTGAAGATCTGGGTTGTCAGGGGTAACCAACAGTAGTTTACATAAAAATAAGGTTATGCCAGCAACCTCCCTGGGGTTCTTAACTTGTCATTACAATTGACCAGATTATAAATGCCTGTAGACTGCTGAATTGTGCAGAATATATTAATCCTGTGTTCTTAAAGGGAAGGTGGCAAAAACATTAATCAAACGCATATTTGCATCACAAATATTTGAGCGTTGATGAATGAAATTGCTTCCTGTAGAGGAAAATTTGCTCCTGATCACAAGGGGCAATTAAGTCACATGAGTGCAAGCTATTGCACCCATGACATTAGGCAGATCTCTTCTGATATAAAAGTCCCTTTTCACTTTCAGCCACTTCTGTCTGGTGTTGGGAAAATGAATAAAATAAATCTTTTTTAAGAGCTTGTAGAACTTGAGTCAGTGACAGAGAGAAAGTGGAATGAGGCACACCACTGATAAAACCTTATGATGACTGAAAGTTGCCAGATGCCAGAAAATGACAGGTTGTCACTAACTTGGTGAAGCCCACAACTGCCATATTTGTAGGTGCCAGAGGATCAATATCATTTTGATAAGCTCACAGAGAAAAAGGTTGAACTTGATGGACGTGTATCTTTTTTCAACCTATCTTATTATGTACTGTATGTAAAGATCCATGAGACACTGGCTATACAATCAATATTGATCAGCAACTTCAGCCTTCCCTAAGCCAGCAAGACTCTGGTTCTTTATAGCCTTGGGGGGATGTTCAGGGATGACACATTACCACAGCAACTACTAGCAGATCCTCTGCTGAGCAGTGTGATACAGCAGGGGAAGCAACATAACTTCTAACCTGCACTCTTAAGAGAAGTCTCCTGACTATTCTTAGTTGTTTCCTCTGCTCAGTGTTCCAGACACATATGATCCTCAATATGGTCCATATTATACAAGCAAGAAGCCAAGGAGTGAAGAGTTTTTATTGTCCTGGACAAATTTTGCATTACCTCTTTCAGATCTGTGTCTTAAACAATTGAGCTACGCACGTTCAACTTGCAAAGATGAAGGGTTAATATTAACATACAAACAATTTGAGATGATTAAATGGTTTACATGGTGGATTAATGTGATCCATTGAAAGGGAAATGATTAAGAATGATTTGTGATGACAGTTGTTGAACAGTCTATTTATGATTTGTGTGGATATGTATGATATAACTTATTACAATATTTTAATTACATACAGTTGTGCTCATAAGTTTACATACCCTGGCAGAATCTATGATTTCTTAACCATTTTTCAGAGAATATGAATGATAACACAAACTTTTCTTTCAGTCATGGTTAGTGGTTGGCTTAAGCCATTTATTGTCAAACAACTGTTTATTCTTTTTAAATCATAATCACTACACAAACTACAGTACCCAAATAGCCTTAATCAAAAGTTGACATACCCTCGTGATATGGCCAAATAACATGCACACAACTTGACACAAAAGGGTTAGAAATAGAATACAATTAAAGGTAACCATCTTCACCTTTGATCTGTTTGTTTGTAATTAGTGGGTATGTATAAAAGGTCAGTGACTTTCTGGACTCCTGACAGACCCTTGCATCTTTCATCAAGTGCTGCACTGATGTTTTTTGGATTCATCGGGAAAGCAAAAGAATTGGATTTGTGGGAAAAGGTAGTTGAACTCTATAAAACAGGAAAGGGACATAAGAAAATATCAAAGGAATTGAGAATGCCAATCATCAGTGTTCAAACTATAATAAAGAAGTGAAAAATTAGGGGTTCTGTTGAAACCAAAACAAATAAAATTTCAGCTACAACTGCCAGAAAAATTGTTCGGGATGCAAGGAAAACCCCACAAATAACTTCAGGTGAAATACAAGATGGCTGTTTCAAGATGCATAATAAGGAGGCACTTGAAGAAAGATGGGCTGCATGGTCAAGTTGCCAGAAGAAAGCCATTACTACGTAAATTACACAAAGTATCCCACTTACAATATGCCAAACAGCACAGAGACAAGCCTCAAACCTTCTGGCACAAATGGGGTAATGTAATAAAAGGCACTAAGTTTGCCCAGGGGCAGTAACCTATAGCAACCAATCAGCAGGTAGAATTCACTAATCACCAGTTTAAATGGAAGTATCTTTGGTTGCCATGAGTTACTGCTCCATCAGAAAGGATTAGGTTAGGGTAATTAACCCCTAGCAACCAGAGCACAGCTTAAAATTGAAGCATGAGTGTAGCAAGAAAATATAAAAAATTTTACAAAACGTAAACAGTTGCAAACTATCTTAGCATACTGATGCCTACACCATACTAAAAGCTCATGAAAAAAACACAGTAACTGCTGAAAACAAGTAATAAACAATAAAACAAAAACAATGCTAAAATAACATAATTAACACATATTCATGCTTTTATATTATAAATAGAACCTATCCATGTGGATCCAATTTTGGAACTTGTTATTTCTTTCCAGAAACACAGACAAAAATATATGGATGCATCACTTTGCTTTCTGTGTATGAATCATGATGCATCTGGTTTGCATACACACACATGCTGTGTTTGCCATGTTGGTCCATAAATAAGTCCAACATGATTTTTTCTAAAATGTTATAATTTAGATGTACAGTATGTTTATTAATAAGTTTGTATATTCAACTATGGTACTATGAAATATATGCCATTGGGTAATCCAAAACAGAAAATTGATATTTTAAGTATTAAGGCCCCCCCCCCAATGATAAAATTTATGGTGCACATCCCATTTTAGCTCTGGAGGGGTTGAATTCTCCTTTAAGGGCTTCACCTGGGATCAGACGTTTCGCAGTGCCACAAAAAAAACAAATCAACCATACATGTAAGGTCACATGAGTCAATTAACGGACAAGGTTCTGTCGTTTGCTTCCACACTTCTTCCTGTTACAGTTAGAGCTGTAATATTTCTGGTCAGGTGATCATTGAAAGAACAAAATCAAAAGAAAATCACAAAATGGTGGCTCATTGTAAAAGATATAAACGGGCAACATATACTGATATATTATATTATATATATATATAATACTGATATTATATGAGATTATATTTCAAGTTCGGTAAGATTATTTAATTGGCTGCTCAATATAATTTAAATGATAAATTGTTTAAGTATTCATTCTGAGTGTAAGTTTTTACTTTAACTGCTTTTGTTAAAGTGACAAAAGCCAGATTAAGTAAACTACCTGTAAATCAAAATTTTACTGTAAGGCTAATGGACATAAGGTATATTGTCTGCCATCCAATGAAGACATTTAGAAATGCTGTAATTCTTTCCCATTTCCATAATGGGAATTCATCCCTAATGTAAAGATGGTTCCTTAACAACACGAAAGCAGGATCAGGCAGAGAAAATAGGATACTAGAATATTTCCCATTAAAGCAGCAGTATACCCCCTTTTAAACATGAGTTCAGTTAATAGAGCTTGTCCTGTTTTAATGACAAAAAAATCTACAGATTTCTTGAGTTAAAACATGGCAAACAGGGAAATTTAATCTACTCCATGTTTGGTCTATGCAAGGTAGATAATCAGAATATTATTAGAGCTTGTTTGATTTCCCGGTATAATAGATTTCTGTTTATCTGTGCACTGGTAATCTCATTATGCAAGGACCAAACGTGGAGTAGCTTCAGTTTCCTTGTTTGCCCTGTTTAGGTCTAACACAAACTAACAAAAACCATGGACAACACATGTGCAGCACTTTCTCTGTGCTTCTACCTTGTCATAACCACTAAATCATAAAGGAAATCCATGCTTCGCAGTCATTTAAACCACAACCGTTTCTTTAATACTTATTATATATATGTCAGACTACAAGTCTCCAAGGGGCTTTGAGGAGTAAAGCAAATTGTGTCTACAGTGATTAAACCATTCTGCAGGTTAAGCCACTACCCATCATGAGTTTATTCAAGCTATAGAATGTTGTGGTCTCTGCTTTCAGAGTGTTTTAAAAAAAAAAATTAAATTGTCCTACATCAATCACAGGGACCTCTACTAACTTTATTAAAAATAAATTTTTATTAGGGTCCTTAGGATGTGAAAGAGTAGATTATGACCTCCTTCTGGCTGTTCCTGGTGGGATAAAGTTGAAGGTAAACAAAAGAACTTCAGTGGTAAGTTAAAAGGACTGGAAACATGTGATGAGGGATATGATAAAGAATATACATATTAGAGGAAGAAGAAGTATTAGCTGTAAATAATCGTGGAAGTAGAAAAACATAAATAAAAGATAAAGTAGAAGTGAAATACCAAAT
>CM044436.1:79372322-79407857 GCA_024363595.1 Xenopus borealis
TATATATATATATATATATATATATAAACAAATTACGCATTTCCATTCAAATGCCACTCTGGCAGAGTTTGGCCTTCTGCATCCCATATTCCCATATTAATCACTTACTCGTAGCCTTCTATGTGAGAGCAATAACACTATAAAAGCACCTATATTATGAGCATGGGAACAAGGTAAGACAGTAGTATAGAAAGTAAAACTGAAGAAGAAAATTTAAACAGTAATAAAAACAGATGAGGAGAACATAATTAATTTGATTAAGCATACAGCAGAAAAGTAAATATGTGTGGCCCAGGTACAAAACAAAACCTTATTATTTTTTTCCTAAATAGAATCAATATTCTACTACCAGCAATGGAAATCATACAAAATATGGATAATTCTCTTACGTATGTATGTATAACTTTATTTGTACAGTGCTGTACAGTGCATAAAAGTACAATATATATAAATGTATACACGGGGGGGACAAATCACATAATAAATATATACAGAATCATGGGACAAAGAGTTTAAGTGCTATGTGGTAAGAGACATAGGGGCAAATTCACTAAAGTGTGAAAATGAGCTAGCGTTGCCTTCGCCGGCGTTCGCCGCACTTCGCCGCTTCATTAGCGCTATGCAAATTCACTAAGATGCAAATTTTCGCTCAGGGCGGCGAACGTTAGCAAAGTAGCCCTACCGTTAGTTCGCCAGGCAAAGTGCATTTACGCTAGCGATGACTAATTTGCATACGGCGCAAACTTAAGCGCATAATAGAGGTGTATGTTACAGCCACTACATTACACTACACAAGCCAAGGAAACCTTTAATAATAAATAAAGTTGTCCTATTGCCCTAAACATGGGTTAGGAAATGTAAGGGGGAAGGAGGGTAACCCCAAAAATATTTTCGCTCTTTTTCAGACTATCACCTTGCAAAAGGTAAAAAACTCCAGCGTTTTTGGGACTTTCAAGTTTTTTTTTTTAAACTCCTATCTATTGTATTGAACTTCGCCAGGTCTGCCACGTCTAGCGTAAAAGGTAACGTTCACAAAAATGTTCATCTTAGTGAATTAGCGTAGTTATGTCCCTTCGTCAGTGCACAACTTCACCTGGCGTCAGGGTGCGAAGTTGCGCAAGTCTATTTACTTCGCTAGCGAATTTTTGCCAGGGACAATGTTAGTGAATCAGAGTTGAATTGACGTCACGCTGGTGAATTAGCGCTAGTGTTAGACGCTTCACGTTTTAGTGAATTTGCCCCATAGTGGGAAGGAGGTCCCTGCCCAGTAGAGCTTACAGTCTAAGTTTAATTACAGAAGAACTCAGCACAAAAATGCATGCAAAATGTTATTATAACACATAAGACCTGAATTACATGAATAAATATTGTTGTCTAGAGAGAAACAAAAATTGAGTTATACATGCTTAAACCTCACTGTCATGATACAGGCCTGTATGAGTAACAGGCCTCTCTTAACTAAGGTCTGGAATCAGAATGTGCAAAGGTGTCATAGCCTGTGATGCCCTGCTCCAAGCCCATAACTGATAAGAGCCATTCCATTGTGAAAAGCCCAAGGAGGGGGAATTTAAAGTGCACAGCAAGGCCCCTCACAAATGGAAATATCTGGGCAGGGGCAGGTCACATAGTATTGGTATTAGGTATCTAGGGACCCAGTAGGAGGAAATATGACCACTACATATTTAATTTCTCTACAGTGTTCTTGTAAGGAGTAATGGTTTTTATATGTTTGGTTCCTACTCACAGGAGGTCATAGAAAAACTCAATCTGTGTCCTGCTAGGCCTTGCATTCTCGTTGACAAATAGTCAGCTCTTCTCACTAGACCCTTGGATTTACTTAGGAGGATCCATTTCCATGGGGAGTTTATCCATTTATTTGCACTTGCCTCCAGGACAAGGAAATTCAATATTTGGAGCTAAGTATAGGTTTTCTGTGTTTTATCCATTGCATTTTATAAACTATTATACTGTATGTCCTTTTTGTATCAACTTTTTCTATACTTGCACATTTCATAATATTAAATATAAAATTGAATATATTTATCTTTGATGCCCTAAGGGTAAGGCCAGACAAGAAGATTAGTCTACAAGCGATGAATCTCCTGGAATCTTCCTGCCTGGCCTGAGCCTAAACCACCCTAGGCCAGACGTGTGTACCTGTGCCTTAGCCCTTTGCATGCTGAATTTAAATTCTAGTCAATTTGTATGCCAATTAACCCTTTTGTAGCTGTAGATTTGAGTGTTTTTGTTGTAAAACTGTCACGGGTTGGCCTTCGTTAGGCGCCCAGGGGAAGTAGTGGACCAAGGAGGAAGCTTTTAGGGGTGCAATAACGTAGCTTAGACAAGATCAGGCAGGAAACAGCAGGTTCAAGCAAAAAGGTGTATTGCAGGAACAAAAATAAACAAAAGTCCAGGCAAGGCAAAATACAGGAACACAGGAACAAAAGTACAGGAAACAGGATCAAAAGCACAGGAAACAGGATCAAAAGCAATATCAGGATCAATAACAACACCCAGGAACTATAGCAAACAGGTCCTATAATTGGGCGCCATAATGGCGTTCAATAGCCCTTTAAATATTTGAAATTCGCGCCAAAACGAGCGCCGTGACGTCATCGCGTCAAGCGTGACGCGATGACGTCACTACCCGGCGCCGCATATCCACGTGGCGGCTATGGGCGCCGCCATTGTGGATATGCGCCGGACAGGAGAGGACGCGCCGCCCGGAGCTAAAGGTAAGCCTCCGGGCGGCGCGATCCTGACAAAAACAAAGAAGTTATCTCTCTTTAGATCGTTGGCAGCAAGTTTTGTGAATGTTGGTTGGTTTTTGGTATGCTGTTGTGCTAGTCTTACCTGTGTTCAAGGTTTGTGAGAGACAGAGTTAGTAACCCCTTATAGCCACACAATGTGGTTATTTATCAAAATCTGAATTTTGAATCCACGATTTACCCTTATTTAGCATTAAAAACCCATGAAAAAAATTGTTCTAATTTTCTGTATTTTACGCCCAAAAGTTTGAATATTTCGTGAAATCAGAGGAATTGGCAGAAAAGCCCGAACTATTTGGATTACTGTATGAAACCCAGCACAGCCCATTATATCTTCAAATCGCAAATAGGACCTCTGCCATTGACATTCTATAGGACCTTGACAGGTTGAAGATAGAGTATTTTTGTATTCCAACTTTTTCCATCCTCGAGTAAGTTTTTGGCATTTGAACTTTAATAAATAACCCCCCCTGAAGTCACGTGCACCTGAAAGTACTGTAATCATGACAAACAACAAGTAAAGGATAGAATAGAACTGCACAGCAAAGGACCAGGCAGCAGTTCTAGATCATTCATTTGTCCACCAACTCTCTAAATAAACTATAGGTATCGTCAGGGTCGCCATTAGAAATCACAACAAAATTGTTGGGGCCCCCTGGGCTCCGCCCACCCAGGCACCCAAGCCCCGCCCCAATCCCTGCCGAATCCACATCAAAGTTAAAAAGACCACACAGACATCAACGCTAAAAAAGTAACCCCCCCCCGGGGCTCCCTTATAAGTAAAAAAAAATTGGTGCCAGGGCCCCCCATAAAAGTTTTTTTTTTTTTAAAAAAGCATTGGTGCCAGAGCCCCTCATACAAGTAAAAAAAAAATTGGGGACCCAAAAATATTTTTTTTAAAAACATTGGTGGCAGGGCAGGGGCCTATAGAGTGTTAAAAGAAAACATTTGAGGCCAGGGGATTAAAAAAAAACCCCACATTGGTGTCGGTAGAATTGAACTCATGGCTTCAGGACTTCAGCATCAGCTCCTTTCGTGACTTCGGTTATTTTCGCCGCTTTAGGACTTCAGTGTAGGCTCCTTTGTGACTTTGGGTCTTCCTGTCACTTCCTTGGTGTCTTTCTGCCGCTTCAGCAGGACTTCGCGTCTGTTCGGCTCTTCCGCATTCGGAAGAAGCCGCACAGGCTCGGCGCTGGTAAGGGGGGCCCGGCTCTTGGGAAAATGCAGCACTGCTGGGCCCCCCTTCAGCCCCGGGACACTTGTCCCCCCCTGATGGGGGCCCTGGGTATCATTGAAACAAGATTTGTCTAAAAAAACCCATTCAATAACTTTGCAGAAACCCAGGATTTCACTCATATAAACTTTAAGAACTAGAACATGCAAAACTTGTTTCAAGCCTATGAAATTCTGAATGGTAGAAGGCTAATGAAGAGAAAGAAAAATACCTTCAGAACAAACACTTTGTTCACCAAAAACTCAGGCTGCAGACAGGGCTGTATATAAGTCACATTTGTGATGTCAGCACATCTTGCACGTGACATCACACAACGTATGGCATGGAAGTGATGTCACCACACCACGAGTGTGACGTCACTTCCTCGTGATTCCTGAGCCCCCTCACCCCACCTGCTCCATCAACAGATTTCTTTTGAAATACATGGCAGAGGGTGAGGCGATTTAAAAAAAAAAAAAAACAGAAAAAAAGGCACCCAAAGCCCCCCCCCAAAAACCATGCCGCCCTAGGCACAGACCCTTGGGTGCCTTAATATAAATACGCCCCTGGTTGCAGAACCCAAGTTGGCCACATTCAAAAGATTATGTACATCCACACTACCCACCTCACATTTATTATCATTAATATATATATAAAGAACAGTCAGATGATGAAGCATGCTTTTGCAATTAGGCGATAAGGGACACACATTATTCTAGTAGTCAATATGAACTAAGCATCAAGTATGAGAAGAATAATACACAATAAAATATTATCTTATTGATAAATATGTCATATTCCTTCCATGATCCTATTTGCACCAATGACTTTAATAGAGAGTCAATAATAATTCCCCTAGTTCACCAAAATAGATCGAAAAATATATTTATTATATTGAATATGACTGCTTGTTCTTTGATGTATTTCTACCAATGTCTGGTGCTTATAATTCTCATGATTAAATTTGGATTTGCAATGTGATGATTCAACAATTTTGCTTGCCACTTTGTCAGGGCACATAACTCACAGAGTCACAATATCAATTGCTAAACACAAGAACACATTTCAAGATATATTGCTTTTCAATAATCATAACATTTTATGAGGTAGTTGAATCCAACAGAGAATTAATAAATCAGAAAAGCTACTGGATACTTATGTGGGTGCAGAACTAGGTCTACACTGATTAAGAAGAGGGCCTGGTACACAAGAAAGCAAACTTGAATTGCCATTTTACAGGTTAAACTAAGACTAAACTAAAGACATTTTAAAATACTTTTTTCAATTATTTTCTTTCGTGATATCCTTACAGTATTTACAACATCAACACTTTTTTAAAGCCTTCATTGGAAATTAAAAATATAAAACTACTAATATAACACAAGAAAAAACTATATGTTTTGTTTTCCTTACTTGTATTAACATTTGTAGTATACTCATTAAAAGACAATTACATTGGATACAAAACAGCTGTGGCATAGGGAATAAATGAAAACCCTGTAGTTTAATTCAGTAATATACTGTATAATAAAAAAAGGAAAAAAAAAAAACCACAGTGCACAATATCATATCTTGTTTAATGCTGAGCTGCTTTTAATCTCTGCAACAAGTACTCTGGAAACAATACTGATTTTTTTCTTGACACTTTAAAGTCTTTTTTACAATGACGCAGGGGATGTTTTGTTACGTGAATGTCACCACTGTGCAGGAAGCCTTAATCTGAGAGAAGCTGAGTGGACGCATGTAGTGTTTATTCAGGAATACAGATTGTCCTTGGGTATGTATGTATCATTCCTTTTCTCCCTTTGAGCTCCAGTTATGTGGTCTTGTTTCAATAGCCTGCATTTAAAATGACATTGTGACAAGCTAGGGAAAATGTTAGCTCTTTATACATTATATATTATACATTATCACTACAACAACAATCAGCATGCCAAACATAAATAAAAGAGTATTCTAAAGTACATGATAAAGTTAAAACACACAGACACCTAGGAAATCAAGACTCCTTATATATTTATTATGTGATTTGTCCTTCCCATGTATATTGTAATATATATATTGTACTTTAATGCACCATACAGCACTGCAGCTCCTTAACAGCACTTTACAAATAAAGTTATACATACATACATTATATAAATATTATATAACCAAGAATCCTGAGTATCATTGCATGATATTTTAATGGACAAATACATGCATATGAATAGATGATAGATAAATTGGTAGATAGAGATAGACAGACAGACAGACAGATAGATAGATGGTGCTAATTTGCCCATAATTTGGAAAATTAAATTCTAAGAAACTTTCCATGCTACATTAAACATTTTTATTTATTCTTATGTATTTGTAAATGTAATTCCTATAAAAAGCACCATTACTCTGTCATTTGATATTCATTGCACTGCTGGTCCTTACTACATACCACTGAAATAATGTTGGAGTAGCCGGCTGTCATCCAAACAAATTTTCCTACAATACAAGTCTGCTAATCGCAGAACATGCAATACACTGTGTGAACTGAAGTCTTGACTGAAAGAGAACTGCATTTCCCTGCCTTTATGCTCACAGGCTAATTCATTCTATATATTTAGCACAAAATTATCGTTTACTGACATAATGCAAGCTTAGGGAATGTAATTTACCTAACCCCTGTATTATTTCCTGTTCTTTTACAACATACCATATCATGTCTAACAGCTACTCTGGGAAGCTTTGATTTACAGCTTGGTTCACAATGAATTTGAAACTATAAAATATACTGTATGCTATATTCTGTTGATTTTTACCAACATCTTTGAAGCAGCCTTGATCAAATCCTGGTCTGGAGAAAATGGAGCACTGACCAAGCTTCTAAAGCATGTTTCAAATATCAGAAAGAGTATACCTTTTAGAAAACATCCCATTGTGCTGTAAAACTTGATCTAAGCGACTGAGTTTAGTGGATTAAATAATCCTGGGATAATCTATACAGGGGAAGGGGCATTAGTGACTACAGCAATTTGGGATGTATTATTATTATTATTAACATGTATTTATATAGCGCCAACATATTGCTTTGAGCTGTATTCCTAAGAAGAACATCAGAGCAGCCTATCTCTTTCTCCCGACAACCAACCAACCACCTGATGGTCAGACCAGTGGGAAGATGACCAGCAGCAACAACACTCATTCACATCAACAGTACATGTATCCCACAGCATCTTGGAATAAAACAAAACAAACAATGAATGTACATTGCTAAATCTCCCAGAATAGCCCCCCTCACCCATCCCACATTATCCTTTAAGGATTAAAAAAAATAATATATATTTAATATTTAATATATATACTCATCCTTTTAGGTACCCTTTTTGAATTGAAGTTATGCATTTAGCCCACTGCTTTATTCCCCAACATAAGGGAAAATGTATAAAAAATAATCAGGATACTGTAAAGTGTAAAAAGATACATATAATATATTTATAAAAAGATGTATTGTTTTAATCCAGCTATTCATACAAGTTCAAAACTAGATTTCAACTACAAGGGAAGATATACTAGTTACTAGTTTCTACCTGCAGTCAATCACTTACGCAATCAGAATCAAGCACAGGGCATCTTACTAAAACATTCCAAAACGTTCAAAAGTTAATCATCATTGATGTCACCAAATGTATGAAAGTGACCATATTTAAAACAGGTCACACCTGTACTGGAACATTAACACTGGTTCCCATATATAATTTTTTTCATAGCCTGAATTATTTTTTAATTTGTCACAAAATCAGACACATTCTGGACTTTCTAAAATTTTGGAAAACAGTCTTTATCAATAACATTTTTCTACAACTGCTGGTGTTTTGTTCTTTTCACCATCCCCACTGGAATCAAGCTGTAAAGGATTCCAAACAGCAGTACATTTCCTACGTGCTAGTAATTCAGCCTCTCAGTCCCCTTAAGCAATGTTGTATTTTATAATCTGATTTGTGATAAAACCTATGATCTGTATCATGCTGTTTGTATCTTAATTCTACAATGACAAGTGAGAGACAACAAAATCAAAATGACAAACAGACACAGCAGCATTTCCAGTCTTTCTAGCATTCCAGTGATGACAGGGTAGTATTAAAAATTAATTGATAAAACCTGAATATGATAAAGTAATAACTTTGGTATGGGCAACAACGAGAATGTTGCAAGAGAGATAGTGCTAAACTAGAACTAGAACTTGATGGTGAAAATAATGAATATATGGAGAAAATATAATACTTGGAATTATTGCAAATTATGTAGCACTTGACAGGATGGGTTTTTTTGCCTTCCTCTGGATCAACTAGCAGTTAAAATTAAAAAAAAAAAAAAAAGGTTGAACTTGATGGACGCAAGTCTTTTTTCAGCCTAACTTACTATGTTGACAATGGAACAAAACTAAAGAAAATGTTTGGCCCAGTTAGTTCCTTAAATAAAGTAAAATATAGGTGCAAAATCAGAGCATAGCTGTTTAACTTTTTTACATTGTTAAAACCAAGACCAAAGCAAGACTGATGCTATAAAGTGAAGACTGCATCATGTGAAAAACAGTAACTAGAGTTCAATTAGGAAGCCTACTGTTCTTGATTTGTGGGAAGGCAACAAAGAAATAGGCCTAATGCAGCAAAATTGTAAGTGTACTGGAAACTAAGCTTGAGATTGAAAAAGCTGTCAAAATCACTTCACTCTCACCATTGCTGATCGAAGGAGCAAGTCACAAGTTGGGGGATCTTGGTGGGAACAGGGAGTGATAATGTAAATTGAATTTGTAACATCCTGTCTAGATTTAATCAACTGAGCTGATATTTGCTATGTAAACTGCCGCTCTATATGAGCTAGGCTCCTCAATTTATTCTGCGTTTTTCTTAGTTTAGAGCTAGGTATAAGAACTCCAACCCTGGTAAAAATGGGCCACAGATGCTTAGCAATCAACCTGCCAATACTCTCAGCTCTGAGCTCACTCACTGGCTGTTATAGGTCAAGTTATCCTGTTCCTAGGTGCTTTGATTCCTGCTTCTGATGTACACTATTTCCTGCTGTTACCCTTTTCAAGTTGTCCCATGATTCTAAGACTGTTTATCCGATTGATTCTGGCCCAGCCTGTCTGACTACATCTAGTTTTGTCCATTTTCACTACATCTCTGAGTTAACTTTTGGGTCCCTAGATTTTCATGCAGTAAAACCTGGCAGCACCCAAGTAGCTTAGGACTGGGCCCATGGTCACTGTATATAGTTATGGGGAAAGTGGAATCCAGAAAAAGTCTTTAAAGTCACAGCATTAGAGTGAATACCCAAGAAATGGAATTGCAATACAGAATTGCAGTACTTTACTGCTGGAATGTCATCCAGACATTGGCATATGTGTGAGGCAGAAAAACCTCAACTGTGCCAAGAGCTTTTTCCATATGAGTAATGTCACAGTTATCTACAGAAACTGAGTTGAGGTGAGAATTGCTAGCAGATTTAGAGTAGACACAGAGACTGTGACAGTTCAAGAAGCAGAAAAAACTTTTGGTAATGTTGTGTGAATGTTCCTACAGTTGAACATGCAATGTGAAGAACACTATTGCTTACTTGTTTTGACAAAGTAGAGGAACTGTAGAATTACTAGTGGGTACAAATGGCAATATCAGTATCTAACTGATATCTATAAATACAAAATTGCCAATGTGATTGTACTGCATTACTCTAAAATAATGGCACATACATCTCTATTAACCTGCTATCTGTAAGACTTTTATTGAAGAGAAATTAATTTATAAACTCTACCCTGAATTGTTACAGAATTGTAAGACATGGTATTCAGAGGCATTTGCTCCGACAAACAGCTAATTTAGAAAAAGCCTTTTCCATCTGTACATCAGAGAGACATTTCATTTTTTTTTTCTACAATGCATTCCATCCCTACCTCACTTCTGTGAATGCCACCTGCAGATAAGGCTTGTCCATCATCACCTCCTGCTGAAGTCATACAGAGACATGTCTACTAGATGTATGAAATAATAAGGCTTTTTCTTATTAATTATACTTTGAAATTTGACAGCAGTCCCCTAGGTCACTAAGCATCTTAGGGCACGTAAATCCATATTTATACACTGTTCCTAAGACTTAAGCATGTTATACCAGTAAAGCAGCTGTATCTGTTTACGATTTACTGTTTACTGGTATCTTAACACAAATTCTTTACTTACATTTATGGAGCAAGTACTTACTCTTGAATAAACCTTCCAACTTTATGCAGCCATAAAAACTAAGTTGGCCATAGCAATTTTTTTTACTCCTGGCAAATCCAACATTTCTAAATATATATTTCTATTCCAAATGTTGCTTAAAATCCTGAAAATGACCTAAACACATGTATTTTACACCTTCTTATCTCCTGTATATCATATAGGTAGTAAGATAATCATCCCAAACCTGAATGTCAAGGGCTTCTTAACAGTATAATCAACAAAATGTATAGCATTTGCATTGGACATTTAAACTAGGCTGGGATATGTAGTGCAGCAAAATAAACCTCTTTGTGTAAAAAAAGCTCCTGCAACAAGTCTTTCTTTCTGAAGTTTTGTTCATGTGTTTTTGGAGAGGGTTAGTTTCTTTTTAAATCTGAAGACCATTCACACATCCCTATACTTAGGGGCAGATTTACAAAGGTTCGAATTGATTTGAAGTGAAAATTCTAATCAAATTCAAATAAAAAAAAATTTGAAATTCGAATTTATTTTGGGCTTATTTGACTATCGAATAGCCCAAAATTCAATTTGAATTTGCAAAAATTCGATATAACAATTTGGCAGATAAAACCTACCGAATTGCTATATATCCCTATGGGAAGCTCTCATAGGATTTTTACAAGTTTTTTTGATCGAATATAAAAAATTCGATCAAATGGTTAAAATATTTCATATTCGATTGTTCGATAATTTGAATTGTGTTAAAACCCCTCGAATTTAAAATTCAAATTCGAGGGGTTTTAATTCGAATTTAATTTGAGGGTCGAATTCGAGGGTTAATTAACCCTCGAAATTTGACCCTTAGTAAATCTGCCCCTTAATCTGATAATAAAGTGGACCCCTATATGGTAGTATACAGAACACAGTAGTATGTTGTATGGTCCTTATTCCCCTCGACAGAAACATATCTCGCATGCAGTTTGCAGCCACATATCTCCATTTTTTTACTATATCCCTTAGTATCCACATTTTCTGGTTGTATACATAAAACAACATTCTAGAATATGAACAAATATTATGAAAACATTCTGCTTACACAAATCAAAATAAAAATGTGCTGTTTCAAGACTCTGATAACTAGTACAGTTTCAAAAGAATTTACGAGAAATAGCTGCATTTTAAATGTTTTCAAAAGCCAAACTTTTAAGAGAAAATTAAGTTAGCAGCAACATTTCTTACTGCATGCTTTTCTGTTAGATATATCTTAGTCAATATTTGCTGTGGTCATCAAATTGAGTTGATAACAAGCAGAAGGGCAGGGAAGGCACACACAAATGCATCTGTAAACTCACAGCTACAATGAAATAGATTATGTCTTGGTCTCTAAGGATAGCAATATTCTGGATGGAGACACACAACTATATATACAGTATGTCAGACCTTCAGAAACACTTGTGCTATATATAAGAATAAAACTTTGCTGCCTAAAGACTTTTTCTCTCATTAAAACAAATAATAACATGGTTCCAGAATATATTGCAGGAATTGCAAAAATTAAAAAGACAACCCCTTGCTGCCAGATGAAAACTGGGTCAGTTTCAGAAAATCCATTGTCATGGTTTATTTTTATTGCTTTTTCATAACAATACAACAAACAAAAGTAGAGAAAGAGGAAGAAAGTTGTAGTCTCGGGAGAGTCCCAAGGGGAGAGGCAGAGTAGAGGGAGGATGGGCCCCCATTGGGTGTCACATAGGGAGTTATTTATCAAAGGTTAGATTGAATGGTACTGACCTGAAAACTTGACTAGAATAAGAATAAGAATCAAATCAAGTTTTGCCTCAAAAAAAACCTTGGCTTTTGCCCATTTGGGCCTGCCTTCCATGTTATTAGGATAGATTTTTTTGTCAAAATAGAAGTTGTAGGAGGTATAGCTGTTCGTAGGAGTTCAAAGTCCTTCGGTGATCCCCAGTAGACAGAGATCTGGGGAACGTATATTTTGGAGCCCCAGTACCATTTCACTGTATACCAGAAATTACCTGTACACTTTTATTTGCCACCTTGTTTTTCATGCGCTAAAATGGCCTTTTCTATTGTAGGCACTATTTAATGTTTTACAGGGTGTCCTCTGGAAAGATTTGTTGGTAAATAAGGAGTCAGGAGAATAGTATGCGTTTTGGAGAACTGGCTAAATGAATCAGTATTACCACGAACAGCCAGCTTTATGGATTATAGTATAAGATAAAGAGGTAAGATTTTTTAATTAGAGAAGAGGTAAGGCACATTATTGTGAGTCAGTGTTTTTTAAATTTTCTACAAAGTTGAACAGTATATAATCTTAATCTAATCCATTTTGCAATGGAAATGTGTACACAATGAAATCATTTAAATAAATAAATTATTCAAAAGTCTTAAAGATCTGTAATTCTCTTACTGATGAAAGCATGAAAATGGCATTTTTAAAGAATGAATGCAATATCCTATATTATAATTCAGTTTATTGATATATCTTATGAACAGAAAAAAGACATGGGTTTGTAAGCACTTGCACACACAACAACCCAACACAGAATTTTAAAAACAATAACTGTGAGTAACACAGTGTCCAATAGCTGTATTTGTGACCAGTCAGTACTTGAAAAACATGAAAGTAAAATGTCCTAGAAACACATTGATGACAGACATGGTGATTGAAAACTATACACTGTTCCAGAGAGCTGAAAGCCAGAGATAATCCAAAGTGACTGCTGAATGGCCAGTTGTTGTACCTCATTCTTCTTAGTCATCTACCTCCTCCCACCAACTATTATGTCATCTATCTGCGCTATTTGCTGTGCCACCCTACATTTTAACCTAGTTAATCTGTCATTGATCTACTTTCCTTTTACTGTACCATCTTTCTATTAGCTACCAAAAGATCAGTAACGTCAAAATGTGAACATAAATATTTTGTAATCTGAAACTTGCACTTCCAAACGTTCTGCTTTCAATCCATAGATCTGTAGAGACCTCTGTATGTCTAACCATTGCATCCTACACAGCTTATCTGTTATCGCCTGTGTAAAATGTGCCTTTAACATCATCCATTAACCCTAAATACCCTAACTAACCCTAACCCTAAATACCTTACCCTAACTGACATCCAGTCCCCTTGCCACTGCATGTGTCCCCACTTGAGGGTATTGTTCTGAATTTATTAGATAGCAATTACATTTTTATATTTCTTATTTAATGATTGCAATTATTACTAGATCTGTATGTAATTGTTTTATTTTCTAGAGGGACTTTCCAACTGGAAACTTTTGAAACCCCAGAGTATGAAATTGCCAAGGGGGAAATTCACTAAAGTGTGAAGCGTCTAACGCTAATTCACCAGTGTGACGTCAATTCGTAACTTCGCAAATTGACTAATATCGACTCTGGTGAATTTTCACCAGCGAAGTAGACAGACTTGCACAACTTCGAACCCAGACGAAGTTGCACACTGACGAAGGATCATAATTACGCAAATTCACTAAGATGGCCATTTTCCTGATCGTTACCACTTACGCTAGACGTTACTTTTCCAGGTCAAACCTGGCAAAGTTCAATACAATAGATAGGAGTCCAAAAAAAACTGCTGGCATGTGTTACCTTTCTAGGGTGATAGTCTGAAAAAGAGCTAAATTTTTTTTGGGGGGGTTACCCTTCTTCCCCCCTACATTTCCTAACATATGGCAACAAAACTATACAGGGGGCACATGTAGGGAAATAGGACAACTTTATTTTTTTATTAAAGGTTTCCTGGGCTTGTGTAGTGCAATGTAGTGGCTGTTACATATACTTCTATTATACTTTGAAATTCGCGCTGTATGCAAATTAGGCATCACTAGCGTAAATGCGCTTTGCCTGGTGAAGTAACACTAGCGCAACTAAGCTACCATTCGCCGACCTTAGCGTAATTTCGCACTTTAGTGAATCTGCGTAGCACTGGCGAAAATTCGCCTGGCGAAGTGCGGCGAACATTAGTGAAGGCAACACTAGCGAATTTAAGACTCTTAGATCAATAATTAATGTGGCTGCCTGATTTCTCCATTTGCCAGCAGTAGCTGTGTGGTTTTGTCCTAGAAGATAGTTGCAGGAAACACTTAATATATTAACAATGTACAGTATGTTTGGCATCCACAAAATATATATTCAGTGTATAGTCAAAGTTTACAAAGAAAAACACAATGACCCCAATCTCTAATAAAGCCGTGTAGCTTAGCTTTTCATACAATGTTATCTCTGTATTTGATCATTCCTTATTTGTGTACCATACTAGTATTTTGAAGATCCAATAATATAACTATTATTTCAAGACCTTGTAGTTTTTCTTTGCTTCTGAATCAAATAATCTTTTAATAACAGGAGTCAGCACACACTCAGCACTATAGTGTATGCAATACATACAAGGCAGATCACCCAGTGACTCAGTGGAACATGCACGGTAGGAGACTCATCAGTAGCTGAAAACAACTAACAGCTGATCACAGCATGGACTGATAACAGCAAGAAATGTTTTTAACCTCAAGAACAGTCCAAATCTGTGCATATTGTACAATACATACATAAATTAATGTTTAAATAACAATGATGAGATTATTACAGAATTTCATGTATAATGAAATTGAGCTTTTGCATTTTGTTTACACATCTTTTACAAATACAGTATCCGGCATACCACAGCAAAGATACATTATCTAAATTAATATTTGTGATACCTTTTATTGCACCAAATATTGCAACAGGTACACAAAAATCAATGAACATTTGTATAAATAAAAGAAAAGTTTACTTATTGAAAAAACATGAGGTATACAACCAGCGCTACACATTATTATATTATTTATTAAAAATAATAACTGGGTAAATAGACAGAATGGGTAGAATATAAAAAATAATAGAAAATACAACATTTTTTCAATATAGTTAGCTAGCCAAAAATTTAATCTATAAAGCCACAGAACAGAACACTACTTCTTGCTGTTCAGCTCTCTAACTCTGAGTTAGTCAGTGACTTGAAGGGGGGCACAATGGACATAACTGTTCAGTGAGTTTGCAATTGATCCTCAGCATTCAGCTCAGCAAAGCAGGAAGTAGTGTTCTGGCTATTATGTTAGACATCCAGTCACTCCAGCCTTTATACATTACATATTTGGTTAACTTACTATATTAAAAAAAATTTTTTATATTTTGCACAGCCTATCTATTTACCTAGTTTGTATTTTTATGCTGAACAAGTGCATTTGTGCACATAATACCTTATGTCTGATATAAGTAATTCTAAAATAACTGGACTTGCTGAGTAATTATTGAAGACGTTTCACTACTCATCCGAGCAGCTTCTTCAGTTCAACTCATCTTTGGGCCGGTAAAAACACAGTGCATGCACTTGCATACGCAGTGGGGGTAGAGAGGGGGGTGCTGCGGCAGCAGCCCTGGTGGGCCCCCGGGTCCCCCAGTCTGACCCTGGTTCTATCTGTAATTATCTTAAGTTAGGGTCCTTCTTACTTCCAAAAAGAATAAGGTTACTTTACATTTATTTATGTTTCATTACAGTAATTACTTTTTCTCTTATTTCTTATATATGTCAAGAGATTAATTAAGAATATTAATTAGTTCTGCTGGCAGAATTCATTATTTGCTACAAATTCTTTAGCATAGCTTAATTATGCATGCTCAACTATTTTTCCTAACCTGATTAAAGGGAACAGATGTTTTACATTTTGTTTATAGTTATATGAAATCTCCTTAGACATTCATGGGGGAATGTAATATGTTTTGTTAGCGCAAAAAAACTTTCACAAAGACCATTGTGAATGTTAGTGACCATGTTTGTGTCCTTATTGACTGATTACAGACCTCAACGATTTCCTCACAAAGTTTGCTATCAAATGGCTTTTGCAAACATTTGCACTTTTAATCATACATAAGTCATATCCCAGAGATCCTTTGCGGGTTTCCTGACACTCCCACTCGGCAAACAATGTGGTTTACACATAAACTTTGTCCGGAATCCATTGCAGTCTCTCACAAGGTTAATTTGAATGTCTTATTTTATTTCTCCATTATAAAATCACACACTATTGGGCTACATATACAGTGTCAAAAGGTTGGCAATTTATACAGGTACCTGTATATATACAAACACACACACATATATATATGCACATTATTGCTGCTTTGGGAGATTTTAGGTTTGGATTGACAGCTCAGTATATTTTCGGGCATGCGGTGGTTGAGATGCAGATGGTAGGAATAGGGATGGCTGATAAGATCCCAGTTTCAAAGGCAATATCTACAGTATTGACTGGAATGTGCAGCCTTTAGTTATAGCCAGCAATTGAGAAAGATTGTGTTATTTATTCTGTATTTCACTGCATGATGGAAAGTATAGCATGTACATTCAAAGCATGCATATGTCTAAATCTTTCTTTTGAAATAAATAAATATAGTAACAAATTAATAAAAAAATGCCTTCCTAGAGTAATAGTAATAGAAGTTATTCAGTGGCACTGAGTAGTATGTTGAGTATCATTTGTTAAGATGACTGTATTGGTCTTTTAGTACATCAACTGATAATATTTTAAATCTGCCTGCTTGCCACAATTTGTTATATAATTAATACGACTCATACAGTTATAGGACCAATTATCCAGAATGCTCAGGACCTGGGGGTTTTCAGGTAATGCATCTTTCTGTCACTTGGCTCTTCATAATTTGTCTACTAAAAATCATGTAAACTTTAAATAAAGCTAGTAAGCTGGTTTTGCTACTAACAAGGATTAATTATATCTTAGTTTGGATCAAGTACAAGGTACTGTTTTATTATTAAAGAGAAAAAGGGATTTTTTTTAAAAAAAAAATTGGTTTATTTTATTGAATGGAGTCTATGGGAGGTGGCTGTTCCATAATTTGGATGTTTTCATATATAACATCTTAGTTCAGGCAGCAATGGGTGGACACCTTTCTGAAGCTGGCAAGACAAAACAGCTGTGAGTAATAGAGGACTGTCACAGAATTCTGGATGTTAGATTTGCTATTACTCTATACTCCTTAACTTTTCCTGTTTCATTTGTGTTCTGCTTTACTATACAATATTGGTAACAGCCTTTTTACCACTTCCTAGAGAAGACCTTTCAGTAAGTTTGGTTTACGTAATGTGTGAACTCAAGGAAACAATATATAATTATAAAGTATATAAAAACTATATTTTAGGTATATACTTTTTTTTAAATAAATTATACCACTAGTTGTCCATCCATATTATAAATTACAATCCTAAATATATGGTTAATGCTTAAAGGAGAACTGTCATGAAATATAGTGTTCTCTATCTTTTAAAGGAAACTATACCCCCTGGACAATGTAGGTCTCAATAAAAAGATATTGCATACGTAAAACCCTGCTTCATGTAAATAAACCATTTACATAATAATATACTTTTTTTAGTTGCATGTGCCATTGGGTCACCCTAAATAGAAAATAGCCATTTTAAAAAATAAGGACAGCCTCCTGGGATCGTATGATTCAACGGTGCACACAAACATACCAAACAAACAATAAAGTTAGGTCACATGAGCCAATTAATAGAGAGAGTTCTGTCTTTTGCTTCCACACTTCCTGTTACAGTTGAAGTATTTCTGGTCAGGTGATCTCTGAGTCAGCACACAGACCATCATGAAATGGTGGTTCAAGGCAAGAGATAGAAAAGGGCAATATTTACTTAAATATATATTCCAGTTTGGTAAGATTATTTAATATATTACTTAATTTGATATAAACTATCAAGTATTCATTTGGGGGTATAATTCTCCTTTAAGTTATACACAGTAAAGTTAACAGTAAAAAAAGAACACAGTGTTTTTTCGGAGTTAAACCTATTAACAAAGGGCTTCAAGCTGCTGCCCTAAAATTCTTGGGAGTGAGCTGCATCTGCTCCATAGAGAAAGCACAAGGAAACTCCAGGGGGCAGATTCACTAAAGCGCAAAGCGTCTAACGCTAGCACTAATTCGCCAGCGTGACGTCATTTCGCAACTTCGCAAATTCACTAACACGGATTCTCGCAAATTTTCGCTAGCGAAGTAGACTTGCGCAACTTTGCACCCTTACGCCAGGCGAAGTTGCACACTGACGAAGGATCGTAACTTTGCAAATTCACTAAGATGAACATTTTCCTAAACGTTAGCACTTACGTTAGACGTTACTTCGCCTGGTCAGACCAGGCAAAGTTCAATACAATAGATAGGAGGTTTAAAAAAAAAAGTCAAATTTTTTCTAAGTCCCAAAAAAACGCTGGCGTATTTTAGCATAGGAGGGTGATAGTCTGAAAAAGATTGATAATTTTTTTGGGGGGTTACCCTTCTTCCCCCCTACATTTGCTAACATATGGCAACACAACTATACAGGGGGCACATGTAGGGCAATAGGACAACTTTATATAATGTATTAAAGGTTTCCTGGGCTTGTGTAGTGGAATGTAGTGGCTGTAACATATACTTCTATTATAAGTTAAAGTTCCCACCATATGCAAAGTAGGCTTCGCTAGCATAACAGCGCTCTGCCTAGCGAAGTAACACTAGCACAACTACCCTACCGTTCGCCGACCTGAGCGTAAATTCGCACTTTAGTGAATTTGCGTAGTGCTGGAGAAAATTTGCCTGCCGAAGTGCGGTGAACACTAGCGAAGCCCACGCTGGCGAATTTTCGGATCTTAGTGAATTGGCCTCCAAAAGTACTGTGAGTGAAACTTCCATTTTGCTTATTGGATTTAACTTGCTCAAGTGGGGCTGTAGGGCCTTTGGAAAGGACATTTTTCTTCACCAGCAGGCCTGGAACTATTTTGCTTTACTGCAACGTCAGATATTATGAACTTTCATTTTGTTTTTAAGCTACTGTGTTATATAAATGCACATGCAAAGATCAGATGGAAACCCTGTGTACTGTCTCTTATCTGAAAGGATCTGCTGCTACTACCTAAAGAGTGATTCCGACACAATATTTAAGAGTAAAAGGGCCTTAACATGCTGCCTTTTCCACCATCAGGGCACTGGAGTGCTGGCCTGATTTCCCTCCAACCCAACCCTTTGGCTGAGGGTTTTGTATACACCATGCCTTGGGTATTACTTTATAATATTATTCACAGTTTTTGATTTAAGCATTTGTGTTTGTAATTTGCAATTTTTGTTAATTGTACTGTATGTCATAGCGGTTAGGGGTTATTTCATTTAAGGGGTTATATTAGGGGTATGGTACAGGAGTTATTTAATTATGTTCTTGCCATTTGGTACAGATCCCTATGGTCCACTTTACATGTCCAATGTGGTTGTGATGGCTAGCATTGAGATATGTAAAAGTTTTGTTAAAGCATTGAAAGGACAGAGTATTTGGTTTAATAAATATATAACAATAAAACCTTGACCGACCTCCACCCATTCAAAAGCAAATTTGGTCTCAGTGTCTTCTTTACAGTACTGTATACCACGTAGTTTGTGCCGGTTAAGGTTATTAACCTATATAAACTGTACCTGTCTCCTTACAGTCTTGAAGTCATGTTGAACAAGGAGGTATACTGCCCCTTTAAACACTAGTCCTAGTTAGATGTTTCTTATTGACTAGAAAGGGAAACAACCGGAGTCGATTTCAGATCCTTTTTACATAGCTGAAGATCATCCATTGTGCCACAAGCTTTATTTCAATGCAGTAAAAAAAGGGAAAAGGAGGCACAAACACTTACATTTCTGATTTTGTGCAGAAATCTAAAGTTATATCTGCCTCTGTACATGAACAGCAGATCTCAGTATGAATATTGGCAAAATGAGTGAATTACATGGGATATACATTTTCACCAACACAGGGTTTATGTATTCCAAATAAAGATACCTAATGGAATATTGGATGCAATAAACTGAAATGTAAGATTACTGTAATAATGGCATAATGTCTTTTCTCTCAGGTTTCTGCTGTGCCTGAAAATAATTTGATGTACAGTACTTCTGCACTCTGCGCACCTAGCGTTCCACTGCCTGTTCCTATGTGTTTATACATCATGCCACTCTAATTTCCTAGACTATAGCCCTGTCAGAAGACGTTGTTACTGGTATACTTTAAATGATTTTAGGTCTCTATAAAGTGTGACTGTAGCAGTTACGTGCCTGATTTCAGACTACTGCAAGTTAACCTGACCTTGCAAGAAATGCATTCATGTAATGCACATTAGATTTAATGATATGCAAATGGTGTTAATTAAATTAAACTTTATCATTAACTCTTTTATTTACAGAACTTCATTACACTAATGGAGCAGAAAAACATCATGTTAACTAAGTCAGCACTTAACTTGGAATTGTAACTAGTAAGATGTTCAACAACTTCAAACTTTTTCTTTCTGTGATGTAATTTTTGGGGGGATTAAATACATACCAATAGGCAAATATGGTCATAGCCAAAAAAATGGAAACATTTGATCATATCTATAGTATGTTTGCAAATAAGTAGAGGTATAAGATCTGTTATCTGAAAATCTTGAAAAACTGGGGTTTTTCACATAGATCTTTCTGTAATCCTTACATGCATATTGTCAGCAGGATCAGATAAACTGACCGTTTTTTAACAGGGTAAAGTCTATTTATTGTTCACGTCTACATACTCTGTGAGCAAACAAAACAAAATCCTTGCCACCCTTGGGTTCTAACTACTACACAGGGTATTTCCATCTCTACTACCAGTCCCCTACTGGGATTCCCAGCCAAAAGCAAAATGTACAGCTCCACAGGGTCACAGTACCTTCACAAAGTCATTTTCCTTTGGGAAAACAAAGAGCAACACTTCAAACTGTTTTCAAGCAGATCCCAGGTCTCAACCCTTTCAGCATATAGCTCAGTCTTAGAACTACACAAGCGTCTTAAATGCGATTCTGGCAGATCTGATGCAGGCTTCAAATCGGATGCAACAAAAAATAAGGTAAGAAATACAAATGTTGGATCATGTCACAGCGTTTATCCGAAACGATTGTTGGATGCAGATGCAGCATCTGCATCTGACAGTCGTGTTCTGTCGGATGAATGCTGCGATAAGATCCGACATTACTATTGCTTACCTTATTTCCGTGGTGTTATTTCTTGACGTCTGCGTTTTGGCTCAGCGCTTTGGATCTGCCGGAGTTGCATGCATAATTTGTTTCTGGATAAGGGATCCCATACAGTACCTGTATTGTCATGTTATAATAGATAGTACAAAGTATGTAGTTACTATAAAGTGTAATATACAGGATTCTAACATCAAAATAAACACAATGGGGCATTGCACAAGAGGTCTGTAGGAAGCAGGTTGCCAACAGATTATAATGAGAAGTAACTACCAGCAGCTCTTTGCAAATTTTCAGGGGAAATTATGGCAGAGATCTGAATGCCTTATATACCACTGCTCTGAACACTTAGGGGCAGATTTACTAAGGGTCGAATTTGAGGGTTGAAAAACCCTCGAATTCGACCATGGGAATAGATGGGAATAGTCTGGGAAGTAAAATCCTTCGATTCGAATATCGAATCGAAACTGCAATTCGATTGGTCGAACGATAGAATAGAAAAAAATTTAACTTTTCGATAAAAATAATGAAACCCAATTCGGTAGCTTTGATCTGGTGAACTAGGCAGTCGAATAAAAATGTAAAGGGGAAGTAATTTGACAGTCGAATATTCTAATAGATTTTTATTCGAAAGATTCACTGGTCGAAGTGGTCTACAAAAACATTCGAAAATTTTAATCTTTTTGAAAATTCGATCAATCTTTGAATCTTTCATGGGAATTTTGTAAATCTGCCCTTTAATGAACTATACAGACACAATATAAAACTAGTATAATTTGACAGTGACAAAAATACCATTGAAATTACAGCAAAAGGTTTAACACAGGAAGGATATCAAATAAACCTGAGCTGTCATTATAGTGTATTTACTAAAAATACATTAATTGATATTCTTTATTATATCAAGTAATCTTTTAAAATAATAATTTAAATGGAAGATTCAGATTCAAATAAGCCATTTGTTTGCAAATGGTATATTCATAGGGTAATTCCCCAGTGTCCAAGAAATGTCTCATTTATTTGTATCTGAGCTATACCATTTCAATGATTTTACCCATCTTGTATTGATACATTTATTTGTAGTTGTAGTAACCCTTGACTGTTATTGTGTTATAGATAAACAGACAGACAGACACAACACAGAACTGCATTAAAAAAGTCAAAACAGGTGCAAATAAAATTGAGGGGGCCTGTTCTCACAATAAAGCTTATATTCTAGGCCAAAGGGGAAGTTCCTGGCTCCTGCGTTTGCTTATATAAGCTCCTGTAGGGAAATTCCCCCTACAGACCAATTTAAAGGGCTGGTGCCACCTGGTGCCTAACTACTACTACTATTCAAAATAGATTTCACCTTCTTACATGTTTATAGCTACATATAGGTCTATATGGGTTTGTTTGTTTTTTTTTGCTTAAGAAGCATATGACATGTGCACTGGGTCAACATACTCGGAGAGGCTGGAAGGTGAAGGCCCCTGTAGGGGGGCATGGAGGCAGCCTGCTGTGACTGCTTCTCTTGTGTAAAATATCATTACTGATTACCCATGCTCCCTGTGTGTTCCATACGCTGCCATATGTTCCCTATGTGTATCATATTTTGTCAACCCTACAGTAACTGTTGGGAGAGAACATTGTAGGATATGTTCTTGGGGCTTGTTAGCATTTGGAAATTGTTGATGATTAATCCCCTAAGATGTTGGGGGGATGCTGTGTTATCCTCAAGGGAGGAGGAGGCATATGGATTTGAGGGTATGTCTTAACATGACTTAAAATGTTTGCATATTAGAGATGAGGGATATCCCTGCAGTGAGCATCAACCATTTTTTGGTGTGCTACCACCATTAATGTGGAAATGGTCTTGTGGTAACATGGGTGTGGTTTAAAGTGGGTGTGGTTTAAAAACAGGGAGTTGCCAATACTGGCTTCCATTATCGGCCCTCGTTACCACAGAAGTTGGACATCTTTATTAAAAAATCTTATCTAGATTTTTAATCTGCACATTTTGTAGAGGCATCAGTTAACTACACAACTGTTTAAAATAAATGTTGGGATTAGCTTTGAAGATCTTTCCTTTTTTTACTGTTTCTCTGTTTCTAGTTTTACATATAAATACTTGTTTTCAGATCACCAGAAATACTGACTTTTTCCAATCATTTTCTATTTTCTACTTCTCACCGGTTTTCTAATATTGAAGTGTAAATTGCCTTTTTTTAGCTTCTAAAGCAGCTCTGGGAGGGGGGGCGCTGACCCTGTAAACTGTTATAAACTGATACATTTAGTTGATACATTTCTTATCTTTGAACCTGCTGACCAGAATCTCTGGGTTTCATTACAGGCAGCTGTTGATACAATAAGTTGCTGCTGAGAAATGTGTCCACTAAAATGTTGAAGAATTGTAAAAGCTCAGAATCTGCACCTGAATTACTGAGCTGCCAGACTCAAACACCAGAGACATCAACATTCAACTTTACACTTAGATCAGTGTCGGACTGGGGCCCACCAGAAAACCTTAGACCAGGTGTACCAGCTTCTCTCCTCACTTAACCTCTTTATTCTCCTATTCTCTTAGATTTACTTAGGTCTACTTACTATACTCTATCCTTCCATTATTAAGCCTCTTTTTCCACATAAAGAAATAGGAATGATGAACATTTAATTGGCCAAATTGTTAGAAGCAAGAGGGCCCACTGACATCTGCACCCACCGGGAGTTTTCCTGGTATCCCTATGGGCCAGTCCACTGATTTTGGAAAATCAGTCAAAATTAATAATGGAAAGTATTTGAAAAAAAGTCTTTATTTCCTGGGAATAATCTGAAAGCAACTGAACTCAAAAAAGAGGCATCATTGTTATGCAATACATTTTTCAGCTTTGCACTTTTAACATTGATTGAATGACTGCTTATAACCTAATGTCAACATCATTGTATGTATTCAATAGGTCACAGCAGACTAGGGTTGCAAATATTAACTGGAATGCTTTATATTAACCATGAAATTAAGTTGAACAATTAATTTTCCAATGGATTCATCTCCATTTCCGTTTAAGAATTGGTAATCTTAGAGACAAACTTTTCGTTACATATATTTGTAATTAAAGACATAAATAAATAAATAAAAGGAATCTTTTATTCATACTGTAAAACTTCCTCATTTCAGCACCAACTGCATATAAACTAATGCTCAATTTGATTCCAAATAGTCATATTGCCAGGCAAAGCGAAGTTGCGCTAGTGAAGGGTAATTTGCATAGGGCGAATAATTTATAAATGAATGGGAAGGTGGGCACCCTAAAAAAAAAAGTTGATCTTTTTCAGCCTATCACCCTCTAAAAAGTAAAACATGCTAGCGTTTTTTTCAACTTTTTTTTTTCAAACTCCTATCTACTCTATTGCACTTCGCCTGGTCAAACCTGGCGAAGTAAACTCTGGCGAAAGGGGTAACGTTCATGAAAAAAAACTTAGTAAATTTGCGTAATTTCACCCCTTCGCTTGTCTTTAGGCTGCGAAGTTACACTACTATATCTAATTTTTACCAGGGCCACTGTAAATAAATTGGCGAATTCACATTTTAGTGAATTTGCCCCAAAGTGTTTATTTCATTAGTGTTGCTTTCCAAAAATTAACCCTCTGGATAATTTTTGGAGCACACCTCTCCAAATAGCTGTTAAATTTGTATAAATTAACAAAACATATTTGTGAGGTTTTTTTTTTTATAAGACTTTCTTTTAAGTTAATACATTTTCATACTATTGCAACAGAAGTACTGCTGTAACTGTGCTTACATGTCTTTTTCATTTGGATACATTCTCCATGGTTTATGCTCACTCAAAGTTCTTCTGCCAAGTGCATTGTTCATAGCAATTGTTTTACAGTTCTTTACCAGCTTCTGTTAAATCGCTGAATTTCACGCTTGTTCTGATCTTTAAGCAGATCTAATCCTCCTAACATGTCAGGCTAGGGAAAACATATTTTTGTCAGGTTTGAAGAGATGCTTTGTACAAAGGGCAGTGGAGTAACTATAGAAGAAGCGGCCGGGGGGGCTCGGACTGTGGGGTCTGATTCCTCTTAAGAGGAAAAAGACCCCCTCCTCCACAGCCATACTCACCTGCAGAGAAGAAGGGGGACATGAGTCAGATAGGAGTGAGTGGGGGTGTAGGAGGGATGTGGGCAGGCAGATGGGGAGCAGCACTGCTGATTCTATGGAGAAAATCATGTACGGAGGGGGGTGGGGGGGCTCGGCTGCGGGGGCCTGGCTGCACCTTCCACACCAGGGCCTGCCCCCCTCTAGTTACGTTACTGACACTCTAGTTACACCACTGACAAAGGATGAACCTAATAATGCATAAAATGTTATGACATAATGCCATTAAGTTAGACCAACATGAAGGTATTAGCAGGCCTTACTTAGAATAAAAATGGTGCTGGCATGATGCTTATTTGGTGCATCATCTGTTATCTGCTGGGCCTTTCACAATTTGACCATTTTGTCAGACTCAAGGCCATATCTAACATTGAACATTGTGATTGTGCATTAATTATGCAGAATTTGTAAATCGTGCACAGAGGAAAAAGGTGCAACAGTGATTTGACAGACTAGCCCACTGCTCAGTTTTGATCCACAAACCCGAAAGTCGGTAAACTGTAGTGTATACATTAGGTAATTTGTACAAATAATTTTGAGCATGTCTATAAGTTAAAATGACTATTAGTGATGGGCGAAACGGCCGCGTTTCGCTTCGCCGAAAAATTCGCGAATTTCCTGAGAAATTCGCGAATTTTTTGCCGATTCGCGAAACGAGTCGCGCGTCGTTTTTGACGCACGTCGCGTCAAACTTGACGCGCATCGCGTCAAACTTGACGCGTCGCGTCGTTTCCGACGCGGCGCGTCATTTTTGGCGCGCGTCGCGTCGTTTTCGCCGCGTCGCGTCAAAAACGACGCGCGACTCGTTTTTGCGCGGTGAATTTTTTTGGGCGAATTTTATTGGCTGTTTCGCGAATTTATTCGCCAGCGGCGAATCGCGGGAATTCGCCGCGAATTCGCCCCTGGCGAATAAATTCGCCCATCACTAATGACTATTCATGTAAATAGAATAATGTTAGTACAGTTTCGTGCATGTTCCTTTAAGTGCTACATGGAAAGAAAAGCAGTCGTGGAGAAGTAGTTTAGATTTATTGAACTCTGGAGACTCTAAGAGATAACAGTTAAATACTGTAGAGTTGGTTTGAGATAAGCAACAGCTGCAGTTGGAAGATCTGAAGTGGAAAGTAGCTACTCTCTGAATTGAAACAGGATAATCAATCAACAGCAGAAGTTTGGTCACAAAATTCCACAATGAGAGATTCAGTTCTGATTTAATGTGGTAAAAGCAATCATTTAACCATACCTTTTTGAAACAGAGAATTTCTTTGCAAAAGCGAAAGCATATGCATTATACGTTTTAGAATGTAGCAGTTTTTGATCAGTTTTGTGATGAATTAGGTTCAACAGTCCCAGAAGCTGATGTTTATTTATTTACAGTATTCATATTTCTAAAAGTCAATTTTCTTAAACAGAAACTATTGTGACAGTTAAAAAAATCTAAGCTTCATAATACTGATAAGAAACTTTCTAAATATAATGGATTAAAAATGATGTGCCATTTCTGAAATAATCATGTTTATCTTCATTATCTCCATCTCAGCATCTGCCTCTCCTCATTCTGTCATGTTGCAGGAATTGAGGTCAGATTTTGATTGGCAGGTTAGATCCAATATATCTTTTAGGCCAGGGGGACTACCTTTCCTAGGAGATGTATTAGTATTAACTCAAATAACTAACCCCTGCACAAACTGGACCACTGCTCCCACTACTCTCAATAGTGCGGGCATACAAAAAGTCCTCCAAGCTCTAAACCAGCATTGTTGAGCTTACTAGATATGTCCAGGGAACTTTAACAAAGTCAATAGACACATGAGCCCACTGTAAAATAATGTTTCCTATGTTAGAAAATGTATGGGGGAAACCGGTTACTGAAAAAAATTTTTAGGACTTCTGCAGCCTCTCACCCTGAAAAAAGGAAAAGTCGCCAGAATTTTTTTGAACTTAGAAGTTTTTCCACTTCGCTTGGTCTGAGCTGGTGAAGGCAAGTCTGGCAAATGAGGAAACATTCAGTAAAATCTGCACAGTAACGTCCACAGAGTTAAAATCACCACTAGCGTCTATCTCTTTCACTAGCGAAGTGACGCCTGCGCCCATTAGTAAATCGTCGAAGTCCCTGTGGGTAGTAACGCTGGCAAATCGTCGTCAGCATTAGTCACTTCACCCTTTAGTAAATCTGCCCCTTAGAGCTTCAGATTGTTTCAATTTTGAAGTCAAGGGTATAAAGAATAGCCCCTGGTCCAATTTCACCTATTTACAACCCACACAGGTTGCAGCCAAGTGACCTGAGCTCAATACTGATGTTACTGAAGTCACAGTAGGACCAGGGAAGGGACCATGAACTTACTGTAGTTGAATCTTCCTCCCATCTTAACTTTAAACAGTTATGACTTACTTCAACCCAACTCTACCTCCCTTTCAACCTCCAGCTTTATGGTTGACCCAGTCATCACTTATTTGTGTCCTGTATATGTACATCAGAGATGGGCTATAGATATGCAGGTTATGTACACAATTTGATCAGAAGGGACAAACCAATTGTTTTAGCTAGGTGGCAAAATGAATTTATCGATTGAATAAAGGTTCTACCAAATATTTTAGCTGACAATAAAGATGTGCAAATCTAAGCCTATTTTAAACTGTATTAAGGCACAATTACATTTATTTATATAAAACATATATTTATATGTATTTATCTATTTAAGACACAATTGTTTTGCTTCATATGCTAATGGTAAAATCATGGATTCTGCAAAATATATGGCCTGTAAGTCTACCAACTTCCATTACAAGTTTAAATTTACTTTCTGACCACCACCTGAGTTGAGACAGAGATTGCAGCACATCCATGAATAATACATTTACCATGACTTTCCTGTTACTGTATACTGTACATGAACACTAAATACTTAATACAGTTTGCCCCGTTCTTATAAGTAGGCTATCAAGTACATTATCATTTTTATAGACTTTTAGAAGAGCACTGCATAACTAAATCATTAACAATTTAACATGAATACATACATATTTTAACAACATGATAAAAACAGACCATAGGATCATTATGATAAAATATATAAACTAAGTTCTAAATGATAATGATTGTTATTAGCATTTTTATTGAATATTTTTTCAAATGGATAGATATATGAGTTAAAAATCTCATTCTTGAAACCATCCTCTTTCTAGAAAGCATGCAATGAAAAATTCCAGAGGGGCACAATACATTTGAATAGGTTGAAATAATTTTCTTGCATAATGTTATAAGAAAAAAATGTGTCCCTTGCATCATCAAGGAGTGTGTTTGGCATTCACACTAACACAATTCAATAAAAATGTACCCTCAGTTAAATATGTAGATGCACAGGAACCTTCAAAACAGACACAGAGGATTATTTCCTTTAATTGAGCATGCATAACATATACTTAGATTGATTACAATTTCATAAGGCAGTTTTCTTTTCATTAAAGGAGACATTTTGTGTAGAATAAGAATGTACCAGTCCATTATACTCATTTCTATATAGAAGAATTGTGCTTAATAAAGTAGTGTTTCAGGCTGATTTTTTTAATATTTCTGCAAAACCCCTAATAATCCCTCCCTTCTCTTCCACTTCCTGCTCCCTGAATTCCCAGGCTGTGCAGGGGAGCTGGTGGCTCTCAGCTCATAGTACTGTAGGACAAGAACCAATCAGCAGCTAGCAGGACCTGATAGGGAACTGAAGCCTATCAGTGCTTGTTTGACTGCAGAGCTGTGATTGGCTGTCCTTTCCTCCTTTGCTTCTGGCAGGGACAGTTAGGACACACCCACCCCTCATTTGAAACACATACAGGGACCAGAGAACATCCCTAGGAAGCTCTAATAAAGGGGCTATTTTTAAAGATAATTTTTAGCACCATGTAAAAGCAACACAATATATTACTGATAAATGCCTACAAAATTAGGGTTTTCTTAATTTATCCTATGTTCACAATGGAATGAATACAACCAAGCATTACTTTTTTAAACATCAGTACCTACTATAGTCTTATTTAAAGTAGTGATGGGTGAATAAATTCGCCCTAGGCGAATTCGCGGCGAATTTCCGCCATTCGCCGATGGCTTCTCTTTTCGTCGCACGTCGAGTTCATCGTGCGTCGAGTTCGCCGCTTCACTTCAAAACAGCACAATCTGTGCAGTGAAAAATATTTTTTAAAAATAAATGAATATATATTAAAATATGCCTTTTTAATTTTTCACTATTTTAAATAATAATCACAGATGTTTTTAAGAAGCTGGCAAAATGGGATGCCTTTTTTTCTTTTGAAAAGATAAGAGTCCACTAACAATGAGGGACATGTGTGTATACTAAGTGAAACACGCGTGTAAATTGTTCTTCTCATTGACTCCAATGCTATTCAGCACATTCAGACACAAAGCAAAAGATGCCATTATTTACAAATGGCAGCAAGATTTTAGGTGGGCGCATGCTGCCCAACCACACCCACATTTGGTTCAAAAACACTGGGGATGTGCAGGAGATACAATTGTTTTTTAATTTCCTGTGCAAAAATCCCCATTGCTCCGGTGCCGATAATGAAAATTAGCACAAAAAAGTGGTGGACAGGGGCGACAAACGGCAGTGGGCCTATATAAATCTGGCCCTGTTCATTTATACAGGTGAGACCAGATTTTACTGGATAGTAAAACCGGGCCTGTACATGAATCAAATAATCTGAGGAAACAGATGGTTCTATTATGTATGCTAAACATCAGTAGAATTAGAGAGGTTCAAAAATATAATTATGATGATGAGGTGCTTACTTAACCACCACTTTCCTGAACTGCAGCTACTGCTGTGCTCTCGCTGGTTCATTAATGACCAACTTAGGTGTTATATTAACCTTGGCATATCCTCAAAGGATTGTGCCCTTGGTGCTTGGTGATGTGTTGCTCTTGCAATGAGAATCATTGCTGAATCTGTATTTATAGCCCTACAAGATACAAGCAGCAGAAAAGACTATTAACTCTGTAGACTGGGAGCTTGATTACAATACATTTTATAAGCAACATCAATTTGCTTTTTACTATTATAGACCAAAATTATTTAAACGTATTTTAAAATATTAAAGGCACTTTTAAGTTGGTAGAGAAACTGGTAGATGGCATCATTCTTTTCAATATATATTGCATGAGACAGTGCTACTTAGAAAGCTATACAATGCTATACAGAAAAAAAAATTCTTTAAACATGAATCACACAATGATTTTCTATACAGATTTATCCTAATTACAATGTTTCGGAAACAAATATATATTGAAGTTGTATTTTCCCATAAAGTGGAAATTCGAGAATTTGTATTTGTCATTAAAGCCATAGAGACAATTTAGTACTGTACAC
The DNA here is from genome assembly GCA_024363595.1 of Xenopus borealis. Lineage (NCBI taxonomy): Eukaryota > Metazoa > Chordata > Amphibia > Anura > Pipidae > Xenopus > Xenopus borealis. The sequence goes on from CM044436.1 coordinate 79,403,116, forward strand.
TATAGACTATAAAATACATTTGCTTTGTTCACACTGATTAAGGCATATCCCTTCCTTTGTCTCTTTGTATTTTTTCCTGATTTAAGGACTTTATAATGTCTTCCATTCCCCTCAGCCATCTAGCAAGCTACTTAATTTGTCCTTTTATAAAATCTATTGCGTGAACAGCATGCATCACTGAGTTATAGGTAGGCTTTTCTATGCCTTGCTAAGAATGATATACATTTTCAATTTATCTATCGTGACTTCTGGAAAGTGACAGCTATATTTGTTTTTGCACCATGTAAAGTGAATGATAATGACTTGATCGCAGATTTATTTTTTCCATTCCCAATTCTTATCTTTCTGTTCGGCTGTAAGAATATAAGATTATCTCATCAGCTCCTGAGAATAGTGCACTCATGTAAACCACAATGTTTCTACAGAGCTGAAATAGGCAATATAAATATCGCTGACACTATGCAGACAGTTGCAAATACTCACCTGTGATGCTAAATGATATATGTCTGCATGGATTTTTGACCCTTCGCCTTGAGCCATCTCACTGAACCCCATTATTATATAACTTAATGAAACCAGGAGACAGAGATGGGTGTAAAATGGCCACAGCATTTATTCACATTTTATCAGATAAATAGGTCCTTGCCAGCCTAACCCGAGGCCATATAAAGCTAGAATTTAACAAGAGATCGATACTATGCTCTTCCACCAATATGAGAGAAGTTCAGCAGCTCTGCTGCAGACCATGCATCTGCAGTGTCTCGATGATAGGAAATCCAAGAAGTCTGTCAACTAGCAGAAGCAGTTGTATTGTCTGTATCAATCAATCCACCATGCAGTCACAGGTGAGAACTTCCTTTCTCCCTCTTCTAAATTTTCCTGTGCAGTACTCTGGCAAGGTCTTATCACTGCTGTGTCAAATAAAACATAATATAACATCATAGCATAGCATATCATAGAACTGTTTCTAGAGCAGTGATCCCCAAACAGTAGCTCGTGAGCAACATGTTGCTCTCCAACCCCTTGGATGTTGCTCCCAGTGGCAAGGAGGCAAGTTTTGGTTGTATAAAAGCCAGATGCATAGCCAAACAGAGCCTCAATGTAGGTTGAAAATCCACATAAGGTCTACCATTTGGTCAATCACAGCACTTATTTGGCACCACAAGAACATTTTTCATGCTTGTGTTGCTCCCCAGCTCCTTTTACTTCTGAATGTTGCTCACAGGTTCAAAAGGTTGGGGATCCCTGATCTAGAGGAAGGCATAAAACGCAGCCTGAAGCCAGTGCCAATTATGCTTCAAGAAGGAAAAATTTCCTTCCCGACCCCAATGGCAATCAAATAACATTCATTTAACTTTAAATTAATACAAATCAGACTCTCACAATCATACCGTATAGAGATACAGAAACCACAAAGTAACAGTGCATTTGGGAAAACAATCACATTCTTTTATTAATATAAAAACATAAAGAAGAAAACTCCAGAATATGCAAAATGGGGAAGGGTGGGTTGGATGACATCATGTGAATGAGCACCAATGCTCACACCTGCAAAGTCAAATTGTAGATACAGAATTTTGATACTGTGCGTCTACTGACTACTTGAGATAAGACACTAGAATGCTTGATCCCTCTATTATCCATTAACTTTTTGTGGCACAAAGACGCATCTGAAATGTGTGGCTGGAACTTCTATATAACCAGTTTTACAGATAGATAGATAGATAGATAGATAGATAGATAGATAGATAGATAGATAGATAGATAGATGAAAGGTAGATAAGTTAATAAAATATCCTATTGGTATGGTCTATGTTGGGGAAATTATCAGCGATATTAGTTAAGCATTGGCTCACAAAATTTCTGTTTACAAAGCTTACAAATTAGATAGGACAGTTGCCAATTCAGCTTTTTATGACCCAAGCAGAATGCATCTTAAAAAGAATTTTGGTGAAAAAAGTTTTGGGGGAAGATTTATCAAGGGTTGAATTTCAATCCAACAAAATTGAAACAAATTCGTAAGATTTTACTGCTATTCAATCTATCCAACGATTGAATAGTGATCATCCAATTTCATGAAAAAATTGTACTAAATATCCGATTTTACGAAAAAATTGTACAAATTCATCTGATTTCACGAAAAAAAAATCGGATGACTTCTATTTGATTAAAAAAAAATGAGAAAAAGTCTATGGGAGCTTCCCATAGGCAAATAAAGCAACTAAATAGGTTTAATCTGGTGAAGTAGGCAATCAAATACATTTTTAAAGGGCAAGTACTTCAAATGGTCAAGGGATTTTCGTACGTACAATTTATTTGAATCCTTCACCCAAAATTAGTAGATCTGCCCCTTGGTGTCTATAAATTTCACAACCTGGGAAGGGGTACTTAATAACAATTTTGGTTTCCATTATTTGAGTAGAATAATTGATCTGAGTGGTTTGTTGAGGTTGAGGCCTTTTTCTGGTCCTAATTCAGAGGAATTGTTAGTTCCATGATGCTGCTCCATCTTACTGTAATTTGGCAATTGATTTTTGCATTTGTGCTTTTCAATATTATGCTTTTAGTAATGTTTCCTGCTATTCAAGTATATCTAGGTTAGCCACATGATCCAGAATGAGCAGAAATTGCCCTGTTTGTTTTTTATGACTGTAGGGTCAGATTGAGAAAGGAATAAAATATTGTTCCTATATATCTTTTATGGTTTCTTGCTGCACTTGAATAGACTGAACAGGATCTCTCTCTATATGCTAACATGTACAATATCTTTTTGAAATCAATTAACCACAAACACACAATTTAATCTGAAACTTTACTGAAGGAGAAAGTACAATGTAATATAGGTATGGGCTCTGTTATCGGAACACTGTTATCCAGAATTTTTTTTCTCTGTAATAACCAAACAGAACCTTGTACACAATCCAAACAAATTAATCTTTAATGGAAGCAGAAGCAGCCTATTTTGTTTATTTAATGTTTACATAATGTTCTAGTAGAACTAAGATCCACATTACAGAATTAACTGTTATGCAGAATGCAGAATTTCCTTCCCGTCTGGATTGGGGAGAAATTATATAATCAGGATACGTTTTGTAAACTGATATGTGAACAGAAATAATTAACCTACATTCACTTACCTTGATCTGTGTAGTGAGAAGAATGGGACAGATATTTTCTGCCCTCGACCATAATAATGTAAAATTTTAAGATATGGAACATTGCTAATAAATAATGTGGTGGTTCTGATAAAGCAAGCTACACGTTTATAGATTAAATATATTTAACTATATATTTATTTCTGAGAATAATAAAATTCAGTTAGATCTTATGGTCATGCTAATGTCTTCTATTTTTTCACAGAGTGTGACCAACATCATTAGAACTTGAGTGATGGATTCTGAGTGGAAGTCCAATAGAACAGCATGACAAAGTGGCATTTTTGTCACTTACAGAGAAACTGCCAGTTGAAACCAAGACATATCAGTAGCTCTTACAGCCTCCCTTATTCTTGCTTTAGACTTTTGAAAAAGAGAAAATATCTGCAGATGTTTGATGTATTGAAAATTCAGTTGAGTTAACTTGAAAGGACAGGCCCTTCAATCCCCAGTGATTTTCTGTATGAGTCACAGAGCTAGAGTCAATGGCCTAGATTTAACAATGATAAAACTTTGTCAACTTCATTACAATATTGCATCTGTAGTATGTGGACTTTAAACGCATTTAGAAGTAAAAGTTAGGATGTTGAATTGGAAATGCAATTTTCTCCAACAGTGTTTGCTTCAGCTGGCATGTGTATCTTAAAGAATCTTAAAGTCTATAAATTTCTTAAAACTATAAAACTCTAAAAAGTATGTCTAATAAGATCCAATCTGATTGATATTAGACAGTCAGCATAAACCTTAAAGGAGGAAGAAACCCTAAAAATGAATAGGACTAAAAATGCCATGTTTTATATACTGAACGTATTGCACCATCCTAGTTTCAGCTTGTCAATAGCAGCAATGAGCCAGAACTTCAAACTTGTCACAGGGGGTCACCATCTTGGAAAGTGTCTGCAACACTCACATGCTCAGTGGGTTCTGAGCAGCTGTTGAGAAGCTAAGCTTAGGGGTCGCCACAAATTATCAAGCAGAAAATGAGGTTGGCCTGAAATACACAGCGCTAATTATTAAATTCTGATGCTAGCTTCACTAGGCTCTGTGCCTGCTCCATTACAGGGAATTGCTGCAGAAGAGGGGTACGTGCAACAATTCAGCACTACCTCCCTACATTAGTAAATAGGCCCCTAAATGTTCTTAGTAGTTAAAGGAACAGTAGCATCAAAAACTGTTAGTGTTTTAAAGGAATTTTAATGTAATGTAGTGTTGCCATGCACTGGTAAAACAGGTGGATTTGCTTCAAAACCACAACTATAGTTTATGTAAAGAAGCAGCTTTGTAAGTCATGGGGACAGCTATTCAAGCACAGGATTCACAATAGATAACAGAGTTCTGAAGAATCCCATTGTATATTACAGAGCTTATCTGTTATCTGCTGTATACCCTGTGTTTTTTCTCCCTTTTCAGCTTTGAATGACTGCCCCCTAGCTACACAGCAACTTGTTTATATAAACTACTGTAGCTTTTCGGAAGCACACACACCAGTTTTACCAGTCCTTTAAGACACTTTCATTGTTTGGTGTTACTGCATATAGTACATAAACAATCCTGATATGCATCCTAATAGTTGCCTCTTTACTTGTA